>CM070550.1:63466053-64066053 GCA_036346405.1 Phyllostachys edulis
ACTTGTAAAAGACATAACTAATGCTCTATAGATTATTTTTGAGTGAATCCAACCTTGTTGGGTTCCTCTAATAATGAACTCACTGTGAAAATTAGTTTTGAGCATATTGCTGTTGTAGAAATGAGGACTTGTGCATTATAATTTTGTTCAAGTTCTTGTTTTTGGAAAAATTATAGCAAGTGCATAATAGCTCCAAATGAGGTGAACTCAATTGTGTTATTCATCTCATGAGGTGCTGGTTTTACAGTAAAATTTCAGCCTCACCACTTTTCTAGAAAATGTTGCCTCATAATTAAATTAGTGAATAGTGCAGTTTGGTATTTTTAGGGCTGAGCAGAATTGTTTTGCTCATATCTTTTGCATTGAGAATCCAAATCCATTGGTTCTTGTTGCTAAATTCCTAAAATTACCCTCTTGCTGCTGTAAAAATTTCAAAGTATTTGGAGTTCGTTTGCTGTGCTGTCTTTGTTGTTTTTCGTCGTTTTATCGGTGCTTTATCGCTTTTCCGTTAGGTTTCGACATTTGTGGTGATCCCGAGAGTGACCCCTGCCACAGGTTGAGCAACAGCAACAAGGCAAGCAGTTTGACCATTCCCACCATGTCCCATTACTTTAAAGCTTAATATATTGTTTTACTTCTATGTATGCATGCTACTTTGTGTTAAATATCGCTAGCATTCCTATAGTTGCATAATCTGTAGGAATTGTTATCCTCTACTACCAATGAGCCTAGGTTATTCGCTGTGGTGGGAGCTCGTTGGATGAGCCCTTATCACTTAGTAGTTTCGACTTAACTGCTTAGACATGCTTAGTTATCGGTAGTAATGGGCGATCATCGACTTAGTCGATGGTCTTGATCACTCAAAATGATTATTACTCCTATATGTCCAGCACTTGTGCTTTGATTAATTTGTAAAATCAAAACTGAAAATAAAAGATTGATTTAGACTTGGGCATATTGGATGGATGGTGTGGTTTTTGGATGTGGTGGTATGCCCGAGTCAACAAGGACCGAATTCTTGCGCCATTGATCCAAGCAATTTTATGCTAACCACACGGGGCATATGGAACCCTCTTGACTAAGTACTTTGGGCGGTGTTAATTGGGGTCGCTTTCGGTTGGTGTGTTTTAAAAATAAAATGTGTGTGTGATGTGGGAGGAGCATTAGCTTCCGGAAGGTTGTGTGATGTCTCTTTCTCCCGTGGGTTGTGCGACTCGAATTAGCATTGTCCATTGGAAATGTCTCAGAGGACTTAGCCGTGCTTGCAAGATACCAAAGGTAGTGTGCCTAAAGGAAAGGCGGTCTAACGTGTGGGTACATTGGTACACCCCTGCAGGGATAAAACTATTCGAATAGCCTCGTCCTAGGTTATGGACGCGCTTGGTTATTTCCCGTGAGAATTAGACTACAACATTTAATTAAAACTTGACTTGGTTGGTATGAACGGGGAGTTCATGCTATTGTTGTGGTGACTAATGGGTTAGTCACTTCCAGGTTGTTCTTGTTGTTGTTATTATGTTATTATCTCGTTGTTACTTCAACAATTAAAAATGTTTTGTCAAATTGCCTTCAATCTACTATGTTATTGCAAATGAAACTTGCTTTATGCTAAAATGAGTCCAAAGCCTCATCCACTTAAATGAAGCTTGCATGTAGCTATGTATAGTTCTCATTATCTTACACGTAAGTCTTATGGAGTACTTTATGTACTCATCTGCTTGGGTTGTGGCATTTTGTTGCTTTTGATGCAGGGAAGAAGGTGAGCTCCAAGAGCCTCACTTTTGCGCTATGTGTTGCAGTTTCTTCGACGACTAGCTTGGCGGTCCGGTCAGATGCCTTGGGGTTAAGGCACACTGATTGGCTTTGTGTTATAGCCATCTTTATGGCACTTTTGCTTCCGCTGTTATCTTTTTGTAATTATTGCTATTTGGCCTAAGGGTCTCTCTTTTGTAATATCTATTCCATATTAATATTAACTTCTGGTTTGTTGCTTATGTACTATGTGTTGTAAGGAATTGATACATTCTTTTGTTGTGAGGTATGTATACTGCATTCTGGGAAGTATACATCTCTCGAGACCGGGTTTATTTGGTTGATAATACTAGGGTCAATTGGATGACTAAGTATTATGAGCTTAATAAATACCGGGGTCTCACAGCAGTATTGAAAAAATCATAGCTCGAGATCTATTCATCCAAACAATGTGAACAAAGATTCTATGGAAAGATATTGAATTTTTCCACATTTCTCTAGGAGGTGACAAATCCATATGTTGCCAATATAGAACCCAAAACTACAGCGCAATAAGACCAATAGAAAACCGATATGCTACCCAAAACTACAGTTCTGCCCACTTCGGTTATTAACACAGATCTCACAAAACACAGCTAAGTATTGCATGAAAATTAGTATGAATATATTTACATGAGTTCTCTACAATCTGTAAAAATTTCAGCCGATGTTGTGATTGTTTCACCACTCAAACAGATGATCCACCAAAACTTCTTTGAGCTAAAACTGCAGTAGTCTAAGCTGACAAAACCCCTCTCAAAACAGGTGCTCCTCTAAACTAATCATCAATCCAACCGTATAAATCTAAGATAAACAAGTCAAGAACACACTAACCAAGTTTGAGCCCGATCGGATGAAGTTTGATGCTCCGATAGATGACTTGATGGAGACTACGCAGGAGGGAAGCTGAAAGGGGGCACCGGCTGGAAAGGTGGAGGGAGGGGGTGGCGGCTGGAAAATGACAAAGGGAGGGAGTGGTGCAAGGGGGTGATGGGTTAGGGTTTGGCTGCCCTCCCCCCTTCCTAGGCCGGTTTACCCTTGGGCCAAGGCTGTAGGTCGGTAGCCCAAGGCCTGAGTTCCCAAAAAATGCAAAAGCGCCCTTTAAAACCTTAAAAACTCTTTCTCTAATGTAATTGTTCTCTTCATCTCTCTCTCTCTCAAAGCAAGTCAAGGTATTACAACCCAGGTTAAACAAATTCAGATCTAATGACCATTGAAAAGTACTTTCCTTCAATAATTTGTGTTATTTTGATTTCGCAGCTGCCTGGTCGTTCTAGTATGGAGAAGTCAAACTCTTGAAAAAATATACCTTGTGGATCCTCTCACAATGCGTCTCATCTAGTGGGTGTGAGTGCAATTGGAGCACATTCGTATTAGTTCATACCAAGGTGAGAAAACAGCTAGGTTATGAGAAGCTGCACAAGCTGGTATATGTCTATTACAATATGAAACTGCGCATCCAGCAAAATGAGATTGAACAGGATGAGAAGGACTTTGATCCATATGCAATAATGTTGGATGCCACATTGTTTGATCAATCAAACCCAATCATGGATTGGCTTAATAAGTCCCAAAGTGAATTGTGCCCGATTCTAGATGAGGGAGGATCCCCATCTCGGGTTATTCTTGATGAAATACGTCGAGAGAACTCAAAGAGAAAGCTTCCTCATTCTGGAAGAAAGAAAAAGATGAAGAAAGGAAAGATGCAAATGGTGGATGAAGAGGAAGAATTTATGGAGAGTGATGACGATGACGAAGAGGATGAATTTGAGGATACCTCATCCAAGGATGACGATGATGATGGTCATGATGATGGTACTGGAGGAGAAGAATATGAGGAGATCACAGAAGATAGAGAGGCTCATGATTATCGTCCTCAATGGTCAAAGCCGGTCAAGAAGAAGAAGGACCTCTCAAGCCTCTATTAGCTGAGATATTTGACATGTTGTGTGCTAAGGTATTTCATAGCAATTATTCTCTTAAGAGGTGGTTGTTAATCTTGTGGTTTTGCCATTATTAATCTACATCATTTTCTTTGTATCAGGTCATAACATACTGAGTTGGAGTGTTCGACAAGGCATGATTTGATTTTGCAGAACTTTTGGTTGTGGTTTTTCCTATTAGTTGTTGAAGAAGTAGTTTTATCTGTTGTGGTCAAAACATGCGCTCAATAGTTTCCTTAGTATAACTTGATGCCTTGATCCTATATGATGTCCGGTAAAACCTGTCACTATACAGCACAGGCCTTGGCAATGGCAAATCAAGTCCTGTTATCCTGTGGTCTGCTGTGGTGAAATTCCAAGGTTACAGAATGATTGGTCTTCAGTGCTAATATTGCGCTTCATCCTGTTCTTCTGGATGTACAATGGCAAATGAACTCCTTTGAAAGGCAATTGGTCCGGTCATGAAGTCATCTACTGGGTATTCTCACATGTTTTCTCTTCTACTACTAGGAGAACATACTGGTTTTAGATGCCCTCTTGTCTGTGGATAGAAACAGATCCAGTAGGGAGCCTTTGTGTGCCATTGTCTCTGAAGGATGGAACTGGTACTTATCTTGATTCTTCATGGATAATATGATGCTTACCTATGGTCCAATCAATAGAAGAGTTTTTGTTTGTAAGTAATGGACAATATGGGCATACAGGGAAAATCTGAGATCTTAAATCTTTATGTTGATCTGATATTCTGATGTATATGCTTTTTTATGTCTTAAATTCTCATTTGTGCAGTATTTCCCCTCTTTTCGGCCAAATTTCGGCTAAATTTCGGTCCAGTTTCGGTCTAGATTCCAGACGCCGAAGTGGCCACTTTACCGAAATATTGAACCGAAATACCGAAATTTCGGTCATTTCGGTGGTTTCACCCAGGAACGAATTTTTTTCTGAAAACGAAAAGATTTTACCTGGAGACACCACAAAAGCATCATAGAGCATTTAATCAAACAGCTAAAGGGCAATCCACTTCACCTCACCAGAAGATGGGGCAGCAATTGTGGTTAGGCTCGACGGTCGCAACAACGCCGATCCAAATATTCATGGACACCTCGGCGACGACCTCTCCATGGGTGAAGTCGTGTACCACCATGAGACTCAGGTCCTTCGGCACGTGGGCTAGCCTGACCGCAACCCGCATCTACGCCATGGGAGGAGAGCCTGGACAAGTAGGGTGCGACGAGGTCAATCAGGAGTTGGGAGTGGCAGCAGTTCTGCAGTGTGGAGCAACGACGTACAGGACCTCTAGTGGATGTAGGCGTAGGAGACGGGAGATCAATGACAGTGAGTTGGCTGGCGGCGCCGCAGCGGCGGGAGGGTTTGGAAGTGTGAGAGGCATGGAGGCGTGGGGGACAATGGTGGGGTTGATTTGAGGTCGACGGTGGCTCCGGTAAGCTTCGGTTTGACGCTAGCTGTTGGATATTAATTTATTCTGTTCAGATGACAATGATCGAACCCTCTATTATGGTTTTTCTGTTTATATAAGGGTGCGTTTGGTTAGCGGAATCCTCCGAGTATTACCAGAAATCCTCTAGTAATCATTTGAGATTACTTTGTTTGGTAAAACAAATAGGAATCTGAACTAGCAATCTAATATTACCTTAGAAACAGATTACCATCAATTCCAGAAATCTCTTTCCTATAGAAAAGGGTGTCTATCTTAGGAAAGTAATATTTGTTATTGTGTATTTTTATCATGTGATTTTGATTCATCACAATTAAATTTTGAAATTTCAGAATTCAAAATCCAAATTATGATTTATTTTAACATTCGAATATCTCAATTATGGAATTAAAATCATTTTTTCAAAATATGATTTTCAAACCAAAATATCAAAAATTTGAATCCTAAATTTTGGAATCTTAAATTCAGACAATTTAAATTTGAAAATTCAAAATTCCAAGGTTGGGTTTCGAAAAAAAAATTTCTTTCTTTCAAATTTCGAATTCTAGATTTCAGATATTCAAATTCTGAGAATTAAATTTTATAAAGCCGAATTTTGAAAGTTTCAATTTTGAGTTTCGGAATTTGAAATCTTGAGAATTTAAACTCCAAAACTCAAATTTTGAAATTTAAATTTTCAAAATCGAAAAATTGAACTTTTGAATCATAAAAAGTGAAATTCTAAATGTTTGAATTTTAAATTGTAAAATTCAAAATTTATAGATGTTAACCTTCATTGTTTGAAATTATGATAAAGACTAATATGTAGTTTCCTTCAAATCAACCAAATGTTGGAATCTTAGATTACTGGTAATGTGTTTACGAGTAACCAGATTGAGGGGAATATTAGATTACAGGGGAATATGAGATTACATGTACCAAACGCACCCCAAAAGTTATTTCCCTACCGTTCCAATCCTTCGCATGGATTTAAGCAGGGCGAATCCACCGAGTAGGCTTCATAAGGCTGAAGCCTACCCTCCACTGGCGTCCCGAACCCCCACAAGGTCCCAATCTCCGGTGCAGGCGCGCAGCGGCGCTGCCATGGTTGCGGCTGCACACAAGAAGAAGAGCAACCCTCTCGGGACTACGTCTGTGGGCCTTGCGGCTTGCGCCCAGCGAAGCCCAGGCCCAACTCACGTTCGCCGACGTCCCCAGTTCTCCACCGATCTGGTCGTACAGGTCCCACACGGTAGTGAAGCACTCCCACCTCATGTTCTCCCAAATTCCCCAAATCAGCAAATCCTCAATCGATTCCCCAAATCCCCAATCCATTCCCCATTTCCCCTATCAACCGAGCAACTGAGTGAGGAGAAGCACACGACGCACCTAACCCGAGGCGCACGGGCGCCTAGAGGAGCTAGGGCAGAGTCACCAAGAACGCGTCGCCGACGGTTGCTAGGCGTGTCCGCGTGGGAGCCCGGATGTCACAACCTCATTTTGATTAAATGGGATTTAGATGCATCTCATAATCATTTTATATTATCTTTGGAGCATTTGCATAAATTATGCATTTGAAAATTTTAAAATCAAATGTAAATCTCTAACTCAAATTAAAGCCACAAAAGGAAATTGAAATAAATGCTAATGAAGATCTCTGCAAAACAATTTATTTAAATACTAGGACAATTATCATGATTAAATATGATTTTTTTCCAAATTTTTAGATTTCAAATTAACCTTGAGAAAAATTTAAACTTAATTCATAAACATCTACTCTAAATGAATTTTAAATAAGTGAATAAGCCATGAACAGTAGTTTTAATAAAATTTACATGGGTTCTATGTTGTCCCAGGAACCAATATACAAAATTTCATAATTTCATAATTTTATTTGATAATTTTTAACCTCTGATCAAAGTTGAGAGGTTTAGTTTCAAAATCAGTCAACTGTCTAGCCTAACCCGAGCTCATTTCACTGTAGCGACCGAACCGGAACTCAATTGATTTGATTGGACCGAACCACTTCGCTGAACCACACTCGGGCTCACACCATTTCACTGCGGCTGACCCGTGGGCCCCCGCACCAAGGCATTCTACCCTTCTTCTTCAGCGGCGCTAACAGCCATGTGGGAGCTTCACCGCGCAAGCACAGGGACACGCGCCAAGCTCCCCTGCGTCGTGCCCTCTCCTTGCGCCAGCAAAGCTCTCCCTTGCCGCCCCCGTGTCCGGCTTCACCTCCCGGCCCTTCCTTCTCCATCCTCCCTCTTCCCCTCAAGTACAAAACGTGAGCTCCAGAGCCGCCCGCCGAACCTCCGACCCGCTCGCTGTTGTCCTGGCCACTCCGGTGAGTCCCAGCCGACGACTACCGCGTCACGGTGAGCCCAACACCGCAAGAAGCGAGTCCCCTTCATCGATTTGGAGTTTGAGCAACCAGAGCACCACGCGTCGCCCTTCTTCCCTGACCACGGCTGCCACCACCGTTTTTGCCACCGCGTCTTCCCCGACGATCCTCTAGCCAATTACCCCCTCTCTAAGCACCCTCTAGTCTTCCTCTATCATCTCCTATCACTCATTTGGGCTCTCCCTCACCGTAGGTCAGCCACATCGTTGGACCGACCGCGCCGCCCATGCTCATTGCCGCCAGCTCACCTCGGTGTGTCTCTGTCCTAGTCAACCACACTGGTGACTTCACTATGCCCTACTCATGCCCATGCCTCCCCTAACTCGCTCTCTCTCCCTCCCTAGCGCCGCCGCATTGTTTCACCTTCACGACGGCCGCACCGCGTCCCCTCACTGTGCTGCCATAGGGCAGCTCGAGCCACGCCGTCGGCACCAATAGCCTTCTTGTCCTTTGGTCAACTCATTTTGGTAGTTTCCCTCACCTCTGCACCGCTCCCTCGCCGGTGACGAGCCGCAGCCGAAACTCCCCTGTCGGTCCTGTAGCTTCTCTGAAGAACTCTCTGTGTCTGAAAATGCAATCACCTGTATGAGTTAAGAAACAACCTTGTGACTGAAAATGATGCCACTCAAACATGTGTTAAGTAATTTGAAAAACATGAATTAATGGGATGAGTAGTTGAAAGATCAGTAAAATCTTGTAGGTTGAACTAATAAACAGAGAAGAAGGTGAGTAGGAAGAAAATTGGTTTGTCAGTGGAACCTTGCTATTCATAATCAACTGTCTTGTGCTAGTAAAGTTTGTGGAGATTAATTAGGTCTCTAGTAAGTAGCTAATTTGAAGTATGAATTGTAGAGGAGGTTAGTTAGCAGCAACTCATTTCAGAAATATTTCTGTGTTAGACATTGAACAGAGAAGGGTTGGGTTTAGAAGAAAACTTGAATGGTCAGTGTACTTCTCTTGCAAACATCAATTGTCCAAAGTTGACAGTATTATGAATATAAAAAAGGTCACTCGGTTGAAATAGCTTTTCTGAAAATTGAATTTTGAATGAAGTTGGCTAGTAAACTGAAGATAATCAGTTTTGCCTCTAGGCTAATGACTTTGGTAATGCAGTAGTTAGAAATGTTCTTAACTCGTTTAGCCAGTTAGACATTTACCTACCCGAAGCTTTCAAATCTGAAAAACCAATTTACACTACTACAGAAAAGGTCTTCACGGACGGTTCAAAAACGTCATCACAGACGGTTTTGTGAGCCGTCTGAATTTATGGGTCTGTAATGATATGAGTCATCACAGACGGTTTTTGAACCGTCTGTGAAAATAGATTTCACGGCGGTTACGAACAAGAACCGCTCAGTGATAATTATATCACGCGAGCGGTTCTTGTTCGTAACCGCCAGCGAAAATCTATTTTCGCATTTGGTTACGAATAAGAACCGTCTGTGATCATTACTTATCACAGACGGTTCTTGTTCAGAACCGTCTGTAATAGTTTTTTCCACTGCAAAAAAAATCGGATTTTGAGCCAAACCAATCAAATGCTAGACAGTAGTTTCCATATACAATCTCTAGCAAGACAACTAAAATCCAATTAAAATTCTGATGGCAAACACATTATAGGAAAGGAAACCAAAAGGTTTCACAACGTCCCCTCCGAATGGGAAAAAAGAATAAAGTTACAAAGTTAAACTAGCTAGAAACCATCTATGCCTCCAAGCTCCTGAAGAACTCATCGGCTTCTTGGATTGGTCTTGTGAGCTCCTCTCAGACCTCACCAAAGATATCACAAGATGTTCTTGCATGTCGCCGAAGTTCGACTCAAGCTCGTCGGCAAGGAGAGACAATCGAAAACCTCGGTGACGCTCCGACGACCTTAGGTAACACAAAATTAAGATGATTTTATTTACAACAAACAGCCAACAAATTATGTATGTTATGGGGATGTACACGTACCTTCCGGTAAACAAGGAGCTCCTCCGCATCCCTCCTCATCGTCATCGTCGGTACCGTCTCCTCGCCGAACTACGACGGGAATCGAGGGTGGTCATTTGGAGCTCGGTGTGGGGAGGAGAGAGGAGAGACGATGGAAAACAAGGCTATGTCTAATATATAAGGACAGCATAAAATATTTTGCCTCCCGCGCACGTGTTCAAAATTTTTCAAACTCCCACGCTGCGAATCACAGACGGTTTCATACAAAAACCGTTTGTGACGACATATCACAGACGGTTCTTAATACGAACTGCTCGTGATAAGATACTTATCAAAGATGGTTCGTATTAAGAACCGCTCGTGATATAGTATCTTATCACGCATGTTCGTATTAAAACCGCTCTGTGATATATATCTTATTACGGTTTTTATTAAGAACCGTCTGTGACTTAGAATTTTCCTTACTTTCTAATTTACCATAGCTTGAAATCACTAACACATCGATTTTACCATGGCTTGAAATCACTAACACTCTGATTTTACCATGGCTTTGAATTTTCCTTACTCTGCAATTTTACCATGGCTTTGAATTTTCCTTATTCTGCAATTTTACCATAGCTTGAAATCACTAACACTTGAAATCACTAACACTCGATTTTACCATGGCTTGATTTTACTAACATGACATGAAATCACTAACACTCTTCAAGCCATGGTAAAATTAGAGAGCTTGAAGAGTATTAGTGATTTCAAGCCGATTTTACCATGGCTTGAAATCACTAACACTCTGATTTTACCATGACATGAAATCACTAACACTCTTCAAGCCATGGTAAAATTAGAGAGCTTGAAGAGTATTAGTGATTTCAAGCCATGGTAAAATCGAGTGTTAGTGATTTCAAGCCATGGTAAAATCAGAGTGTTAGTGATTTCAAGCTATGGTAAAATTGCAGAATAAGGAAAATTCAAAGCCATGGTAAAATTGCAGAGTAAGGAAAATTCAAAGCCATGGTAAAATCTGGTAAAATTGCAGAATAAGGAAAATTCAAAGCCATGGTAAAATTGCAGAGTAAGGAAAATTCAAAGCCATGGTAAAATCAGAGTGTTAGTGATTTCAACCCATGGTAAAATTGCAAAGTAAGGAAAATTCAAAGCCATGGTAAAATCAGAGTGTTAGTGATTTCAAGCCATGGTAAAACCGGAGCGTTAGTAATTTGAATCCATGGTAAAATCAGAGTGTAAGGAAAATTCCAAGTTACAGACGGTTTTTAATACAAATCGTCTGTGATAACCGTCTGTGATACTTCACAGACGGTTTTCAACACGAACCGTCTGTGATGAGCACGGGAATTCACAGACGGTTCAGAAGAAACCGTCTGTGAAGTATCACGACGTTTCGAATAAGAACCGCTCGTGATATTACTAAGTATCATAGACGGTTCTTGTTCAGAACCGTCTGTGATACTTCACAGACGGTTTTCAACACTGAACCGTCTGTGATATTACTTCTTCACGACGGTTTTAGCGCAGCTAAGAACACGCATTTGCGGTCGCTAAACCAAAACCGTCTATGATTAGATTTATCTGAGACGGTTTTGGTCAACCGTCTGTAATGAGGCGTCTAGTATTAGCCTTTTTGTAGTAGTGTTAGATGTGCCTTTTCAAAAAAAAAACAACAGTGAGTAACCAACTCAATTTTGGATAAAGTGTTAGACAGTAGAGGGAGGAGTAGTGCTTTGTGTTGTATTTAGCTTTTAAGGCACTCAAACCTAATTCGCCAATGAATAAGTGCTTCTAGTAAGCAAGTGTATTTGTCAGCACCATAATTTCATATAGTTGTTCGGTTGTAGGTGTATGACTAATAATCTGAAAAGGACCAATATAGATGTGAACTTCCTGAACTAACAGAGAACAACCTTGCTAAATAATAGTGGTGCCATTCAAGTTGGTGATTTGAAGAAAATTGTATTGTCAGTGAGTTAAAACTTTGTTAAATGTAAAAATCAGTTGAGTAAGCGTCGTGTTAAGTTATGTAGCTTTGGTATTTAACCTAAAAGAGTAAAACTATTTAGAAAACAAAAGTTAAGTTATATGAATGTAATTTGACATTAACTTTACCATGGTGATGAAATCATAAGTAGCAATAAAACAATGGGATGATTGGTTAAAACTAGTAAAGCAATTAAAGATTAAACATCATTAGTCTTTTCAGCGGTTAAGAATGACTACAGATAATAGATGTGCACACAATCACCATCAAAGTATGTCGAAAGAGGAGAGCATATAAGGGGATTGATTTTGACTGTATGATCATCGTAGATGTATACATAGAATGCCTGGAGAGAGTGCTTGTGAATACTAGGTGTCTTGTTAAGGAAAACAACATCACCTAGGATCTAGGTATCGTCCGTCATTGTGGTTACACTAGAAATTGAATTAACTTCAAAAGTCCATAAGAAATTCTAATGAACTCCAATTAAACTAAAATCTATACCTAAAAGAATCTAGAATCACAATCTCACTAATATGTAAATGTCATGCATTTTCGAGCATTTTGGATTTTTCGGTTTTATCGGTGTTTATTCGCTATCGTGTTTTCTCTCTAGATTCCAAATTGCACGGAGTGAACATTTACGCCAATGAGAGTGAACAAGTGGACTTCCAACAAGGCAAGCATCTTCTTGCATCATTTTGATCCCAGTTTTGATAGTTTAAGTATTTTGAAATGCAATAGTAATTATGTGCATGCTATTTTGTGTATATCAATAATTTGTGAGTCTAGTTAGTTATATCCTAAATCATTGTGGCTTACCTTTAATCTTTTCATACACTTATGCTTAAGTTATAAATCATGTGTTGGAAAATATGGTACTTGTGTGTTTGCTTAGTCATGCCAGTCAGTAGATCGGTAGTTTGGTTGATAAGATTAACTTGTCAATTTTTGGAGACACTGAATTTATGAAATTTTTGTTATTTTGATCAGACTCTTGAAACTGAAATTAAAACTAAAGCTGTCATTAGAAAACATGATTTAGATCTGGACAAGTGATTGCTACTGAGGGTGCCTTCGTGCACAAGAATGGGTATTGTGGTAGTCTTGTCCGGATCATTAAGGACTAAACTTTGGGCTGTCAATTCAAGTACCTTACATACTTCCACACGCGGTGTATGGGCGTTGCTTGGTTAAGTAAGGGGAGGGTTTTCTTGAGTTCGAAGACTAGTGGAGTGAGGACAGATGTGTTTGATCATATGTTCATAGGGATCCGATTGCAATTTAATATGTGCGAGTGAGCACAGTTTTAGAGTTTAGTTCATTTGGGTCGGCATTCCCAACACAACTTGCATGCCCCGGTTAGCAAGCTCTATCAATAGCTTGTACTAAGCGGGATTCGTCGCGTATGGGTGATTCAACTCAATAATATCAACTTACTGAAAAATACCGAGTCTTGATTTACCCGGCCGGCATACCTAAGGAATTTTGCTGTTATTCGAAGGCTTACAGGCTGATCAAGTTGTGTGTGTAAAGATGTACACCCCTGCAGGGTTAAAACTATTCGAATAGCCGTGTTGACGGTTACGGACGATACTTGTTTTGATTGACATCATTATTAGACTACAAATTAAAACTTGGCAGGGTAATAACTTGGTATCGATATGATAGGTATGTCATGTTGTTTAGTTTATCAAAGTGGGCTGCCACTTTGGTATTGTTTGATCTTTGTTTATATCTTGGTCACACAAATGTCTTTTGATTAAAATTTGTTTTCCAAATGGCATTTACAAACTAGTAGGTGTAGGCTGAAAATTGGCTTTTATGATAAAACCTATGCCACTAAAGCCTCTCCTTTGGTCAACCTTTAGCATGTATATTCTTTAATCCTTTGGATAGGCTCTATCATACACTTTCTTTTATTAGTTTTGTGTAAGTCTTGCAAGTACCTTTTGTACTCAATCAGATTGTCCACTTGTTTCAGGTAAGATTGTCGTGCGAATTGGTTTTAACTATCGTTCCATTTCTGGGCAATAGCGGCAGATGCAACGGTTTTAACTCTAGTTGGTTACGTGTGGTTTTTTGGGCATGCCAACCTGGTATTCTCCTTTTGTTTTTAAGTTTATCTTCCGCTGCGATTTATTTAAACATGATTATATTTGCCAGTCGGCTGCCTTATAAAAAATTGGGCCATAAGGGTCCTATTTATCAAAATTGTAACATTGATTCTATTACTTTTGCACGTTTAACTATGGTTGTGATCCATGTTGTTTAGATATGTGCATGTTAGTCACTGATCCTTGGAAACTAACATGAGATTGCATATCAGGGAATCTTGAAATTGGTTTCGTTTCATATTTAGGGTTGTGCCTTCTGCGCAACCACTTGACTTAAAACGGATTCGGTTTTGAGATCTCACACCGAAGGAGGAGGAGGGCAGCTGCGTGCGTGAGCGTGAGGGAGGGGGAGCCCGGAGGAGGCGAGGGGCGGGCCGACCACCAACGCCAAGGAAGCTAACTGGTCGAGGGACGCCATCCGGAAGCCACCGAGGAGGCGAGGTCGTGAACTCATGAGGAGTGGAGGAGGAGGGAAGACACCGAGGAGGCGACGCGCCGATGCCTGATCTGCTCTACTGAGATGTGAGACCCCGATGTTTATTAGGCTCATAATACTTAGTCATCCGATTGACCCTAGTATTATCAACCAAATAAACCGGTCTCGAGAGATGTATACTTCCTGAATGCAAGATACATACCTCACAACAAAAGAATGTATCAATTCCATACAACACATAGAACATAAGCAACAAACCGAAGTTAATATTAATATGGAATAGATATTACAAAAGAGAGGCCCTTAGGCCAAATAGCAACAATTCTACAAAGGTAACAATGAAGCAAAAGGTGCCATAAAGATGGCTATAACACAAAGCCAATCGGTGTGCCTTAACCCCTAGGCATCTCGACCGACCGCCAAGCTAGTCGTCAAGAAACGCAACACGTAGCACAAAAGAGAGGCTCTTGGAGCTCTCCTTCTTCCTCTGCAACAAAAGCCACAAAATTGCCACAACCACGCGAGATGAGTACATAAAGTACTCCGCAAGACTTACGTGTGAGATAACAGAACTATAAATAGCTACATGCAAGCTTTATTTAAGTGGATGAGGCTTTGGACTCATTTTAGCATAAAGCAACATTTATTTGCAATAACATAATAGATTGAAGGCAATTTGGCAAAGCATTTTTAAATGTTGAAGTAACAACGAGATAATAACATAATAATAACAACAACAAGAACAATCTCGAAGTGACTAACCCAAGTCACCACAACAATAGCATGAACTCCCGCTCATACCAACCATGTCAAGTTTTAATTAAAGGTTGTAGTCTAGTCTTGAACGACCTTACCAAGCATGTCCATAACCTAGGGCGAGGCTATTCAATAGTTTTATCCTGCGCAGGTGTACCACTGCACCCACACGCCGATCGCCTTTCCTTTACGCACACTTCCAAGGTGTGTCTTTGCACGGCTAAGTCCTACGAGACCTTTCCAAAGGATGAATGCTAATTACGAGCTGCACAACCCACGGGGAGAAGGAGACATCACAACCTTCCCTGAAGCTAATGCTCCCCTCCCACACTATACATATACATTTGTTTTTGAAAACACACCAACCGAGCTCGCTCATAATTAACACCTCCTAGAGTACTTAGTCAAGAGGGTTCCATATGCCCCTCGCGTGGTTAGTACGCGAAATCGCTTGGCTTAGTGACCCAAGTACTCGGTCCTTAGGGACCCAGGCATACCACCACATCCAAAAACCGCACCATCCATCCAATATGCCCAAGTCTAAATCAATCTTTTATTTTCAGTTTTGATTTTACAATTAATCAAAGCACAAGTGCTGGACATATAGGAGTAATAATCATTTTTGAGTGATCAAGACCATCGACTAAGTCGATGATCGCCCATTTCTACCGAAAACTAAGCATGTCTAAGCAATTTAAATCGAAACTACTAAGTGATAGGAGCTCATCCAACGAGCTCCCACCACAGCAAATAACCTAGGCTCATGGTAGTAGAGGATAAACAATTCCTACAGATCATGCAACTATAGGCTCGCTAGCGACATTTAACACAAAGTAGCATGCATACATAGAAGTAAAACAAAGTATTAAGCTTTAAAGTAATGGGACAATGATGGAAATGATCAAACTGCTTGCCTTGTTGCTGGTGGTCAAATTGTGGCAGAGGGTCGCTCTCGGGATCACCACAAATGTCGAAACCTAACGGAAAAGCGAGAAAGAACCGATAAGAACGACGAAAAACAACAAAGACAGCACAACAAAAGAACTCCAAAAGCTATGAAAATTTTACAGCAGCAAGACAATGATTTATCATGACTTTAGCAACAAGAACCAATTGATTTGGATCCTCAATGCAAAAGATATGATGAAATCAATTCTGCTCAGCCTATTAATTAAAAATATGTTACTGTTCATCGCAAAATTTCTAGAATAGCAGTGAAGCTGAAATTTTTACTGTAAAACCAGCACCTCATGAGATGAATAACACAATTGAGTTCATCTCATTTGGAGCTATATTGCACTTCCTATAAATTTTCAAAAACAAGAACTTGAACAAAATTATAATGCACAAGTCCTCATCTTCCTAACAGCAACATGCTCAAAACTAATTTTCACAGTGAGTTCACTAAGAGAGGAAACCAACAAAGTTGGTCTCACCCACAAATAGTCTATGGAGCATTAGTTATGTATTTTACAAGTTAAGCATTGATTTAAGTGCACATTTTAAAGTTGGTTTTAAAATCTAATGGCAAACTGTGCTCTGGAGCTGAACTCAACTTACAATCATTTTTGGATTAAAGTCAAGTTCAAGACAGAGCTAACACAATTTGAATGACCTCAAATGGATTTAAAATGAGAAAGATATGAAATTCTAAAGTCTATACCTTATTTCAGTTTAACTAAGACCTCACTGGAATTCCTAAAACTCACAAGGGTAGGGGAGGACGTGAGCCACAGATCTTAAATCCAACGGCTCAGACCTCCCAGGTGAACAACGCACACGCGTCAGAGGTCCAGAGGTCCCGGACCTCCTAGCAACGCACATGCGCGAGATGAGGGGAGGTCGGGGCCGTAGATGCGAAAATCAACGGACCACAACACAGGAAGGAGGTCCGGAACGGACCAGATCTAAAGGGGAGGTCCTCAACGGTTGAGATCTTCCAAAGGAAGGTCCAAACTATCAAGATCTCCCCAAGGAAGATCTACATCGCCAAGACCTCACAGGGAGGTCCCGGACGGTCCAGATGTTCCAAGGAGGTCCTCGATGGTTCAGATCGTCCGAGGGAGGACCTTGACGGTCAAGATCTACCCGGGAGGTCATAAACGGTGAGATAACCTAGGGAGGTCCTAAGGGAGGTCCAACGTTCTGAGACCTCCGTGGAGGTCCGGACGGCCATGATTACGCAAAGGGAGGTCTTGGACGCTCCGGATCTCCTGAGGAGGTCATGGAGGTCCTGCACCAGCGCTTTAACTTGCGCACGCCGCTGGACATGAATAAATGCGCGCCGGACATCAAGGAGGTCCGTCTTGCGGAGGTCTTAAATGCACGCATAAAAGGGTGGATTTAAGGCGCTTAAGACATCCAATGATTACAATGATGGGAGCAATTGATTAGCGCATTAAAATGGTGAATTTATGTCCTAAAAACGACAATGACACGCTCGGACGTCCGACAAAATCCCGAGCGTGAAGAAGTGATCCTCGCCGGCGATGTAGAGCCCGCCGGTGAGGTCAATGATACCACCGAGTGCACAATAACGCTATGCGCCCAGTGGACCTCCTCTCGACGGCGACGGCGGCTTTGAACGCCGGCGAGCCGGAGAGGGCAAGATTGACCAGCACGGCCAAAACCGAAAAGCAAAAATGAAGCTCCGCGCGACATTCAAGTTTGTGCCAAAAAAAAGCTCCGCAAAATCATTCATGCGGGTGCCCAGCGCTAAAGGACTAACAGGGGGAGTACCTGGAGGTCCTAAGGTGCTAGGGAGGTCGTGGAGGTGATGACTGGAGTTGGGGAAGAAAGGTGCTCCACGGCCAAAGCTCCAGCTCCAGATTCCACTTTGTCCACCTCTGTAAATGTCCAAACCAAAACGAGTGAGGTCTTGGTCCCAGAGGAAGGCACAAATGGAAGCAAGGAGAGGAAGAAGAAATCTCCAATGACCCTTGCCCACCAAGGAGCTTCAAACTCCAACAATGGCGGCCAAGGATGGTTTCGTGGTTTAGAGTTCACAAGCACAGGAGAGCGAGCAAGGAACAAAGGCTTGTAAAGGAAGATAAAGGCACGCAGTGGGGTGTTCTTATACTTAGGGCAAGAGGTTTTAGGCCACCGGCTAAGCTCATGGTGAGCTTGGCCCATGGCATGGTCGAGCAGTTGGACAGGGCGTAAAGTGGACATGGTGGCGGTCCGAAGTTGACCCATGAGGCGGAAGGTCGACTGCATTAAATGCGGGTCAAGAAAGAGCTAAAAGGTGCACAGAGGACAAGGACATTAACTCCACCGCTCAGAGCACGCATGCGCGCCAGAGGAAGGAGAAGAACAGGGGAGGTCATTTTGACCGCTGGATAAGCCCACGGGGAGGTCCTGGCCCTCCGATGTGGTTTTTGAACCGTTAGGTTTTAAGTGGCCGGGAGGAGGTCCCACCACACGATCAAGGATGGGAGGTCGTGGCCCTCCGATTTCATGTCAAAACGCACGTGAGGAAAAGGGACAGAGGTCCAAAGCGTTGATCTCCATCCAACAGTGCGGACCTCCAGTGAGGACTTAACTGCACGCGATCAAAAGACATGAGGGAGGTCATGGCCTTTAGATTTAAATCCAAGGGCACGCAATGACCGGGAGGTCTCGATATGATGCGCAGCAGTAAGGGAGGTCAGACCGTTAGATTTAGATCTAAGGGTTCGATCAAAGGAGGTGGAGGTCTGAGCTTGCAACGCACAAGGGAGGTCATGGCCTTTAGATTTAGATCTAAGGGCTACGATCTCACGTCTTGTTGGGAGGTCTGTGCGCATGAGACAAAGGAGGTCGTGACCGTAGATTTTAAATCTAACGGTGCACAACAAAAGATGGGGGAGGTTGTGAGTGCTTGATAGCAGGAGGTCGTGAGTGTTGGATTTGATCCAATGGCTACGACCTAGGTTAGGTGGAAGGTTTGTTTAGTTTAACAAGAAGGGAGGAGGTCGGGGCCATGGATCTTGGATCCAAGGGCTATGACCTCACGTGGTGGGATGACCTTGACCGAGTATGTTGAGGAGGAGGTCGTGGTGTTGGATTTGATCCAACGGCTCGACCTCAACAAATGGGATGACCTCATTGCGATGGTTTACACTCGAGGAGGTCTTTGAGGTTTAACACACGGGGAGGTCATGACCATGGATCACCGATCCAACGGCAATGACCTCATGAGGTGGGAGGTCCTCGCGGTGTTGATCATGGAGGAGGTCGTGGTGTTGGATGTAAATCCAACCACGCGACTGATCAAGTGGAGATGAGGTCTGCGAGGTGCAGACATGGTTGGGCTGGACCAACTTTGAATATGGCTAGCCCAAGGAACAGTGTAGGCTTTTAAATTTAGTTTTAACAATGAAACTTAGCAGAATTATTTGAGATAGCAAATGAACTCCAAATTTGATGAAATTTTAACTGGAGCTTGTTGACAATGAGACCAACCTTGCATAAAATTTCCAGAGGTTATTATGCAATGCATTTTTCTCAGGAAATTCATGAAGGTTGTTTAAAGGATTGTTTTGCCTCCAAAAATTATCAACAAGTGTTATAACTCATGATATTTTTCAAAAGGGTCCCATATCAGTTTTTGGGACCAAGGAAAATATATTCCAAATGTTTGACACAAGATTTAAGATAATTGGAAAATGAGTTTGATTTTTGGTCAACAAGAGCTTTGTGTTTTTG
Organism: Phyllostachys edulis; assembly: GCA_036346405.1. Classification (NCBI taxonomy): domain Eukaryota; kingdom Viridiplantae; phylum Streptophyta; class Magnoliopsida; order Poales; family Poaceae; genus Phyllostachys; species Phyllostachys edulis. The sequence goes on from CM070550.1 coordinate 63,485,544, forward strand.
GATTACACAACTCTTGGACAAGAATTACATAAGATTTTAGGGTTTTTCAAGATGTGAGAAAAAGTTTTAATTTCTACACATATAATTATACTTGATTAACCCTAATTATACATTTGGGATGTTACATGAGAGGTCACTGCGTGGGAGGCGAGGTGATTTGGGATTTTGGGCATGGCCGCGTGGGCTACTAACTCCTGAAGTGCTGAATGGCCCAAAGCCCTGAAGACCAAAGTCCCGAACTGCTGATACAGTGTGGTGGTATATACTATATTCTTGTTACTCAATTACTCAATTTGTTAGTAACTAGTAAGTTTGATAATTGATACAGTGTGGTACTGTAGTGGTATATATATTTAGATCCATTGATGATGATAGAATCATAAGATCCTTCCAAGGCATGAAATCTCGCAGAATGAATTTGCCTCGTGAAAGTCGTGATCCAAACTAGCGCCTTAGTGGTATGATTCTTTTATTTTGAATATTCATGATCATTTAAGTACAATTTGCTATTGTATCACTAATTTTTCTAATTTTAATGTATAGGTTGTTACCCACTAGAACCATATTTACATGGTTTGAGGATGCACTTTCTATTAGTGAAATACCTTTATTGTATTTATCTTTTTTTGCTTTGTTTTTATTTATGTATGAATTTGATTGCACAAGAATACAAGACTATATTTGTTACAAATTAGTTTACTCAAGGCCTTCAGCCCGCTCTTTTTTTTCATCCTAGATTCGTCACTGGATTTAAGCATGGAATGCTGTCAAACGGCCTCTCAGGATAAGCTGGCTAAGCCAAAAACAGTTTTTTAGTAAAACCTACAGCTCTCTCGAACAAGGTCTGAAAATACTGATCGGTGTGAGAGAAAATCGAACAGACGAGACACGGCACAAAAAGATCGCGCATACATCACTAACAACACAATATTATCTGTACAGTACACGTACTGATAAAATACTAGTATCACAAGTGGGTTATGAACCGCCGGTGCTGCGCCGGCGCCCGAGCCTGACCCTCCTCTCCTCGGAGAGCTGCCTCGCGAACCCGACGAGCGCGTCGGCGTTGCTCCCGGCCCCGGGCACCGCCTCGTACCTCCCGGTCTCCACGTTCACCCTCGACACGCGCTGTGCCAGCATCCGCTCGCCGATCCCGACGAGGTCCCGCATGTTCTCTGATGATCTGAACATATATCTGATGGATTTCGATTACTTACCGGATTGCTGGCGGCGACGCCGCCGTCGATGAGGTTGTACTCGCGCGCCTTGCCGTTGGCGTCTTTGATCTGGAAGTAGTGCGCGGGGAGGTAGGTCGGAGCGGCGGAGGTGCTGATGCAGACGTCGGAGAATAGCGCGTTCTTCAGGGGCATGCTCTTGGCCTGCAGGGCACGCATGCACAGTTTGAGACGTCATGATCGAATCGAATTGATCAGACGTACTGTTCCAACCAAGTCAAGAACGTACGTCGTATGTGGAGAAGATGATGGGCTGGAGCAGCCTGACGTCGAAGGTAGGTATGACGACGTTGGTAAGCGTGTCGCGCACCCTCGTCTCGCCGAGCATGCTCCTGATCTTGCCGTGCAGGTACTTGCCGTTGTACCTCGGCCGCCTCAGCGATGCCATCACAGACGCGAGCTTTCTCCTCCTGCCAAAAGTGAAATCTTTATAGGCAGTTTTTTTTTAACCGGAGGGCACCGGTAAGAACAGTAACCGCGAAAATCGGAAATTTCAGCCAAAATTTCGGCCAAAATTTTTTTAAAAAAAAATCGATATTTTGGGATTTAAAATTTTAAAAAAATCAAATTCAAACAACATTCAAGCAAATTCGAATTTTTTTGAACAAATTTTATCAAACCCTATTTTTTTGGCCGGTTTTAATTTCTACCGGCCACCGCCAATAACACTGGTTACCAGTGGTAACCGGCGAAATTTTGCCGAGAAAAATTTCCATAGCCACAATTACATTACCGATTTGATTGATGAGATCACTCGTCTTCTTCAGGGCCAATCGATTTAACTACCGTACGTGCATGATCGATCGAGACTCACTTCTCAGGGAAGATGTGCGGGCCGTTGTCAAGGTAGAAAGGGTTGATGTCCCAGGTGGCAAAGAGCGGCCGCTTGTCCTCGCCGGGAGCGGCCAGCATCGCCGTGATGAGTCCGCCGGTGCTCGTCCCGGAGATGCAGTCGAAGTAGTCCGCCAGCCTCGCGTCCGGCCCGTCCAGCTCCTGGAGCCTGGCCTCGAGGAAGGCGAGGATAGTGCCGGGGATGAGCCCCCGGATGCCTCCCCCGTCGATGGTCAGGACCGTCACCCTTTTCCCCGGCGCCGTCGCCGGCTCCCCAACGACACCGCCCGCCATCGCCCTGGTGCTGCAAGCGTCGCAGGGAGGCCGGCACGCGTAGCTCGCCATCGATCTGCCGCGCACGCCGGATCAGCTGCTGCTGCCACAATCCAAGAACCGATCGATGGACGGGACCAACAAGAAGAACAGCGAATATTAATTGATCGATCGATCGATCGATTGCTACTTTGCTAGTGCGTGCGATTGTGGAGGTGCGAGGGGGGAAGCGATGGCTTGTACGTACCGAATGCTGCCCTATTTTTGGAGTGGCGGAGGCGCAGTGCAGTTGCGGCTGACACGTCAGGAACCGGAAAAAACACGACGAAACGGGAGAGGGCTAACTGAAACGTGCATGCAGTAGAAGAGAAGAGGAAGGAAGGCGTGACAGGTGGCTCCGGCCGGTTTCCGTCGACTCGAGTGGCATCTACGTACTGGGAGGAGCTGGATCGATCCGAGTGCGGTTTGAATTGCATGAGGTGTGGGAGAGAGAAGGCAGGCGCGGTTTCCCTTTCTTTTGTGGGAGATCTGATTATTTATCAGCGTTAAAAATATGTAATTTAGGATTTATTCATTATGTATCTATAACATATAGTTCGAAGATCCAGATTTCTATGATAAATTCTAAAATCTACATCCTTGCAGTGGTAGATAATTAATTATTCCTTTAAGAACTGTATTTTTAACTTGACCAATAGACTCCCAGGCCCGGCCCACAAGTCATTCAAGAAATGTATATTTAACTTGGCCAACCTGGACGCCTAGTCAACATAGGCTTAATCGAAACAGGTAGCCTATAGCCATCGATCAAGGCTGCTCAGCACACACTGTTCCTGCATGTTAGGTGTAACTGTTGGAAATATAGATAATATTTTAATTTCAGATTTTATTTTGAGGCAAATATCATAAATAACTAGAGAAGCATAAAGCTATACTAACAGTAGGCAACACATTGTACTTCTAATCATACGTAAAGATAGAATTATCGATTGAACGCACAAACAACTTATAGTCGGGCTTGATGAAGAACAGTAAGCAGTCCATGTTTTATGCAGTGCAGAATGTAGATGAAACAGCATAGCGAGCGGTCGCGTAGGTGTACTACCCATAAACCTTATTGCCGCCCCCGTGTAGGTGAATTCTGCGACAATGGTTCAAAGATATCCGCTCACCCTCCCTCCTAGTGCATGCTGAGGAGAAGGGAAGGCTTGGATCGATAGCACAACATACTAGCACAGTTGAATAGAGAGGAAGCAGAAGAATGGAAAAAAGCTCTTTTTCGTGCTTAGGCCTGGACGTCTCCAAAACCTTTTAGGATGTGTTTGGTTGGGTGAACCAAGGTGAATGGAATGAGATGGTACATGATGGATGGGACGATCCTGGATGGTATGGTACAACTTATGTGTTTGATTAGTGAGATGAGGTAATTCAAGATTTTGTTTGGTTGCACGAATGAGATGGTACCAAATGGTTTAAGATGGTGTTTAGTTTGAGTGAAAAGTTGAATGAGTTGTATACACATAGGAGTATTAGAATGATTAATTATTAAAATATTAGCATGATTTTTAAATTTACCTTAGTTACAAAAGAGTATTTAACTAAATTAATTATTTTAACTATCCACTAATTGGCATGGCCCATTGGTCAATGACGTATACACAGAGGGAGAGGGGTAATAGAGGGGACGCGCTCGTCCCTGTACCATGTGGTTCGCCCTTTTTATGGAACCGTTCGGTACAACATATTTGGAGAATATTATTAGAATCTGTATGATCTCATCCAAGATGAGTTGGTTTATTTCACTCAACCGAACACAGGGACGGTGGTATATTCAGGACTATCCCATACATGTATGCCCTGATTCACTGAACCAAACACACCCTTAAGGTCTAGACAATTACTCACTAGTAATTGCCTAACAAAGCACATATTAAACAACTAGTAAATGCTAATTCGAAACCAATTAATGGTAATTAAGCAGTGTTTATCAGTTCTTGGTTACACACTGGTCTAAAGTTCCAACCAGCGTATTTGGACCACACTAGTCTATGACTTCGGCCAGTTTATTTCGACCACACTGGTCTATGGATCCGATCAGTGTTTTTTGACCACTGTATTTCAACTAGGTTTCAATCACACTGGTGTATGGCTTCGACCACACTAGTCTATGGATCTGAACAGTGTTTTTCGACCACTGTATTCTAACCACATTAGTCTATAGCTTCGATCACACTGGTCTTCCGACCACACTAGTTTGACCAGAATAAAAGGAGAGAGAGAAATGCACGATTAGCAAAAGAAAGGTGGACTAGGTTCACAGTCGCAAGTCACAAGTCACGCGATTGCCGCACAATATATGCACGCATGTGCGTGCGTACGTGCATGTGACTTTAGCTATAATCCTCCTCATGTTACCCATGCCATATGTCACATGTTTCAAGGGGTGACAATGACTTCACATTATAAATTGCTCTCCCACCACTTGATTAAGCAATATGGGACTAAACCATACATGCTTTGGAATTAAATAAATGAATGAGCCTTTACACTTATGGGCCCAGTTCTAACAATCATCCACTAATTCCAAGGCAAGCAACAAAAACGATGAAAAGGACTATTGTGCTGAAGTGTTGTTAATATACCGGTCTTTTAGTGTAAGTCTAGTAAGGGTTGAACTTTGTATTTATGGGCCCAATTCTAACAGTACCATCTGCTGCTGACCTTATAGGGACGATGCTTCATATTGTATATGTCAAGAAATCTCATGAATTGCAGGTTTATTTGTGCAATATGTAATTTGGAAGAATGGATTACAGCCCTCGCATCCATCTTTCTCAAATTAACAAACTGATATTTGAAGTCTACTACACGATAAGTCAGCACTAATATTTATAAGGGAAATTTCGATAAACGCCACTGCTAACCGGCCGTATCAGAGAAATACCACCGCTCATTTCAAAGTTTGAAGGATACCACTGGAAAGCTTGGAACATCCTATAAATGCCATTACAGAGCCTTTTTTCCATTTTCCATCAAATAAAACACTGTGCTTGCCGGTGTATTTTCGTATGGACACAAATGCCCTTGCTTCGTGTGACATAGAGAAGCTCCCGAGTCCGGTCCAATCCATTCCCACCATCATCTTCTACCTCAGCTCCCACCTACTCGATCCCCTTTCATCCCCTTCCTCCATGCGCCGGCTTGGAACCCTAGATCCGGCCGCCTGCGCCATCCCGACGGCTCCACCCTCCGCGCTCACGTCCTCCTCCTGTTCGCACTCTTTTCCTCCGGGGCTTGCAAGTGACAGTACAAAAACAAGAATGAAACAAGGTCAAACAGTGGAAGCTTGCAAGTGACAATACCTCTTTCTCTGTTGCAGTTCTTGATTGTCGTCTACAGCACCCTCTTCTTCAGCAGGAGGTGGAAGCTTGCAATTCCTTTCCCAGTGTCCAAATTGCTTGCACCTTTTGCACATAACCCTTCTTCTGCCAGGCTCAAGACATCCCCTAATCCTAACCTTCCTTGGCCTACTAGCTTGCTCCCTTTGTTTAGGTGGGTGTACTACGAATCCCAAATCCACTTTTTTCCTGGTGGATTTATCAATCATAGGGGGTATAACACCAGCGTATGATGCCCTGAATTTTGCAACAGAATAATAGTCATGCACATATGACTCTATCTTACATCCCCTCATGTGGCAAATGAAAGCAATAGCATGCATACAAGGCCTGCCAGACACCTACCCCTGCCTACAAGAACATTCTTGCTTGTTAAGGTCTATAGTGCGCCTTCTTGGATTGGGTTCATTCTCTAGCAAAGTGACTTTAGCAACAAGATCATCGCTTCTGGAGATATTGACATTCCCTAACAACCTACTCTTAGCATTCAAATCCTTTAGCACAGATGGTAGGATGGAAGTCTCCAAATTCCTGCCAATGACTCTTCGAATGCTAAACTTAGTCATAACCATTTCCCTGATACTATCAACAAGCTCATCGACATTCAAGCCTTTAAATGGTTTTATCTGTTTGTTAAAACTTTCCGAAATATTGTTATTGACATAATCCACTTTATTAGCCTCAGAGAATCCACACCTGTACCAGATACGCAGATGGTGTATCTCTAGGTACTTTATAGCTTCGGGGCTTGCTCCATATATCTTTCCTATGCGGAACTTGAACCTATCGTTAGGGTATGCCCTTGCAACTGGGTACAAGTTATCCACAAACATTGGGCCATGGAACTTTTTCATGAAGTTTGAGTACAAGTGTTGCATGCATTCTCTATGTTTAGCTTCTAGAAAAACAGTAGCAGTAGAAGTCTCCAATCCCTTGCATGCATCACTAGATATGACAAGCCTTGGTGGGAAACCTATGGCTCTATGCGACGCATCATGGACCATTCCTAGTTTTTAGTAGACTCTGAGTCAAAAACTGCATAAGCCACATTGAACAACCAGTTGTGACCATCTATGGATGTAGCAGATGCCAATTGGCCCTTGTACCTACCATGGAGGTGAGTTGAGTCCACTCCAATGTAAGGTCTACACCCAGCTAGAAAACCATCTATACATGGCTTCATTGCAACAAAAACTCTACGGAAACACATCTTATTGGCGTTCTTCTTCAGATCAATCTCCACTATAGTACCAAGAGACTTTTCCTCTAGCTCAGCTTTGAAATTGAACAACATCTGAAAGCTCTCTTCGTACTTACCATGGATGTGATTGAGAGCCAATCTCATGCCTACCCAAGCCTTGGAATACCTTAGCTTGATGCTATAATCTCCTTGCAGCTTGCTTTGAGCTTCTTTAGCACCAGTAGTTGGGTTGGCCTTCAACCAGTCCCCAAGTCTATCCGCAACCCAGCTGATGCGGGGGAATGCCCGATCTTCACGACGTAGGATCGATGATAACTTTGGATCCGTGCAACCTGACGAACCGATGGCGCCAACCATTGTTAAAACAGTAACCTGCGACAAAAGAATTCGCCCAACCACACGCTCGTGATCCCGTCTACCCGATCACACCAAGTAGACGTGTCGCTGCTCCTGCAAAACACAAGGATTCACAAGAACGACGGAACGGCACAACAGATTAGAACTCCCTATTCTAATGGGGGCAATATTGCTCAAACCCTAGAATCAAGAGTATATTAGAATCTGAAAAAATATGTCATTCCCTTTTTTTACATGGCGGCGCAACTCCTTTAATAACCTGGCAAACCCTACGCCTAAAAGCAGTCCGAGCCGAACATCGGTTCAGTCAAAAGAAAACGTCACGGACTCGAAGTCCTAGTTAATTATAGGGCGGATTGTCTCGGTCGACCTTTTGGCCGACCTTTGCATCGGTCCAAAGGAGGATCTTGGCTTCCCACACAATAAATAAAAAAGGAAAGATCGACCTTGGCTTCCCAAATATTAAATGTGCTTGACTTGTTGTTTCTTGTATGAACCGAAAGAAGTTGTTGCATGCTTCATGCTATTTAATTCCTTCCATGTTCTCCTTTACGTGCATGCATAGCACACATGCCTTCATGCATTCATGTCAAGTGTATGTGCATGGGACGCATGCATCCCATACATGCATGCAACACATACGGCCTTTGTTTCTTCTCCACGTATGTATTGTCTTCTTTTGGCGTTTCCGTCCTCCTCACGTGTAAACCTGAGAACAATTAAAATACGAGCGTTAGATAGTAACCAGTTCTCATGTAAATAAAAACCCAATTCGATTAGGAGCGAGTTCACCTGTTGATTAATCTTTTTAGCTCTTGCTCGTGTAATCGGTCCAATCAGCGGGATGTCCTCATCATCCCTGAGTAGCCATCTTATCGTCTAAAAGCTTGGTAGTTGAACACTCATGCACAAAGGAAAGCTTCTTGATCTGCACAAGGTAAAACACAAACAAAGTTAGAAGGGAAACACAAATAGATAATAGGTCATTCACAAAAGTAGGTATACGAAGGGCCGCATACCATTATAGTACGCCCATCTGGGAGCCTAGAAGCATGTATGCGCTAGTTACAGTTTTCAGCTTTACACTTCGCTATGAATCTTGTAGTGTCAGTCCTTACATTATCAAGCTCAAAACATGTCTTGACAGCGTAGTGTCTAATCGCTTTCCTAAAGGTAACCATATCAGGAAACATAGCCTTCTCTTGTATGTTAGGTTTCTCACGATCATATGCTATGACTACCTCGCAGTCAACATCATCATTTATTTCAGCTTCAACAGGAACAACGTCATTAGCCTCATCAGTTATATCATTCTGCTGTAATGCCGCATTAAAAGGAACATCATACATGTGCTCATCATCGACACCTACGTACTCATCTGGATAATCACATGGATCATCAGGTGGCTGGGCTTCAATGTTGTTAGTGCTCTTACTACCAATTGCTTGAGAGTTCTCGCAATGTGGAGTTAGGCTTGCATTTGTAGGACAAGGTGCATTCAAATTGGTTTGACTAAGATTATTTAAATCGTTGTTCAACTGTGCCTCACCACCATATGTCAGTGCTACGCCATGGTCGAATACTGCTACTATAAGTTCAAAATGCCTCTCATCCCTATACATTTCAAACATACCAGGAACCTGAGAGTCAGACACAAGCCTAACATCCTCCCCCTTTTTTCTGTCAAAGTACCACACAGTGGGAGTCTGTGATTCACCTCAGGAAACCTCACTAGACGAGGGCAGCATGAACGATTGCATGGTGAAACGATTGGATTCGAGGACCCAATTAACTGTTCTGCCCTTGGTGTACAATTTCCTACCATCCAGTTCTTTCGAACAAAAGGCTTCAAACTTAATGTCTACTCTAAACGTGTTATTTGGATCAATCCTATTCAGCAAAAAGATGAAATAAGAACTCCAAATGCACTACTAGATCGAGTTCAAGTGAGGAAATAAGAACTCCAAATGCTCCACGAGGCTAGGTACTGGATCGAGTTCAAGTTACTTACCACAATGGGGACCCGGGAGGGAGAGGCACATCCATCTTCCTTTCGCTTCCTTAGGCAGCGGTGCCAGGATGGCCAAGAGATAGCGGCGGAGGGCCAAGAGATGGCGGCGGAGGGTGCGGGTTGTGATTGGCGACGGTGGGATGGGCTGCCAAGGGTGGGGGTTGTGGGCCACGGTGGGATGGCGCAGGAGCTAGGGTTCCATGGCGCGCTTTGGAGGGAGCTGAGGTAGAAGATGAGTGTGCAGATTGCAATTGGCGGCGGTGGGATGGGCTGCCAAGGGTGGGGGTTGTGGGCCACGGCGGGATGGCGTAGGAGCTAGGGTTCCATGGTGCGCTTTGGAGGGAGCCGAGGTAGAAGATGAGTGTGCAGATTGCGATTGGCGGCGGTGGGATGGGCTGCCAAGGGTGGGGGTTGTGGGTCACGGCGGGATGGCGTAGGAGCTAGGGTTCCATGGCGCGCTTTGGAGGGAGTCGAGGTAGAAGATGATGGTGGGAATGGATCGGACCGAACTCGGGAGCTTCTCTATGTCACGCGAAGCAAGGGCATTTGTGTCCATACGAAAATACACCGGCAAGCACAGTGTTTTATTTGATGGAAAATGGGAAAAGGCTCCGTAATGGCATTTGTAGGATGTTCCAAGCTTTCCAGTGCCATCCTTCGAATTTTGAAATAAGCGGTGGCATTTCTTTGATACGGCCGGTTAGCAGTGGCGTTTATTGAAATTTCCCTTTAAAAAAAGGGCAAGACACATCCATGCATCCAGATGCATGCTATATCAAACTCATGGTATATATCAACTGACAATATCTATCTTTATGTGTGTGTCCATTTGTAGTAAAGCACTATTAGAGGTGGCCAAATGGATGGCCCGGCCCAGCACAGCACGACCTAATTTGGCAAGGCACGGCCGACCCGGTTAACTAAACGGGCCATGTCGTGCCGGTCCATAGGCTAGGGTGCCAACCCAGGCACAGCACGTCGACCTCGTGGGTCGTGTCGAGCTGGCCCAGGCATGATAAGGCCAATGGGCGAAGTAAGCTTGGCTCCTGCAACCACTTCTGCACCCGCCCACCTTTGCGTTGGCCTCCTCCACGCCCCACTGACCCCGCGTCAGTCGCACCTGGCTTCCTCGGGGTTGTGCCATGCCTGAGCCGAGCTGTGCATGACATGATACTGTGTGTGCCGTGCCAGGCTGGTCAAATGGGCAGGGTGTTGGAAATATGCCCTAGAGGCAATCATAGAGATGATTATATTTCATTATGTTCATAATATTGAATAATATGTTATCTTGTTCTTAGAATAATATTGTTAATATTGATAATCAAGTATGTGACTTGATTGTGAAACTCTATATTTCTGCGATAATTATTCTTATACAATCCTTGGTCGGAAACATACGAGGACACATATGAATAGACTAGCATATGTATTGGTTGATGACTATGTTTCACGGGTCATGGATATGGAGATATCAAACCAATAATATGGACACATGTTAGAGAACATGATGTTGGATTAGACCCACCTTGAGACACTATTGAGATTGTTATGATTCTATATGTCGTTAGTTGGTCTCAAGCAATGTTGATGTATAATCCTTAGACCTGGGATCAACATGGTTTCCTACATATGTAATAGCACTCTTAGGGGTTGCCAAACGCTACACCGTAACTGGGTAGTTATAAAGGTAGCTTACGGGTATGCTATGAAACATGTAGAGGAATATGACTAGTCGGATATGGGATTTGCCCCTCCTAACATAACAGGAGAGATGTCTCTGGGCCCCTCGTTGTGGTTAGATAAAGAAAGTGCATGGCCATGCCACTAGTAGTCGAAGTGTTCGACCACGTAAAGTTATCCGACACTCGATCGAGAAAGTATTGAACAGTCCATGGATGACACAACATCTCACCTGGAGTTCAACCAGACATCGTGAGGCAAAGGGAGTATACACGAGTAGGTCACTTAGTTCAAGCGATTCTGGATCGGTCGTATGGAGATCTGAGCTGGTCGAGATCGGTCGAACGTAGTCCGCAGTGGTGGTCGTAACACAGTGGTGAAGGAATTACGAACTGGTCGTGACCAAATACGAACTGGTCGTATAGAGATAGGACCTGGTCGTAAGTGATGAGGACCTGATCATAGATTATATTGCATTAAGGTTCGTCCGATATAATTTAGGTTTATTCAGGAATCGCTATGTTCTGCTAGGAGCCGCTATGACTCGTGATTGGAAAGGGTTTCCGAGTCACAACCGATTACGCATTAACCTACAGGGTCACACACTTAACGGGTTAGAACAAACCAGTACGAATACGATTCAACAAACGTGTTCGGATAGGATCCGTCATGAGCACAATATAAGGAGATGCATGAGGCTGTTGGGAGGTACACGTGAATCACCACCGAAACCCTAGCCGCCATCTTCCTAAAAGCTCTGCCGTGCAACCTGGTGCTAGTACACTGACGTATGGTTGTTCTTTCCCTGGACGTGTGGATACCGTAGAGGCGCTACTACGACTGTTGCGCTTGAGGACGATCCGCGATCTTCACAAGGAACTGCAGACGTTGCTAGAAGAGACGATCAACTCGTGAGGACGCTGGACGATCGACTACGACCACTACATCGACGCACTCTACGTTGAACCAGGCTGCTCCAACCCTTCTTTCGCTGCTCTGCGCGTCTGGTGGTAACGATCTGTGATCATCTACTTGCTTGGCTTCCTGATTTGTATGGTAGAAATTTTGATTTGTAGCTATCGTAGCCTACCCGTGGCCCAACACAGGGGTCACGACCCAAGTACGGCATGCCTCCTCGAGTCAGTCTTGGCTGACCCGACTTCTGATCTGAGGCTTGAACAGACCAATGATCTTGTGCTTGAGCCGGCCCACCTCTACAACCCATTTAGCCACATCTAAGCACTATTATATAGTTAGATGATTATTTATTTCTATGCAGCAGCTAAGCTGATATGGATTTCTTATCTCTCTCTCATTTGCATGTCGGGCTTACACACCAACTGAACAGTATCTTTGTTGTCGCTGTTGTGATGCTTCTACGACATGCCATAACTAAGACCTTCATTTTTAGAACTTTACAATGTGGGCTGCCAGTTTGCAGTTCAATTGATAGAAAACTTAAAGGAAGGTATATCAAGATTTTATTAGGTAGGAAAAATGCATTTTTGTAATATATTCAATAGGACTAGAATATATATGATCCTATTTAACATAAATGAATCTTACCCAAATAGCAACATGGCAACATCTTGTATCTAGCTAGGCGCGTGTGCACAATGTTTTTCTAAATAGAAAAACTAGAGAATGCTATAGCATTCGAAGCGTTAGCAACAATGTAGTTTGGAACCACCCGATCTAAAGCATTGGACGACATCTGGTGCATCCACGTCTCTTTACCTGGCCCCCTCAATCCACATCTCTTGCTTGTATCACGGGGCGCTGCAACCTCACGCAGCTACACACCTCCTTCTTTCCCATGCTCACTCTCTCTCCCCATCTCCCGATGAATTTCCCAACACCAGTGGCTCCGGCGGGCGGTGGCGTGGCTTGCGATGGCTGGATTCGGCGGCAGCACGATGCCAGATAGTCGGATCTGGCAGCAGTGTGGCTTGCGGCTGACAGAGAATTTAAGCAAGGTGAGTATGAAATGTAGTCTAGAAGTTACACCCAATAACAAGATATAATGCATGAAAGTATGACACAAGATGGCTTATATGGCTAAGTTTGCATAAAGCGACATTTTTAGTTTAAATATCTTTACTAAGTTTCAAGGCAATTATACTATATCTAGAAATTGATTTTAAAGTTTTAATCATCATTTTGAGTGTAGGATAAACCTTTGTACACGATTGGTGATGGAATAACCCCCTTAACACCAGGTTGTCTGCCTAATTTCCTATTTGGATAAACTATCCAAAAACATTGTGTTAAATCATTTTAAATCAAAATAAAAAATCTAACTTTAAGTGGCGTTGCTCAACATGTCCATGACCGTCGACATGGCTATCGAATAGTTTTCTACTCTGCAAAGTTTGTGTAACTTTACCCTCAAGAGATAGTTTGCTTAATATGTCAGCCAAGACATGCTTCCGTATGCGTGCGACTAAGCGACTATCACAAGGCCTTTACCCTACACTATCCCACTAAAGTTATGCCCGCTAAGGTTTCGTTAATGTAGGTTTCACGCCAAACGGTAACCCCCTCTTGTGCCTATGTGGGTACTAAAAGTAGGCCTTCACGACATCCACATGTTGTATTTGGGAGTAAAGGATCCCGGATTCTCTATGTCTCACACACTAGTCCAGGAAAAGCTAGTGCATACAGTCAAACAAAAGATGATAGCACAACCATAATACACAGTTTATTCATAATAATTCAAGTTTATGAAAAAAGGGCTAGAAGCCAAAAGAAAAGTACAGCGGAAGCAAAAATGATAATGTAGGCCACACGATTTGCCACAGGCAATCGTTTGGGGGTGTAGCCTAGTCGTCCAAGTCCTCACCATCCTCATAGTACTCCTCATTTGAACAACAATTTATTTAAGCAAGGTGATTACAAATAATTGTACTCCGTAAGTTACACCCAATAACAGAATTACAATGCATGTAAGTTTAACCTAGTGGAGCTTATATGGCTCAATTTGCATAAAGCGATATTTTCTATTTAAATATTCTTACTAAGTTCCAAGGCAGTTTAATTCCATAACTAAAATCAATTTTTAAAATTTTCAATTTCATAGTGGATAACCTCCATACAAATGTGGTGAGGGATACCCTCCTATCACATGGCCAACTGCCCAATTTTCCACAAGGATTAACCATGCAAAAACATTTGCTAAATTCACTTTAAAAACAAAACCAAAGTCTAACTTTGAGTGGATTTTCCCAGCATGTCCATGACCATGGATACAGCTATTTGAATAGTTTTACACTTTGTAGAGGTGGTACAACTTTACCCACAAGAGATAGTTTGCTTAAAATGTCAGCCAAGACGTGCTTTTCCTAAGGCGTGCGACTAAGCAATTATCACGAGGCTTTTACAATGTTCCACCCCAAAGTTATTATGCCTGCTAAGGTTTCACTTCCATTGGGCTAACCACCCATCGGGAGCCCCCTGTTGCGCCAAGTGGGAATACTGTCTAACCGATACCCGCACATTAACATGCCACAATTAACAATAAGGTGTTACAAATTATTTAGCATAGTCTGTCTCATTCCATACTTGTGGTAATATGGCGGAGCTTAGCAAGATGCGGCTCAAAGACCAGTCCTTAACCAACTTGGGCAACATTCCATAAACCCTGGCCTCGATCATTGAAATGAATTGATCATGTGCTTTGACTTGCACATCCTAACATTCATTTTGCCCAAGTCTAAACCAGTTTAATTTATTTTACAAGTCAAATTATTTTCTAAAATTAATATGGTAAAAACAATACTATAGTCTCATTTTTAAAATCATAGTTGAACATTTTGGCTAAATTCTCCAAATTTAATATTTTTGGTCTAACCTTTGACTAAGCATAAAGTTTTCCAATATGTTCTAGTTCATACTATTGCATCAACTAGATTTTTAACTAAGGTAATAAGGGATGGCTAATTAAATTACAAAATTGGTTATACAAAACTAAAGGGATTAACTAGAAATTTGAAACATGAATTAAAATTAACTGAATATAAATAAGCATGTAATAATAATTTAAAACAAAATTAAATAATTTGAAATATTGGGATCAAACATGATCAAAGAATTTAACTTGCCTTCGTCAAATGCTTGTTGGTCTAAATCGTTAAATAACTCCTACTGTTTCGAGTCATCAAAATCTATCCGCGAAAATAAGAAAAATTCCAATAAATACAAATAAAATTAAAATAAACTCTAAATTATATAATATTACTGTAGATAGCTAGATCTTGATTTTATATCAATTTAGATATTTAAATCGCTTAAATTGGAGCTTGTTTGAACGAGAACGACTCCTCGAAAAATTAAATCCTAAAGAAATAAACTAAATTCAATTTCTTGAATTAATGAATTATTTTTCTAAAGGAAATTCGAATTATGATGTAGCATGACGTTAGCATCTGATTTTCTTTTTCGGTTGAGAGAGAGAGAGAGAGAGAGAGAGAGAGAGAGTGAGTGACATAGCTTGTTTGGGCCGTGGAAGTTGTCCAAGCGTGTGGGGGAAAAATGATGGGCCGAAGAGATTCGGCCCGAAGGCATTTTTCGGATTTTTGAGGGTTTTACAATTTCAAAAATTGAGATAATTCAATTAGGTTTTTAGACAATAGCAAATAAAGTCCAAAAATTATGAAAAAATTCACAAAAATTACCTGAGTCATTTTGGACTTAAATAAAATATTTCCAACTTAAAATTAGTATTTATATTTGCAAATAAATTTATTTTTTCTTTAAAATAATAAGGAAAACCTTTTTAAAATGCAAAAAATTCAAGGAAAATAATTAAATTTTATTTTAAACCAAAAATGAAAATTTGGGATGTTACACCTACCCCCTGAAAGGGAATCTCGACCTCGAGATTCAGACTTGCCTATGAAAAAGGCGAGGTTACTCGGATTTGAAATATTCTTCCCGTTCCCAAGTAGCTTCCTCTTCTAAGTGATTGCTCCACTGAACTTTGCACGAATGGATGACTTTGATTCTGGTAATGCGCTCTATGACATCAAGAATCTTGATTGAGTGCTCTACATAGGTGAGGTCCTCCTGAAGATCAATGCCCTCAAGTGTGGTTTGCTTTGCTGGTACTCAAATGCACTTCTTCAGCTTGGAAACATGGAAGACATCACGAACTAAAAACACTTCCTTAGTCAACCGAGCTATGTCGACGATGAATTTGCCATCTTCCAGAATCAGTTCGCATTCCCATCATTTCGGTGAGTTTCTTGATGTCCTAACTACGTCACGTCATGTTCCCGAGCCTAGTGTTAGTTTCCCCTTAATCAATTTCGTTTTGGCCGCAGCACATCGCCAAAATTTTGCCATCGTCTTCCTTTAGGCCGAATCCTTCTCCAGTGAGTTTTTTGCAGATTGGACCACGTCACGTCACATTCCCAATCATCTCCTTCATATGCCCACCTCAATTTGGCCTCTCCATGGCCGAGGCATGCCACTGCCGTCGCTGCCATCTTCCTGCCGCTGGCCATCGTTGCCCCGCATCCACGGACCCATCCGGTCACCTCGACCTGCCCGACCGCTTCTCCGTGCCTACGCGCAGCTCGTGCGCACGCTACCTACCTACCCGCGCTGCCACACCACCGCTGCCACCGCTTCGGAGCCCCTCTAGCATCGCTCATGGGACTGCAACCTCCACGGGGTTCCATTTTTCACATCGGTTGCCCGCCCCGCGTCGGCGCTCGCCGCTGCCACCGTCGCTCCCGAGCCACCCCGAGCTCCTCTATTTCTGCTCTGTTGAATGCTGTTTGTGTGTAGCTCTTTGACTTAATGACACGTGGGCCCAATATGTCATACTCTTGTCCTTCTCTCTTTCTCTCTTTCTTTCTCTAGCATGTGGGGTCAAGTTGTCATATTATGACTTTGCATGTTAAAATCAGAACAGCATATTCTAGGAATATGCTCTCTATCGGGACCAAAAAATGCAATTCTGGACCCTCTGTGTCTAATGCACTAGTCCAGGATCACGCTAGTGCACACAGTGTCAACATAGATGAATATCGATCCACACAAGATGATTAATAACATAAACGAGTAATTTGATTAACAAATAATGGTTTTGACCTTATGATCGAGTTTACACTTATTAAGCCACGCAGGGCTAACAGAGAATTAAATAGTAGCAGATAAACTTCAGCGGAATCCCATCAATTCATCACAGGCAACCGAATGGGATCAAGACCCTAACGATCAGGCACCTTCGTAGAACTCCTCCTCAAAAGCATGCGAAGACTCCTCCTCTTCTGTTGATTGATTATAGCAAGCATGAGTACACAACCATACTCACAAGTCATACCACATAATGCAATTATACATGATGGCTTATTCCAAAGGAATGGCTTCTATGGTTCTTTTGCAGAAATACAACATTTGCAATTTGAATATGAATAATAGATTGAAAGCATAAAGTAAAACACATAACAATATTAATTTGATTAGTTATTTTCACAAAGACACATAGCCTAAACAAGTTATTCACATAGCCATATGACTTAGATCACACAGCTCCATTCCCAAGTGTTTTATGAAAACTACCTCTCGTGTGAAATCCCTGAGCATATCCATGATCACGGATGCGGCTATTCGAATAGATTAGTTAACACTCTGTAGAGGTTGTACACTTTACCCACACGATACAACTAGTGTATCTAGCAATAATCATAACAAAACGTTTCAGAAACTTCATCTCAAGCATCGATACTCCCAGTGTGCTTTGTCGTCATACCAACCCTAACACAAAGGTCATCACAGACGGTTTTCAAGCCGTCTATGACGCATACTATCACAGACAGTTATTAACTGAGAACTGTTTGTGATAGGCAACTATATATGATGCCGGTTTTAATGGCACAAGCAGCCACTGCTTGAAGACTTTATAGAGAAAAGATTATGAATGGAATGGTAGGACGTACCTAGGACACAAGGTAGGAGAACTTGACCGGCATGAACACAGTTATACAGACAAAGGTGAAATGAATGGCGAGAAATAGGTGAAGAGCTGTTGTAGTAGTTTTTGACTCATTTGGTCTTGTTTTCGAATACAATACACACCAATTAATAAATAATTTGTATGTTAATTGTAGCTTTACAAATTAGCCTAACTTTTACAAATCTGAAAAGTTAATTGCAGCTAAGCCCTATCCGAACCACATCCAATGTAAGCCAACCAAGCTCAAAGCTAGAACCGGCATCAATAACCCTTAGTATCCATCAGAGAGCATTAACCAAACCCACCATCCCCATTCATTTTTTGTCAATCTGAACCCACAACATGAACTAAGCAAGATGCATAGCATGTACATACACCAATAGCCCTCAGTTTACATCACAGAGCAAGGGGACTATTAATATGAACTAATTATCAATTCAATTTCAGCATAAGACTATTAACATCATTGAGCAGTTCAACAGCTAGCAAGGTGCCACTAGCCAACAAGCATCTGCATGATCATTGCATTCATTTATATTTATGATTTCTCTATACTTCTCTCTACATGTATGTATTACACATTTACACTTCTCTTCATGTATGTATGTATTACACATTTAGCATCTGGGCTCTGGCCAATGGCCATCACCATCAGCATCAACCAACAACCAGACAACATCAAGAAGACAAGAAGGGGACTTACGCGTTAGTGGGAGAGCCGGAGAGGTTGGAGGCGCGAGGGAGGTCTGAGGTAACGCAACGAGCCGGCGGTGAGAGGAAGGAGGAGCTGGAGCTGCGGTGTAGGGAGGAGGAGCCAGGGCCGACGGCGTAGCGAGGGGGGCTGGGAGTTTGATCCAGTGGCGCAGGGAGGAGCGAGCTTGATCCGGAGGTGCGGGAGCTGGCGGCGAGGGCGGAGGAGCTCGATTCACATGAATACCAACAACACAAACCAATAGGTGATAGATCTGTCTTACCTCGACATCGCCGGTGGAGATGTAGCCGGGGTCACATACGCCGGGGGGAGGAGGAAGAGGGGAAGGCACGCAGCGTCACCGTAGTTGTGGCATAATGGTGACACTGCAAAAGACACTCTTATCGTACGAGTGTCTTGTGAAGTGAACCGTAGTGTCACAACCGTCGGCGATAGGAAGAATGCATGGCGGCGTCGGCGATGGGGTCACTCGGGTGGGGAGGGGAATGGACGAGAGTAAGGGCGCTGGGGAGTGACGAGTTAAAGCGCAAACCCTAGCGGGCTCCTACTAATAAAGAGACTTATCATAGTCGGTTCTATTATGGAACCGTCAATGATACTTATCACAGACGGTTCCATAATGGAACCATCCATGATATGTCTCATATCACAGACGGTTCATTATTAAAACCGTCTGTGAAGTATCACAGACGGTTGTTTATTGAAATCGTCTGTGATACTTAGTAATATCATAGACGGTTCTTGTTCAGAACCGTCTGTGATAGTTCACAGATGGTTTTCAACATAAACCGTCTGTGATATTACCTCTTCACGAGCGGTTTTAGCGCGACCCGATAACACAAACGGTAGCAAAACCAAAACCGTCTGTGATTGCATGTAATACAGACGGTTTTGGGCAACCGTCTGTGATGAGGCATCCAGTATTAGCCTTTTTGTAGTAGTGGACGAACTGTCCCGCGATGTGACTACTTGGTAGCGCACCTCCACCTATGCAACACAGCCTAACCTACTGCCTGAGTAATCATTGTCAAGAATCCATAACCTACTAAGTTAGGCCCGTCCCATCAGGCATGTGGTCGTACAGTAAGGCTCAGTTCAATGGCGCACAAAGTTAAGTGCTTAATTGACCAAGGCAAGACTTCTAATTGATAACTACAAAACCCTATGCACACAATGTATTAATCCCGTGCACACAGCTCCACCAAAGCACACAGTACCACTTGCCTCCTTCTAAATCTTTTCCCACCCAATTGGTTAAGTGCAACACATGCCATCAATGAGTAATAGCACATAGTACACACAGTTTTATCACATAGTTCCATAATCACTTAGTCAAGTTTATACTTGCAACTTAAATGAAATGATGACTCGTGGCACGGCTAAGCAATCTAATCGTATCTAATCAACCCACGTTGGTGCTACGATAATACCAACTAAATAATGAACGAATCTAGAGTGACAAAAGATTATGACATAACAAATAGACAAGTGTGGATATAACAAATTGGATTAATAACTACACCCAAAAGCATTTAAATAAATACTTAAAGTAAATGCAATAATTTGAATCAATATAACATTTGAAAACTAGATTCAATATGATCAAAGGTATAACTTGCCTTGAAATATGTCTAGGTACTGATCTTGCACTTGAGGTGCTCCTTCTTCAAAGTTTCCCCAAGTATCGACGTCTACTCGTAAACGAAGCGAGTAAACAAAAATAAATAAATAATAGAGGCAAAACAAACTCCAAAAATCAAATAAAAATCTCAGATAAATAGATCTTGAATTTAGATGAATTTAGAAATTTGAATGGGCTCAATCGGAGTTCGGATGCAAAAAAATATGGGCTTTGGAAGTTTGAATCTAAAAGAAAACCCTAATTTGGATTATTCTGAATTTCTGAATTATTTCTTAAAAGAAAAATCGGATTATTGCGCAACGATGACGTCAGCAATGGATTTTCCAGAATAAAAGAATTAAAAAGAAAAACTGACATGTGGGACCCACATGTCATAGAGACGGTGTATGGTGGACTAAGTCTACCGAGGAATTGGATCTGGGTTATGTGAACCGTGCCACATATGCGCACACGTGGCTGATGACAAGGTGACACGCGGGCACAGAAGCGGACGTGGAAGCTCAGGTGGCAAGCCACGTGGGCGGACACATTGGATCGATGGCGGCGGCGCTTGGGAACCAATGTTTCGGTGAACGGCGGCGATCTATCGGTGGTGGGTGGTACTGGGAGGTAGCCAGGTTATTGCGAACCTGGGGAGCCAACTCCGGGTGGTTGAGGCGGACGGTGGTGGCCGGCGGCGAGCTCGAAGTGATGAAGGAGAATCGGTTTTATCGGACGAGGGCTCGGGTGGTGCTCTGGCGATGCGGGTGGTGCCCCGGGAAGCTCTGGTGATGGGGAACCCAACGGTGCAGACCACGAGGGCAAGGCGACAACGACAGCACCGCAATTTGAGTTTTAGCCGGCGGCGGCAAAAACCTAAAAGCTTTAATTGTGGCGGCGCTAGAGCCCTTGGAGGGCGGCGACTAGGGGTTTTGGATTGAGAGGACAAGTGCGAACCTCGGGGTAACCTTTATAGGGGTCAGGCGAAATGGATATGGAAACGCCCAATCGAGTTCGTTTCAGTCACGAACGATTGCGGAGATTTTATGTGATACGGGATTTGATTTCAACTAAAATGGGTGCATGGGAGTTAGAGATAAGATTTGGCATGTTTTCTAGAAGGGCTTCAGTTGGGAACATCGCGTTGCCGGACAAGGGCTCGAGGAGCTTCAATGGCGGATGGACGCGGGCGCACGAGGAAGAAGCCGACTCGGAGACGATGATGCCTCGCGGGTCCACCAGCCAGAGAGACGAAGGCGCGGCCCACACGTCAACAGGACACGAATGCGATCGCGCGCGCAGGCTGGCGAATGCGTGGGATTGGGCTGAGAAATGGACTGTGCGCGGAGAAAAGGGAATTGGGCCGAAGGGATTCGGCCCAATCACTATTCCGAGGGATTCAGCCCAATCACTATTCTGAGACTTTAAATTAGTTTTCTAATTTATAAAATAGCTGAAATTCCAAATGGCAAAAGAAAATAGCAAATGAACTTGGAAAAATTCTAGAAACATCTAGAAAATATATCCAAGCACATAGAATCCAAATAAAATAGTTTTAACCATTGTTGATGTTAACTTTAATAATATTTAATTATTTTGATATCCAAAGTCCAATATTAAGTTTTAAAATTAAATTCAAATAAAACCAAATGGTGAATTTTCTCCCTACTAACTATTCAAAGGGTTTTTAAAGCTTAGAAAATTGGGATGTTACACACACACTCTCTCTCTCTCTCTCTCTCTCTGAATTTTTAGCAATTTACTTTCCGGTAAATCTTCTGGAAGTTCATTCTCCTTCATACGAACTTCGATTCCATTGATTCTTGTTCCTAAATTAATCTAAATTCAATATCACTCTATTGTTACTAATTTTGTAATTTTTGAATTTTATTTATTTTTCTGTTATTTATTTGTACTGTTTTGCGTGTATAGATTCTGTCGTTCTCGAGGCTGGTTGGCTCAGTCTGTAGAAGTATCACCATCCTTCGACGAAGGCAAGCCGTAGACCTTTGATTATGTTGTACCCATTTTACAAATATATTTTGTTTTATATCAACATGCATGTTAATTTTATATTAGTTGTTTTCGGGAATAGTTAAATACATATTTGACATTATGCCACCTTGAATAATTGTGAATGTTATATATCTTTGGACACCATAGGAAGGGTAGATATTAGGTGGACATAATTGTAATACCAACATGGGTGGCATAGTACGCTTAGCCATGCTTAGTTGTACGATGGGTTCCTACACAATTATAATCATGATAAAATGACTTAATGATATATGGAATCGTGGTCTGAGGCCACCATTGTAAAAATTGTTGTGCCATGGCAGGGGAATGCCATTTGGCCTGGTTGAACAAAAATGTTTTCCTACTCAGGCGAAAGATCGTGCAATAAAGGGGGTGCGTGTAGCACATTTTGGATAAGGTTCTCGCCTGAGTAATCACTAAGGACTTAACTTTGTGTACCATTGATCTGAGCCTTATCGTACAACCACATGTCCAATATGAGATGGACCTAGCTAATTAATTAGCAATGTCTTAATTTTGGTTCTGTCTTAGGTGGAAGTGTGAACTTTGGGATGAACATTCACATTGGCTCAAGAGGGGGCCTCGATTGTGATGGATGGAACTAGTCGGTGGTAAAAACCGTAGCGAGCAGAACCGGGTTAAGATAGAGTTTTGTAAAGGTCTTGTGATAATCACTTAGTTGCATAGATATGGAAGTGTGTCAGACAGACATTATAAGTGGATTATCTCTTGTGGGTAAAGTTGTACCACCTCTGTTCAAACAGCCGTATCCCCGGTTATGAACAATGTTTGATGATTTCACATGAGGTATAGAATTTCTTAAAATATTGGAATGGTAGTTTGGATGGGAAGTGAACGGGTAGTTCACTAGTGGTTTGGTTTGGGAAATGAATGGGTTGTTCACCGGTTGTTACAAAGAATTTGTTACATTATTTAATATGTCTTTCCAACGTGTTTTTCAACTTATTTATCGTATTCCCCATAAATATTGCTTGCTCAAGCGCCCTTGCAAAAATAATTAATTGCATAATTTTCACTACGACTTGCTAAGTATTTTAAAGTACTCGCGGCTTTACGCTATTGTTGATCAGTTGATGAGGAAGAACACTGAAGCTTAAAGTTCTTCGCGGAGGAGTTCTTTGAAGGTTTTTGCGAGCAAGGTTGCATTCTCCTCTCGACTGCCTGTGAGCACGGCGATTGGCCACCTCGATTCTTTGTTATCCAATGCTAGAGTTTTTGCTTCTCTCTCAAGCCTTGTGTTGCAAGTTTCGTAAACTTGCACCTTAAGGTTCACTTCTGTTTTTATTTATTAAGTTGTTATATTAGTTATTTCGTGGTTTGGTTGATATTTCATCTATGTTACCACTGTACGCATTCGCGTGATTCTGGACTAGTGCAGAATACACAGAAGGTCTGGATTTGTAAGTTCGGTAGCTATGTCACTTAATCAATGCCTCCTTGAAATAGCTATGTCACCAAACAATGCCTCTTTGCAAAAGCTATGTCACTAATCAATGCCTCCTTGGCATAGCTATGTCACTTAATCAATGCCTCCTTGAAATAGCTATGTACCTAAACCATGCCTCCTTGAAATGGCTGTCACTAAATAATGCCTCCTGCAATAGCTATGTAATTAATCAATGACTCCTTGAAATAGCTATGTACCTAAACAATGCCTCCTTGCAATAGCTATGTAACCAAACAATGCAAGATGAATCCACTCAAGATTGTCTGCTCCCACGTTTGTTAATTTGTACCTCAGCGTATCTGTGGGGCAACGGGCAGGTTGGCGAGGCGCCACAGTGATACACTGACACTCGCACTAGCAAGCTACTGCCTCCTTCCTCGATCGCTTGCCTCGAAATGGACAGGTCCTGCTATCCCCTTGCTCTGCTCTCCATCCTCTGCCTCTCTCTGCTCCGCGCCACTTCCGCCGCGCCGGTCACCACCGGCACCCCCGACGGCACGGAGCTGTGGGGATACGTCGAAGTCCGGCCAAGTACAGTGACGCTCCCTGTCGCCTGCCAATCGTTGTGCATTATTTCTCTTTGCTCGTTTTTCTCAGGAGAACACTTTCGTGTTGCCGTTGATGCGTTGCAGAGGCTCACCTGTTCTGGTGGTACTACAAGAGCCCGCAGAGGGCGTCGACGCCGTCCAAGCCATGGCCGACCGTCCTCTGGCTGCAGGGCGGCCCGGTACAGTCATAGTCATCTTCTCCATCCACAAGACCACAACAGCTAATCATGATGTCATCGTCATCGTCTTCTTCTCGATCAGGGAGGTTCGGGCGTCGGGGTCGGCAATTTCCTGGAGGTCGGGCCGCTTGACGTCAACCTGAAGCCGCGCAACTCGACGTGGCTGCAGAAGGCCGATCTCATCTTCGTGGTCCGTCAGACATAGAGGATTCTACAACCCACATTCTTCCACACCTCACTATTTTGATGTGTACCGATCGAGTCGTGTTTGAACTAATGGCAGGACAACCCGGTGGGCGTCGGGTACAGCTACGCGGAGGACCCGAGCGTGCTGGTGACGACCGACTGGCAGGCGGCCACGGACGCCACCACGCTCCTCAAGGCGCTCGCCAAGGAGGTGCTCACCCTGCAGAGCAGCCCCCTCTTTCTCGTCGGCGAGTCCTACGGCGGCAAGTACGCCGCCACACTCGGCGTGTCCGTCGCCAAAGCCATCCAGTCCGGCGACCTCAAGCTCAGGCTCGGAGGTAGAGATAAATTTCCGCTCAATCAAACAACAAATAAGAAGCAGCATGCAATTCTACGTGTTGCTGCTAGTGCTAGCTAATTCTCTTTTCTTTCCTGGCAGGTGTTGCGCTCGGTGATAGCTGGATCTCGCCCGAGGATTTCGCGGTGAGAAAATGGCCTTGCATTGCAGGAGTGATCAATCATTTCTGGGATCTTTTCAGTGCACAATTGGTTAAACTGAGTACTGCTATGGATCGATGCAGCTCTCTTACGCGCAGCTGCTCCTGAGCGTGTCGAGGCTGGACGACAACGCCGGCGATGCGGCAAACAAGTAAGTACTGTACCGACCGGCAGGCTAATCTACTACGTACTACTTCAGCCTGTCTCCTTCTTTATTCTTGCTTCTCGGGTCTTTAAAACAAAACAATTCTCCGATCACATGCGCGCGCGAATTCTGGTGTCAGGAAGGCGGAGACGGTGAAGGAGCAGATCGCGGCAGGGCAGCTCCCCGCCTCGCAGAAGTCATGGACAGACCTATTGGATTTGATCGACTCCAAGGGCGCCAGCGTCGTAAGTTTTGACTGTTGCCTCCAAGTCCAACAATTGGCTAGTAGCCATATGCTTCTCATTTTCCTTGCATCACTAGAGAAGTGCCGCGCGTTGCGGTACAATATAATTAACTTGGTATCATTCATTTTTGTCTTTTAACTCAACACGATTATTGATTAAAAAAGAATATTTTATACTGCTTAAAAGAAATTATGGTTCATTTATAACTTTATTATAAATAAATTACAGTAATTTAATTATGTAATTTTTTTTACCTTGGTCGCCGTAAATATTCTCGAAAGTCTTAATAACCCATATTTCCATCACATGCTTCAAAATCTAAGGTATACTTTGAGAGATTAAGCAAAAACAAAGACAAAAAATGAAATTCTATACCAACAAAATATGGCAATATGGTAAACCCTTTATGCTCCGAAGAAAAAACCATAATAAATTCAGATCAAATTCATTTGATGAGAAGAAATGCAAATCTCGAAGCACATCGGACGGATGGAAATATGACTATTTTCGCAAAAAAAAATAGTCGAATGTTGTTTAGCAAAACCACAAATTATGATGTACATGTACACTATATTTGAGTCTAGAGATTAGAATAGTATGTTATCGTCAGTTTGTTCCGAGAGATAAAGTTGGTTGGAGAGTTTGATTGCAGAAACGTTTCTCGCTAATTTTCTTTTCATGAGTTTTGAGGAGTTAGTTGTTAGATGTGGTTTTCTATGGTTTTTGTTTGGTTTTTTGTTAGCGTTTTTTAGAGGTGGAGTAGAAGGAAGAGGAATTAGCACTTCACCAACTCGCTCTAAAGAAAAAGAAAATAAAATAGCACAAACCTACGTTTATTTTCAAGATTTTTTCAGATTCTGCTCACACTTGTTTGTTTGCAGGATATGTACAATTTCTTGCTTGACACTAGCATGGATCCGGTGTTGACAAACATACTGGTGAGCTCGTCGTCACGGAGCAAAGCCCAGGTGATCAAGTACTCAACGTACCTCGGCAGGAAGGAGGCCGAGTCTGGCTCCAACACCATCGACGGCATCATGAACGGGGTCATCAAGGAAAAGCTCAAGATAATCCCCAAGGACCTCAAGTGAGCGTCTCTTTCGCATTGCAATCACCAATCATCGCGTTCGCACATTGATCTTTTTATCGAAAACTTCCTCCTACTGCAGGTGGCAGGAGCTGTCGATCGCGGCCTACAACGCACTTGTCAACGAATTTATGAAGCCAAGAATCAGCGAGGCGAGCTAGCACTGATCTAGATGGATGGATGAATATTTTAATTTCTTAAACTGTGATGGAGTAGATTAACTAACTCTCTGTGTTCTGCTCCAGGTTGATGAGCTGCTGTCTTATGGCGTGAATGTAACGGTGTACAATGGCCAGGTGACAATTACTCTGTCTCTTTACTGTCCCCGGCAAATTCTATTCGTAACTCAACGATTTTTTTACCGGGATTTGCTAGAGAATGTTAGGTTAAGAACTCTTCAGATTGCAACAACCACCTTCTCACATGGATGATGGCTCACAAGGTCAACAAATTGGAGAGAAACCATGTCTTAAATCAAGACGTGCTTGTTATTTAAACATTTGGACGATACTTTCATATAATTTTCATAGTTGGAGGACACATGATTTACTTAAGACTGTGTTCTTTTAGTACTGAATTCAGTAAAATTTTCCTTCTGAAGCTTGATGTGATCTGCTCGACGATAGGCGCTGAAGCATGGGTGCAGAAGCTCAAGTAAGGATTTTTTTTCCTCTGTCCTTCTTTTCCATTTCTTGCACAATTCAGATACGTGCCTCTAAATTTCTCACCTGACCATACATTTCAGATGGGATGGACTGAAGAACTTCTTGAGCCTGCCAAGGCAACCTCTGCACTGTGCATCTTCCAAAGTTACCAACGCCTTCGTGAGATCCTACAAGAACCTGCACTTCTACTGGATCCTTGGAGCTGGACACTTCGTAAGTCTCAACATACCCATGTCACTACTAGAAACAAGTCCAGTAGTTGACATCTCCTAGGATCTGTCCCATGTTTTTTTTTTTTTTGAAACATAGATCTGTTTCCCACGTGAGGTTATTAAACTTATGTCAAAGCTGAATTGTTTTCTTGTGTTATCTATGCTTTGCAGGTGCCTGCTGACCACCCTTGTATTGCGCTGAGAATGATCAGTAGCATAACCCAGTCTCCTGCCTGTTAGATGACTCTCCTGTGTGATATGCAAAAAGATGAACAGAAAGGAGGCTTCAAGCAGCTAGTACATGGATAATGTAGCATTCTTGAAAATTAAATAAAGGTTGCATACTTCAAAGGCAATGAAATTGATGATAAAGACCATTGGTGTTATAGGAAAAAGGCGATTCGTGTTAATTTGATTCTCCAAATGAAGAAACCACCTATTTTATCATTATTCTGGTGTGAATCTTATGTTTCATCTAATCTTAAAGCAAAGTAGTTAATATTAGGTGGGGTCAAATCTGTTGGTTTCTTGAGGGCTTTTTGGGAATTTCCCAATTAGAGAAAAGAAATATTAAAAGGAACAGATATCTGAGGGGCCTTTTGGTCATTTGGCTAAGGGAAGGGATAAAGTCCTTTGACTTAATCTCCATCCAGGAGAGGAGAGGATTCGGGGAGGAGAAATGTCCGTGGCTTTCGGTTGGAAGCCGCTTGGGTGTGGCAGGCATCGTGGGCGGCGCAAGCGTGAAGCGTGCTGGCCGTTGGCCGAAGTGACTCCGAGGCTTCCTCCTCCTTTACTTGGCCTAGGAGTCTCTCAGTTGGAGTCAGTTTTTGGTTCCCAGAAAATATTGAGTGAGATTTTTCTAATTTCAATTCTCTTCTTCTCTCCTATTTGTGTTTGATTTGGAAGAGAATGGGAGTTGGTGTACTGCTATAGTCCTACTTCGTCAGTAGTGAGCTCTTCATTTTCTCGTGGCCACGTTCTGCCGTTTTTCCCCTTTGTGATTCATTCACTATGGTTATTTGTTGGTGGGGAAATTTGGTATGTGTGAAATCATTCTCTTTGGTGGTCTTTTCTGGACTCATCTGGAGGAGAACGGAGGTTTCGGTTCTGTAACACCCTGATTTTCTAAGCCTTTTTGAGTTTTCAAAATAAAATGGAACCATTTGGTTTTGTCGAGATGTTAAAGCTTAACTTGAGATTTTCAGAATTTGAGTGCTTTAAAATGACTAAGTTAAACTTCAATTAAACAAAATTGGTCTTCTCGGTGTGGTTCGGGTTCTGGAGTTGTCCCTCCCCTTTGTGTCTAGACCACCCCTGTGTTCGGACCTCCCCTTTGTGTCCAGACCTCCCCTGTGTTTGGACCTCCCCTTGTGTCTAGACCTCCCTCTGTGCTTGGATCTGCCCTTGTGGCTAGACCTCCTCCATGTCTAGACCTCCTTTATCGTTTGGACCTCTCCTTGAGTCCAGAACCCCCTTTGGTTTTGACCTCCCCTTGGGTCACGACCACCCCTAAGGTGCTCCAAGCTCAGGTTTTTGTTTCAAATATCCTTGACCTCCGAAAAATTCAAAGTTTGGGTTGAATTCCTCCATTCAGGACCTCCTTTGACTTCATCTTGACCGTCAAGACCTCTCTTGACTTCATCTTGACCGTTAGGACCTCCCTTGATTTCACCTTGTTCGTAGGACCTCTTAGTCCTTTGGACCTCCTCCACCTTTGCACCTCTTAGTCCTCAGGACCTCTTAGCCCTTTAGACCTCCTTAGAGACCTCCCTTGACCTCTCAGGACCTCCTTGTCCAGCAGACCTCCTCTGTGGTCTTTTTGCAAAGACCACCCATCTTGGTCTTTTTGCAAAGATCACCCCTATGGGTCACGACCTCCCTCTTTGATCACGACCTCCCCTCTGGTCGCGATCACCCCTTTGACTGGCTCCACTCGTCAATCCTTCTCATCTTTATCTTTCTCCGTCACATAAGCCTGTTGTGTCACATTAAATGCGATCACTTACGTGTCACCTTATTTTCTCTCCCTGTCTCCTCCCTTCACAGCATACTCTGTTCCATTCCTTTTTCACCAGATCGGCCATACCCTGTCTTGTCTATCACCTACCTTTGACCTTCTATTACACTCACCTATGACATGTGTGCTTCTGTGTCCTCCAGTGTTTTCTCCGCCTTCCTTGGCTATGAATAGCTTGAGTAATCCTCTTTCACCACCTTTTCCACACTTGTCTCTTTTTGCTCTTGCTTAGTTGCACTGTGTTGAAGCTTTGTCGTCAAGAACTCCGTCGGAGCCTCCTTCGCCGCCTTCTTGCCGTCGGAGGTCCCACCGGAGTGTTTGTGCCGGCCTCAACCGCCACCGCCGTCCATCGACCTCCCCCCCTTCCACCATCGCTTTCTCGGCCTTGGTAAGTTTCTTTGTACCCTGTTCTCTCCCTTGTTCATACAACCACGATGAGTGGTCGTATCCTCCTTAGGACTTTCTCTCCTGGATCTCCTCAGGACCTTTAGCGTGGTCTTTTTGCAAAGACCACCGTCTCAGTCTATGCGCAAAGACCACCTTCCTGGGCCTTTTTCAAAGATCGCCTCTTTGGTTCTTTTGCAAAGACCGCCCCTTCGCTCTTTGTTGGCCTTTTTGCAAAGACCACCCTCTTGGTCTTTGCTGGTCTTTTGTAAAGACCACCCTCTCCGCTGGACTTCCTCCCAGCGAGTCGAGCCTCCTTCTAAGAGTCTGTTTCTAGTGTAGCGTTTTTCCCGTTGGTTTGAGTTTTGAGTTTCTTTCGGAGCTTTTTTGGTTCTTTATTTGGTCTTTGTTTGAGTTTGTCTTTTTCTCTCGTGTAGATTGCGATGACACCGAGGAGCCCGAGTTCTTTGAAGAGGAAGATCCTTAGGCTTTTGAGTAAGGCAAGTCATACCCTTGATCACGTTGAGCGCAGTAATTCAAGTTAATTAAGTTTGGTTTCAATTAAATATTGCATGCCTATTTCAATTCAAGTAATTTAATCCTTGTTTATAAACTCTTTAGTTATCCCGGTTACCTTTGTACAACCAGAATTATCATTGATTTATTCACCCTTGACACCATAGATGAAAATCTAGTTGATACAATAGTATGAGCTAGAAGTGTTACAAAACTTTATGCTTAGCCATGCTTAGACCAAAGTTTTGGTTTTGGGGGATCTTTGTGCCAAAGACCAATGTTGTCAAATGGTTTTCACCATGACATTGGGTTGTCACGGAGGTTTGCAAATGTTTTTGAAAAGCAAAGAAAAATAAAACTTAGTTTGGACTTGGGCGAAATGGTTGGTTGGATGGTGCATGTTCATGCATGGGCTCAAGCCTGGTAGGGTTGAGGCCCAGGATTTTGTGGCAGTCGCCCAGGTCAGTTAAGGATCGGTCTTCGAGCGATAACTTGCTATGCCTCACCGTACAACCACATGTCCTGAGAATGGGGAGGAGACCTGGCTAACTAATTTGCAAAGTTCCACCGTGGTTGTTCTATTTGGGTGTGTGGGTGGTCTTTTATAACCTGTGTTTCCCACTAGCGCAAGAGGGGGCCTAAACCCCACGGATGGTTAGTCCAAAGGGGGTGAAACCTTAGCGAGGAGGGACTACGGTGGAATGACACATTGTAAAGGCCTTGTCACGTGCTCTAAACCTCTCACCTATGGAAGTGAGTGGTGGTATTGACGGATGCCAAACAAACTACAAAAGTCGTGTCATGTGGGCAAAGTGTACAACCTGTACAGAGTGTAAAACTATTCGAATAGTTGTGTCCACGGTCATGGACATGCTGGCAAGCCTCTCCAAGTTCCACACTGGTTTTGGATGTCTATCCAATTGGGTTTCGGGCGGGGAGCCTTGGGATAGGAGGGTATCCTTCACCACTTGTTGATGAATGTTATCCAACTATAAAACTGAGTTTTGGAAAATGAATTTTAGTTATGGTGTAATTGCCTTGGAACTTAGTATGAGTATTTACAAGAAACTTGCCTTTGTGCAAATCAACCCTATAAGACCTCCTTTGAAATATCCATGCATGCATTATACTTTGTTACCTCACAGGTGTGACTTGCGAGCATAGTTGTTGTGCTCACTCTTACTTGTTGTGACCCTTGAGCAGGTGAAGACGTCTATAGCGAGAAAGAGGACCTAATCGACTAGGTTGTGCCCTCTAGCCAATTGCCTGTGGCATGTTGGATGGACTGCCTCTCTTTTGTTTCGTTGTATTTTATGTTCGGCTCCTAAGCTGCTTTTGTAAGAAACTCTGTTGATATTTTGATAATAAAGTTCGCATTGTTGGATGTCACCATTTTTGCTACTGTGTGGGCTAGTAGCTGATCTTAGGACTAGCTCAATTGCACAGAGGTCTTGGGGTGATCCCTAGTCTCACAACCTTCTTCGAGATTGGTTGTGAACTTGGGGTGATCCTATGCCTCATGACCACTCTCAGATCTCAGGGTGGTCTTGAAAGGCCTCTAGGTGGTCTTGTTGGGCCTCTCGGGTGGTCTTGAGGGACCTCTGGGTGGTCTTGACCTCTCGGGTGGTGTTGAAGGACCTCCTGGGTGGTCTTGGGAGTCCCGATCGTGACAAGAAGTGGTATCAGAGTATTCTGACTGTAGGTCACAACCTAGTAGAATGGCCGTGAAATTTCAAAGCATATTTTATACAACAAAGAAGAATAATTTGTTCCCTTCTTATCTGGGTCATCTCTCTGTTCTTATCTCCCTTCTGGTATTCTTTCTTACCTTAATCCAATCTTACCTTACTTTCTTTCTTTGCACCATTTTACATTGGCAAATGGATCCCCTTACCCTTAGAAGTTCTATAGGTGGTCTCTCGGTTAGGCCTGGTATTCAAGACCCTCCCCAAAGTTGTAAGTATCGAATAGAACGTTGTATAGCTATTTTGGTTTTAAGAGCTTCTTGTGTTGGTTGCTATGTTGGGTGGGTTGTTTTGCCTGTCCCCTTTAGTTTCTTCTTTTCTCTTCCCAGCCTCTGGAGCTCGAGCAAGATGGTGACCACCTGTAATGGCAGTGGCAGCTCAAGTAATCAGCACAAAGGAGTTGTGTGACGACCCACTCGGGATACAAGGAACCGCCCAAAAAATTTTTTTGAGCTGCGGTACTATCGCACAGAGGAGCGGTAGTACCGCTCGGTGCATCCCGAGTGAGGTCTACCAAGACCTCCCAGGAAGTCTTCAAGGCCTCTTGGAGGTCTTGGCCATTGTGCAATGAGCCGGTCCTAGGAAAACACAAGCTGGCTCGCACAAACTGACAATGGTGAGATCAAATCCATACAACAAGCTCAAAGAGAAAGCAGACCAAAATAACACGTATATTAACAAGTGGCCTTATGGCCAAAGTTTGTACAGAGGTGCCACAAAAGGCTAACAACAAAAGGGAACAACAACACAGCGGAGGCATAAACATAAACACAAGGTCCATTCGGCCAGCCCATAGGCTACCAAGTGGAGGACGCCACCTACAGCGCAAGGTCTTCAAGGGTGCTCCCCTCTTGAAAGCACTGGATCACTAGGAACTCCCTCCTCTGCTGATCGAAAACAGCAGGGGACAAGCCAATGAGTACTTTGAATGTACTCAGCAATAAAAGATGATTCATGAGGAGACCAACGTCTACTAGAGCAAGGCTAAGCAGGAACGATACCCGTGTTGGCAATAGCAATAAGAGGCCAACTAACAGTACCATCCTAAGGCTATCAAAGGAAACATGTCAACATGTGGATTGCCAAATAGACAAGGAGGCATAAAACCAGTAGGTATTTAACTAGAGCCCAAACCATTTTATACAAATAGCCAATGCAGGTTGTAGTAAAACAAAGTACTTTTTGTAAAGATAGGTTCAAAATGATCAAGGACCACGACTTGCCTTCAGTGGCGAGCTACTGAGCTTCAACCGGGGCTGCTGGATCACCGAGCTCCTCAGTGCCAACGGAATCTACATGGCGCAAAGATAAACAACTAAATAAAGCAGCTCCAAAAGGAAACCGAAAAGAACTAGCAAGAACAGAAAGAAAAGATCCACAAAAGGGGAGGTCCAACAAGGGGAAGGAGGTCCAAAATCGAAGGGGTCCCAGAGGAGCAAGGAGAGCTTCTCCAGAACTGAGAGAGAGAGAAGGAGAAGAAATGACGAACAGGGAGGAAATGGGTGCCCCTGGTGCCCTATTTAAAGAAAAAGGGAGAATAGGAGCACCATTAAAAGGGACGCCCAAGTTCAAGGCATTAGTACAAAAGGTACACTGCCAAAGGTACGAAAAAGGGGGCTTGAAACAGGGCTAAGGAGGTGACAAAAGGTAGAAAAAGGTACAAAGGTAGGTGACAACATTTAATGTGACTCAACCCACATCAAATGCACTTAAGGCTACCAAGGGAGCCAGTCAAAAGGTGCACAGACCAATCAAAGGGCATGGTCCACGGTCCAAAGAGGAGGTCCAACGAGGAGGTGGTCTAGACCACAAAGGTCTAAACACAAGGAGGAGGTCTAGACCACAAAGGTCTAGACAGACAAGGGGAAGGTCTGAACCTAGAAGAGGTCCAAACACACGAAGGGGAGGTTTGAACCTAGAAGAGGTCCAAACACACGAAGGGGAGGTTTGAACCTAGAAGAGGTCCAAACACACAAGGGGAGGTCTGAGAGAACAAGGAGGCCCAAAGGACAGGGAGGTCCAAAAGACACGAAACGGGGAGGTCCTATGGACAGGAGGTCCAAAAGACATGAAACGGGGAGGACCTGAGGGCAAGATCCACAAAGGGCAGGTCCTGACGGTCAGATCCTCAAAAGGAGCACCTGAACGGCCAAGATTTAAAGGTAACGAGGAGGTCCTGACACTCGGATCTCCAAAGGGGAGGTCCGACAGTCAAGATCTCAAACAAAGGGAGGTCCGCGAAGAAAAGGATACGCGGGGAAAGGCTGAGGCTATTAGATCAAGATCGGATGGCGCAAAACAAAGGGTCCGTTCAGACCGAGCGAATGGGTCAACGAGACCAGACCGTTTGATTTAGATTGGACGGCTGGGAGGGAAGGGGACGTTCGGACCAGCGAACGTGCCCTCAGGATCAGGCCATCCAAACAGCATCGAACGGTCCTTAGGTGATGAAGGCAAAGCCTCAAGCGGTACGACCGCAGGAGCCAATGGTGGGTCCAAGCGCTAAGGAGGTCGGGACCTTTAGATCCAATAGA
The DNA here is from genome assembly GCA_036346405.1 of Phyllostachys edulis. NCBI lineage: Eukaryota > Viridiplantae > Streptophyta > Magnoliopsida > Poales > Poaceae > Phyllostachys > Phyllostachys edulis. The sequence goes on from CM070550.1 coordinate 63,520,290, forward strand.
GGAAGGATCTGGACGGCTAAGATCTCCAAAAGGGAGATCCTAATTGACAGATCTACACAAGGGGGAGGTCTGAGCGGCTAAGATCTTCAAAGAGGAGGTCCTAACGGCCAGATCTAAACAAAGGGGAGGTCTGAGCGGTCAAGATCTCCAGAGAGGAGGTCCTAACGGCCAGATTTAAACAAGGGGAGGTCTGAGCGGTTAAGATCTCCAGAGAGGAGGTCCTAACAGCCAGATTTGATCAAAGGGGAGGTATGAGCGGTTAAGATCTCCAGAGAGGAGGTCCTAACGGCTAGATCTAAACAAAGGGGAGGTCTGAGCGGTCAAGATCTCCAGAGAGGAGGTCCTAACGGCCAGATCTGATCAAGGCAGAGGTCTGAGCGGTTAAGATCTCGAGAGAGGAGGTCCTAACGGCCAGATTTAAACAAGGGGAGGTCTGAGCGCTTAAGATCTCGAGAGAGGAGGTCATAACAGCCAGATCTAAACAAGGGGAGCTCTGAGTGGTCAAGATCTCCAGAGAAGAGGTCCTAACGGCCAAATCTGGTCAAGGGGGAGGTCTAAGCGGTTAAGATGTCCAGAGAGGAGGTCCTAACGGCCAGATTTAAACAAGGGGAGGTCTGAGTGGTTAAGATCACCAGAGAGGAGGTCCTAACGGCCAGATCTGATCAAGGGGGAGGTCTGAGCGGTTAAGATCTCCAGAGAGGAGGTCCTAACGGCCAGATTTAAACAAGGGGAGGTCTGAGCGGTTAAGATCTCCAGAGAGGAGGTCCTAACGGCCAGATCTAAACAAGGGGAGGTCTGAGCGGTCAAGATCTCTAGAGAGGAGGTCCTAACGGTCAGATCTAAACAAAGGGAGGTCCTGGAGCAACAGAGAAATGGTACAACCGCAAGAGCGGAGCGGTACGACCGCGCTAGAACCTGGAGCAATCGGAGGTCCGCAAAAGCAAGAGGAGAGCCAAGGGAACCAAAGGGGGGTCCAAACAAAAAGAGATTCAAACCAACGAAGAGGAGGTCTGGACTAAGGGAACTCCAAACAGAAAGGCACAAGGAAAAGGTCCAAAGATCAAAGAGGTTTGAAACACAAACCTGAGCTGGTCTAAACTCAAAAGAGAGGACTTAGACCAACAAAGGGGGTCCGAGCAAGGAAAGGTCTAGCTCAAAAGGAGGTCTAGGCCGAGAAAGAGAGAGAACGAGAGAAAGGGAGAGAAGAGAGGAGATCCAGACACAAAAGGGGTCTGGAAAGGAGAAGCCAAACACAAGGGCACACAGAGCAGAAAGAGGGAGAAGGGGAAAACTCCAATAAACAACAAAAGAAACCGAACTATTTAGTTCAAGTTTGGTTTAATCAATTAAAGCTCTTTTGAAAACTCAAGTTAAGCTTTGAACTCTCATCAAAACCAAATGGTTATTTTCATTTTGAAAACTACAGGAACTAAGGACAAACGGGATGTTACAAGTTGAGAATGTGCCAGAGAACCCAACTTCGTAGCCACCACCTCCTCCAGCTGAAGGACCTAGCTGGGCTCAGATGATGGCCAACCAAGCCCAGCTGATCAACATGCTCTCCCAATCGATTGCCAACACTCAGTCATTACAAGCCGCAGCAACAGCTCAACCGCAAGCTTTGGCTCCACATCCTCCAAGGGTCAACATTGCAGAGTTTATGAGGTTGCGCCCTCCAACCTTTTTCCAGTAGCACCGAGCCAATGGAAGCCGATGATTGGCTCAGGGTAGTGGGCAGAAAACTGGACATAATCTAGTGCTCAGATTGTGAGAGGGTCTTATTTGCCTCTCACTAGCTTAGTGGACCAGCTTCTGAGTGGTGGGACAACTTCAGCTAGTCTCATGCTGATGCTCAGACCATCACGTATTCACGTGGGACGAGTTCGTACAAGCCTTTCATCGTGCACATATTCCACCGGGCATGATGTCCTTGGAAAGGAAAGAGTTTCGATCATTGCGTCAGGGCGGCCACTCCGTCAATGAATATTTGCACAAATTCAACCAATTGGCCCGGTATGCCCCAAAGGATGTTGCCTCGGATGAAGCCAAGCAAGAGTGCTTCCTAGAGGGGCTCAATGATGAGATTTCAGTCCTTCTTATTGCCCAGGACCACTCAGACTTCTAGCAGCTTGTAAGCAAGGCCATTCGACAAGAGGGCAAGCATCTGGACATGGAGAACCATAAGAGGAAAAAGGCAGCTCAAGGTTCAACCCTAGGGGTTTTCCCAAGCCCAGGACCTCCCAGCCCAGACCTCTCAGCGCAGGACCTCCCAAACCTCCTCATCCAGAGCACCTGGGCCAGTTCAGCGCCCAAGCCACTCAAGCTTTCACAAGACCTCCCTTGGAAGCCAGTTCCACAAGAAGTCACCCATGACCTCTTCTGCTGGGGTGACTTGTTTCTTTTATAATGAAGTAGGGGACTATGCCAATAAGTGCCCAAAGAAGCAACAAGCAGCTACCTCCACCCGACCAAGTCAGGCAACCCCAGCCCCTGGCAGCACCACCTTTGTGAAGCCAGTAGTGCAGTTTGCGAAGGGACGTGTCACACATCGTCACATCCCCAAATTAATTAAGAGGATTACTATGCATCTCATTAGCATGCATCATATTTTGAAACATTTTCTTTAAGTATTGCACTTGGAAAATCTCAAAACAATTATTAAACATACACTTTAATTTGAACTCCAAAAGAAAAACTGAAACAAATGCTACTGAAGTTACTCTAGAAATAATTTATTCAAATACTATATTAATTATCATGAATTAATATAATTTTTCCCAAATTTTGGGATTTTTTCAGCCCTCAAAAAATTCAAACACAATTCAATGTCACATTTTAAGTTTTAATTTAAACTGCACAATATATTACATAAATAGTGAGGTTCAATAATTTTTATGAATAATAGACCTTCCTAGGAACTCCTGTGATTTATTTCACATTTTTAGGAAATTTATTTCTATTTTTAGCACCTTGGTCAAAGTGGAGAAACTAATTCAAATCTCAGTCAAACCCTAAACCCTAACCGGCTACTACTGTTCCTCGGGCTCGAGTCCGACCCCGTCTCTTGACTTGACAAAACCAACTAATCGCACCGCACGTGAACCATCCGATTGGAAATCAACGGCCCAGATCGCGTACGCTTTCGGCCCAGTTCGAACAGACGCGTGCGACGTCGACCGTTCGATCAAGATCCAACAGTCCACGTGCTCTCACACACTTGGGCTCTCACGCGTGTAGCTGAGTCGCTGCCACGCTGGTCCCACCTGTCGGATGCATCTCCCACCTCTCGCTGGCGCTCGCACAGAAGGGCTTCGCCACATCGCGACCGAGTTCTTCCGCGTGCCAGTGATGCCATCAATCCACCACGTCTGTTGGCCTATCCTGGAGCTTCCTCATCTAATGCCACCTTCGTTGCCATCATCTCCCGAGCATAATACCCCTCCAAACCCTAGTTTTCCCTCACTTCTCCTCTTTTCGACTGAGGAGAGGGAAGCTTGTGTGTGTTCATCTCTCGGGTGAGCTTCCTCCGCATAGTTCCTCTCATCTCTATGATCCATGCCATTTCCATTTTTGCTAATCTTGGACCTTGGTTCCGCTTGTAGCTCCCAGACCACAGTGGTGCCATTGGAAGCACTAGAGCGCACACCCGAAGACCTCTCTGTGTCAACCCTTGTCTCTGAGAGGTATTATCCTCAACTGAGCGCGTCACTTTGCGCCTTAGGACATCATTAAGCTTTCCCCTCAACTAATTTGAGCAATGCCTGGCAGGATCTTGTTGATTTGAAGTTTGGACCCTTTTCGGTTGAGGAACAAACTTTTCATCTTCCACTCGATTTGGTAAGCTATTGTCCGATTCCTTGCTCCTATAGTATGTTCTTAAGGTCCTTGAACTATCCTGCACATTCACTCGTCCTAGATCTTCTGAGGGTCACTTCTCTACGTGAAGCCGTGCCACCGCCGTCATCTTCTTCGGCTTCGACCTTGCTCCAGCTGCTCCAAGCTTCCTCGAGCACTCATCTTCGCTCAAGTAGCTTCCTTATAGCCCCTAGGACCTCAAGCACCCGCTGGATTGAACGCTGTGGAGCTATATCGCTGTATGCATGGTTGCCGTATTCTCGCCGTCGCTTAGCTCCGGCTAGCCGCTGGTGTAGTCCACCTCAGGCACTGAAAGCACCTCCCTTCGGTGCGCAATGCTATTGCGCACCTATCCCAGCCCTTGGCTGGCTCCGCCACGGCGCGTAGCACTGACGAGCCGCGGAGGAAGCCAGCACTCTTGTTGTTGGACGCCGACCGCCACTGTAGCAAAATCATTAGGTGTTAATGGTAATGATTAGCATTAAATGATGTTTTAGCCGCCATAATGTGTCACCTACATGTGGGCCCTTGCACAGAAAACAGAAACAATAAGTGGAAGTGATAAAGAGACTGACGTGTGGGCCCAGTCGCATAAGCGCCGTGCACTGTGCATGCGCACGAATGGACCGAGTCCATTGGTCCGTGTCACTGACGGCGGATCCCACATGTCAGAGCTGATTTTAAATCAGAGTTAAATTTTGAAAACACACTATTCACAGACCCCATATGTCATTGACTAAGGATAGCACAGTTGTCGGTAAGAAAAGTAATAAATGGCTTAGAAAATCCGAAAATGAATTATTTGCACACTGGAAATTGTATTAACTTGATAAATGCATAACTAATTCATTTTAACTCCAAAATGGGTGAAACCAGTTCTGTTAATTTTAATTCTTCATAATTTTTATACTAAAATTGGTTTCAACCCTGTCTCTGCAGCAGAAAATATTATTTTGGAAATTGATCCATTAACTCCATTATTTTTACAAAAGAAAAAGCTGATAACTTAGAAAATTCATAACTAATGCATAAAAACTCCAAATGAGGTAAACTCAACTATTTTGGTCTTGTAATAATATTCCCTATCTATCCATATAATCTTTTGTCCCACTACTGTTCTAGAAATTTTGCCCAAATAATTAAGTTAGGTGAATAGTATCAAATTGGATTTTCTCGAAATCTGAAATTCAAATAGCTATAACTCTCACATACTAAATCCAAATGGAATAATTATTTCGCCTAAATTCATATAAAGTCATGACTTAGCTACTGTATTAAAATCATGCATTTTTGAGTATTTTTAATTTTGAGATATTTCTCGATATTTATTCGGTGTTGTACTTATATAGATTCCGAGCCTATCGATATTGACTTGTACGCTACTGAGGGAGAGAAATTAGACTACCAGCAAGGCAAGCATTATTTGAACTTTCTTTTACATCATATTTGATCCCAGTTTTGTTGAGTTAGTGCAATGATAATTGCTTGCATGCTATTTTGATAATGTCCCTATTTTTGTGATGTGTAGATTAGTTATCTCCTATTCATTGAGGTTATCCTTGAATTATTCCAGTACCACATGCTTAAGTTAGATTGATTGGAATATATATTGTTCAGGTTTGCTTAGCCATGCAAGTCTAGAAACGGTAGTTGGATTGTCGGGAATAACCCAACAATTATGGGAAACACTCAATTACTTATCTTCACTTTGTTTTAGATCTTTGTATCTATTTATTAAGTTAAATTTTGTCAATTTAAAAGAGATTTTGGGTTTGGACAAGTGTTTGCTAGTGAGGGTGCCTTCGTGCACGAGATTGGGTAAGTGATTGACTTGTTTGGACCAACAAGGACCGAACTTTGGTAACGTCGTTGATTCAAGTAAAACTCGTGCTATCACACGTGGTATATGGGTACTGTACGGTTAAGTAGGGGGAATGTTTTATTGCGTTAAGTCTCATGGTGGTGTAAGGGCATTTGTGTTGATCATTTGTTCTTAGGAGCCGGTGCAATTTTCTATAGTGTGCAAGCTAGCACCAATTACCATTTTCCTTGCATCAGTATTTCCAATACAACTTGTGTGCCCGCTTGGCAAGCGCTATATGTCACTTGAACTGGGTATGGGAACCACTCATAAGGGGGACTTAGCTCAATAGGATCTTCTTGCTAAAAACAACCGTATCTCGATTCTCCCCGGCCGGCATACCACAGGAAGTGTGTCATTATTCGGAGGCATCCAGAGGCTTATGCGCCAGTCGAGTCGTGTGGGTAAAGTAGTACACCTCTGCAGAGATAAATCTATTCAAATAGCCGTGTCCATGGTTATAGACAACCGCTTGAGTTCGGGAGTTACTATTGTTAGACTTTGAAATTGAATTGTGGTTATTCTCGGTATTATGCATGAATGGGATGTTCATGCATTTTGTTATGTCAAAGTGGGCTGCCACTTTGTAGTTTGTTTGATTCATTTGTTATTCAATTTATTACTCTATCACATGATTTACTTCTACTTCAAATCTGATTTTGAAAGGGCACTTGAAAAACTAGTATGTGTAGGTTGTAAATTTTTGCGTCTCTTTTGCAAAACTAAGCCAATATGAGCCGTCCTTTGGAACAACCTCTAGCATAACTAATTTTTATTTGTGTAAGACTTGCGATTACCTCCGGTTGCTGCAATTTCAGGTGAGGAAGGTTATGAGCCTGATGAGCTCGTTAGTGCCGATTTAGGCGACGCTGATGAGTAGTGCTATCGTTTAACTCCTAGTCGGTTGCCGATGGGATATGGGCATACCATTGCTGGACTTTTGGTTTATTTACTTGCTTCTGTTGCTACTTTATACTCTTATTTGAATTTGGCCGGTCGGCCACTTGTAATAGTTGTAGACTTAAACTATTATGATGTATGTCTTTTGAACTATTAATGTATGATTGTTGTATGGATGTGATCAACATTGTATGAGAGTATCAGCATATTGGTCATTGATCTTGGGAGCCAATATGATTTCATGCTCCCTGTTCGTGGCTTCCCATTTAACTCACTAAGTGTAGTGCTTGGCCTGCTAGAGAACCGACAATCCTGTAGTGCTCGCAGAGGAGCAGCGCGTATGATCGTCGGGGCTCTAGTTTTCAGTTAAGCCTCTCACTTAGATGGAGTTAAGTTGGAATTCATTTACTTGAGGCCCAGAGTTATGTCCATAAGACCATGCTTAGTCTCGATCTTAAGGAGATAACCCGGGGGTCCTCACAGCGTTGGTATCAGAGCCATACTGACTGTAGGTTGGAGATAGCACTGGCGTTAAGTTTAGCAAGTCCCTTGGTCAAAATATTTTCAACTTATCAAAATTACTTCAGAAAGTTTAAGTTAGGAATATCTTTTATTCCTCATCCATCTTAGTATCATTCCTTACCTTATTCTTGTTTCGATTTGCAAAACTAACTTACCTTGCCCTTCTTGTCCTTTAGATGAACCCTCAGTACCTTGTCCGTGAGACTCAAGCAAAAAATGTGGAAGGACACCCGACGTTACTAAGAGATATGATGTGGAGAACAAATTTCACCTACCAGCCGACGTACTCCATTTACCGACGAGACAGAGGGCCAGGAATGGAGGAGTACCTGGCACTAGCGGACATTATTGCTAGGCGTGTTGCAGGAAGCATACCATATCGATTTCAGGCACGTGGCACTTCTGAGGCCATGGAGTTGCAGGAAGTGGCTCGAGTGGCCATGAGTCGCCTCCGTTATGATTTAACAGAGCTGTCTCAGCTGCCATACAACCATTTTCCCATACAAGCACATGTCGAGGAAGTGAACATGTTTGCCAGGATTCAGTTCGGAGAGGATCCCCAAGTATGGCAATTGGCGAGACTAGTGCACATCATGGACCGGATGCATCGTTGCACCTTGCATGAGTTATGGGAGACGCGGCGTCATCTCATTGTAGCTCATGAGCACGTACGGCTCATGCACAACATGAGGCTCATTCATCGAGACATGCTGTATGGTGCTAACATGATCTCCCCATACCTTTCTGCGCCACTAGAGTATCGCCTTCCTGTAGTAGGGGGTCATATTATTGGCATAGGATCACCCTTGCACCTCCCTAATCTAGGGGACCCCGACGATATAGGATCCCCTGGATGTCATCTACTTGATGAGTTTTCGGTGAACTTTGACCAGAACAATATTTAGGATGTTAGGGTAGTAAGCTCGCTGTCCAGACATATGTTTAGTGATGCATGAATCTTTAAAATTCTTATAATAGGCTAGTAGTTGTTGGAACCTTCAGGTTTTATTTGCAAGAACTTTTATTTTGGGCAGTTACCATTTGCCTACTGGCCAATCTCAATGTAATTGTACCAGAATTCTATGTGTTGCTTTAATGGATCTGGTACTGGCCTTAGTGCCTTTGTACCCCTTTTGGTGTTAAGTTCTTTCACAATTTTCATCATTATGCATGCTTATTTAAGTAATGACTTTTATATATCTTCTAACCATCCATGTCACTGCAGGATGACAGGTCCCAACACTCGTTCGAGAGCTCAGCATGACGAGGGATCTCCATTTCGGGGACCTCGTTCTGCTGCAGTGGGAGGGCCACATTCCTGAGGGGGGCATGATGATCAAGCAGCAGCAGTTCCTTGCTCTGAAGCAAGGAAAGAAGAGCGTCACTGAATACCTTCACGAGTTCAATTCTCTAGCTCGCTATGCGCCTAACGACGTCTCCACCGATGCACGTCGTCAAAGCTGGTTCATCAACGGCTTGACGGAGGAGATGCAGCTAGCTCTCATTGTGCACGACTTCTGGAACTTCCAGCACATGGTGAACAAGGCCATAGTGGTGGAACACAAGAGTATAGCGGTAGATGAGTTAAGAAAGTGGAGGAGGGCCACTCAGAATTCAGCTAGTGGCAGTTTTCCTCGGCAGCGCACCAGACTGCCCCAGGCACCTCGTTCTCAAGCTCTAGTACCACCGAGGCCTCCCACGACAACTCCACCACCTTCTCTACAAGCGGCACAGTGGTACAATGGGGGTAAGAACCCCCAAAACAGCGGCGCATTCAAGCCCAATGTCACTTGTTTTCATTGTGGCCGCTAGGGCCACTATGCGCACCAGTGCCTCGCTAGGTAGCGAGGGATGCTCCAGACTTATCGAGCTCCTACACCACCTCCAGCTACGGCCAGACCTTCACCACCTCTGAGGGCGGCATCTACCCCTCCTCATGTCCCTTCACGTGGCTGAGTGAACCACGTCACCGCCGAGGAGGCAAGCGGCGCTTTCTTGCCCAGCATCAGTTTTATTTGATTCAGGAGAATCTCATTCATTCATTAAAAAGGAGTATGCTGCACTTAATCATTTTGAAATACATAAACTTCAGTCACCTTATCAGATCCAGTCTCCGGGATCGGTTTTTCAAACCGATCAAATCTGCCGGGACGTAAAAGTGAAAATTCAAAGGGTTAACTTCTTGGCAAACCTAATTGTGATAACTTCAGTAGGTATTGATGTGATTTTCGGGATGGATTGGCTGTCCAAAAATCAGGGAAAGATCAATTGTGCTCGACGGTCTATTTCAGTCACAAGTGAAGACGGCAGCCAAGTCGTTTTTACACCTTTAGTGGGCAATTCTCATCTCTATGCCTTGGAAGTTGGTACCTCCCTTGAATTGGACAAAGTACCAGTGGTATATGAGTATCCAGATGTATTTCTAGAAGAACTCCCTGGAATGCCCCCTGATCGTGAAGTTGAATTCGTCATCAAGCTTGCACCCGGTACTACGCCAATTTCAAAACGGCCGTATCGGATGCCTCCTAATGAGTTGGTAGAATTGAAGGAACAACTCAAGGAACTTCAAGATAAGGGATTCATTAGGCCGAGCTCCTCACGTTGGGGATGCCCGGCTATCTTTGTCAAGAAGAAAGACAAGAGTTTGCAGATGTGTGTTGAATACCGCCCGTTGAACGAAGTCACTATCAAGAACAAGTATCCACTTCCGCGGATTGATGATTTGTTCGATCAATTGAATGGAGCTCAGGTTTTCTCCAAGATTGACTTGAGATTGGGCTACCATCAGATCAAAGTCAGAACTGAAGACATACCGAAGACAGCTTTCTCCACTCGTTATGGTCTGTACGAGTACACTATCATGTCCTTTGGATTGACTAATGCACCAGCATACTTCATGAATCTCATGAATTTGGTTTTCATGGAGTACTTGGATAAGTTTGTCGTTGTATTGATCGATGACATCCTTATCTACTCGAGGTTTGATGAGGAACACGAGCAGCACTTGCGACTTATGTTGGGGAAGCTTCGTCAACATCAACTCTATGCCAAATTTAGCAAATGTGAGTTCTGGCTTCGTGAAGTTAGTTTCTTGGGTCATGCGCTATCCAAGGATAGTGTCACTGCTGATGCAAGCAAAGTGCAAGATGTGCTAAATTGGAGGCAACCCAAAAGCGTCACCGACATCTGTAGTTTTCTCGGACTTGCAGGATACTACTGTAGATTCATCAAGAACTTCTCCAAAATTGCAGTAAGTCCATCTTACTCATCAATGATCAAGGAATTCAAGTGGAATTTAGGCCCAAGACCTCCCTTAGAGCAAGACCTCTTTTGACCAGTTTGAAGGAAGTGAAATTAGAAGACCTCTTAGTGGTCAATGAATACCCAGATGTGTTCCTTGAGGAATTTTCTGGTATGCCACCAGATAGAGACATCTTATTCCTAATTGACCTAGTCCTAGGGACTGCTCCTATATCGAAGAGGCCTTACAGGATGCCAGCAAATGAGTTGGTAGAGTTGAAGAAACAGATTAAAGAGCTGCAAGACAAAGTATTTTATTCAACCAAGCTCTTCACCATCGGGAGCACCAGTGTTGTTTGTCAAGAAGAAAGACAACAGTTTGAAGATGTGTGTGGACTACAGATCACTCAATGAGGTCATAACTAAAAACTAGTATCCATTGCCCAGGATAGATGACCTCTTTGACCAATTAAAATGAGCAAGTGTTTTCTCCAAAATTGACTTAAGGTTTGGTTACCATCAGTTGAAGATTAGACCAGAAGACATCCCCAAGACTGCTTTCACCACAAGGTATGGGCTATATGAGTTCATTGTGATGTCATTTGGGTTGACAAATGCACCAGCCTATTTCATGAATACGATGAACAAAGTATTCATGGACTTTTAGGATAAGTTTGTGGTTGTGTTTATTGATGACATTCTCATCTATTCGAAGAATGAGGACGAGCATGAAGACCACCTCAGGGCTGATTTGGAAAGGCTTAGAGAGCAACAGCTCTATGCCAAGTTTAGTAAGTGTGAATTTTGGTTGAGCTAAGTAGCCTTCCTTGGTCATATTGTGTCGGCAAAAGGAGTGGCAGTGGACCCCTCAAAAGTTGAAGCCGTGTTGGAGTGGAGACCACCCAAGACTGTGGCCGAAGTGAGGAGCTTTCTTGGTCTGGCCGGCTATTATATAAGGTTCATTGAAGGTTTCTCCAGAGTTGCATGACCTCTTACTCAGCTCTTGAAGAAGGAGAAGTTTGAAAGGACCACAACCTGTGAGCAAAGCTTTCAATAATTGAAGAAAAGGTTGGTGTCAGCCCCTGTGTTGGTCTTGCTAGACATTCACAAGGACTTTGAAGTCTTTTGTGATGCTAGTCGTCAGCTTATGCATCTCGGCAGTTGAGACCTCATGAAGAGAACTACCCAACGCATGACTTAGAACTCGCTACAATTGTGCATGCATTGAAAATCTGGCGGCATTACCTCATCGGTAATCGCTACGAGATCTTTACGGACCACAAAATCTTGAAATACATCTTCATTCAATCAGAACTCAACCTCAGGCAGAGAAGATGGCTAGAGCTGATCAAGGACTATGATCTTGGAATTCATTACCACCAAGGCAAGGCCAATGTGGTGGCAGACGCCCTAAGTCGAAAAGGGTATTGTGATACTATGATGGTTTAAGAGCAGCAGCCAAAATTGTATGAAGAGCTGAGACATCTTAACTTGGAGATTGTGGACCAAGGTTGTGTGAACACTTTGGAGGTACACCCAACTGTTCAGGATTAGATTGGAGAGCAACAAAGAGAAGATGAAGACATCCAAGAGATCAAGAAGAACATGAGAAGAGGCAAAGCCCTAGGCTTCTCCGAAGACGAGCAAGGGATAGTGTGGTTCGACAGCCGCATCTGTGTGCCGGATCACCCAGAGATCAAACATCTGATCTTAAAAGAAGTTCATGGATCACCTTACTCCATTCATCTGGACAGTACCAAGATGTACCAGGACCTCAAGGAAAAGTATTGGTGGGTCAGTATGAAGCAAGAGATCGCTAAATTTGTTGCTTAGTGTGATGTATGCCAGAGAGTCAAAGCCGAGCACCAAAGACCAGCCGGATTGTTGCAACCTTTGCCAATTCCCGAGTAGAAATGGGAGCAAGTGGGCATGGACTTTATCACTGAATTGCCCAGGACCCAATTAGGCTATGACTCCATATGGGTTGTGATCGACCGTTTGACCAAAGTGGCACACTTCATCCCTGTTAAGACCTCCTACTCAAGTAGTAGATTGGCGGAGTTGTACATGTCCAGGATTGTCTATTTGCATGGAGTGCCCAAGAAGATAGTATCCGACAGGGGTTCTCAGTTCACCTCTAGATTTTGAAAAAGCTTGCATGAAGCCTTGGGAACCAAACTCAATTTTAGCACCGCTTATCATCCCCAAACAGATGGGCAGACAGAGAGAGTGAACTAAATCCTTGAAGACATGCTCCGAGCTTGTGCTCTAGATTTTGGGAAGAGTTGTTATCAGAACCTCCCTTATGCCGAGTTCTCCTACAACAGTAGCTACCAAGCTAGCTTGCGGATGTCCCCTTTTGAAGCTTTGTATGGTAGACCTTGTAGGACACCTCTCCTCTGGGATCAATTAGGAGAACATCAGTTCTATGGGCCGGACTTGATCAAGGGTGCTGAGAGTAAAATAAGGTTGATAAGAGAACGTCTGAGAGTGGCTCAGACCCGACAAAAGAGCTATGCTGACAATTGGTGCAGAGATCTGTCCTTTGAGATTGGAGATTTTGTATACCTTAGAGTAACTCCACTCAGAGGAGTAAGAAGGTTCCAGATTAGAGGGAAGCTTGCGCCAAGATTTATTGGGCCATACAAGATTGTGGACAGAAAGGGCGAAGTAGCCTATCACCTAGAGCTACCAGCAACCTTATCGGTAGTGCACAATGTCTTCCACGTATCCCAGCTCAAAAGGTGTCTACATGTTCCATCAGAGTAGACCACTTTGGAGAGCATCGACCTCCAAGAGGACCTCACCTATGTGGAGCAGCCAATCAAGATCCTTGAGGTTGCAGAGTGTATCACCAGAAGCAGAGTCCTCCGATCATGCAAAGTTCAGTGGAGTAACCACTCAGAGGAAGAGGCTACATGGGAGAAAGAAGACGACCTCAAGGCTGAGTATCCCCACCTCTTTGCTAACCCAGTCTAAATCTCAGGGTCTCCCTTAAGGGGGGTAGGTTAGTAACACCCTGATTTTCCGAGCCTTTTTGAGTTTTCAAAATAAAATGGAACCATTTGGTTTTGTCGACATCTTAAAGCTTAACTTGAGATTTTCAGAATTTGAGTGCTTTAAAATGACTAAGTCAAACTTCAATTAAACAAAGTTGGTCTTCTCGGTGTGGTTCGGGTTCTAGAGTTGTCCCTCCCCTTTGTGTCCAAACCTCCCCTGTGTTTGGACCTCCCCTTTGTGTCCAGACCTCCCCTGTGCTTGGACCTCCCCTTTGTGTCCAGACCTCCCTTGTGTTTGGACCTCCCCTTGTGTCTAGACCTCCCTCTGTGTTTGGACCTGCCCTTGTGGCTAGACCTCCTCTGTCATTTGGACCTCTCCTTGAGTCCAGACCCGCCTTTGGTTTTGACCTTCCCTTGGATCACGACCACCCCCGAGGTGCTCCAAGCTCGGGTTTTTGTTTCAAACATCTTTGACCTCTGAAAAATTCAAAGTTTGGGTTGAATTACTCCATTCAGGACCTCCCTTGACTTCATCTTGATCATCAAGACCTCCCTTGACTTCATCTTGACCGTCAGGACCTCCCTTGATTTCACCTTGTTCGCAAGACCTCTTAGTCCTTTGGACCTCTTAGTCCTCAGGACCTCTTAGTCCTTTGGACCTCCTCCACCTTTGCACCTCTTAGTCCTCAGGACCTCTTAGCTCTTTATACCTCCCTAGAGACCTCCCTTGACCTCTCAGGACCTCCTTGTCCAGCGGACCTCCTCTGTGGTCTTTTTGCAAAGACCACCCATCTTGGTCTTTTTGCAAAGACCACCTTTGCAGTCAAGACCACCCCTGTGGGTCACGACCTCCCTCTTTGATCACGACCTCCCCTCTGGTCGCGATCACCCCTTTGACTGGACTGTTTTTCGAGTTTGACTAGCTCCACTCGTCAATCCTGCTCATCTTTATCTTTCTCCGCCACATAAGCCTGTTGTGCATTTAATGCCGGTTGTGTCACATTAAATGCGATCACTTACATGTCACCTTATTTTCTCTCCCTATCTCCTCCCTTCACAGCATACTCTATTCCATTCCTTTTTCACCAGATCGGCCATACCCTGTCTTGTCTATCACCTACCTTTGACCTTCTATTACACTCACCTATGACACGTGTGCTTTCGTGTCTTCTAGTGTTTTCTCCGCCTTCCTTGGCTATGAATAGGTTGAGTAACCCTCTTTCATCACCTTTTCCACACTTGACTTTTTTTGCTCTTGCTCAGTTGCACTATGTTGAAGCTTCGTCGTCAAGAACTCTACCGGAGCCTCCTTCGCCACAATCTCGCCGTCGGAGGTCCCACCGGAGTGTCTGTGCCAGCCTCAACCGCCACCGCCGTCCATCGACCTCCCCTCCTTCCACCATCGCTTTCTCGGCCTTGGTAAGTTTCTTTGTACCCTATTCTCTTCCTTGTTCATACAACCACGATGAGTGGTCATATCCTCCTTAGGACCTCCTCTCCTGGATCTCCTTAGTGTGGTCTTTTTTGCAAAGACCACCCTCTCGGTCTATGCACAAAGACCACCTTCCTGGGTCTTTTGCAAAGACCGCCTCTTTGGTTCTTTTGCAAAGACCACCCCTTCGTTCTTTGCTGACCTTTTTGCAAAGACCACCCTCTTGGTCTTTGCTGGTCTTTTGAAAAGACCACCCTCTTCAGTCATTTTGCAAGGACCACCCTCTACACTAGACCTCCTCCCAGCGAGTCGAGCCTCCTTCTAAGAGTCTGTTTCTAGTGTAGCGTTTTTCCCGTTGGTTTGAGTTTTGAGTTTCTTTCGGAGCTCTTTTGGTTCTTTATTTGGTCTTTGTTTGAGTTTGTCTTTTTCTCTCATGTAGATTGCGATGACACCGAGGAGCCCAAGTTCTTTGAAGAGGAAGATCCTTAGGCTTTTGAGTAAGGCAAGTCATACCCTTGATGATGTTGAGCGCAGTAATTCAAGTTAATTAAGTTCGGTTTCAATTAAATATTGCATGCCTATTTCAATTCAAGTAATTTAATCCTTGTTTATAAACTCTTTAGTTATCCCGGTTACCTTTGTACAACCAGACTTATCATTGATTTATTCACCCTTGACACCATAGATGGAAATCTAGTTGATACAATAGTATGAGCTAGAAGTGTTGTAAAACTTTATGCTTAGCCATGCTTAGACCAAAGTTTTGGTTTTGGGGGATCTTTCTGCCAAAGACCAATGTTGTCAAATGGTTTTCACCATGACATTGGGTTGTCACGGAGGTTTGCAAATGTATTTGAAAAGCAAAGAAAAATAAAAATTGGTTTGGACTTAGGCGAAATGGTTGGTTGGATGGTGCATGTTCATGCATGGGCTCAAGCTGGGTAGGGTTAAGGCCTAGGATTTTGTGGTAGTCGCCCAGGTCAGTTAAGGACCGGTCTTCGAGCGATAACTTGCTATGCCTCACCGTACAACCACATGTCCTGAGAATAGGGAGGGGACCTAGCTAACTAATTTGCAAAGTTCCACCGTGGTTGTTCCATTTGGGTGTGTGGGTGGTCTTTTATAACCTGTGTTTTCCACTGGCGCAAGAAGGGGCTTGAACCCCGCGGATGGTTAGTCCAATGGGGGTGAAACCTTAGCGAGGAGGGACTGCGGTGGAATGGCGTATTGTAAAGGCCTTGTCACGTGCTCTAGACCTCTCACCTATGGAAGTGAGTGGTGGTATCGATGGATGCCAAACAAACTAGAGAAGTCGTGTCATGTGGGCAAAGTGTACAACCTCTACAGAGTGTAAAACGATTCAAATAGCCGTGTCCATGGTCATGGACATGCTGGCAAGTCTCTCCAAGTTAGATGTTGGTTTTGTTTTCAAAAGGATTTGTTAAACTAGTTTTGGATGTTTATCCAATTGTGTTTCGAGCGGGAAGCCTTATGATAGGAGGGTATCCTTCACCACTTGTTGATGAATGTTGTCCAACTATAAAACTGAGTTTTGGAAAATGAATTTTAGTTATGGTGTAATTGCCTTGGAACTTAGTATGAGTATTTACAAGAAACTTGGATTTGTGCAAATCAACCCTATAAGACATCCTTTGAAATATCCATGCATGCATTATACTTTGTTACCTCACGGGTGTGACTTGCGAGCATGGTTTTTGTGCTTACTCTTGCTTGTTGTGACCCTTGAGTAGGTGAAGACGTCTATAGCGAGAAAGAGGACCAGATCGACTAGGTTGTGCCCTCCAACCAATTGCTTGTGGCGTGTTGGATGGATTGCCGCTCTTTTGTTCCGTTGTATTTTATGTTCGGCTCCTAAGCCACTTTTGTAAGCAACTCTATTGATATTTTGATAATAAAGTTCGCGTTGTTGGATGTCACCACTTTTGCTACTGTGTGGGCTAGCAGCTGATCTTGAGACTAGCTCAATTGCACAGAGGTCTTGGGTTGATCCCTAGTCTCACAACCTCCTTCGGGATTGGTCGTGAACTTGGGGTGATCCTAAATCTCACGACCACTCTCGGACCTCAGGGTGGTCTTGTTGGGCCTCTCGGGTGGTCTTGATAGACCTCCGGGTGGTCCTACGGGACCTCTCGGGTGGTCTTGAGGGACCTCCTAGGTGGTCCTGGGAGTCCCAGTCGTGACCGGTTCCTACTATTTTGGTGCTCCTTGGTGCTTCGGCCGGAGCATCTTGTGGTTGGGCTTGTGCGGCATATATCCTACTTCCTCTTCTTCACCCCTGGTGTGACCTGTGGGTGGAATTCGACATTGTATCTCTGTTGACCTCATCCTTCACTGCGTCACGGTGGGGTGCTAGGTTTTCTGGGACAGCGCTTCTCAGCATGCCTTGTTGGTTGTTCTTCTAGGTAGCTTTGAGTGCTACTAGCACTGTGAGTATTTCGACATTGCTCAGTTCGGTTGTCCCTTTGCATTTGTGATGTACTAGTAGTTCATCCATTCTGTGATAGTTAGACTCTAGTATTGGAAGAAGTGCAAAGTGATTACAGTGGGTTTGCTATCAGCTCAATGATGTTTGCCTTTCATGAAATTGAATGATAATTAGAATCAGACATGAGCTATAGATTATTTTGCCTACTGTTGTTTTTAATATTATATCAGGATTGGATTTGCTAGTGTTGATATCGAGTAAAGTTCAGATAGATTTGGTATTGTCTATTTTTAGACCTTGCTGATCATATGCTTTAGACTGACTTCATTATTGATGTTGATAGTCATGTGCTCTATTAGATGATCATTTCCTGTATGCCGATTAATCTGGAGTGATATCTCATTTGCTCTATTGAACAAAATCCATTCTGTTGACTGATAGTTTATTTGTCTATTCTGTAACTGTTAAAACAGTTCAGTAGAGCATTAATTATTTAAGCTCAGTCTGATTAGGATTATCATATTCAATTGATGATGAAAATTGGCTTGAAGGCTGTGATGGAGAGGACTATGTCCTATGCATCTAGCCTACTGAGAGCACTTAAACTTCCTAACTATTTGAGCTTTATGCTGGATAGTGTTCCCCTGATATTTGTGTTGAGCATAATATTGTCTTTAGATGACTTGGAAGAATTTCATGAAAATCATGTTATTTTGGTCATTTAAACTCTGGTTGAATTATGCTGAAATATCATTTATTTTTGCTGGAATTAATTTAGAAAGTTTGCTAATACCGCCTTTTCTACAACAAAATCTACATTGATAAAAAAATCAAATAAAAGATTTTCCATCACTTAATATTCAAATACGCATCTATATCTAATCTTCAATTTGATTTTTTTTGTGCTTATACAGATTTGCCACCACAAAACATTAACTACTTTGCTTTAAGATTCATAAACTTTTGTAAAAGGGGTGTACTTAAGCAAGGTCAAATAATAAATTAGAAAGAGGAAACTCAATATATATGCGTACAAATTTGGTTTTTGAGTTAATTTCACAAATAAAATTAATTTCGCAATTAGTTCTAAAATGAACATAAAATAATTTAAGCTTATAATAAAATTAGCATGGATGGAACTATATATGAACTGAAATTTACAAATAAAAATTGTATGTTAATTGGAGGCTTGGATATAAATCAGGACTTCGATAAAAAAAAATTGTAACATATGGTCAACGCGTATGTTTCAAGTACAACTGTAAAATAAGGTCAAATACTAAAAAAAAGGGGTCAAATTTACTTAAAAGTTGAAACATACCTGTCGACACTGACGTCCCAGAACATCCAATGCATTACTATTGCAACCAATTCCAAGTGAACACAATGTCCGTAGGCATCTAAAGCATTGCAACGTAACTTAGGGAAATAACATGCATGCAGTACATATTGTATATGGCTTACATATGACAAGGTAAAAGGAAGAGGCTTTGTATGGACTATGAGTTCGAGTCGAATATGTAATCGGAGTATACATATATACCGTCGATCTTTTATAACCCTAATTAGAAAGAAAAAGAAAAACTCTTCGTACGGACGGAACGCCGCAATTCAGCTCCCAAGGAAGTAGGTTTTGCCGAACCTCGTAAACAAATTTTCGTGTCTCTTTTGTGCTTACCGTGATTATTCCCTCATGCAAAGGTTGTCGCCGGTTCCAACAGTACATATAAAGCACTTTGATAGCAGTCCAGAAATCAGTTTGCTGCTACATAAAAAGACAAAGAACCTTTCTATCACTCTTGTTGCTACACAAAAACCAACTGGATGTCTCACGTGATTGGGTTTATGAGATATGCTGAAACACAGGGGCTCTTTCTACAATTTTCACCTCCACTTGGCCCCTCGTGTGACAATCATCTGTGCATAAGTACACGCTGGAATACATCTCTGCGCCACGCGAGCACTCGACTCAAGCCGCGCGTGCGTTGGTGAAACAGGCAAAAGAAGGGAACAAGAAGGTGGAAGGAACAGAAAGGCAGGTGGTTCCGGTTCGTGCACCCCAGACTCAGTGTAGTGATGGATGATTTGAGTGTGTTTTGAGTTGAGGTAGAGTTCGGCCATATATATAGAGGAAAATTTTTTATATGCCACTGAAAGTTACTTCAATTCTTTCTATGCCACTGAAAAAAGTTTGATTCTTTGTAGGCCACCGAGTTTTTTTCTTTGTTCCCTTTCATACCATTTTCGTCACCGACGTTTGTTGGAATCGCCATTAAACCCCCCAAAAAAAATCCTCATCTCACCCTCATTTTATTCCTTCTCCACTCTCCTCAACCCCCTCTCTCTTCTCTTTCTTACCCCCACCACCTCGCTAGATACACTCGCCTCACTCCACGCCAGGGGCGGCGGCAGGGGGGTGCCTGTGGTGCACAGGCACCCCCGCAAAATGGAAATTTTTTTAGGTATACTGCAGTATCCTCAATTTTGGCCCATCACAGCCCAATTCATCCACACACCAACACAAGCACACGGCTCAGCGGCTCACACGGCTCAGCGGCTCAGCACAAGTGCTTCTCGCCTTCTCCTCCCGAGCCCTGACGCCGACCGCCTTGCTTCTCCTCCTGGGCCTGGCGAGTGGTGACCTGGCTCCTCCGACCGCCAGCCCGCCGCTGCCCACCGCCGAGGACGCCGCCGAGCCGCCGAGGACGCCGCAGAGGCGTGGAGGACCAACACCTGGACCAACTCGGCAACACCAAGACCAAGGTAAACTCCGGATTGGATTTGGGGGGGGGCGGGCGGGCGAGGGGCAGGAAGGCCGGGCGCCAGAGGCCGAGCCACGAGCGTCAGGGTGAGGGAGCAGGGCCGGGCGGCGCCGTGCCGGTGGGGCCGTGGGGGAGCAGAGGAGCGAGATGGGCCGGCGGGTGAGGGAGCAGGGCCGGGGGCGCCACCGCGCCAGTGAGGGAGTAGAGCCAGTGGGCGACGGGTGAGAGGTGACGCAGAGCTGGTGATTGGGAAATCAGAAATGGAAATGAGTCTGAACTGAGAGAGAGAGATTGGGTTTGGGAAATAGCCGATCTGCCGATGGGATCATGGGAAGAAATAAATAAGAGGAAAGCCAGGCCGACTTTATGATTAATGCTTGAATCATTGAATGTCTACTGACTTCTGGAATGTAGGAACTGTCTTTTGACTTATGTGATTTATATATGTAGGACAAGTTGAATCATAGAAATGAAAAGGAATAGAGATATGATTCTGTGTTTCGAGATGGCAAGACAGTCAAGCCTAAAACTGTTGAAGTGGAGACTACTCAAGCTCAAAGAGGAGGAACTGAAGCAAGTATAAATGAAAATGAATTGGCTTTGGTTGTGGCTTCTTCGATTCCATCTGTAAATGCACCATCTCAATCTCAACCCCAATCGCAAAGTGAAGCACAAGCAACTAGTAATGACAGTGATGGGTTATGTTATGATGTTGAGCTTCTTCCACATGATCCCAGCAAAAGGATACCTATCATGAGATATGCTATCAATGATCAAGATGCGGTTCGAAGAGGATTTATTCTTAAAGGCCCATGTCAACCTCGTCAACATGATTTTCCCATAAGGGAAATATCAGGTAAAAGGCATCGCTTCAATGTTAGTTGGTTTGATAAGTACAATTGGATTGAATATAGTATCGAGAAGGATGCTGCATTTTGCTTTGTCTGTTATTTGTTCAAGGAAAAAAATGTGGGAGGCGATAGTTTTGTTAAAGGAGGATTTAGAAATTGGAATAGGTATGACTCAGTTGACAAGCATGTGGGTAGTATAAGAAGTGTGCATAATCGAGCTCAAGAGAAATACAACTTCTTTGTTAAACCTAGAACATCAATTGATCAAGCTCTTAGGAAGCAAACCTAAGAGGACAAACAACTTTACATTTCTATGTTGACTTATTCAATTAGATGCTTGAGGTTTATTTTGCGTCAAGGACTAGCATGTCGTGGACATGATGAAAGTGCAAATTCTAGCAATAAGGGGAATTTTCTTGAACTTTTGGAATGGCTTGCAAATAACAATGAGGAGGTTGCTAAGGTTGTTTTAAGCAATACCCCTGGGAATTGTAAGATGATTGCCCATGAGATACAAACAGACATAATTAATTGTTGTGCCATCCAAACTACCAAGCACATTATTGAAGAAATTGGTGATGATCACTATTCAATTCTAGCTGATAAGTCTAGTGATGCATCCCACAAAGAACAACTTGCTCTTTGCTTGCGTTATGTTGATAAAGAAGGACGGGTATGTGAGCGGTTCCTTGGAGTAATTCATGTGGCTGATACCACTTCCTTGTCACTTAAGAATGCAATTGTGTCCTTACTTGTTGATCACAAGTTGACTCTTGCTCAAATCCGTGGGCAAGGATATGATGGGGCTAGCAACATGAAAGGCGAGATTAAGGGCTGAAAACATTGGTTATGAAAGAGTCTCCTTCTGCTTATTACATCCATTGTTTTGCACATCAATTCCAGTTAGTTCTCATAGCTGTTGCCAAGGGTAATTCTGATTGTGTGTGGTTTTTTGAACAAGTTTCTCACTTGCTGAATATTATTGGAGTTTCTTGTAAGCGTCATGACATGCTTCGAGATATTAGAGCTCAAGAAGTTTTGGAAGCACTAGAATTGGGTGAGATAAAAAGTGGACGTGGATTAAACCAAGAGATGGGGTTAGCTAGGCCCGGTGACACTCGTTGGGGTTCTCATTATAGAACTATTTTGCACATTGTTAGTATGTATTCAACAATCCGCAAAGTACTCATACAGCTTGGAAAAGATCTCTCATAGAAGAATGATTGGCCAAAAATACATGCTATGGTGGGAGCCTTTGAGTCATTTGATTTTGTTTTCAATGCACACTTGATGCTTGTCATACTTGGATATATAGATGAGTTGTCTCAGTCTTTGCAAAAGAGAGACCAAGATATTATTAATGCTATGACACTTGTTAATTTGGCTAAGGATAGAATGCAACGAATGAGGTGTGATGGGTGGGAAGAATTCCTTCAAGAAAAGGTAACATCATTTTGCACTAAATATGGCATCAAAGTTCCTAAGCCAGATGGTAGATATGTGCCTTATGGAAGATCATTACGTTTTTACCCAAAACAAACAAATGATGATCATTTTAGAAGGGAAGTGTATCTTGGCATCATTGATAATGTTCTCCAAGAGCTTGACAATCGGTTTGACAAGGTTAATATGGAGTTGCTTGTTTGCATGTCCGCTTTAAATCCTATGAATTCATTTGCTTCTTATGATAATAACAAAGTGCTTAGCCGTGCCAACTTTTATCCCAATGATTTTTCAAGCACGGATTTAATGAGACTTTCTTTTCAACTTTATAATTTCATTGATGATATGAGAAGCGATGAAAGATTTAAGGGCCTAAAGAATCTCGGTGTAATACCCCAAGTTTAATAAAGTAAGAAGAAAAGAATTCGGGGAGGAGAATCAATTAGAAAAGTGATTTAACAGAACATTCAGAGGGATTCTTGCGTAATTTAGAAAACTTTGGTCAGGCCAAAAGCCCACAACACCTTGGCCCATTAGGGCAACCATCCAAGTGGAGGGGGAGGCCATGCTACTATAGCACGAACTGTAGCGCTGCCACTGTAGCAGCCCCTCCCCTCCCCATTGCGCCTCCACCTCCTTTCCCCTCCCTTGCGCCTCCACCTCCCCTCCCCTTCGTGGCCGGCCAAGAAGAAGGAAGGGGGAGAAGGGAGAAAAGAAGGGAGATGGGTCTTGTGGTTGATCTCGCAACCTTCAGCGCAATCTCCAAGGGTAACTCTCAATTCTGTTCGATAAGTCTTGTAGTTTTGTGATTTGGCAATATCGGGTATTAGATCGATTTCTGGCAGTCTGTAATGCTCGGCAGTTTTAGAGTTTTTAACTACGAAATTTGATCTGGCTATCTTCTGGAGAATTGTAGATAACGTCAATATCTTTCCGTAGGTTTTTGGATCATGTCGTTTTGATGAATGGATTAGGAGTTATGATTTTTCGTAGCTTTGCTGTTCTGCAGATCTGTCATAATTCTGACAGATTATGTTAATCTATCGTTAGCAAATAGTTAGTGAATTTTCTAGAAGATCACACCCAAACAAAAGTTCTAGGATTTTTTCTAAGGTTTCCATAAAGATAAAGATCATAATTTTTCGATGTATAGACTGAAAGTTACGTTAGTTTTAGTCTCACTGTCCAGAATCTCTTACGAGATTTTGTTATTATTTTGATCTGCTTGGTAAGGATAGAATATGGCCGAATATGGGAAGCTCGCCAAATAGGTTTATGTAGGAAATGTTATAAGCTTTTCATAAAGTCAGAGATCACCCCTTTTGGATCTATGTACAAAAAGTTATGAATTTTAGAAGATGACTGTCTGTTTTGGAGACAGATCGATATTTTGGGATATGGAGTTTTGGGTTGCGCTAGGGAGCGTAGTGAGTTATATATGTTCGTTTCTAGCAATGTTTGGTCCAGAATTGTTATCTTAGAATGTTTATTAAAATTATTCAGGTGGTGGTTTGGTTCCGGGGGCAGCGCCCTCTTCGCGTCTTCCATCTACGCACGGTTGAGGCAAGTACTTTAATTAATAGATTAAAAGTGAATGCATGATCATGATTGCGAGTATTTGATACATATTAGCTATACATGGTTGTTGGATTGATATATGTGTTGATATTGGTGAATGCTCAAAGTATGATTAAGTTCTATTCATGTATGATGTTACTGCTATTACATGTTAATGATGAATAGAGTAACTATGCATGTGCATATTGAGATCATGTTTGAGGCTTGGTCACATGGTGACCAAGCATATATATTTTGAGGTCCCGTCATGTATATGACGGGCTTGAAATCCCCACACTTGTGGAGTGTGGGCTTGTGGTCCCCATTACTTGCGGAGTATTGGGCTCTCTTGGTCCTGTGCTTGCAAGCACGTGCATGGGTATGCATCGACGGTTGCATACCTTGCATTACCGATAAACGCAAAAAGAGTTAAAGAGAAAGGTTGCATTGAGCATTGCATAAGCATATGACATGATGTATAGTAAGGATTTGAGAATGGATGCTGATGTTATACTGGTGTGTTATAATATCTTATTATTTGTACTTTCTTTGGTCTGTGGACTCACTCTTGCTTTGTTTGTGATTTTTAGGTACCCTTACAAGAATGACATGCATGGGAGGGGTAGTCATATTTTCGGACACACACTTGCCACGAATCTTTTATAGTTGATTAAATTTTAGATCACGCCTTAATAAATGAGCAAACCGCTTAAAGGATTTGTTATGGTTATGCTTTACTTGTTGGATTATTTGTAATAGTGATGAGTAGCATATTTTGGATACCTTTAGTTATGCTTTAGTTGATTAGCATAACTTGAATACCTATCGATTATCTTTGGATGTTGGATTGTTTAATTATGATATTTGTTTTTAATCTGTTGGAAACTCGGTATAGTTAGCTATACAAAGCGTGTTCTCACGAAATTTTAGTAAAATATCTTAGTTTTAATTGGTTATATTGTTAGTTTAGTAGCATTCCAAGCTCATGTTGGGCTGGGGTGTTCTGATTAGTATCGAGAGCTATTTGTAGGTCCGTGGTATTGGAATTATTAATTTTGACACACTATGCACAGTAGGATGGGAATGGGCAAAGCATTGCATTTACGTTTCCGCTATACCGTATTGATGATTGCTGATATGAATTGGGTATGATTGCTCATTAATTGATTATATGATTATTAATGTGTGGGGATACTCGATGTTGAGAGGTTAAGGTCGTGGTTGTGGCCTTGGGCTTTACCAGGTTACACCATCGTTCGTGGTATAGGAATAGTGAAGTGTCTACATCAAATATCTTTGTACAGGTGTTGATAGTGAGTATCTTTAGAAGAGTTGTTCTCTTCCTTGAATTTGAATTTGGTCAACTCTTGTCCACTTGTGACTGATGAATTTCTCTTAGGATATTAGTTCATTGCGGTTGATGGGTTGCTTTGAGAAAGGTTGGTGTGTTTTGATTGGCTAAATTTGTCCCGTAAAGCAATCATTGTTTTCCCAACCGATGAGTTATTGTTGCGGCTGGTGAACTTGGTTGATTGTCAAGTTTGACCTTTATATTGGAGTTTTGTCTTTCTCATTGGAAAACATGACCTATTTATTCGCTTGATATTTTTGGATAATGAAAGTTTCCTTTTGCAAGTCCTTTTTAATACGTGGAAGCTTTGACTCGATGTACCTCTCTTGGGTATTTTGAGTGTTGAAGATTAATGGATCTCTTTTATGAAATAAGATGTAAAACCCTTTAGCGATGTTTTGTCATGGTTAAGTGAGAGGTTATAATCAAAGCAATTAATGGATATGATATGGATTATCAAGTTGGGTTGCAGTGTGTGTATGATCGATCTTAACTAAGATCCTTGAAAGGAAAGTTGAATAAGTTGAGGTTGTCCTCTAGTAGTTCTTGATGAGCTATGACTATGAGTATGACTATATTTAGTGGGAATCAATAGAGTTATTAAGAAGTGTGGAACATTAATGAAATGGTTGATCATTAGAATTGTTTAGTTTGCTAAACTTGTTGGATTATTTGGTCTCAATAGATTAATCTAACTATGTAGGAAGAGAAATATAAGGATGTGTTTGACTGTGGTCTTAGTAGATAATAACATGGAATTTTCTTTAATTGGCTATTTGATGATCTTATTTAAGCTCGTGGGAATACAAATAGAGAAAGGACCATCAATTCATCCATGATTGTATAATCATCAATGGTTTATGATAACCTCTAGATTGGAATTAGTGTATACTAAATTAGTGTGAGCATTCCTAATAGGTGAAGGGTTGAAATTGAAAGTGATTTATTCACGTGTGTTTTATGAGGATGAATTAAATTTGCATGCCCTTGTTAAAGAGGTTTGCTCGATAGTGCGGTTGGTGTATTAGATATACTCGAACAGGTTGTCTGCTGCAATCTCATTGAGATAACAAAAATATTATCAAATAACCTCTCGTGTTTCTTCCGGAAAGGTTTATGATGGGATTTAATAGGTGACTTGTGTTTGCATGATGGTGAAATTGTCGGGTAATAGTATGCCTTTGATGAAAGGGTTTTGGTATAACCTTTTAAATTGTGAAGTTGATTCCCTCTAAAATAAAGTGGTTGTTGTGGTGAAGTTGTAAGATTTTGGTATACTCTCAATTTGAGGATGAGATGACACAAGTAGTATGGAACAGTAGATGAGCCTTTGAGGGCTCTATGATGGAAGAATTGACAAAAATGATCTTGTTAGGAGTGTATTGTTCTTGATGTTAGTAAGGTGGTCTGCAAAGGATTGTGACTTGTTGGAGTGGTGATGACTCTCTTAGAAAAAAAAAGTAATTGGATCGCCTTTCGAGAAATAGATTAGGCAAATATATTCTGAGTTTTGCGTTTGTGATCTTCTGGACCTCATGATTTGTATAGTAGCTCAAATTTGTTGAGCAGAGCGAAGTGTTGCAAAAGTTCTATTTGATTCTTAAGAGACTCATATGATTTGAACTTAGAGGCTCTCTTATTTTGAGTTGGAAAAAAATGTTTCAATCAAAGAAAATTATTTTCTTTGATAAAAGAAAGAGTGTAGTATATGTCTTTGAGGTTGGACTCAAGTTTTGTAGCCTGTAGATTTTTGAAGCGTACTTAACTGTAACATCCCAAATGTATAATTAGGGTTAATCAAGTATAATTATATGTGTAGAAATTAAAACTTTTTCTCACATCTTGAAAAACCCTAAAATCATATGTAACTCTTTGTGTAATCCAAAAACACAAAGCTCTTGTTGACCAAAAGTCAAATTCATTTTCCAATTACCTCAAATCTTGTGCCAAACAATTGGAAAGTATCTTCCTTGGTCCTAAAACTGAGGTGGGACCCCTCTGAAAAATACCACAAGTTGTAAAACTAGTTTGATAATTTTTGGAGGTAAAATGAATCATTGAACAACCTTAATGAATTTCCTGAGAAAAATGCATTGCATAATAACCTCTGGAAAATTTATGTAAGGTTAATCATGTTGTCAGCTAGCTCCAGTTAAAATTTCATCAAATTTGGAGTTCATTTGCTAGCCCAAACAATTCTACAAAGTCTCAGCTGTTTAAAAGTTCAACTTCAAAAACCCTGCACTGTTCCTTGGGCTAGCCACGTTCCCAAGTTGGTCCAGCCCAACCATGTCTGCACCTCAGCAGACCTCATCTCCACTTGATCAGGTCGCAGCCGTTGGATTTACATCCAACAGCCACGACCTCCTCCACGGTCAACACCGCGAGGACCTCCCCTGTGTGTTAAACCTCAAAGACCTCCTCGAGCTGTAAACCATCGCAGCGAGGTCATCCCACCTTGTTGAGGTCGTAGCCGTTGGATCAAATCCAACAGCCCCGACCTCCTCCTCAACATACTCAGTCAGGTCATCCCACCTACGTGAGGTCATAGCCCTTGGATCCAAGGTCCATGGCCCTGACCTCCTCCTCTCAACCTAAACTAAACAAACCTCCCACCTAACAAAGGTCGTAGCCGTTGGATCAGATCCAACCGCTCACGACCTCCCTGCGTTGTCAAGCGCTCACAACCTCCCCCATCTTTTGTTGTGCACCGTTAGATCAAAATCTACGGTCACGACCTCCTTTTTGTCTCATGCGTACCAGACCTCCCTAGCGCACGTGAGATCATAGCCCTTGGATCTAAATCTAAAGGCCATGACCTCCCTTGTGCGTTGCGCGAGCTCAGGACCTCCACCTCCTTTGATCAGAACCCTTAGATCTAAATCTAACGGTCCTGACCTCACTACTTTATTGCGCATCATATCGAGACCTCCCCATCGTGTCGGTGCCCTTGGATTTAAATCCAAAGGCCATGACCTCCCTCATGTCTTTTGATCGCGTGCGTTAAGTCCTCACTGGAGGTCCGCACTGCTGGATGGAGATCAACGCTTTGGACCTCTGTCCCTTTTCCTCACGTGCGTTTTCGCGATTAAGAAATCGGAGGGCCACGACCTCCCTTTCCCCAAATCGTGTGGTGGGACCTCCCCACCACTTAGAACATAACGGTTCAAAAATTGGATCCGATGGTTACGACCTCCCGTGTCTTATCCAGCGGTCACTAAGACCTCCTGTTCTTCTCCTTCCTCTGGCGCGGGCAAACTCGGCGGCGCAATTAATGCGTGTCTGACCTTGGGGTACACTT
Source organism: Phyllostachys edulis (assembly GCA_036346405.1). Classification (NCBI taxonomy): domain Eukaryota; kingdom Viridiplantae; phylum Streptophyta; class Magnoliopsida; order Poales; family Poaceae; genus Phyllostachys; species Phyllostachys edulis. Next base: position 63,548,810 of record CM070550.1, read on the forward strand.
CAACAGCTCTTTGCTGACCCGCATTTAATGCAGGTCAGCCTTCCGCCTCATGGGTCAGCTCAGACCTGCCACCATGTCCACTTTAAGTCTTGTCCAATGCCAAGACCGTGCCATGGGCCAAGCTCACAGGGAGCTTAGCCAGTGGTCTACGACCTCAATTGCCCTAGGATAAAACCACCCCCACTGTGCCTTTATCTTCCTTTGCACGCCATTGTTCTTTGCTCACCCATCTGTGCTTGTGAACTCTAAGCCGCAGAGCTCCTTGGCCGCCATTGTTGGACTTGAAGTTCCTCGGTGGACAAGGGTCACTGGGGTTTCCCACCTTTCTCCTTGCTTCCATTTGTGCCTTCCCTCTGGGACCAAGCCCTAACCTAGTTTGTTGGGCACTTTTCAGAGGTGGACAAAGAGGAGCTTGGAGCTGGTGTCTTGGGCGGTGAAGCTTCACTGTCTTCCCCAACACCGGCCATCACCTCCACGACCTCCCGGCACCTTAGGACCTCCGGTACACCTCCTGTAGTCCCTTAGTTCTTGGCACCCGCTGAATGTTGTCGCGAGCTTTCTTGGCATACGCTTGAATGTCGCGGAGCTTCATTTTATGTTTTAATTTTGGCCGTCTTTGGTCAACCTTGCCCTCTCCGGCTCATTGGCGTTCAAAGCCGCCGTCGCCGTTGAGAGAAGGCCCACCGGGTGCGCAACGTTATTGTGCACTCGGTGGTACCATTGATCTCGCCGGCGAGGTCTACATCGCCGGCGATGACCACATCTTCTTCGCCGATTTTGCCGGACGTCCCGAGCGTGTCATTGTCGTTTTTAGGACAAGGCTTCACCATTTTAATGCGCTAATCATGTGTTCCAATCATTGTAATCATGGGGCGTCTTAACTGCCTTAAATCCACCCTTTAATGCGTGCATTTAAGACCTCCCTCGCGCGGACCTCCTCATGGTCCCGCGCGCATTTATTCATGTCCAAATGCATGCGCGAGTTAAGGCGCTGGGTCTGGGACCTCCATGACCTCCTCCAAGGAGATCCGAGGCGTCCAAGACCTCCCTTGCATAATCATGGCCGTCAGACCTCCTGGAGGTCCGTGGCGTTAGGACCTCCCTTAGGACCTCCCCGAGGCCATCTCAGCCGTTCATGACCTCCCCGGGTAGATCTTGACCGTCAAGGTCCTCCCTCGGACGATCTGAACCATCGAGGACCTCCCTTGGAACATCTGGACCGTCCAGGACCTCCTCTGTGAGGTCTTGACGATGTAGATCTTCCTTGGGGAGATCTTGGTAGTTTGGATCTTCCGTTGGAAGATCTCAACCGTTGAGGACCTCCCCGTGTTGATCTGAGCCGCTCATGACCTCCCCTTTAGATCTGGTCCGTTCCGGACCTCCTTCCTGTGTTGTGGTCCGTTGATTTTCGCATCTACGGCCCCGACCTCCCCTCATCTCGCGCATGTGCGTTGCTAGGAGGTCCAGACCTCTGGACCTCTGAGCGTGTCGTTGTTCTCTGGGAGATCTTGAGCCGTTGGATTTAAGATCGTGGCTCACGACCTCCCCTGTCCTTATGGGTTTTAGAAATTCGAGTGAGGTCTTAGTTAAACTGAAATAGGGTATAGACTTTAGAATTTCATATCTTTCTCGTTTTAATTCCAAATAAGGTCATTCAAATTGTGTTAGCTCTGTATTGAACTTGACTTTAATCCAAAAATGATTGTAAGTTGAGTTCAGCTTCAGAGCACAGTTTGCCATTAGGTTTTAAGACCAACTTTAAAATGTGCACTTAAATCAATGCTTAACTTGTAAAATACATAACTAATGCTCTATAGATTATTTTTGGGTGAGACCAACTTTGTTGGTTTCCTCTCTTAGTGAACTCACTGTGAAAATTAGTTTTGAGCATGTTGCTGTTATAAAAATGAGGACTTGTGCATTATAATTTTGTTCAAGTTCTTGTGTTTGAAAATTTATAGAAAGTGCAATATAGCTCCAAATGAGATGAACTCAATTGTGTTATTCATCTCATGAGGTGCTGGTTTTACAGTAAAAATTTCAGCTTCACTGCTATTCTAGAAAATTTTGCGATGAACAGTAACATATTTTTAATTAATAGGCTGAGCAGAATTGATTTCATCATATCTTTTGCATTGAGAATCCAAATCAATTGGTTCTTGTTGATAAAGTCATGATAAATCATTGTCTTGCTGCTGTAAAATTTTCATAGCTTTTGGAGTTCATTTGTTGTGCTGTCTTTGTTGTTTTTCGTCGTTCTTATCGGTTCTTTATCGCTTTTCCGTTAGGTTTCGACATTTGTGGTGATCCCGAGAGCGACCCTCTGCCACAATTTGACCACCAGCAACAAGGCAAGCAGTTTGACCATTCCCACCATGTCCCATTACTTTAAAGCTTAATATATTGTTTTACTTCTATGTATGCATGCTACTTTGTGTTAAATATCGCTAGCATTCCTATAGTTGCATAATCTGTAGGAATTGTTATCCGCTACTACCAATGAGCCTAGGTTATTCGCTGTGGTGGGAGCTCGTTGGATGAGCCCTTATCACTTAGTAGTTTCGACTTAACTGCTTAGACATGCTTAGTTATCGGTAGTAATGGGCGATCATCGACTTAGTCGATGGTCTTGATCACTCAAAAATGATTATTACTCCTATATGTCCAGCACTTGTGCTTTGATTAATTGTAAAATCAAAACTGAAAATAAAAGATTGATTTAGACTTGGGCATATTGGATGGATGGTGTGGTTTTTGGATGTGGTGGTATGCCTGAGTCAACAAGGACCGAATTCTTGCGCCATTGATCCAAGCAATTTTGCGTGCTAACCACACGGGGGGCATATGGAACCCCTCTTGACTAAGTACTTTGGGCGGTGTTAATTGGGGTCGCTCGGTTGGTGTGTTTTTAAAAATAAAATGTGTGTGTGATGTGGGAGGGGAGCATTAGCTTCCGGGAAGGTTGTGTGATGTCTCTTTCTCCCCGTGGGTTGTGCGACTCAGAATTAGCATTGTCCATTGGAAATGTCTCGTAGGACTTAGCCGTGCTTGGCACACCTAAGGTAGTGTGCTTAAAGGAAAGGCGATGCGGCGTGTGGGTACATTGGTACACCCTGCAGGAATAAAACTATTGAATAGCCTCGTCCTAGGTTATGGACACGCTTGGTTATTTCCGTGAGAATTAGACTACAACATTTAATTAAAACTTGACTTGGTTGGTATGAGCGGGAGTTCATGCTATTGTTGTGGTGACTATTGGGTTAGTCACTTCGGGTTGTTCTTGTTGTTGTTATTATGTTATTATCTCGTTGTTACTTCAACAATTAAAAATGTTTTGTCAAATTGCCTTCAATCTATTATGTTATTGCAAATAAATGTTGCTTTATGCTAAAATGAGTCCAAAGCCTCATCCACTTAAATAAAGCTTGCATGTAGCTATTTATAGTTCTGTTATCTCACACGTAAGTCTTGCGGAGTACTTTATGTACTCATCCGCCTGGTTGTGGCATTTTGTGGCTTTTGTTGCAGAGGAAGAAGGAGAGCTCCAAGAGCCTCTCTTTTGTGCTACGTGTTGCGCTTTCTTGACGACTAGCTTGGCGGTCGGTCGGATGCCTAGGGGTTAAGGCACACCGATTGGCTTTGTGTTATAGCCATCTTTATGGCACCTTTTGCTTCATTGTTATCTTTGTAGATTTGTTGCTATTTGGCCTAAGGGCCTCTCTTTTGTATTATCTATTCCATATTATTGTTAACTTCGGTTTGTTGCTTATGTTCTATGTGTTGTATGGAATTGATACATTCTTTTGTTGTGAGGTATGTATCTTGCATTCAGGAAGTATACATCTCTCGAGACCGGGTTTATTTGGTTGATAATACTAGGGTCAATTGGATGACTAAGTATTATGAGCCTAATAAACGTCGAGTCTCTAAAAGTTGGTATCGAGCCGTTATGACCGTAGTAATGCAAGCTTGGTCGCCCTTAGGATATTTTGAAAACCTATTTTCAAAGCATCAAATGAGTTTTGAAAGCTTAGGTAAATTCTCGGATTTTATTCCTTACCTATCTTAGCTTTCTCTTCTCATCCCACTCTAATTTGAGTTTTAAAAGTTGTTTTCCTCTCTTCCTTCTACAAAATAGTTGTTGTCGATTAACACTGGTTTTTGGGAGAACCAATGAGATTGGCAAATTGAAGTGTGAGCTGCCCACTACAAGGTTTTGAAGTTCGAGTCGGTGATTCGACAAGGAGCTTGGATCTAAATCGGGACAGCAAGCATCAAATTTCCGGACAGCAGTCTCAAAGGTTTCTAAATAGGATAGATAATGAGAGGTTTAATCAACTAAAACTTGTGGGAATAAAAGGGTAAGATGTGATACTAGTTAGCTAAGTATCTAACACTTATTTTGCTGCATTAACCTTGCTCTCTAATAGTTTTAGATCTCATCTTACAATCTGATTTTTAATCTTCTCGACCGATTACTCGTTCATTCAATACGGGTTAGTTGAGTTGAGAAGTTGAGCCTTGCGTTTGGTGTTTCTTGGCTGTTTTTAGAGTCTTTTAGAAGCTTTTTAAAGTTTAACTAACCGCTGATTTTGGCTTTCGTTTGGGGTGATATTCCATTCCCCTAGTCGATCGCTTTTGCTTCCTTTAAGGCTTTGTCTTTGGGTCTAGTTGCTAACCAAAAATTCCTTGTAACAGATGGCGGGCCTTTTCGTAGCGGCCAGGGCGATCCACTGGTCCGGACGAGGCTTCCTCCTCCTCCGACCATGGCCGAGGTTCTTCTTGGATCGGCGCAACCGCGGATGACAGAGAGTTCTCTCGGGCGTCATCGCGCGCAACACCACAAAGACTTACCGGGCGTCGGGATCCGGGCGAGGAATGCCCATCACCGCGTGGAGGACTCGCGGAGTTTCTTCGTACTCAGCCCCTACCTTTTCGGTCGAGGACCCTTTGGATGCGGACGATTGGCTCCGTCTGGTGGAGCGTAAGCCGCATTGCGCAGCGTGCAGGAGCACGAGAAGGCGCTGTTCGATCGCACCACCGGAGGGTGCAGCCTTGTCGTGGTGGGAGAGCTTTCTCCCATGCAGCCCGTGGATCACACCGTCTCTTGGGAGGAGTTTCAGTCTCGCCTTCCGTCGGGCTCATATCCTGCCGGCTTGATGGAGATCAAGAAGCGGGGAGTTTCTTGCGCTCAAGCAAGGCGTAGCTTCGATCATGGAGTATGTCTACGAGTTCAACCATCTAGCTCGTTATGCTCCCGAGGATGTGGCCACCGATATGGCTAAGGTGCCAAGTTCAGCGTGGCTTGTCCGAGGAGTGAAGGACAAGCTATCCATTGTCGACTTCACGATTTTCAGACCTTGGTCAACAAGGCCATCGTCGGCGAGCATGCGGCTCGAGAGCTTATGGACTCCATAAGCGCAAGTGGGAGGCCCATAAGTCATCGAGGCAGTTCCTCCGTCCCCGCTTCGGCGATCTCGGGGTACCACTCTCACTCTTGGCGCCCAGAGGTCACCGCCTTGTTCCTCGTCCTTCGCAGTCCGTGTCTCGATCACGTCTTCATGAAGTCAATCAGAGCGGCCCCGCAACCCGGCTGCCGGGTCACATGTTTCTCATGCAACGGAAGGGGCATTATGCGAACCAATGCCCTAAGAAGACGAGGCGACCCCTCGTCCTAATGGAGGACGCGGGCGAGAGGTGGTGCTCGGGACCGAAGATCGTCCCGGCTACCCAAGGCGTGGGTAGTGGTCGCGTCAACGCCATCACCACAGAGGAGGCTCAGGAGGCACCCGACGTCGTGCTAGGTACACTTTCTGTTAACTCTCATCCCGCTACTGTTTTGTTTGATTCAGGAGCATCTCATTCCTTTGTTTCTGAGTCTTTTGCTACTGTTGGAGAGCTTCTTTTCTCTCCATTGTCAGTCCCGCTACTCATTCGCTCTCCTGGTTCGGAGTTGAGAGCTGAATCCGAGTGTAGGGATGTCCCTATCGAGATCGAAGGCGTAGGTTTCTTAGCAAACCTTATCCTTCTCCATTCAGCGAGTCTTGATGTGATTCTTGGCATGGATTGGTTGTCCCAAAGACATGGGGCAAATCGATTGCGCCAGAAGCTCATCTCTATCTAGTCCTCCGTGAAAGGTTAAGCTTTTCACCGAAGTCGCTAGATCCGCATCTCTTCGCGCTTGAAGCGAAGCCGCTCTAGATATTAGCGAAGTCCCAACAGTTTGCGACTTTGTTGATGTCTTTCCGCTGATCTTCGAGGATGCCACCCGTTCGAGACCTCGAGTTTGTCATTGAGTTGGCTCCTGTACGCCCCTATCTCAAAGAGGCCTTATCGGATGCCACCGAGCGAGTTGGTAGAATTGAAGAAGCGCTAAGTGAGCTGCAAGAGAAGGGTTTCATTCGCCTAGCTCATCTCCGTGGGGTTGTCCAAAGAATCTTCGTAAAGAAGAAGGATTGGTACTTTATGCGTATGTAAGTCGATTATCGCCCACTTAATGAAGTGACGATGAAGAACAAGTATCCATTGCCCAAAGATTGACGATCTCTTGATCAATTAACTGGAGCTCGAGTTTTCTCCAAGATTGATTTGAGAGTGGGATATCATCGTTCGGATTCGACTGAGGATATTCCAAAGACGGCGTTCTCCACTCGCTACGGCTTGTATGAGTACACTGTCATGTCGTTCGGCTTAACCAATGCTCCTGCCTTGTTCATGAACCTCATGAATTCGGTATTCATGGAGTATTTGGATAAGTTTGTCGTGGTCTTCATCGATGATATCCTTATCTACTCCAAGAACGATGAGGATCATGCCGAGCATCTGAAGCTTGTGTTAGGCAAGCTACGTGAGCACCACCAGACGCTGAAGTTCACAAGTGTGTGCTTCGGTTGAAGGAAGTGGCTTTCTTAGGCCATATTCTTTCAGCGGAGGCGTGGTATTGATCCTAGCAAGGTCACCGATGTTCTTTCATGGAGTCCGCCCGCTTCGTCACCGGCGCGGAGTTTTCTTGGTTTAGCGGGATATTATCGCCGCTTTATCGAGAACTTCTCCAAGATCATGGCCGATGACGGAGTTGCTCAAGAAGGACAAGAAGTTCTTGTGGTCTGATGCTTGCATGGCAAGTTTCCATATACTCAAGAAGCATTTGACCACCGCTCCCGTTCTTGTTCTTCCTGATATCCATCGAAGCTTCGATATCTTTTGCGATGCTTCTCGTCGAGGCCTCGGTTGTGTCCTTATGCAAGAAGGCAAGGTAGTGGCCTATGCATCAAGGCAATTGAGACCTCATGAACTCAACTACCCTACTCATGACTTGGAGTTGGCTTCTGTGATTCATGCACTTAAGATTTGGCGACATTACCTAATCGGTAATCGTTGTGAAGTGTATTCGGATCACAAGAGCCTCAAGTACTTGTTCACCCAACCTGACCTGAACCTCAGGCAAAGGAGATGGTTGGAGTTGATCAAGGACTATGATATGGGTATACACTACCATCCGGGCAAGGCTAATGTCGTTGCCGATGCGCTTAGTCGCAAAGCGCATTGTAATGCCTTAGTGCTCAAGGAGCATTCGCCCTCTCTTCTCGAGGCATTCCAGCGTCTCAACTTGGAGATAGTTGAGCATGGATCTCTCGCCATGGTTGTGCAACCAACCTTGGTGGATCGGATCAAGTCCGCTCGTGATCGGATATTGGAGTGAGCCACATTAAGGCAAATGTCAAGAACGGAGCGACCAAGTGCTTCTCGAGGATGAGCATGGCGTCGTGAGGTTCGGGCAACGCCTTGTGGTTCCAAAGGACATGGAGTTGCGGAATTTAATCCTCCGCGAAGCCCATGATTCGCCTTTATCCATTCATCCCGAGGCCACCAAGATGTATCAAGATCTCCGCCAGAGATTTTGGTGGACCCGAATGAAGAGGGAGATTGCGAAGTTCGTTGCCGAGTGCGACGTGTGTCGTCGTGTCAAGGCCGAGCATCAGCGTCCTGCTAGACTGCTTCAGCCTTTGCCAATTCCTGAGTGGAAGTGGGATTCGATCGGAATGGATTTCATCACCGGTCTACCCACGTCCCCGAAGGGAAATGATGCCATTTGGGTCGTCATCGATCGATTGACTAAAGTGGCTCATTTTCTTCCAGTCAAGACCAAGATTCGTACCGATCGCCTAGCTGAGCTCTATGTCTCTAGGATTGTGAGCTTACATGGCGTACCTAAGACGATCGTTTCTGATCGTGGCTCCATCTTCACTTCCCGTTTCTGGCATAGCCTGCAAAAGGCTATGGGAACCCGTCTTACCTTTAGCACGGCATTTCACCCCCAAACTGATGGTCAGACCGAGAGGGTCAACCAAGTTTTGGAAGACATGCTTCGTGCTTGTGTCCTTTCATATGGGAAGCATTGGGAGAAATGCTTGCCATTCGCCGAGTTTTCTTATAACAACAGCTTTCAGGCCAGTCTCGGCATGGCACCATTTGAGGCCTTATGCGGAGAAAGTGTAGGACCCGTTGAACTGGTCGAGACCGGTGAGAGACCTCTCTTTGGCCCGGACTCAATCAATGAGGCGGCGCCAAGTCCAAATTATTCGTGGCGTTTGCGCAGCTCAATCGAGCGAAAAGAGCTATGCGGACCGCCGTCGGCGTGAGTTACGTTTTGAGCCTAATGACTTTGTTTATCTCAAAGTCTCTCCTTTGAAGGGCCATCAACGTTTGGCGTCAAGGGCAAGTTGGCTCCTCGATATGTCGGTCCCTACCGCATTATCGAGAAGAAGGAGCTGTTGCCTATAAGTTGGAGTTGCCACTGCACTTGCGGGGTACATGATGTTTTCCATGTGTCCCACTAAAGAAGCTGCCTCCGTGTTCCAACTAAGGAAGCTCCGTTGAAACCCTCGATGTCCGTGAAGATTTGACCTATCGCGAGCACCTGTTCGGCGTGCTCGATGAGTCTGAGCGAAGGACAAGGAATAAGACCATCAAGTTCCTTAAAGTTCAGTGGTCAAACCATTACGAGGATGAGGCTACTTGGGAAAGAGAAGATCGTCTGCGTGCGGACTATCCATCTTTCTTTCTGAGTGAGCCAAATCTCGGGGCGAGATTTCGTAAGGGGAGATTTTGTAACATCCCAAATGTATAATTAGGGTTAATCAAGTATAATTATATGTGTAGAAATTAAAACTTTTTCTCACATCTTGAAAAACCCTAAAATCTTATGTAACTCTTTGTGTAATCCAAAAACACAAAGCTCTTGTTGACCAAAAGTCAAATTCATTTTCCAATTACCTCAAATCTTGTGCCAAACAATTGGAAAGTATCTTCCTTGGTCCTAAAACTGAGGTGGGACCCCTCTGAAAAATACCACAAGTTGTAAAACTAGTTTGATAATTTTTGGAGGTAAAATGAATCATTGAACAACCTTAATGAATTTCCTGAGAAAAATGCATTGCATAATAACCTCTGGAAAATTTATGTAAGGTTAATCATGTTGTCAGCTAGCTCCAGTTAAAATTTCATCAAATTTGGAGTTCATTTGCTAGCCCAAACAATTCTACAAAGTCTCAGCTGTTTAAAAGTTCAACTTCAAAAACCCTGCACTGTTCCTTGGGCTAGCCACGTTCCCAAGTTGGTCCAGCCCAACCATGTCTGCACCTCAGCAGACCTCATCTCCACTTGATCAGTCGCAGTGCTTGGATTTACATCCAACACCACGACCTCCTCATGATCAACACCGCGAGGACCTCCCCGTGTTAAACCTCAAAGACCTCCTCGAGTCTGTAAACCATCGCAGTGAGGTCATCCCATTTGTTGAGGTCGTGGCCGTTGGATCAAATCCAACACCCGACCTCCTCCTCAACATACTCAACAGGTCATCCCACCTCGTGAGGTCATAGCCCTTGGATCCAAGGTCTATGGCCTGACCTCCTCCTCTCAACCTAAACTAAACAAACCTCCCACCTAACCAAGGTCGTGGCCGTTGGATCGAGATCCAACCGCCACGACCTCCTGCGCTGTCAAGCGCTCACAACCTCCCCATCTTTTGTTGTGCACCGTTAGATCAAAATCTACGGTCACGACCTCCTTTGTCTCATGCGCACTGCACCTCCCTAAGCGCCGCGTGAGATCATAGCCCTTGGATCTAAATCTAAAGGCCATGACCTCCCTTGTGCGTTCTTGCGAGCTCAGACCTCCACCTCCTTTGATCGTAACCCTTAGATCTAAATCTAACGGTCCCGACCTCACTACTTTATTGCGCATCATATCGCACCTCCTCATCGTGTCGGTGCCCTTGGATTTAAATCCAAAGGCCATGACCTCCCCTCATGTCTTTTGATCGCGTGCGGTTAAGTCCTCACTGGAGGTCCGCACCGTTGGATGGAGATCCAACGCTTTGGACCTCCTGTCCCTTTTCCTCACGTGCGTTTTCGCGATTAAGGAAATCGGAGGGCCACGACCTCCCTTTCCCAAATCGTGTGGCTGGGACCTCCCCCCCAGCCACTTAGAACATAACGGTTCAAAAATTGGATCCGATGGTTACGACCTCCCCAGGTCTTATCCAACGGTCACTAAGACCTCCCCTGTTCTTCTCCTTCCTCTGGCGCGCGGGCAAACTCTGAGCAGCGCAATTAATGCGTGTCTGACCTTGGGGTACACTTCAACAGCTCTTTGCTGACCCGCATTTAATGCAGGTCAGCCTTCCGCCTCATGGGTCAGCTCAGACCTGCCACCATGTCCACTTTAAGTCTTGTCCAATGCCAAGACCGTGCCATGGGCCAAGCTCACAGGGAGCTTAGCCAGTGGTCTACGACCTCAATTGCCCTAGGATAAAACCACCCCCACTGTGCCTTTATCTTCCTTTGCACGCCATTGTTCTTTGCTCACCCATCTGTGCTTGTGAACTCTAAGCCGCAGAGCTCCTTGGCCGCCATTGTTGGACTTGAAGTTCCTCGGTGGACAAGGGTCACTGGGGTTTCCACCTTTCTCCTTGCTTCCATTTGTGCCTTCCCTCTGGGACCAAGCCCTAACCTAGTTTGTTGGGCACTTTTGAGAGGTGGACAAAGAGGAGCTTGAGGCTGGTGTCTTAGGCGGTGAAGCTTCACTGTCTTCCCCAACACCGCCATCACCTCCACGACCTCCCGGCACCTTAGGACCTCCGGTACACCTCCTGTAGTCCCTTAGTTCTTGGCACCCGCTGAATGTTGTCGCGAGCTTTCTTGGCATACGCTTGAATGTCGCGGAGCTTCATTTTGCGTTTTTAATTTTGGCCGTCTTGGTCAACCTTGCCCTCTCGGCTCGCCGGCGTTCAAAGCCGCCGTCGCCGTTGAGAGAAGGCCCACTGGGTGCGCAACGTTATTGTGCACTCAGTGGTACCATTGGATCTCGCCGGCGAGGTCTACATCGCCGGCGATGACCACATCTTTGCGCTCGGGATTTTGCCGGACGTCCCGAGCGTGTCATTGTCGTTTTTAGGACAAGGCTTCACCATTTTAATGCGCTAATCATGTGTTCCAATCATTGTAATCATGGGGCGTCTTAACTGCCTTAAATCCACCCTTTAATGCGTGCATTTAAGACCTCCCTCGCGCGGACCTCCTCATGGTCCCGCGCGCATTTATTCATGTCCAAATGCGTGCGCGAGTTAAGGCGCTGGGTCTGGGACCTCCATGACCTCCTCCAAGGAGATCTGGAGCGTCCAAGACCTCCCCTTGCGCAATCATGGCCGTCCAGACCTCCCTGGAGGTCTGTGACGTTAGGACCTCCCTTAGGACCTCCCCGAGGCCATCTCAGCCGTTCATGACCTCCCCGGGTAGATCTTGACCGTCAAGGTCCTCCCTCGGACGATCTGAACCATCGAGGACCTCCCTTGGAACATCTGGACCGTCCAGGACCTCCTCTGTGAGGTCTTGACGATGTAGATCTTCCTTGGGAGATCTTGTAGTTTGGATCTTCCGTTGGAAGATCTCAACCGTTGAGGACCTCCGTGTTGATCTGAGCCGCTCATGACCTCCCCTTTAGATCTGGTCCGTTCCGGACCTCCTTCCTGTGTTGTGGTCCGTTGATTTTCGCATCTACGGCCCCGACCTCCCCTCATCTCGCGCATGTGCGTTGCTAGGAGGTCCAGGACCTCTGGACCTCCTGAGCGCGTGTGCGTTGTTCTCCTGGGAGATCTTGAGCCGTTGGATTTAAGATCTGTGGCTCACGACCTCCCCTGTCCTTATGGGTTTTAGAAATTCCAGTGAGGTCTTAGTTAAACTGAAATAGGGTATAGACTTTAGAATTTCATATCTTTCTCGTTTTAATTCCAAATAAGGTCATTCAAATTGTGTTAGCTCTGTATTGAACTTGACTTTAATCCAAAAATGATTGTAAGTTGAGTTCAGCTTCAGAGCACAGTTTGCCATTAGGTTTTAAGACCAACTTTAAAATGTGCACTTAAATCAATGCTTAACTTGTAAAATACATAACTAATGCTCTATAGATTATTTTTGGGTGAGACCAACTTTGTTGGTTTCCTCTCTTAGTGAACTCACTGTGAAAATTAGTTTTGAGCATGTTGCTGTTATAAAAATGAGGACTTGTGCATTATAATTTTGTTCAAGTTCTTGTGTTTGAAAATTTATAGAAAGTGCAATATAGCTCCAAATGAGATGAACTCAATTGTGTTATTCATCTCATGAGGTGTTGGTTTTACAGTAAAAATTTCAGCTTCACTGCTATTCTAGAAAATTTTGCGATGAACAGTAACATATTTTTAATTAATAGGCTGAGCAGAATTGATTTCATCATATCTTTTGCATTGAGAATCCAAATCAATTGGTTCTTGTTGCTAAAGTCATGATAAATCATTGTCTTGCTGCTGTAAAATTTTCATAGCTTTTGGAGTTCATTTGTTGTGCTGTCTTTGTTGTTTTTAAATCGTTCTTATCGGTTCTTTATCGCTTTTCCGTTAGGTTTCGACATTTGTGGTGATCCCGAGAGCGACCCTCTGCCACAATTTGACCACCAGCAACAAGGCAAGCAGTTTGACCATTCCCACCATGTCCCATTACTTTAAAGCTTAATATATTGTTTTACTTCTATGTATGCATGCTACTTTGTGTTAAATATCGCTAGCATTCCTATAGTTGCATAATCTGTAGGAATTGTTATCCGCTACTACCAATGAGCCTAGGTTATTCGCTGTGGTGGGAGCTCGTTGGATGAGCCCTTATCACTTAGTAGTTTCGACTTAACTGCTTAGACATGCTTAGTTATCGGTAGTAATGGGCGATCATCGACTTAGTCGATGGTCTTGATCACTCAAAATGATTATTACTCCTATATGTCCAGCACTTGTGCTTTGATTAATTGTAAAATCAAAACTGAAAATAAAAGATTGATTTAGACTTGGGCATATTGGATGGATGGTGTGGTTTTGGATGTGGTGGTATGCCCGAGTCAACAAGGACCGAATTCTTGCGCCATTGATCCAAGCAATTTTATGTGCTAACCACACGGGGGCATATGGAACCCCTCTTGACTAAGTACTTTGGGCGGTGTTAATTGGGGTCGCTTTCGGTTGGTGTGTTTTAAAAATAAAATGTGTGTGTGATGTGGGAGGGAGCATTAGCTTCGGGAAGGTTGTGTGATGTCTCTTTCTCCCGTGGGTTGTGCGACTCAGAATTAGCATTGTCCATTGGAAATGTCTCGTAGGACTTAGCGTGCCGGCACACCTAAGGTAGTGTGCTTAAAGGAAAGGCGGTCTGACGTGTGGGTACATTGGTACACCCCTGCAGGGATAAAACTATTCGAATAGCCTCGTCCTAGGTTATGGTCACGCTTGGTTATTTCCCGTGAGAATTAGACTACAACATTTAATTAAAACTTGACTTGGTTGGTATGAACGGGGAGTTCATGCTATTGTTGTGGTGACTATTGGGTTAGTCACTTCCAGGTTGTTCTTGTTGTTGTTATTATGTTATTATCTCGTTGTTACTTCAACAATTAAAAATGTTTTGTCAAATTGCCTTCAATCTATTATGTTATTGCAAATAAATGTTGCTTTATGCTAAAATGAGTCCAAAGCCTCATCCACTTAAATAAAGCTTGCATGTAGCTATTTATAGTTCTGTTATCTCACACGTAAGTCTTGCGGAGTACTTTATGTACTCATCTGCCCGTGGTTGTGGCATTTTTGTGGCTTTTGTTGCAGAGGAAGAAGGAGAGCTCCAAGAGCCTCTCTTTTGTGCTACGTGTTGCAGTTTCTTCGACGACTAGCTTGGCGGTCCGGTCAGATGCCTAGGGGTTAAGGCACACTGATTGGCTTTGTGTTATAGCCATCTTTATGGCACCTTTTGCTTCCGCTGTTATCTTTGTAGATTTGTTGCTATTTGGCCTAAGGGCCTCTCTTTTGTATTATCTATTCCATATTATTGTTAACTTCTGGTTTGTTGCTTATGTTCTATGTGTTGTATGGAATTGATACATTCTTTTGTTGTGAGGTATGTATACTGCATTCTGGGAAGTATACATCTCTCGAGACCGGGGTTTATTTGGTTGATAATACTAGGGTCAATTGGATGACTAAGTATTATGAGCCTAATAAACGTCGGGGTCTCACATTAACTTTGTTATTTGCCACTTAAGGGTTTCTCAGGTTTCAAAAGCAATGCTTAATTCATAATTGGCTGAGGTTTGGTATTCCTTCTTATGGGACATGTGCCCTCAACTGTGGACTCGTATTTTGTTTTCCGAGACCATTTCAATTTGACTATTTTTCTTGGTCTCGTGCTCACTCCGAGGAGCAACGTTTTCTTGTGTGATGAAACCTGTATTTGTTTATTTCTTCCTTTTGAGAAAGGCATTAACCAACTTGTGTTGCCAAGTTTATAAAGTGTATTTTAGCGACTGGTTGGTGGTGTACAAGTAAATGGTAGTGGTGAGATTTTCGGAACCAATCTATTTGAAGAACAGAAGAAGGTGATCTGGTTTTGACCCTAACTCTTGGAGAGAATTCTATTTAAATGGAAGGTTTTTTGTTGGAATACAATTGATTCGTGTTATAACTAGTGGAACCTATGGCGAATTATAATCCAAGAACCTTTGTCCATGTTGGAATGATGGGATTATCGAAAGTATGGAATCTTGATAAATTTATTAGAGCATCGCGATTGGGTAATTAACTTTGTGAGGTTATGTAGGTGATTTATGATGGTGTGGTTTAATGAGTGGGAATTAGCAAAGAAATATAATCATTATGGCAATTAAAGAGACAGTGGGAACTGTGGAGTTGTTGTCAAGTATGACTTGGCTTCAGTGAGTAATCCTTTGGGAGTTAGAATCTCCCTAAAGATAATTTGATCGATAATATGTTTACATGTCGGTGCTAATGATTGAGTATGTTTGGATTGTGTGAATTTTAGTCATCAGATTCGAGAGTTTCGTATCAATTACACCGAATTATATTTATAGGAGCCTTGGGGGTTGAATTTGGGTTTGGTGATCTATACTAGACCCGTAGTTGCTCAATGGCTATGTGTAGAAGTAGTAGAATAAGAGTGGATTCCAATAGTGTGATGATCCTTGATAGAACCCTTTTGATGTAATAAATGAGAGTGTGCGCTGAGAAGTTCCAGTTGATTATCTGTAACAGAATGAGGTGATGTGGTTATGGGTTTTCTTGAGGTATTGGAAACCATTTGTCAAAATAATTCCTTTGGTATAGGAGTGGACTAGAGAATCCTTTTGTGGATTAGTAGAGTCCCTCTAGATAAGTGTGGATGTTCTTTTGGTTTGATGATCGTTTTGGGGTTGTCGGTTAAAAGAAAGGAGTTAGTGTGATGATTTGGAAACCCATGATTTGGGAAAGGTTTATTTCTTAAAAGAACATCTGAGAAAAGAATATTTTCTCGAGTAGAGAAGTGCTCTATTGGATCTTGTTTGAGTTGGGTTTTATGATGGAGAACATGTGCAATTTGAGTTGACTCTATGTTAGCAAGGTGGTTCTTTCCGGTTCAGGAAAATAAATGAAGTGTTTGATTTGAGCATTCTAGTGATTTCTTTTTGGCTTATGTGGAGTTTATTTGCAAACTGCCTAGTTGGAATGTGAAAAGGTTTTCATGAGGAATCTATGATTTTGGATTTGAGTGTTTTGGAGGAAAGTTGGAATTGCATTGTGAATCCTTTGTTTCAGTTGAATTTGATTATTAAAGTTTGATTAAAATAAGTCATATTGCGCGTCCCTACTTAACGGAGGTTCTCCTTGTTATGATGAAGAGATCGACTGAGAGATGGAACAAGAGTACCATATGTTTTTGTGCAAGTTCTGTGGCTTGGTCCCAAAAAGAATGATAGCCAAAAGTATATTTTGTTTGTTCTAGAAGTTGTGAGGATTTTGGAAGATAGCAATTCGCTAGAACCGTCTCGAGTCCTCGAGCGAGGTATATAACGTTTTGTATGACCCAGTGTTGAGAGAATGCTCGAGGTATTTGTAGTGTGAGGTTTTATAAGAGCCGTTGACCAGCGTGTAATACCGCATCTTCGAGTCCTGTCCGTTGAGTGGTTCTGGTTAGGTCGATATGAGTGATGAGGTGTAATTCATCAGTTGCATCAAGGTGCAGTGGTCCCATAAGTCCGAGAGGAAAACGACTTAGGAATTGTAGTCTCGCAAGTGCGAGCAATATCCGGAATTGTTCACAGCAGGTGTGTGGTATTGTTGGTAAATCCTAGTTGTGATTGTTCCTTGGTGTAGAGCGTGAGTAGAATTCGGGGTCGAATTCCGTTTAAGGGGGGTAGAATGTAATACCCCAAGTTTAATAAAGTAAGAAGAAAAGAATTCGGGGAGGAGAATCAATTAGAAAAGTGATTTAACAGAAGATTCAGAGGGATTCTTGCGTAATTTAGAAAACCTGGGCTGTGGGCCAAAGGCCCACAACACCTTGGCCCATTAGGGCAACCATCCAAGTGGAGGGGGAGGCCATGCTACTATAGCATGCACTGTAGCGCTGCCACTGTAGCAGCCCCTCCCCTCCCCATTGCGCCTCCACCTCCTTTCCCCTCCCTTGCGCCTCCACCTCCCCTCCCCTTCGTGGCCGGCGAAGAAGAAGGAAGGGGGAGAAGGGAGATGGGTCTTGTGGTTGATCTCGCAACCTTCAGTGCAATCTCCAAGGGTAACTCTCAATTCCGTTCGATAAGTCTTGTAGTTTTGTGATTTGGCAATATCGGGTATTAGATCGATTTCTGGCAGTCTGTAATGCTCGGCAGTTTTAGGATTTTCAACTACGAAATTCGATCTGGCCATCTCCTGGAGAATTGTAGATAACGTCAGTATCTTTCCGTAGGTTTTTGGATCATGTCGTTTCAATGAACGTATTAGGAGTTATGATTTTCGTAGCTTTGCTGTTCTGCAGATCTGTCATAATTTTGATAGATTATGTTAATCGATCGTTAGCAAATAGTTAGTTAATTTTCTAGAAGATAGCACCAAAACAAAAGTTCTAGGATATTTTCTAAGGTTTCCAGAAAGATAAATATCATAATTTTTTTATGTATATACTGAAAGTTACATTAGTTTTAGTCTCACTGTCCAGAATCTCTGATGAGATTTTGTTATTATTTTGATCTGCTCGGTAAGGATAGAATATGGCCGAATATAGGAAGCTAGCCAAATAGGTTTATGTAGGAAATGTTATAAGATTTTCAGAAAGTCAGAGATCACCCCTTTTGGATCTCTGTACAAAAAGTTATGAATTTTAGAAGATGGTATGCTGCTTTGGAGACAGATCGATATTTTGGGATATGGAGTTTTGGGTTGCGCTTAGGAGCGTAGTGAGTTATATATGTTCATTTCTAGCAATGTTTGGTCCAGAATTGTTATCTTAGAATGTTTATTAAAATTATTCAAGTGGTGGTTTGGTTCGAGGCAGCGCCTCTTCGCGTCTTCCATCTACGCACGGTTGAGGCAAGTACTTTGATTGATAGATTAAAAGTGAATGCATGATCATGATTATGTAGTATTTGATACATATTAGCTATACATGGTTGTTGGATTGATATATGTGTTGATATTGGTGAATGCTCAAAGTATGATTAAGTTCTATTTATGCATGATGTTACTGCTATTACATGTTAATGATGAATAGAGTAACTATGCATGTGCATATTGAGATCATGTTTGAGGCTTGGTCACGTGGTGACCAAGCATATATGTTTTTGAGGTCCCCGTCATGTATATGACGGGCTTGAGGTCCCCACACTTGTAGAGTGTGGGCTTGTGGTCCCCATTACTTGCGGAGTATTGGGCTCTTGGTCCCTGTGCTTGTGAGCACAGGCATGGGTATGCATCGGCGGTTGCATACCGCATTACTGTAAAATGCAAAAGAGTTAAAGAAAAGGTTGCATTGAGCATTGCATAAGCATATGACATGATATGTATGGTAAGGATTTGAGAATGGATGCTGATGTTATACTGGTGTGTTATAATATCTTATTATTTGTACTTTGCTGAGTCTGTGGACTCACTCTTGCTTTGTTTGTGATTTTTAGGTACCCCTTACAAGAATGACATGCATGGGAGGGGGTAGTCATATTTTCGGACACACACTGCCACGAATCTTTTATAGTTGATTAAATTTTAGATCACGCCTTAATAAATGAGCAAACTGCTTAAAGGATTTGTTATGGTTATGCTTTACTTGTTGGATTATTTGTAATAGTGATGAGTAGCTTATTTTGGATACCTTTAGTTATGCTTTAGTTGATTAGCATAACTTGAATACCTATCGATTATGCTGGATGTTGGATTGTTTAATTATGATATTTGTTTTTAACTGTTGGAGCCTCCGGTATAGTTAACTATACAAAGCAGGTTCTGCCGAAATTTTAGTAAAATGTCTTAGTTTTAATTGGTTATATTGTTAGTTTAGTAGCATTCCAAGCTCATGTTGGGCTGGGGTGTTACACTCGGTGAGCTTTCTACTAAGCTTGTTGAAACAGGGAAGCATGACATTTATAAATTGATGTACTTGCTTCTCAAATTGGTATTGGTTCTACTGGTAGCAACAGCGAGCGTGGAAAAAGTATTTTCGGCGATGAATCTTGTGAAGAACAAGTTGAGAAATAGTATGGGTGATCAAGTATTGAATGATTGTTTAGTCACCTTTATAGAGCGAGATATCTTCATGAAGATTAGTGATGATGATATAATCAAGTGTTTCCAAGGAATGAGATCGCGTCGTATGGTATTGTGATTTCTATTAGCTATTTAGGACTATTTTATTCATGTAATTGCGTTGTATTGCACTATTAACTAATTTTGAATTTTTTTTTTGTGTAATTGCGTTGAATTTGTGAAATTACTTATATGTCGTACAAGATTTTTTTTAATCTTTCAAGTGTGCACCCCCATCATAAAATTCCTGGCTCCGCCAGAGCCACCCCTCCAGCATTGTTGCAGGGTGTAGTACGCTTCCTAGTCAGAGGATCCCAGCGTGGTCACACGCCGCAGTAGCCGCGGCGGCCGGAGCTCCACACTCACTTTGCAGCTTGCGGTACAGGGACCCAACGAGATCAGTGGTGGTGGGCCCGTGGTGGTGATGTGCGGGGGTTGTGGGCTCCACCGTGGTGACGTAGAGGAAGTCGGTGGTGGAGGGGCCTCCACGGTGGTGCGCCGGTCCGCAATCGGACGGTTGTCGGTGTTGCCAGAGGGAAGAAGTCGCCGGGAGGTCTATCAAGCGTTGCCACCACTGCCAGTGAGCGTCGTCGGCGGTGCCAGAGGGAAGAAATCGTCGGGAGGACCGTCAGGCATTGCCAGAGCGCTGGGTCGGAAGTAAAGTCTTGGGCGAGCGGAGGCGGCGGCAATGGGGCACTATCACAGAAATGGTCATCACAGACGGTTCTAAATAGTCATCATAGACGGTTTCTCAACCGTCTAAGTTTATGTGTCTGTGATAACAGATAGTTATCACACACAGTTTTTGAGCCGTCTGTGATAAGAAACAACATATACGGTTTTCTATTATAAACCGTCTATGAAGACCAACTATCACAAACAACCGTCTGTGATTAAATACATAACACGATGGTTAGTAAAAATAACCGTCTATGATATAATAAATATCACAGATGGTTTTTGGCAGTAGCCGTCTGTGATATCCGACATATCATAGACGGTTGTTGGTGGTAACCATCTGTGATTGGATATATATTATAGATGGGTGTTAGCAGTAGTCGTCTATAATTGGATACATATCACATATGGTTGTTAGTAGTAGCCATCTGTGATTGTATATATATCATAGACAGTTAGTAAAAATAGCCGTCCGTGAAATCCGACATATCACAGACGGTTGTTGGTGGTAGCTGTCTGTGATTAGATACATATCACAGGTGGTTAAGAATAGTAACTGTCAGTGATATCCTATGTATCACAGACGGTTTTTTGTTGATAGCTGTCTATGATAGTATGCATTCACAAATGGTTTATTCTACAAAACCATCTGTAATAGTTCGTCCTATACCTAAATATTTTGATTTTTCGGCTAGCCTCAGGTAATGCTAGCCATGCCCTCTGAAAACAATCAAGCAGAAAACAGATATATCACAATTTATTTGATATAAAACAACTCAAAGTGATTTAAAAACTCAATACCAATTACAAAGTGATTTGAATTACAACTCAAAGTGAATTACAATAAATCGGTACCGCCAGGGTGAAACTCTCCATCCTTGTTAATGATCTCCCCCGTGATGAGGGTGGCGAGCAGTCCTCGAACGTCCGCGAGTAAGTCCAGATGGAAGGCACTTTCTTCTATTGTCATGCCCTGTCACTAGCAAGAGTAAAGTATTAAGCATATATATATATATTTAAATTCATAATTACAAAATAATTATTGCGAGATTGACTGAGAAACCTCCGGATCCTTCGTCTTAGTACTCATGATTTCCAGCATATGACAACAAACGTAGAATGCACATACGTTGCCTTGTAGTAATTGCTGGTGGCACTACAAAAATAGAAATAGGATATAGGATATAGGTATAATAAGTTCGAGAGGCCTGGTTACGAAGTGTGATATAGGGTTATTGTGCTATAACGGGTACCGAAAATTGCGTCCTGTGTCGCAGTGTGGCGCTCGGTTCCTTGTGTGTCCCTTCCCCGGCAACAGAGGTGTTAAACGACCTATGTGATTCCAAAAGGTTATCCTCGAACATTTCAAATGAAGGAAGACTACAATAGAGTTACGTATGGAGGAAATGAGCATACCTGTCGAGTACTTTTTGTACAATGGTGAAGTCGTAGTTTTTGTCGACTAGGAAATCAAGGTATATTACCTTGTTCTACTTTGGTACAATGACTAAAAGGATCCAGTGGAACCTACTCATGTATGTCACTATAGTCATTAAACCTAAGTTCGTGTTCCGTATAAAGAATAAATGAAATTTGTATAGCAAGTAGTGAAGCACTTAACCCTGGTTGTAGAGCACTAGTATGTAGTCCTTGTCGTAGTGAGTAAGCAATTCCCTCGTTATGTACTTCTCGATGTAGGATGTGTCTTGGGTAATGATTGCTTAGAGATCAACCGTGGATCGAGGAAACCCACCAGTTGTCATGATCACCGTGCTTGTTGCATCATGTATCTATATATAAGTAATGAGTTATGATATTTATCGGTATTGCGTGAGTGTAGAACTTGATTGTACACACTTACAATGTCCCGTATCGTAGAAGTGTGGCGTCGAGGTTGAATAGATCAAATAAGTCTTTGAAGCCCACGGCGAAGTAGCCTGGCTTATGGAGAAAATCACTACTACAGAAAAGGTATTCACAGATGGTTCAAAAACGTCATCACAGACGGTTTCGTGAGACGTTTGAGTTTTTGGGTCAGTGATGACATGAGGTCATCACAGACGGTTTGTGGCTGAAATTGTCTGTGATAAGTGTGTATATATATATATATATATATATATATATATATATATATATATATATATTATATATATTGTTAGTAGTCTCTCAGCCACTTTGGGAGGATCGTCCACGCAGTATGAGAAGGATGAGACAGTAGCCACGGGCAACCTTATTGAGCCCCTGCAAGTTTAAAACGTATGGATGCCAAGAGAGCGTCAGGACATCCAATTACCTGGATGTTGTCGATAGGTAATTGACCTAGGTCCGAAAGTGGCGTGACGTGGGTATTTCGATCGAAGTGGCATCATGTATTAGCAACTAACCATTCTTGAGCATGTAATCGTCTTTAAACCCAACAAGAACACCAAGCAACCATTCTCACATTTCAAAAGAATTCTCAACTTGTTGCTTGGTGTTCTTGTTGGGTTTAAAGACAATTACATGCTCAAGAATTGTTGGTTGCTGATAGATGATGCCATTTCCCACGGAGTACTCAAGATCAATGTCACTTTCAATATAGCGACGCCCAATTACCTATCGACAACATTCGGTAATTGGATGTCCCGACGCCTCCTTGCATCCATACTTTTTAAACTTACAGGCTCAATGAGGTTGCCCGTGGATACCGCCTCATCCTTCTCATGTCATGGGACTAATTCCCTAAAGTGGTCAGACTACAAACAATATATATATAATATATATATGATGCTGGTTTTAATGGCACAAGCAGCCACTGCTTGGAGACTTTATAGAGAAGAGATTATGAATGCAATGGAGGACGTACTTGGGACGCAAGAGGTAGGAGAACTTGACCGGCATGAACACAGTTACACAGACAAATGTGAAATGAATGGCGAGAGACAACATAAGACTATTAACATCATTACATCACAGAGCAAGGGGACTATTAATATGAACTAATTATCAATTCAATTTTAGCATAAGACTATTAACATCATTACATCACAGGGAAAGGGGACTATTAATATGAACTAATTATCAATTCAATTTCAGCATAAGACTATTAACATCATTGAGCAGTTCAACAGCAAGACAACAAGACCAACGGTGTCCAAACCCACCACACCAGCAGTAGCCCTCAGCATCCATCAGAGCACTAGCCATTTTCATCACAGAGCAAGGGGGGTAGAGACAGAGAGGGAGTAAGGTAGGGTGATACCTCAGTACAGTGCAACCACGACGGCGACCCCACCACCAGCACAACCCTCATCCATCTCCTTTACCTTGCATAAATCACACAAACATCAGGACACAACTTAAGGCTCAAGCATAAAAATCAAATGCAACAAAAGACATTAAGCTAACAGATCTAGAGAAGAATAGAGGGAGGATGGGGAAAGCAAAGCCCGGCTAGGGCCCAAGCGCAGGAGGCCGAGTAGGAGAACCAAGCCATGGCGGCGCAGACGACACGCGGGGTGGTGTGGCACGACCCTAACACTGCACAAGACACTACTATTGTAACATCCCAAACAATGGTGCGTGTTTAAAATGTAATAAAATGAGGATAAATTAAAACTTTTGATGCCTCATGATGTCATTTCAAATTTTCTAGAAATTTTCCCCTAGTAATTCCTATTTCCAAAGAACAATGTTTCTACTGATGGAAATTGTTGTCCTTAAAAACTCCATGATCCAATCTTGTGATAATCCTCTGGAAATATTTTCCTATCATCTTGATCATCCTAGTAAACTCTCTACAAAATCTCATAATTTTTAGATTTTTTTTGCTATTTCAAAAGGGCTAGTCAAACCAGTTTGAATTCTGGTCAAACCCCTAGCCCTGCAGCTTCTGAATTTTCTGGAGAGCAATTCAGTGCAAAAAAATTTCTGCAAAAATTACACAAGGTTTTGATCTGATCCAGCAAGCTTCCATAAAAATTTCAGAATTTTTGGAGCTCCGGAGCTACCTCCAAAAATTCCCTATCTTCTCAGCCTTTTAAAACAAAACCTGAAATCACTGTTCATCGGGCTCAGACCCGAGCCCGACTCAAACCCAACGCCGACTTGGCTCGACCAAGTCACTTATCGTGCGTCGCATGCAGCCGTCGGATGGGCAATCAATGGTCACGATTGCGTACCCCTTCGGCCTGTGTTATAATCGCTCGCGCGTTATTGACCGTTGGATCTCGATCCAACGACCAGTCTCGCTCCCTTCAGCGCGATCGCGCGCCCACGGCTGAGACGCTGACGCCGCGGCCCCACCAATCAAGTCCGTCCCCTAACTCGCGCTGGCGAGCGGGCAGAACCTGGGCGCCACGTCGCCGTGCCGCTCTGCATGCCTCCGTCAGCGCCGTGACGCACCGCCCTCGACTACCAGTCCCAGAGCATCGCCATCTCACGCCGTCCCCTTCTCCGTCCATTGCCCGCTCAAAACCCCCTCTTCCCTCTCCAATTCACTCACTTCTCTCGGTGGCTGAGGAGAGGGAAGCTCGGGTCTGAGGAGAGGGCAGAACCTGGGCGCCACGTCCCCGTGCCGCTCTGCATTAATATTGAAAAGACATGCTCTCTAATCATAGGGGTAACACATATGAAAGGAACTTGAACATTAAATATTAACATGGATCTTAGAAACACAATACCAACATCAGGCAATCAACATTTTCTAATTATAAGAACAAAGTACTTGCCTTTCGCGTTGCGACGCATGAGTAGGCAAAGACGGTGCCCCTAAACCCAAAATCTCTCCGCCTACACAAGTAAGTACTCGAAATAAGAACAACATGGTACAAGACACTACCATTAACGTTCTACAATACCCTCCCGAACACCCAAGAAATAGCCATAATCCCTAATCTGAAAACAGGCAACACAACCACGGAATCGAATCTGGACAGCAGAAGGAAAATAACCATAACTATTGACCTGGGACACGAAACGAGGTGAGTCCAGTTCCTAAAGAAACTTAACAAACATATCTACAACATTCTAGTTGGCGAGATAACCCAATTCGACAAAAATAAAATGCTAATAGGCAGTTGAAGTCAGAAGACAGATTCTGCCCAAACGAAACGAACAGTAGTAAAGAACATAGCATAACTTTTGATCTACAACTCCGATTAGGACGTTCTTTGACATTCTGAAAAGGTTATGAAATTTTCTAAAACAATATAGTTGGGTGGAAACCCTGAATTTGCTTCTAACATAAACATAAATTAAAAGACAAATTAACAGATCAATCTCGTTAGAATTATGGGCAGCAAGATTGAAACTATCATAACTTTTGATCCGTATATCAGAATTAGGTGTTCTTGGTGGCCACAGAAAGCTAAAAATATTGTCTAACTATCTCTAGGAGACGGACATCTTGAATTCTGTCTGTAAGAACCCGAAATTGACCACGCAACGTACTGGACAGAATCGAACGTCTACTGACAGCAAAACGATCGAACCCAAATAATCGAATTCGCAACTACTCCTCATCAAACAGCGGGGAAAACACGTCGTTACCCATGAAGACACGTGGGAAGACAAAGATCAAGCCTCGAAGAAGATGATCCTCTCCTAGTCCCTTCTCCTTCTCTCCTTCTTGATCGGCAATCCTGCAACGATCCTCGCCTTCCTTCACAAACCGGCAGCAGGGGCATCAAGCACTAGGAGGGAGGACGGCTTGGGGACAGCAGGGAGGGGCGGGGCGTGCTACAGTAACAGCGGTGGTACCGTAGCAAACTAGGGTTTCCCTCTCCTCCTTTTGTTTGTGGTTGGCTGCCCCCCTTTCCCACCTTTGGGCCGAAATCAAGTGGGCCAAAAGCCCCGGCCCAGGTTGTCTACCTTTTACAGTAATCCCCCTCTAATCCTCTGTTAAATTGCTTTGTTAATTGGTCATTCTCTCTAATTTATTTCTTCTCATTTAATTAAATTTAGAGTATTACATTCTACCCCCCTTAAACAGAATTCGACCCCGAATTCTAACCACGCTCAACGCCAAAGAATAATCACAGCAAAAAAAAAACTTACTAACATTACCACGTACCTGTCGTGAATAAATTCCAGATATTGCTCGCGAGTGCGAGACTCTAATTTCCAAGTCGCTTTCCTCTCGGACTTATGAGACCACCGCACCTTGATGCAACTGATGTATTACGCCTCACCACTCGTACCGACCTGACCAGAGCCACTCAATGGACACGACCCGAATGCATGGTCTTACTCGTTGGTCAACGGCTCTAACGAAGCTTCACACTCTAGATTTCTTCAGTACTCCCTCGACACTAGGTCATACAAAACGATCTATGCTCCGCGCCGGGACTCAAGACGGTCCTAGTGATACGTTATCACCCAAATCTCCGCAACTTTCAGAAACAACTAATGTACCTTGGGCCAAAATTCCCTTTGATACCAAACCACACAACCTACACAAAACACATAGAACTCTTGTTCCTTGTAACATTCGATCTCTTCACTTTAACAATGAGCACCTCCTTTAACTAGGGACGCACAACAGAACTCATTTTAAACAACTGTTTCAAAAAAAAATAGAACCCAACTGAAAATAAAGGATTCTCATTACCAACTCCCAACCAAAAGAGTTAAATCCAAAAACCAAAAGATTCATCATGAAACTCTTCCACTTTCCAAGTAGACAGTTTACCAATCAACACCACATAAGCCAAAGGCGAAATCACTCGAATGCCCAAAACAACCATTTCCTTTCTTTGTCTTAACCAAAAATAATTACGCATACCAAGAAGAATCAACTCAATTTATAATTGGCATCTGTCATAGAGACAAAGCTCAAATACAAACCAAAAGAATATTTCATTATCCGAGACCTATGTAGAGAGACTCTTCCAATCCACAATAACATACTTCGATCAACTTCTCTACCCAAGGAATTACTTTGACAAATAATTCCCAACACACCTCAATATAGATTTTTCACCCACAACTACATCATCTCATTCTTATAAGGATAATTGACTTGAAATTCACCACATTCATACTCATTTACTGCATCCAAAGGATTCTATCAAAGATCAACACACTATCCAAAATTCTCTTCTGTTCATCTACCTCTCCACATAATATTGGGTCTCCAAGGTCCTAGCATAAAAATGCAAAGCCCAAATTCAACCTCCAAGTCTCCTACCATGAATTTCAGGAATAATTGATAGGAAATCCTCAAATTTGCTTACTAAAATTCCATTACGACTCAATAATAACCTCGCTTATTATTATCAACATTCTTCACTAAACAAGCAACCGCCCCAAGGCGATTTATTTCACCAATCTTAGACTTCCTCTAAACCGCACTAATTCAATTCGCTTACACAACCACAATACACCCATTCAGTAATACTCGATCGATTGACCAAGATTCAAACATACTCAATCACTAACGTCAATAAATAAATAAATACTTGACCAAGTTATCCTTAGAGATAATCTAACCCCCATAGGGTTACTCACTGAGGCCGAATCATACTTGACAATATCTCAACAATTCTTACTATCTCATTAATTAGCACAACGCTTAGGTTTCTCCACACCGCTACTCTTATTAAACTTCACCATCATAACTCTTCTACACAATATTACTAAGTATCCAATTGCGATACTCTAATACATTTATCAAGAGTCCATACTTTCGATAATCCCAACATGGGCAAAGGTTATTGGACCATAATTTGCCATAGGTTCCACTAGTTGTAACACTAATCAATTTTATTTCATCGATAAACATTCCTTTTAAATAGAACTCCCTCCAGGTGTTATAGGTCAAAACCAAATCACTATCTTCTATACTTCAAATAGGTTGGTTCCTAAAATCTCACCACTACCAAATACTTGTCCACCAACAACCAGTCGCTATATTACACTTTATAAGACTTGGCAACACAAGTTGGTTAATTCCTTTCTCAAAAGGAAGAAACAAACCAAAAACAGGTTCCAACGCACAAGAAAACGTTGCTCCTCGGAGTGAGCACAAGACCAAGAAAAACAGTCAAATAGCAATGATCTCGGAAAGCAAAATACGAGTCCACAGTTAAGGGCAAATGTCCCACAAGAAGGAATATCAAACCTCCATAAATCATGATAAAATATTGCTATTGAAACTGAAGAAACTCTTAAGTCAGTAACAATGTAAAAGTTGCAGATTATAATTCTTAACTCCAACCTCAAATACTTATGGTACAGATTTTCCGTTAACAAAGAAAGCGCTTCCTTTGATTACATCGTTGCTTGCCATCCTGCATAAGAAGTGCCTTTTAAACCAATTCACATTAATCACTTAAGAACCAAATAGAACTTCCCAAAAGACCACGAATGCAAAACTCCAAATATTTCTTTTAATCGATATTTCGAAAGGCAGTTAACTTACTTTCTCTCTAGAAGAATCATCACCACTCCAACGAGTCAAAAGCTCTTGTGGACTATCTTACAAACATCCAGGATAATTCACTCTTAACAAGATGTCGAACCCGGGAGCGAAGGATCCCGAATTCTCTGTGTTCATACACTAGTCCAGGATTTCTAGTGTACACAGCTAAACAAAAGTGATAATCAAAACATATCACGATTTTATTAATAATTATTCGAGTTTATTACAATCGGCCTCGAGGCCAAATAAAGTGAAACACAAATGAAATAAAATAGTAGTAGTAGACCCAACGATTCACCACAGCAATCGTCTGGGGAAGCGTGGCCTAAGCATCGATGTCCTCACCGCCTTGATAGAAGTCTTCTCTGAATAAAGATTATTCAAAGAAGAGTAAGCACTACCACTGTGCTTGCAAGTTACACCGTAAAGTAATGATTGAATGCATGCATAAAGTGAGCAAAGGGTAATGGCAGGTTTATTTGCATAAGACAAGATTTTCAGCTTTAAATACTCTTAGTAATTTCCAAGGCCATTTTTAGAATTTAAGAAGATCAAAATCATATTTCAATTTCTCAATGTCAAGTGTAGGATGAACCTCCATACACAAATGGTGAAGGACTACCCCCCTTACACCAGGCTTCTGCCCAATCCCATTTTCATAAACCAGGTGACAAGTCTTTTTAAACAAAACCAGAGACCAACTTTGAGTGGCTTTTGTTAAGCATGTCCATGACCGTGGACACGGCTATTCGAATAGATTAATACTCTGCAGAGTTGGTACAGCTTTACCCACAAGAGATAGTTTTCTTATTATGTCGGCCAATACACGCTTCCGTAGGCGTGCGACTAAGCAGCTATCACGAGGTCTTTACCCTACATTATTTCAACATAATTATGCCCGCTAAGGTTTCGTAATCGAAGGCTTCACACCAAACGACTACCCCCTCTTGCGCCATGTGGGTATCATCAATAAGTCTTCACGACTCCCACATCTTTCTAAGACATAAACATGGTGAGATAATATAGCTTATTTAGCCAAGTCTGTCCCATTCCAGACTTGTGGTGGTACGAGTTTGGCTTAACATCCGCGGCCCGCAGACCGGTCCTTACATGACTGGGCGACTTCCAAAACAAACCCTGGGTCTCAACCATTCACTGTATTGAGCCCATGCATGAACTTGCACCCACCAACAATCCAATTCACCCAAGTCTAAACCAATTTTATTTATTTTTCTTTGGCAAAACATTTCCCAAACATCTATGGTAAAAGCAATACCATAGATTCATTTTCAAAACAACTTTGTATTTTGGCAAAAATTCCCCAAATCATCTTTTGGTCTAAGCAATGACTAAGCATAATTACCTTAATTATTTTACTAAGGTGACAAGGGCATGGCATTCCAAACATCAATATTGGCTATACAAAGGAATTGGCATAACTAAGAATTAAAACAGGAATTTAAAATACTTGGATAAAAATATGCATGCAATAATAACTTTAAAAACATAATTAATTAACTTTCAAATACTGGGATCAAGATGGTCAAGAATGTAACTTGCCTTCGTTGAAGTTTTGAGATTCTAAACCCTCTAAAAGATCTACCTCTCCTAATCGCCAAACTCTATACGAAAAGTACGACAAATTCAAATGAAATTCAAATAAATTCAAAAGACAAATCAAATTAACTCCAAATGAAATAATTTTATTTTATTTAGCTAGATAATAATTTTCTAAGATTTTAGCAATTTGAATCACTCAATTTGAAGTTGAGGTTCAAAAGATATGAATTTTACAAGTTTTAACCTAAATTTGATATTTAAAAGAAATTCTAAATTTAAATACAGATTCAAAATAGCTTCAAATTAAATAATTTTGGTTTAGTTAGCTAGATAATGATTTTGTAAGAATTTAGAAATTTGAAACACCCAATTTGGAGATTGGATGCAAAAGTTATGAATTTTACAAATTTTAAACCTAAATCGATTTTTATGAATTTTCGATTTCTTTTCCCGAAGGAAATTCGAATTACTCGCAATATGACGTCGGCGCCGTAAAAGGAATTTCCGGCTGAATTTATTTTCTAATGGAAAAAGAAAATAGTCACTGACATGTGGGCCCCTAGTCAATGGACTAGGTCCACGGTGCGGTCAACGTCCACGGTGGACTTGGTCCTTGGAACAGTGATGGCTATTATGCCCGCTGACTCGGCTACCACACAAGTGGCCACGTGGGCTGCCACATGGCAGCCACGCACGCAAGAGCAACGAGGTGGCGCCTACGTGGCAGAGCCACGTTGGACCGGTGAGGGGAGGTGCTCGGCGTCGGGCTCGCCGGCGTTAAGGGCTCCGACGAGGGCTGTGGGTGGTACAAAAAGGAAGGGCGTAATGTACTGATCCTGATGCTTACCTTGGCGACACTAGGACGCGCTGGAATCGCCGACGGCGAGGTGAAGTGCAACGGCGAAGTTCGGGCTTGCGGCGGCGACGGGCTCCGATGGCGTCCCGGCGAAAAGGAGGCAAGCACCGGGTGCGCGAGGAGGTGGCGATGCCGAAGAAAAGGTCGGTGGCGACGAGGCGGCTCGGACGGCGCCGGAATCGGGGAAGAAAGTCCTTGCGGTGGCGCACAAGAAACTCGCATTCACGATGATTGAGAAGGAGGGAGGGTAGAGGGCCTGGGGGGTTTTGGTGCAGGTTGAAAGGGGCTCACCGTGCTCCTATTTATAGGGGCGGAGGAGGCCGGAGGCGGAAGATCGCACGCGCGGCGTCACGGCGGCAATTTAGGAATCCCGGTGATTGCGCACGCGGTCGAGGGCAACGGGCAGGAACGAGCGCGGCGAGATGAGGGGAAATCAATGCGCGTGTCCGTGTGAGCAAAGGGGCGAAGATTGCGGCGTTGATGAAGCTCTTGGTGGGCGCTAATGGCGGGGCGTGCGGCTGCGCGACGGAGAAGAAGGGCACGGGGAAGAAAGGCTCGGGCGGGCCCACGCGACAGCGAACAAAAAGAAAAGGGCGGAATGGTGTTGGCCGTCGGATCTTAATCCGACGGTCACGATTTGATAGGGAGGTCGATCAAAGCGGGGCGGGCTCGGCGTCGTGGCGTCAGGCGTGAAGGAATGGGCCACGATTCGCCCATTCACCGCCGAGGTATTTTCTATTTGTTTTCCAATTGTTTTATTTCGATAATTAAAAGAGGCTTTAGAAAATAGCAAATAAATTCCAAAAATTCTAGAAAAATTCACGAAATTCCTAGAATGATTTTGGACTTAAATAAAATAATTTCAACTTAAACTTTGTAATAGTTTTTGTATTTAACTTTGTTTTAGCTTTAAGGTTAAAAAAATGAAAGCTTTAAGAAAATTCGAAAATCCACCAAAATAAATAAGTTTTAAATTTTCTCGAATTTGAATTTTTGGGTGTTACACAAGATTCATTATCACCAACTCTTCCTTTATAAAGCCCCAAAGGCTTACCAAAAGGTACATACTACTTTACCATCTCATCCTCGATTGAGAGTATACCAAATTCTTACAACCTCACTACACAACCACTTTATTTTAGAGGAACCTCTCGCACCATTTAAAAGGTTATACCAAAAAACCCTTTAAATCAGAAATATGCTATCGCCTGACTATTTCACACCCATGTCAACAGAAGCCATCTATTAAATCACATGAGTTCAACCTTTATTGATGCTCAACACCACACGTCAACACACAACGGTTGTACTCCAACCCTTGTTGCTATCAACCGGAATTATCATGAAATCCATATGCTACCTACTTTCCTTGCCAAATCACATAAACAATTACAACCAACTATTCACATCATTCTTTATAGAAGAGCTATCCAGAACTCTTCCCATAATATTCTACATCCACTAGTATCTATCCCTTCAATCTTTTGTAGGCAAATCCAACATTTAATCATGGTAAGAAACATGTAGTCCTACTAACTATATAGGTTCACCACGATCTATAGAAAAGATAATTCCCTGCTTAATATCCACTCAAGCAAAAATCCAAATAGTCTCCTCAACTTTCCTTTTGCACACAGTTAATTTCTTCCATTAAGACCAAATAATCCAACAATGTTAGCAGACTAAACAATTTTAGTGGTCAAACCAGTTCGTCAAATTTTCACACTTCTTAATAACTCCTTTAACTTCAATAAGGTATAGCCATACCCTTAATCACAGCTCATCAAGAACTAATACAAGACACTTTCAAATTAATCAACTTTCCTTCCAGGGATCCTAGTTAAGATCGATCATGCACACACTGCAGACCCAACCTGATAACCCATATCATATCCATTAATTGCTTTCATTATAACCTCTCACTTGACCAAGACAAAACATCGCTAAAGGGTTTAACATCTTATTTCATAAAAGAGAACCAATAATCTTCAACACTCAAAATACCCAAGAGAGATACATTGAGTCAAAACCTCCACGTACTAAAGGACTTGCAAAAGGAAGCTTTCATTAACCAAAAACATCACGTGAATAAGCGGGTCATGGTTTTCCAATGGGAAAGATAAAACTCCATTATAAAGGTCAAACTTGACAATCAACCAAGTTCACCAGCCGCAAGAGTAACTCATCGGTTGGGAAAACATTGATTGCTTTACAGGGCAACTTAAACCAATGGGAACACAGCAACATTCCTCAAAGAATCCCATCAACTGGAATGGACTACTAATCCAAGAGAAGTTCATCAGCCACAACTAGACAAGAGTTGACCAATTTCAAATTTCAAGGAAGAGAACAACTCTCCTAAGGATATTCACTATCAACACCTGTACTAGGATATCTGAGGTAACCACTTCCCTATTCTCATACCATGAACGGTGGTGTAACCTGGTACAGCCCAGGGCCACAACCACGACCTCAACCTCTCAACATGGGTTATCCCCACACATAATAGTCATATAATAAATTAATGAGCAATCATACTCAATTCATATTAGCAATCATCAATATGATATAGCGGAAACATAAATGCAATGCTTTGCTCACTCCCATCCTACTGTGCACCAGTGTGTCAAATTGTTAAGTTGATTAACCATTAGGAAATTTTAATTAATCCATTCACCACGGACCTACAGCCCGCTCTGATACCAACTGTAACACCCTGGCTATTCGGAAGCCAAGATGTCACCTAAATAGTCTAACATACAACCATAAAGCGAAATATTTATAACACTATCTCAACTAATGACATAAAGAGATCAACATTCGGAAGAACCATGTCATGAATATATTCCGAATCTAATCGATATAAATATCGAAGGAAATCAAGGATCACAAGTACTACTGAATCAACCATGACAAAGTAATAAGTATCATTGACCATCTCAATTTATTTATTACAGTTCATCATTAACGAATGAAAACTAAAACTAAAATGTAATCCTGGACTTGATTAAGGTGAAGTGAATAAGTAGTGTGTGTCTACTCCCTCCCAATGGAGCCAACCTCAATGATCACCTAAAATAAACAAACAACGCAAGAGTGAGTCCGAGACTCAAAGAAGTACAAGAAATAAATGATACATACTACAACCATGATCATGACAACTTCATTGAAGAATATGAATAAATTACGAATCTAATATTTGAATGAATGGAATGAATGAATTGGATGAAATGAAGGAATACACACATGCATATACGGTATAGTGGTGACACACCGTCGGTGTTCACCTAAGCCCGCATTTAACAAAATACGGGGATCCAAGTCCCGTATGAAGAACGTTTCATACGGGTGTCCCAAACTGCCCACATTGGAATGGTGGGTCTTACATGCCCATACTGGAATTGATGGGTCTTTTTAATCCACTCCCGTGGATGAAACATGAATAATGGATGTATGGAATGAAATATGAATATTGAAAAGACATGCTCTCTAATCATGGAGGTAACACATATGAAAGGAACTTGAACATTAAATATTAACATGGATCTTAGAAACACAATACCAACATCAGGCAATCAACATTTTCTAATTATAAGAACAAAGTACTTGCCTTTCGCATTGCGACGCGTGAGTAGGCAAAGACGGTGCCCCTAAACCCGAAATCTCTCCGCCTACACAAGTAAGTACTCGAAATAAGAACAACATGGTATAATACACTACCATTAACGTTCTACAATACCCTCCCGAACACCCAAGAAATAGCCATAATCCCTAATATGAAAACAGGCAACACAACCACGGAATCGAATCTGGACAGCAGAACGAAAATAACCATAACTATTGACCTGGGACTCGAAACGAGATGAGCCCAGTTCCTAAAGAAACTTAACAAACATATCTACAACATTCTAGTTGGCGAGATAACCCAATTCGGCCAAAATAAAATGCTAATAGGCAGTTGAACTCAGAAGACAGATTCTGCTCAAACGAAATAAATAGTAGTAAAGAACATAGCATAACTTTTGATCTACAACTCCGATTAGGGCGTTCTTTGACATTATGGAAAGGTTATGAAATTTTCTAAAACAATCTAGTTGGGTAGAAATCCTGAATTTGCCTTTAACATGAACATAAATTAAAAGACAAATTAACAGATCAATCTCGTCAGAATTGTGGGCAGCAAGATTGAAACTATCATAACTTTTGATCCGTATGTCGGAATTAGGTGTTCTTAGTGGCTACGGAAAGCTAAAAACATTGTATAACTATCTCTAGGAGACGGACATCTTGAATTCTGTCTCTAAGAATCCGAAATTGACCACGCAACGTACTGGACAGAATCGAACGTCTACTGACAGCAAAACAATCGAACCCAAATAATCAAATTCGCAACTACTCCTCATCAAACAGCGGGAAAACACGTTGTTACCCTTGAAGACATGTGAAAAGACAAAGATCAAGCCTCGAAGAAGATGATCCTCTCCTAGTCCCTTCTCCTTCTCTCCTTCTTGATCGGCAATCCCACAACGATCCTCGCCTTCCTTCACAAACCGGCAGCAGGGGCATCAAGCACCAGGAGGGAGGACGGCTTGGGGATAGAAGGGAGGGGCGGGCATGCTACAGTAATGGTGATGGCACTGTAGCATGGTGGTACTGTAGCATGATGGTACTGTAGCAACTAGGGTTTCCCCCTCCTTTTATTTGTGACTGGCTGCCCCCCTTTCCCACCTTTGGGCCGAAATCAAGTGGGCCAAAAGCCCCGGCCCAGGTTGTCTACCTTTTACGGTAATCCCCCTCTAATCCTCTGTTAAATTGCTTTGTTAATTGGTCCTTCTCTCTAATTTATTTCTTCTCATTTAATTAAATTTGGAGTATTACACCCTGGTCCGCCGTGGAGCTCCTTGCTGCTCCAGAGCACGCTCCCGTAGTTGCCGCCGTGCCAACCCATGCTCCAGTGAGTTCCCTTCTCACTTAAGTGCGTCATCTTGTGCCCTTTGGTGTGAGGAGTAAAACCCCTCATCTAATTCCAGCAATGCGTTCACAGGATCTTGTGAATTTGAGTTTCCCCTTTTGTCGGCCATCGCCACTGTTCATCGTCACGTTGTCGATCCGGTGAGTTAGTTTCCAATCCCATGCATTCACACCATCTTTGTACCCTACTGACCCTCTCCATGCAGCTTTGATTAGCGTTAATGGCGATGATTAGTATTAAATGATGGATCTTTGTCGGAAATCAATCATTAGCTGATTCTTTGTATGACTTACATGTGGGCCCGAGGTCATTAGTGCATAGTGATCCTGCTGTGAACTCGTGGACCCAGCTCATGACTTTCGGTCCATGCACTGTGCATGTGGACCGGGTCTATGACAGGCGGGTCCCACCTGTCGGTTTTACCAAAATTCTTTTGGAAAATAGAAAATGGTACTATTCATTGGTCCCACTAGTCAGTCTCTGTGGCTAGGTTAGGCTGGGTATAAAAAGTATTGTATGTTTATATAATTTCCGAAATGCTTTATCTGTGAACTGAAAAATTGGTTAAACTTCAAAATTGCATAAGTAATTCATTTTAGCTCCAAAATTGATGATTAAAATTTTGTTAGTTTCCTTTTTAAATGTACTTTATTATAAAAATGGTTTGAATCATGTTGCTTTTCCAGAAAGCACATTTGGCAAATTTACTTATGTTTAGTATTATTGTTGCACTAAAAATTTCCCTAACTTTAAAAATACATAAGTATTTCTCTGTAACTCCAAAAAGAGTAAACTCAATTTTGTTAGAATCCTCTTTTAGTGTAGTTTATTGTAAAATAGGTTGTGAGCATATTACTGTTACTGAACATCTTATTTTGCATGTAACTTGAATACTACTTGCACAACTTTGAATAATCATAGGAATTTCATCTTAGCTCCAAATGAGGTGAATAAAATTCCATTGTTCATATCATGTGGTGCTCTTCCTACCATAAAAATTTCAAGTGCACCACTGTTCTGGAAATTTTCACCAAAATAATCAATTAGATTGAACAGTAACCGGTAGCAATTAAATTGTATTTTCCAGAAAGCTGACATTCAAACTGTTATAACTTTTGCATAGAGCATCCAAATGAATTGATTCTTGTTGATAAATTCATCTAAAATAATTCTCTACCTTCTGTGAATTTTTCATAATTTTTGGATAAATTTGATTTTTTTGGGCCTTTTCGGTTTTATTCGCTTCTTATTGTGCTTTCGATTTCTTTCGCTAGGTTCAAACGATATTTTTGATTGCGTGAGTGACCCTCTGCAGCAAGATAATCAACCTCAGCAAGGCAAGCAGTTTGACCATAAATGTCCTATTACTTTCAAGTCTAATACTTTGTTTACAAATTGTATGTATGCATGCTTTTGTGTCAAAGTAATTTTCCCGATTAGAGGTAGCTATTCCTATTGCATGGTTGCCCTTAAATTGTTATCCCCTGCCACAAAACATAAGTTATTAATATCACTGGTGAATTAGAGCCCGGTGATTTAATTATGCTCATTATTGTCTTTATGTGTCATGCTTAGAAATGCTTAGTCGCCAAGAATTGGGCGGTTATCGACTTAGTCGATAACCTTGATCACACAAAATTATTATTATCATTATGCTCATCACCTTGTGCTTTGTTATCTTCTGAAGTTAAAAACTGAAAATGAAAATGAAATGTTTGAGACTTGGGCGCAATGGTTGATGGTGTGATCTTATGGTGTG
Organism: Phyllostachys edulis; assembly: GCA_036346405.1. Classification (NCBI taxonomy): domain Eukaryota; kingdom Viridiplantae; phylum Streptophyta; class Magnoliopsida; order Poales; family Poaceae; genus Phyllostachys; species Phyllostachys edulis. The sequence goes on from CM070550.1 coordinate 63,586,174, forward strand.
ATGGAATGGTGCCCAAGTCAATCAAGGACCAAGTTACTTGCGCCACCGTACCGAGCAATTTGCGTACTAACCACATGAGAGGGATATGGGACCTTTCTTGACTTAGTACTTTGGCGTGTGTTAGCTCCGGGTCGCATGGTGGATGTGTGCGTTGTGTTGAAAAAGAAACCTGTGTGTGTTTGGGTGAGTAGTGGTGGAGGTTATCCACTGCAAGGAGCATCGTCCTTTATAAGGAGATTAGCATATTTGATGACTCCGCATCAACATATGGGGCTTCCTCCCATATGGGCGACACGTAGTTAATGCACAATATTGGAAACGTCTCATAGGACTTAGCTCCGCCGGCATACCATAGGAAGTGTGCTTTATCGCGTGGCATTAAGGAGCGGTCTGACATGTGGGTACATTGGTACACCCCTGCAGGGTTCAAACTATTCGAATAGCCTCGTCCTAGGTTATGGACACGCTTGGATACGCCCCGTGAGAACTAGACTATAACATTTAATTAAAACTTGATGTGGGTGGTATGAATGGGGAATTCATGCTATTGTTGTGGTGGCTATTGGGTTAGCCACTTCCAGGATGTCTTTTTATTGTTGTTACTTATTTATCGCTGTTTTTATCAAATAAAATTAGATTGTAAAATTGCCTTCAATCTATTATATTATTGCAAATGAAAACTTGCTTTATGCTGAAAATGAGTCTAGAGCCTGCTCCACTTAAATAAGCTTGCATGTAGCTATTTATATAGGCTTATTACCCTACACGTAAGTTTTGCGAGTACATTTTTGTACTCATTTGCTATGCTTTAATTAAATTGTTGCAGAGGAGGAAGTTGAACCCCAAGGGTTATACTTTTGCGAGATGTGCGGTGACTTCGAGGACTAGGTTGGTGGCCCGGTTGGTTGCCTTGTGGGTTTAAGGCACACTACTTGGCTTTTTGTTTATCGCCATCTTATGGCACCTTGCTTCCGCTGTTATTTTAGACTCTTTAGTTATATTTGGCCGGTCGGCCCCTTTTGTAATAACTATATTGTATGTCCTTTGAATTGCTTAGTTGTGTTTTGGATTCTACTGTGTTGAATGGAATTGATGCATAATTTTTGTATGGGGTATGTGTACTGCATTCTGGGAAGTACATATGCGCCGAGAGTCGTGATATTTGATTTGTAATGCTTGAATCATCTTAATGGTTAAGTATTACAAGTTAAATACCCTGGGTTCTCACAACTATCGTACGAGTGTCTTGTGTAGTGCAGAGTAGTGTCACAACCGGCGGCGACGAGCGGTCAGCTCAAGCTGCGCACGAGGTGGGGAGGGGAACGGACGAGAGTAAATGCGCTGGGGAGTGACGAGTTAGGGCGGGTGCAAACCCTAGCGGCGCTAGGGAGTGACGAGAGTTAGGGCGGGTGCAAACCCTAGCGGCCAGGCTCCTACTAATAAAGAGACTTATCACAGATAGTTCTATTATGGAACCATCAGTGATAATTATCATAGACGGTTCCATAATGGAACCATTTGTGAAATGGTTTTTTCTCAAGTATATTTATCTTGTATATACATTTACATGACATGAAGAAATTACATGTTTATATGTCAATTTTGTCATTCAAATATCGCTAAAAATTTGCTTTAACTATATATATATATATATATATATATATATATATATATCATAGATCGGATATATATATATATATAATTAATTAATTTGTTCCACTAAACCGCTCTCGATATAATTAATATTAATTGTAACTTCACCTCCAAACTAGATTTTTTCCCCACAAAACAGTCTACGATATATATATATATATATATATATATATATATATATATATATATATATATAGTAATAATTCAACATATAATTAATATAGTAACTTCACCTCCAAACTTTTTTTTTCATTTTGGAATTTTCATATGGCCAAACAGTGTGGCTAGTCGCTTACAAAAAGATTAAAAAAATATAGAAACCTATAAATAAACAAAGTTTTTCTAGTGCCGGAGGTAGGCTGCTATCTTCGTCTTCAATACTTCATAGGTGACGGCGTCGACATCGGACGGTTCCTCGATCATCGCGAACGAAGCTCAAATACGCCCACCCGCTGATCGCTCATTCGAGTGTCTCTCCAAGACCTCGATCGTTGAACCAAGAAGAATTGAGCCCATATGCTCTCTTCCCTTGCTTGAGGGGTCTCGGCCTAGTCGACTCGGTCGCCTGCCGCCTCGATTACGCAGTCCAAGTGACGGCAAGCCTCCTGGAGACGTGCAACGTTGTTTTGAAGGACCACGTCGATGACACGGTAAACTCGCCGAAAGTGGGAGATCACCCGGAAGACACGGCGGAGGAGGATGTCAAGACAGCGGAAGGTCGCCATCACCTGCTCCGGCGAATTCTCGGCCAACATAGGAGTGAAGACACTGTTGAAATAGTGTTCTTCAAGAAGACGGCCAACGTCATGAAGAGAGGTGCTCAGACAAGGCAAACAGTAGGCTATCAATGCCGGTGACAAGGAAGAGGCAGCCATTTCTGTTTTTTTATAAGTATGTGGGGATGATCATCTTTGTTGGTGTTTTAGAACCGATCTTACGTAAAGATTGTTTGATTCAGGGGTCTCCAAGACTGAAATCACGTAGAGAGATTGACACGGGAATTTTTATACAGGTTCGGGCCTTCTCCGGAGAGAATAACAACCCTACTCCTGTGTGCATTTATTGAGTATACTGGCTACAATCAGTAGAAAATGCTACGATTTTCCCTACTACTCAGTATGTATGTCCGATTGTATGTCTCTAATCCGCCCCCCCCTTCATTATCTCTGGCCATAGCCCTTTATAGTGTTCATAGAGGTAGCCGTTTCTCCAGGCCAAGAGGCTCCTCATCATCTCTACTACTTAAATATTGGAGTTAGTGGTGGTGGTCGTTGTCCTCCCTCCCTCCACGTCCGTTGGATGGGCTATGACCGAACGTCCAGATTGCGTCAGGTAAAGCAAACTGTGAGGCTATGACGCTCTCTCTTCCTCTTCTCTCTCTCTGGCCTCCCACTCCTCGCCCACGTCCCTCCCCACCCGCGCCGACCTCCCTCTTCTCTCTCTCTCCCCTCGCGCTCCCCACTTGCACCGCCCTCCCTTTCTTCTCTCTCGCGCCTCCCGCTCCCCACCCACGCCGCCCTCTCTTCCTCTCGTCTCTCTCTCTCTCTCTCTCTCTCTCACCTCCCTATCCTCACCCATGGCGCCGGCCCTCCCTCTCCCACTCACAACGCCTCCCCTCCACTCAATGGGCCCTCACCCTCTCTCTCTCTCTCTCTCTCTCTCTCTCTCTCTCTCTCTCTCTATGCCCGCGCCGGATCTAGTGTCCCCCGACCTCGAGGTAACGGTTGTGACGGGGATGCTGAGGACGGGGAGGAAGATACTGTTTGCATGAAGGGGGGGGGGTCGGGAATAGAAGGGGGCGAGGTCGCGCCCGGCCGGCACTCGACCTCGCCAACGTTGCCCGCCGCTTCGCGCACCAGATCGTGGGCCGGATTGAGTGGAGGTGTAGGTCCGCGACGGATCCACCGATGTCGGCGTCTTCCACACCGCCTGCGTCGACGGTGGATATGGTGGGCGCTCCTCCCTTTGCCGCGCTCCCTCCACCGCGCTACCGCTGCCACCGTTTTTCGCTTGGAGGGCTCCGGTTGGGCCGTCAGCTAGATCATCAGGTCCCTGGCGAGGCGTTGGCCAAGGTTTGCAGGCAGGTGCTGGTGAGATCCCGTGTCCATATGTCGTTCGCTGCTGCATGCTTCGCCGATTTGGCCCTTCTTTGGTAGAAGAACCTTTCTCTTACTTGCACGGGGGCGATGGCATGAGGGAAGGCGACGAGGCGACCAGATCGGCGGCCCAGGAGGGCATTGGACTGGCTAGCAGTGCAGCGACAGGGGCCACATTAGTGGCACGGCTGGGCCTTTAGGTTCAGTAGGGTGTCAGCCGGAGCGCCGGTGCATCATCTTTAGGTTCAGTAGCGTTTCAGCCAGTTTGGCCATCGGTGAGTTCTTTGCTCCTCCCCTTTCTCTTTCTCTCTCATTCTATGTCTATTTTGGGGTTGAATCTCTTCATCCACTTGTACAGTTTGGAGGGTGTTAGACTGTCAGCGGTGGCCTGTCATGGCCCTTTGTGCTGCCTGTCGATGTCCCAGCTGCTTCCACCACCGCCGTTACTGCCGTGTGTTGCCTTGCTGAGCCGCTACTAACCTGGCTATGGTGCTAGATGCCGTCCTCCATCTGATTTGGGTATACATGCAAATCTCCACTCTCTGCCAGTTACTGTTGAACACTCACTTTTTCCTCTTTTCGTGGGAGTAATCCAGAGAAGAAGCTGGTAGTTAGTGCTTTGGGTTCCACATTTTTGCTATTTCTATTGCCCTGTCGATTCATACGTGCGACAATTGTTCTTGGTTTGATCCTTTACTTAACACAGTTAACACTACAATTTTGCTCTTGGGCATATATGCATGAATGATGCCGTGCTGTGTATGTGTGCAGGGATTGTTGCTAACTCTTGCTGATATATTGTAATTTTATGGTTGCTAAGTACATAATTCCTTTACTAATTTTTGTATTGAATTTTCTTTGTTCAGGTTTGGAGTGGGTTTGTTGTGCATCACATAACCACATCCTCGTCGAGGCAGCCAAGTCGTACGAGAGTCCAGGATTGCTATGGAGTAATGTGCTTCCAGGCTACTTGATACTAATGTGCTTATTCTCATTTTACAAATGCCAAATGACCAGGGATAAAGACAAAGTTCATCATTTGTTAATGTGCTTATTCTCCTGTAAGGGTGACTGGATATCAACAGAACAAAGTTTAACCAGGATGGATCAGGGGATATTGTTATTGAACCACATCTACTTGAGGACAAAGCAATGTGTGTAGACCAAGAATACTCCTCATCTCATATAGATATCGAGGCAAGCACTTCAAATGCACATCCTCCTGCTAGAACTCAAGAAACAAGTGATGATTGTCTTCCTAAAGAAATGAGTGATATGACAATCCGTGATGATAAAATTGATTACTATAATGATAAGGTTGGTTCTATTGCATAGCCACATTGCTTAGTGCTCCGCTAAGTTAAGTTCATCCCTTCCTTTAGTCTTATGACCAGGGATAAAGACAAAGTTCATCATTTGTTTACAATGACTTGAAACTAACTATTTGCACTTCATTAGTTAATTTCAGATTAAATACAATTGTTCCTGTCTTTCCTCTTTTCCCTTATTTTTTCTTTCATGCTGTAGGCAGACAGTCTTTCTTAAACACTTCAAAGTGGATAGAGGAAATCCACACTGAGAGGGGCAGAGATGTTATCATTGTGCTTGTTGGGAATAAAACAGACCTTGTTGACAAGAGGTGAGTGTGGTTCAAATTGTTATCTGTTTTCTGTATCTTTTATTGGTTGTTTGGTTTATCTGTTGGACGGTAACGAGTGCACTTTAGTTGCAGTAGTTCCATTTGATAACCCTTGGTTCTGTGTGATGTCTGATGTAGTTCTCCATATGTCTTTTGTGTTGTTAACCCTATGTGTACCCAAATTTGCAGTTTGATTATTTTATATAGGGCAGAACCATATGCTGACTTAATGATATAGTGATATGCTTTTATTTGCACCGTCATTGAATTCTAGAGTAATTCAACACAAACAATAATATCAAGCAAAAATAACCAGCACCATTCTGATTGTTTTACATTGGAATTTTTAGTTGGATGACATTGACACTCTAAAGTTTGTGATCAGAAAAATCCCACGCACTATGAGTATTACAAGTGGGACCTCGGTTCCTATGTCAGTTTTTAAGAGATCTGCCTTTCTATTTATTCAGTTCGACTTCTCCTGCTGCTGTTGATCGCCGCGACGGTAGTGCCGCCACAGGCGCTTGCGGTCACCGACGTCGTCGATGGTACGAGCCTGCTTGCTCTGCTATGCCCTTCGACCTGTGTTGATTGGTTTTTTACCACGAGCTGGCTGCACGGGCTGTGTTAGCTTTCCTTGGTTTGGTTGTACTGTTTGTGTGGAGTTTCTGTTTCGGAGAAATGAGGAATTTGTCCGTGGGAGTGAGCAAAAGGGTATTTGTGTCGATGCAATACTTAGTCGCACTATTCGTTTGCTTGATGTGGTCAGCGCACATTGAGGTCGGTTCATTAAGGATACTTGGTGCATCGAGCGGTTTGTTGTGGGCGGGTAGCAATGTGATGGTATCGACAATTGGGCATTCTTTTCAGCAGTGCGGTGAGAGTGATGTTTATGGTCCCGGCAATGTGGTGGCTCGAGCGAGCTCTCACGTATTATCATCATTATTGATGGCAATGGGGGAGAGGGTGGTCGCTTCGGTTAGGATTTGGTGGCGGGGAAAATGCAGGATATAGAGATGGAATATTGGTTAGGTTACTTATCGAGATGAGACCTTTGATCTTAGTCACACTTACGCCTCATCCCTAATAATCATTGATGCCAACTGGGTCTTAGTGGTGGGAAGTTGGTGGACGTGAAACGACTAAATGAGTGTGTTTTTCACAACAATGTGCTCACTGCTTTTAGTACAATGTCGATTCTGCTTTCCATGTACTCAAATTGATTGATCCTTTTACACATGCAGCCCTGCACTTGTACATGTAGATACATTTGATTAAGTACATTAGAATTTATATTGATTTGATGCGAAGCCATGTTAGAGAGCATTTGGTTTGTTACTAACGGCTTTTTTTTTCCTTGCACTTTTATGTGCAATTTCTGCTATAAATGGGTTGTATGTTGCTCTTGGATCCCCAACTCTTCCTGGATGGATTGCAAATGGTGGGGACCCCTGCAGTGAGCGTTGGCAGGGCGTTGTATGTATCAGCTCAAATATAGATTCAATGTAAGTCAATTCTTCTTTGTGATTCCTTTCCCTCGTAGAACTTTTATATTTTGTGCTTCTACACTACAACACAAAAGGCATGTAGAGACGCCTATTTTATGGGTTAAAGACGTTTTCAATCATCTCTATAGCATTGTAGAGTCGTTTTTGTAAAGCATCTCTGGAGCGCCTCCCCACGTACCGTGTTAGAGATCATAGAGACGTATTGTTAAGCGCGTCTACAATGATACGAGGCGTTTAGATTGCGTCTCTACAAGCTTAGAGACGCTTTCATATATGCATTTCCATATCGTCTCTACTCTCCCTAGTGACGATTTATTGCGTGCAAAAAATATAGATACACATTCATAGGCGTATTTAGAATGAGCTAGAGATGTCCATTTTTTATTTTGTTCTGTAAAAATATTTTATCGCTAGTTAAACTACAATGATTTAGAGGATATAGTATCACATATTTTCATAAGAAGTTTCAGATCTTAGGTAAAGCCATTTCAAATATAGAATAACATTGTCGATATATAAAAAAAAATCAGAAGAAAAAACATAGACACTCCGTTGCGGAGTGGAACGAGTTAACAACTGAATCTAGCATTTACATACAAAGGTGCAAACACACCGAAAAAAATTCCTACGAATCCTACAACTGAATCAGGCGACAGGCGATGAGTGGCTAGAGGGTAGCGGCAGTGGCGACGTCTTCAGGAACAAACAGCCTAATCCATCTCCAAATAATGAGCCTGCACTGTGACAAAGATAAACTTGTTTATTATGTCTATTCATGTCTCAAAAAGAAATCATACACGTATGACATAAGAAGGGTTGCATTTATCGAAAACAAAAGAAATACACAATATAATACGAAATTGAAAGCACAGGAACCGCAAGTATACTTCTTTTTTTTTGCAACACTACCACCATTTCATAGCTAATCCTATGATGGCCATTGCCACCATGATATATTAACCCACAGAAATATTTACAGAGATTGTGAAATAATTGCCACCAGGTTCTATGAACCCATAGAAATATTCACAGAGATTGTGCAATAAAATTATTTCATTTATTTGATACTGGTATTTTGTTCTTCAGGGGTCTTTCATTGGTGGTGCAGCTCTGGTCCTTCAGGCAAGTCAAAAAATAGAAGAGGAGGATAAGAAAAGACTTATGTAATCAATTAGTTGAATAATGAGTATACATATCGCCATCATTTGCATTGCAAGAGCCTACTATTGAGAGCTCGATGGCTCTAACAATCCCCTGCACAAAGAGGCAAAGATCAGCCAATTTAGACCAAAACTATGGCCTCACATTGGTTGCTTTCAGTGTGCAAAGTGATGAGGTTTGAGCATGCCACATGATATGCAGGATTGTGCATATTTTTTAAGCCATCTCTAAAATTATAAGTAAAATGCTGAACAGTAAACACTAGCACACACTGAGATTGTTGAATGTTAGGTATCATGTACATAAAAGAAGAAGAAGCCTTTTCAAAAAGAAAAAAAAAGAATATACAAGAAAAATATGAGTAACTAATATGTTTATATGGAGATAACAGAGAACTTCACATAATAGTAAATCAGAATGATAATTACTTATATGCACATATGAGCCATCAGAATAATTCCAAAAGACAAATGAACCTATTAGAGTTGTATCAAAAGTAGAGGTGGATCATAGCAGAAGAAACTTAAGGGTACTACTTTTCACTACCGGAACTGTTCATCCGTGACACAAAAATAAAAGAGCAAGTTTAACCTTAGAATTTAGAAGAACAATGGCACAAGTGCTTGCCAGTACGAGCCCTGAAAAATTGAGAAATGCACTACTAGAACTCTGGGAGTATCTTTTTCAGTTATTACATGCTCGCAAAAGTTCATAATTCAATCATCAAGGCCTTGCCCTTTGAACTTGCAGTTGATTTAGGATTACAGAATTAGATACAGCTGCTGGGAGTCACTCCAATTGTTTAAATTTCAAACTTATTATTAGCATGCCATAGTTCTGTACACACTAGCAAAGAAACACAACAAAAGGGTCATATGATGAATAGAATATGGCCATATAATCATTAAAGCAATTGGAATAATCAAGAAATAACCTTGTATTGTTGTTTTGAATCACTCCCCATCTATCCTGAACTCTGGCACAAAACCCTTGCAATACAGAATAGAAACTGAAAATGGCCTTGTGAACTTGGGTTTCTCCTGCTGAACAAGTGATGATTAAAGAAGGACACCGTTTGCAGTTAAACTAGATCCTACCACGTACTGACCTCCATCGTCTTTCCATTGTTCTCTTCTCTGAAGGATTAGATGATGGCATGATGCACATCAACGGATGAACCTCTCAATCTTTGACTTCCTTGCAGGTTACAAAAAAATCTAGTCAAGTAAATTGGAGTGACATGGAACTCTATGAATTGTGGTAATAAATTTTTTTTGGTAAAACTCTAATAATGCCCAAACTCATCAATCCCCTGCACAAACTGAGCAACAATAACCTGGGTGAGGCCATTGAAGCATTGTATCAAACATGTGCTGGGCAAGAAGAACTATAACACATACTCAAAAGAAGATGAGGAAGGACCAGCAAATCGGACTCTTGATTGCAATGACATGCCTCAGGTGGTGCTGATGGGGCTAAAGAAGTGGCAATAGGGAGATGTGGTTCTGAGGCAATGGGAGTGGTGAGCGTGTCCTTGGCAGTAGGGCACACGTTCTGTTAAAAGAACAAAAAAATTAACAACACAAGCACACAGATATTGGAATCCGCTCGCCTCCGCATGGCTCCTTACCTTATTGGTCAGTGCTAGTGCCAGGGCCGGCGAACACTGGAGGAAATAGGTGGGCGGGCTGCATCGAGCTCACGGCCTTGCTTTCGGGGTCATCGTGGAGGCTCTTACCGTTGCCGGAGGCCTAAGCGGCGTGTCAAGGCAAGGGGTGATCGCTGGAGGCGGTGGAACGATGTGACCCACACAGTCGGCCAGCCTCGATCCGGTCGCCACCACGAAGCTCGAAGCGCCACCTTGAGCTGCCCCTCATCTGATCCGCACAACAAGAGAGGGCGCTGGGAGTAGGGGCAGCCAAGGAGGAGGGCGGTCGGGGAGGAGGGTGGCGCTGGGAGCTGGAAGGGGTGGCGCGGGGAGGAGGGGCGGCCGAGGAGGAGGGGCAGCGCTGAGGAGGTTGGTCGGGGAGGAAGAGGCGCTGGGAGAGGAAGGGTTTCAAAAATTTGGGGATAAGGGAAATTTTTACTGTTGTAGCCCTGTAGCGCGGATTAATTTCGAAATTAGCCCTAACTCGCCATAATTAGCAAAAATAGCTCCAAAACAAAGGCACGCACCACGGCACGGGCGCGGCAGGGACTCCGCCGGCCGGCCTTGGCAGGACTGCCCGGCCGGCAGCAGTCACACTGCTTCATAAGGCGCGCAGTGCCCCCTACGCTGCGCGATTTTTTTTTTTTCCTCTCGCGGTGCGTGCGCATTTTTTTTCCTCCTCGCCGCTACCGCTGGTAACCAAAGAGTGTTGAAGGATCGTTTTCTTTGTTTACATTTCTTTACACATCGCCGTTTTTCTTTATTCGATTAGTGAGGCGATAAAACCAACGCGCGTCGCATCGAGGAACTCGGCGCGAAGATGCATTTTGATTAGTGAGGTAAGTTCGTGTTTAATTTTTTACTTATTGCATTTTTTACCGTTAAGTGCGTACTTAGATTTTGCTAATCGTTAGTTTTGTCTATTTGCAAGAATGGCATGTACTATACCACCCCTACTTGAAGCGGCATGGACGGCAAGCATCATTTATCCACGCTTGGATCGATGGCGATGGGCCGCCAAGTCCGTGACACGGGACCGAGGAGACCCGGCACCGGACGAGCGGTATGGTCCGAGACTTCGCCACGCGGTCGATTCGTTCGCCGCATCTTGAACATGGGGCAAAACTTTAATTGATGCCTCTCTTCTTTCCGCCTTTGGTTGATCGTTGGCGTCGGAGACCCACACGCTCCACTTCCTGGGGAGATGACGGTGACATTGCAAGATGTCGACTTCATTACCGCCTTCCGCTTCTTGAGCCGTCGCGCTTGTTCCTCCGTCGCCGGACCGAAGGCGCGTCTCCATCATCGTTTCGGCCAGCCTATCCCCGAGAGGTCAAAGGGCATTCCACACGGTTGGCTGCGACAATTCATGCATTGCCCAATTGACGCAACGGAGGAGGTGGTTCGATGCCACCTTATTGCATATTTGTTGTTTATATTCGGGTGGATCATGTTCCCTAGCACGCAGGGGGACATGGTGTACCCGAGTTATATTCACCTTGCGGAGTCTATCGTGGACGCCGACGATGAGGACGTGCCGCAGTACAGTTGGGGTTCACCAGATTGGCGCGACGATCATGTTCGTCAGGCGACGCTTCGCAGTGTCAAGACGGAATGGAGCCCGTGCTCTCGGGTTGCCACACGCTGTTACAGCTGTGGTCGTGGGAGCACTTCGCGGTCGGACGGCCGTTGTTCCGCGCCCCAGTCCACCCTTACCCGCACACACAACATTTCTATGGTGAGGTGGAGGCGGACGAGGAGGATCCCGTGGAAGGCCCGACCATGGGATCCCGATGGATCGTGGCGAGATCGGGTGGTCTAGGAGAGAGTCGTCGATATACCCCGAAGTTCCACAATGAATTCGAGACCACCATTTAACGCGACATAGTATGGGCTCCTTGACCGGATCGCACGCAGAGAACGGCGTCTGACTACGGCTGAGCTTGCTATGCCACCGAGATGCGGCGTCTCGAGGACAACTTGTCATTTGGTGTTCTCCCACATGGTTGAGCCGCACAACCCACAACGGGTGATGAGGCGATTCGAGTCGCACTCAGAGATCCCCCGCTCTAGGGCGCACTTGCAAGGCGTAGTCATTTGTAAGTACATTGCATTACTTAATAATGTTGTAGATCCTTTAGACATACGTTATGCGGCACCATAAGTTATTTATTTTGTTCCACCTCGCAAGCAGACGAAGAAGGGTCGCAAGAGCGATGATCGCTTCGAGACGCAGCAAGTGGGTAGATGCATGGCGACGGCCATCGATTCCATTTTGCAGAGGCACACCTTACGATCACGTGGACTTACGACACGCATTTGGAGTGGTACGCGTTTTAACACGCGGACGAGATTGACAGCGCCCCACCGACATGCGAGATCCTAGCCACGCCGAACGCTTGACTTAGGGATGGACCCGCATCGTCAAAGACGCCAGATCGATTGATGACGCTGAGCATGTAGTAGATTAACCACCCTCCAAATAGGGTTAACTAACAAAATTTTGTGTGTTCGTAACCATGCAGTCGACCGCTTGAATATCGCTATCGGCGCGTACGAACTCGAGCGGGTACGCATACAACACAATGGAGCGCCTTTACGGCCTTGAAGACGGTTATTGATGATGTCAAGCGGTCGTTCAGAACATGAGCTGCGGAAGGCCCAAATGATGTCGACTCGAGGCATCGGACGGGCGTCGTCGCGTACCCTCACCCCTCCATCTTCCCGTCCGAGCGAAGTCGACCAGTGGCCAGAAGAAGATGGGCGGCGGATCGTCCGCGGTTGCCACGCTAGGACTCTCTGTTCCGCCGTCGTCATCTCGGAGGGACCCTACGATGATGCCGTCCTCGCCTCGGAGGGACCCTCGCGAGATGCCGCCCTCGTCTCGGAGGGACCCTCGCTAATGCCGCCCTCATCTCGGAGGGACCCTACGCCGTGCCGCCATCGTCCGAGAGGCACGAAGAGGACATTCCGGAGAGCACGGACGCAACCCGGAACCGCGGCGGATGTTATCCCAAATTCTCCTTGCAGCCCACACTTGTTGGACAATTTCCAATGGGCGTCTGGCGCCATGGTATGAGTCCGGTACACAATGTACCTGCGGCGTTCACCCGCAAAGGCGAACCGCACCACGAGCAGCTTCACCCACCCATCCCGCAAAAGACGAGCAATTCACCCAGTTCATTCCGCAACCAGAGCCGAGTTGGTGCCCCTCCATGGATCCTACTACGGATCCTAATGCTTGGGTCACAGACTTGTTGTCAACGCCAGTTCTACATGTGATGCCCAGATCGCCGACCGGCGGTTGAGGAGCCTCAGATGACTGCGGCAGAACCCACGGTCACCTGATAGGTTGACGTTTCCACAGGAACAGATTCGTCGGAGACCTTTGGGAGGAACACAGCGCGGAAGGCCAGTACAGGGTACTATGCCCGACAGCAGTGAGGAGCAGCGTGAGCAGTAGTAGTAGTAGTAGCATTAGTAGTCTATTGTATGTTGTAAGTTGTGCTTCATTAAGTGATTTGTAATCCAAGCAGAGTGTGCTAATTGGAATGTAATTGGACTCTTGTACTTCGTTATCTATGTCAGTAGAACAATTTTATTCTCATTCATCAAGGATTGCGATGCATAGATAACGAGTGAACATTACAATTTCATTACACACTGATGTTCTACTTGGCAAGAACAAGATACAAAAGAAGAAAGACCGCAAAAGTAACTAACTTAAGTAACTTGTGAAGCAGCTTCTCAACTCTTTCCATCCTGTCATGCAGTGTTTGAAGCCTTTTCTCTTCACTTTGCATGGGTTGATCGAACGCTCGAGGCATTGCACGAATTGCAGTAACACCATGGGAGTCTTGCATTGGTTCATCGGACGCCGAGGCTTCAAGACAATGCAAAGAACACCACGGGAGTCTTCTTGCAAGGTAGCAATTTGCATTGCAATATCTTGAAGCACTGGGGCAGCTTCGTCAGCCCATTGCCAAAATCGACATGTTGTGTTCTACAAAAGAATTGAAGTTTCAAATGAAAGTAAGAAAACCCGATATGTACAACGCAATTCATTCGTGCTGAGTTTGCAGAAGTTACCGAAAGATTTGAACACTTCATGAAAACTCGGGACGGATTCGTTGGCGTATGAGAGGTAAACACATTAGCCGGATCCCTGCAACGAGGGCAAAGCAACTGCTGTCGTAGTGATTGTAATTCTCTGCTCACTCGAATATTCGATGAGGCCGAAGACATCTTGTTTTACAGTGTAGGAAAGGAGAAGAGGAAGAGAAGAGTGAGGTCAATGGCAGCCAAAGCATCCATATATAGCGTTAGAGAGCACGAAGGGGCCACTCATGCGGAAAGGAGGCCGTGACTGCAAGAAGGTGGAAAGCGAAGTGAGCACTATCTCGAAAGCCGACGTGACCACTCTCTGGAAAGCAGGAAGTGACAACTCTCTGGAAAGCAGGACGCGACTACTTTCTGCAAAGCACGACGTAACCCAAACGAAGCGGTAATAGTAACTCGAAGCGGTACAGGTTACAACGCAAATCATTACAACACTCACATCACTACAACACTGACATGACTCAAATACACCGGATAGCTTACAGATACTAAGTGGCGCCGGAGGAAGAAGGTCTACTCGGGCGCTTCTGAATGAGTGCCCACGAAGTCTTACATAGCCTACACCTTATTGGTGTTGGCGATCTCCACGTTGGCTCGCATCCATGTCGTTCTATGATGCGCCTTGATCGACGCCCCACGGCCGATGCCATAGTGCTTCATTTGGTGACCACTTCATTGCTCGGCCATAGGTCCTCAGGTGGCTTTCCACTCAGAGGAGTTGAACTCCCCTGTTCCAAGTATCATCTGGTGTCGTATGTCGTAGTACTCCGACATGTACATGCTAGAAGATTGGTGAAATCTGACATGCAAAGATATACGTGGGAGCAAGGCTTGTGCGGCGAGCTGAGGCTTGTTGCAGTGCAAACCGCCACATCGCCTATGGTACAAACATGCTTCCGTCACCTCTCATGTGGCCGCTGAACGTGCTTGTCCATAAGCGGATCTCGAACTTCCTTCTCACGCCATCCATTGTGATAGCTACATGGGATCGGACGCCGTAATTTTCTTCTCCATGTACGCAAGGGTAACCTCCGAGTACTGCTTCCCTTCGTCCAAATGCTCCTTGGCCATCATTGCCCGATTTACGAAGTAACCGATCGTACGGTTCCATGTCTCGCCTACAACAATGTGATGGGAGGCACGGACCCCTTTCAACACACCGTTGTAGACCTCGGACATGTTGGTTGTCATGATACCGCATCGAGCACCATAGGTGTCGTGAAGAAGGGACCATTTCTCATAGTCGGGGGCATGGTCGCTCATCCACTCAGCGAACTCACTTTGCGATGCGCCTGGGCCAGAACCTCCACTTGCACGCTGGGTTTCGACCTCAAGTTCCCGCCACACGCATCGAACTTGCGCTCGGGTTCGTCAGAGGCGAGCTTCTTGAACTTCTTCATGAGGTCTTTGCTCGGGCGTGTGTGGAAATTGGCGGCTAGATGTCGCATGCACCAGCGCAGGCGCATGTCGTTCCATTGAACGGTGCCCTAGTACCGGCTGCATGGTGCGCAACGCGACAACAACCCGGCATGACGGCCGGTTATGACACACACATTGGTCGATCCTTACAACATGTTGCTTTATGTTGGCTAGAAACCATAGCCAATCGGCAAGAAAGTTCTCATTCTCCACAATTGCAAAACAGGCAATCGGAGCAATTGGTCGTTGCCATCGGCGCAATAGCGGTGATAATGGTGCCCTTGTATTTCCCAAAGGAAAGTACCGTCCATACTTAGGGCGGGGCGACAGATGGTGGAAGCCTCGATCGCCGGCCAAAAGCCCGAAGACTCGATCAAGGATTAGGGAATTTGGGTTGTTGGACTGTCAGACCTATCGTCCCTATTGACGATGTCCCGGATTAGCATCCGCAATTTACTTCAAAGATGCGGGGACTAGGTCGTGCGCCTCCTTGTAGGTACCATACAACCCTTCAAGGACCTTCCGCCGCTCGCCCGGACCTTCATCAGTAGCTAACGGCATACCCTATTGTATTCGCTCGTTAGCCATCGTAACCTTTGGCGAAATGGTCAAATCGGCGACAATCGCATGGCTTACAATGCTCACGATGTAGGCCGAGGTTACATTCTTATGCGCTCGCAATGGTTCCCCGAAGCTCACATGTGTGATTCGTCACGATCAGGATACGGAAGGCCGTTCCGCCCTGAGGAATCTCTGCACACGGACTTTGCGGGGCAAGAGGTAAAACGCCTTAACTATGTAAGTGTCAGGATTAGACCTGCACATAACAGACGACATATATTAGTTAGTACAACGTACTGTAGATGGTTGAAGATACATCAAACAAAGTTCAAACTCACCTGTACACTCGGTAAGTCCGACAGGTCTTCACCGCGAAACTCACGATAGCTTGCCTGGCGGCAGCCTTGTGTGGGAAATGTTGCCCCACAAGCAGGGTGTCCGCATCGAAGGCCCACGACGACTCGTGCTCCTGGGCCAGAACAAGGGAAGAGGCCGCTTGGCAATCCAACCGACTTGGAACATAGTCCGTGTCAGTCGAAACAATGCCACCGACGATCCCGCCCTCATCGTCGGCTTCGTCCTCGCTGGATTGCGAGTCAAAGTCGTCCTCATCTTCGGTGGCAGTGCCCTCGGCCATGCCATCGATAATCTCGTGACAATCAACACGAGCATCCCGCCATCTATCCACACCTTCATTGGGTTGGAAAGTACCAGAATCTCCATCAACTGGAGCATCCTGCGTAACGACGCTCGGGCGCCTCGAGACCTCTCCCATCGTCATTAAACCAAAGAGGGGGACAAGAGCGTCGGCTGCTCCTTGAGCGCGCCCCGGAGGATTGAGCGGGATAAACAAAATGGGCGTACACCATGGGTGCGTCCATAGATCGGAGCGTGAGGATTGCTAACGATCTCCATGTACTCGCCCACATGCCATTGCTGTCACCTTCACGGGCCCCACAACATCTGCCTCGTGGTGGGACCATGGTGGCGTGACCGCCTCTATTACTATCTTGTTCCTAGCGGCGTGGCTATCAAACAAGCGCCGAATGCACCGTCGTAGCTCTAGCAAATCGGCGCGTGCGGAGTTGGGAGCGTTTACCAAGGCTACCGGCGGTTGGACAAATCAACTCGTTCGACCACCGACGCGACGTTACCATGGAACACGTCAAGGTCTCCATTTACGACAAAAAGTAAGAAAATATTTCAACCAACACACAACATAAGAACCATCGTGCGTTCTTTGAAATGAACTTACCGTTCTGACGTTACCAACTCTTAACCTCCGACACGGAAGATCAAATTCAAACATGCATCGCATTAGTAACGACTAACGAATTGGACAAAGGACAAAGAAAAATGTTAGGTGCGGAGAGGGAGGCACCTCACAAAGAGGAGAGATTCACGAGAGGAATGATTGGCGAGTGTGTGGCAGCGTTTAAATAGCCGAGCACCGGAGGCATAGCGTGGCGTGGGGGCGAGTCCATACTGCGTGCTGGCGGAGGGGGGTCAGGTCCGCATCATCATAAGACCAAGGGAGGCAACTTTGTGCGATGACAAGACCACACGGGGCAGCTTTCCACGATGACAAGACCACACGGGGCGGCTTTGGCGCGATGATAAGACCAAAGGGGCAGCTTTGCGCGATGACAAGACCACACGGGCCAGCTTTGCGCGATGATAAGACCAAAAGGAGACGACTTTCGCGATGATAAGACCAAAGGAGACGACTTTGTGCGGTGACAAGACCACACGGGCCACTTTGCGCGATGATAAGACCAAAAGGAGGCGACTTTCGCGCAAAGTGATAAGACCAAAGGAGACAGCTTTGCGCAGTGACAAGACCACACGGGGTAGCTTTGCGCGGTGATAAGACCAAAAGGAGACGACTTTCGCGGTGATAAGACCAAAGGAGACAGACTTTGCAAATGACAAGACCACATGGGGTAGCTTTGCGCGATGATAAGACCAAAAGGAGACGACTTTGCGTGGTGACAAGACCACACGGGCAAGCTTTGCGCGATGATAAGACCAAAAGGAGACGGCTTCGCGTTGATAAGCCCAAAGGAGACAACTTTGCGCGATGACAAGACCACACGGGCGGCTTTGCCCGATGATAAGACCAAAGCGCACAAAGGAGACGGCTTTGAGTGGTGACAAGACCACACGGGCGACTTTTATGCGCGATGATAAGAAATTAACCACACCATGCCAACCATGGGGCTTATAAAGGGGTTGAACCAAACCCAACACTACACAATACATACCCGGCTATGGACTCTTGGCAAACTTCTCGCGAGGTCATGAAGAAGCAAAATTGGCTTAAGTAGAAGAGGAAGCGGCTACAATACCCAGATAAATCAATGAAAGATGCTCGGTACCACCATGTTTTCCGATCCCGCAATGTGTGTGTGGCGAACCAAATAGAGATCATTGATCCACACACCCGCCCACCGCAGGCGTACTACGTCGCGGGCACCACCTCGTAAGCATTTCTTTCACGCGCATTGATTTTCGCCAACGTTGACTTCGTAAAGTTTAACTTCATCCCCACGAAATGGCAGCCAGAGATGTTGCCACTTCTTCCATGGATCGGCGGCGGAGATGTCTGACGGGGCATTCATCCAACAGGCGTATATCTTTGAACTACTCGGTGCGGGCGAGAACTTCGTGCGGTGGAAACCTTACGTCTGGGACCTTGTTGCGGACACACCAAGAGCCCGATGGTCGCCGGCGTAATCCATGTCGACGGCGTGAGTTATGAAGAATTTACATCCTTTTTACGTTTTCACTTACATCGCACAATGACAGACATGGGCGACTTGACATACCAAATTTCACGTGGACAATCCGCGACAAGGGCAAGGAAAGGCTCATGCGCGCTCGGCCGGCCGCCCGCGTTTCCGATCGCCGGCGTACTCCGTATCCACGACGTGAGTTACGAAGAATTTACATCATTCTTACAATTTTCACTATACGGCGCACTAACATCATGGAATCGCAGGACATGGACGACTTCGACATACCAGCCCAATGTGGGTAGTCCCGCGACAAGGGCAAGGGAAAGGCTCATGCGGCTGAGCCCGGCCGGCACAGTGTATCCGGTCGTCCGGGCGTAATCCGTATCGACGACGTGAGTTATGAAGAATTTACATCATTCTTCCGATTTCCACTATCGATGAACTTACATCGTGAAATCGCGAGGACATGGACGACTTCGACATACCGGCCCGACGTGGACACTCCGCGACAAGGGAAGGGAAGGGAAGGCGTGAGGAGTTCAATGCCGAGCTTGCAAAGAAAGAAAATGGCCCCTGTGCCAGTGATGGTCGAGTCATTACGTAGTAGTCTCCGTCGTACCCCATGTATTTTACTATCCCTAAAGGCATGTGTACTTATATGGTCCGGATGCTTGTGTCGTAGTGTATCGTAGTAGTAGCGAGGATGACTAAAGCAATTAGCGGACCATCATGCCATGTCACTCGTGTAGCGCGTGTTCATCCGCATAATCTAATGTAGTTCTTGTTCCGTGTCTCCGCTAAGCTTATATTGCAAGTATGTCTTCGTCGAGGAGAGACTTCAGATTTTCGGACATCTTCATCATCACAACGACCTTTCCCAACCCCTCCAATCACATTGTGTATAAGCTTCATAAAGTACCTCATCATTGCATTGTCTATATCTGGCGTATCACGCCAGACGATTTCATCGTGGAGACACTCCAATAGTCCTCATACCTTTTTATATATATATCTTTCGGCGTGTGTGAAACCACGATTTGGATTAAAAAACCCTACTCCTTCCTTATTTCTTAATGAATTTTTTTATAAATCTCGGTCCGATATTCATTTTCAATCAAATATAATGAAATTTTGTTTTTTTACAAAATATAATGAAATAATATTTCAACGAGGAGAAAAAAAAATGAAGAAATGTGCGGTCGGGGAGGGCACCTGCCAGTGTTCGCCTTTGAGGCCGGTGACTGCTTGCGCTGGGGCCGGGGAGTCCTCCGCGCCGGTGAGGGGTGGCGAGTCCTGCCCGCCGCCCGATAGCAGCAGTATGACCAACGTTCGAGGCCACTCTTAAAAATTATGACAAATGGGGGCTGTTTTTGAAATTAATCGTTGCTACAGGGCTAAAACAGTAAAAAATTCGGGATAAGGTTCGTGGTTCCCTAGTCTTCGTGGGGTTAACGAGTGAGTTAGTGGGGTTAGTGTTTGCTAAATGGGCTGTGCTCTAAATGTTGAGACGTATTTTAGAACGTCCTAAGAAATGTCTTTATGTGCTATCTAATTCTGAGTGTAGAGACGCAATAAAAAGCGTATAAATAAAAACGTCCCTAGCAGACTATTTTGTTGTAGTGCTATCAGCTCATTGTTTGTAGAATTTTCAATGCTGCGAATTTGGGAGGACAGCTGGGAAGCCTGGGGAACTTCACTTCAATAACCACAATGTAAGGGCTTTATTGTCTGTTTTATTCCCTCATTTATGGCTGATGGTTGTGTCATCTAATTATCCTGTCATAATTTGCAACATACAAGCAAATGGTGCGACGTAGCTTCAGTGCTTCACATCCAAAGTTCTGCTTCTTTTAGATATGAGATGTACAGAGTAAATCACGGTGGCATTTGAGCTGGCAGAATCATGCGGTCCTACCAAAATCTTCTGTTGGATAACTAGATGTATGAAATGAATGTATCGTATGTAACATTTGAATTAAAAAAAAAGACGAGAGAGAATATCCCTCCTTGACTTTATTTTAGAAATGTTTGTACTATGATACAACGAAAAAGATTTATCAAGTGGCCTCAAAAGTATGTCATACGCCAAATTTGCAGATATGATGGCTATTTGTTTCATCTGCCACGCACTCTTGTTTGTTTCATCTGTCACACGCTCTTGTGAAAAACTATGCTATAACATGATCCAAATTATATATTATTGGGTATCTGTATAGCATTTCTGAAATTGGAGTACACCATGAATAATGGATTATCGTAAATAAAAACAAAATTGAAGTGCACACATCATTCTTAAGAAGATAAGTTGAAAAGTAATGAATTTCTGTTGCAACACACGGGCACATGACTAGTTCCAAGTAATGGGCGCATTGTTGGTAGTAATCACCGGGGTATTAACTCCTCCACATCGCCTGGCAATTTCTAGTCAGAGATAATGGTGTGTAACGTGCAGTTATTCCAGAGAATAACAGTGTATATTGTCTTCTTAGATTCCCTAATCAATTGGGCCTACTTGTCCGCAGGTTTTATTGATCATAGGGTGGTCGTAGCTAACTTAGTTGTAAAAGGGCTTACGACCATGAAGTAGTCATGGAATAACTTACGACTTGGGGCTGGTCGTAGAAGAACTTACGACTAGATGGTGGTCGATGGCGGCACTACGATCATGAAACGATCGTTAGAAAGACTTACGACTATGAGGATGGTCGTAGAAGAGCTTACGACCAGGTGATTGGCTTCTCCTTATGATTATAAGGGGTATACTCAAGAAGCGTATGGCGTCATATTCACCCATAATAAAATTATAGATAAATAATAAAATGAGGTTTATTAGATTCTTGTCATCTAGCCCCGACTTCAAGTGAAAGTATTTACTTGGGAAAGGAGTCATAGATGATCTTCGACCACAAAAAGTAATTAAGTAAAAAGATAATCGAAGGAAAAAGCTCTTGAGTTTGTATATCATTTGACCGAAATATAATTAGTCAAGAAGGTTTGTTGAAAAACCTTTCCGACTATTAAATAGTCGTAGAAAAAACTTCACGACCATAAAGTGGTCGTAGTATAATAATCGGATGAAAAACCTTTTACATTGGTATTTGACCAAAAAGACTTGGCCAAGGAGTAATTTAAGCAAGGTGTGAAGACACTGACCTCGGTTTTCTTAGTAGCAAGTTCAAGAATCTCAATCGATTCTCCCAAATCTTATGCATTGGAGCAATTCGAAGCGGTGGGAACCGTTGGGTTTCCACGGTGTTTCTCTTCGGCGTCTTGGTTACAAAAACTTACCACAGGGGTGTTTTTAGGGCTCTTACTTTTCCCCAAATTGCTTCAACTGTTCATCAAGCTCTCGCCTTCTCCACCGTCAACCAAATCGTGCCTTCTCCTTCAATCCTTCCAAACTCATCCCTATTTGAGAAAATGGTCGGGGCCGCTTCGATGAAATGAGTCGGAGATGCATCACGGTGAAGATCTGAGCTCTCGTTGCCACCGGGAAGATCCCACAGAAGATCCTAGTCAAGTGGATTTCAGTTGTCGGGCAGCATTGGCCGTCGGGGGAGATGGGGCAAATCCCTGTGTTCCAAGCGTACTGTGAGTGTGGCCTCCGATTGCTTGCTCATCCTTTCCTCACACTCGTACTCGAACATTTTCAGGTGGAACTGGTTAATCTTGGTCCTAATTCCATCACAATGTTAAGCGTATTTGTGTACTTGTGTGAGGCTTACCTGGGGATTCCGGCGGACCTTGAGATCTTTCAGTATTATTACGGAATGGCTCGACAAGCTGGAATTGTCAGGAGTTGTGGTCTGAAGCTCCATGATGGAAATTGAAGGTATATTCAGATGTTCACCCACTATCGTGGCGGGATGGAGGAAGAAGTGGTTTCTTTGGAAAACCACTCAAGAAGACATCCTTTCTTTTGTGGGGAAGGTCATCGAGAAGGTCCTTCTGCGATTCGACTCCCTGTGAGATCTTGATTGAATTGCCCCTACATTCAAGCTATCAAAGACTTGAAGAGATGGGCTCACCGGGTGGCATGTGGTGAAGGATTTCATCACACGCCGCATTAGCCCTTTGAAGAAGCAGTACCTCCTATGTGGAGGTATCACGGGCTACTAAGACCCAACCGAGGACTATGAGGGCGGTAAATGAAGCTCCGACTTAGCTTTCGTTTTGGTTATCTTCAGATTGGACTAATAAAAATCTTATCTGTTTGTTTAGACCTTTCACAAAATGAGATTGACTTCCGAGTCAAGCTTATTTGCGATAAAGCTTCACCACCCAATGTGGTAGTTCCCAAAATTCTAGCGGTCATATCCGCAGAGGAGAAGATAGAACGCCTAAAGATAATCAAGGGTTGATTTCATCTTTAGGATTTCTTAGTCGTAGAAAAGACTTACGACCGTGGAGTAGTCGTGGAATAACTTACGACTTATGGTTGGTCGTAGAAGAACTTACGACCAAATGGTGATCGTAGTAGAACTTACGATCATGAACCAGTCGTAGAAAGACTTATGATTGCTTGGTTGTTTTAGGAAAACTTAGGATTAGGTACCGGTCATAGAAAAAACTTACGACCGGATAGCGATCGTAGAAGAACTTACGATTAGGAAAATGTCGTAGTAAAACCTACGACTGGATACTGGTCATAGAAAATCTTATGACGGATTAGTAATTCTTCTTTTCTGTCTGCTGCAGAAAGTAGGCATGGAGAGTCGTCAAGATGACGAAGAGGTCGTCTTGTTTACCATTGGGAAACAGACAGTGGTGGAGGCAATCCAGGCTCCTCCAGCTAAATGGTGGCGTTCTGAGAGAGTTACCGATAAGGGAGGCGCAGGCTCAAGCTCTTCCGCTCCGACTAAGCTCCTAGCAAAAACTGCCGTGGATATGGCTATGATTGAAGCAGAAAAAGCTACGGAAGCTGAAGAGATTGAAGCAGTTGAACCTCTCAAGTGCAATTCTCGCAAGACCAAGGTACCCTTTTATTACGACAAGAAAGCTTTTGTTGTTTCTGCCTTTCCTGGCTTTGTCAAGCAACTAGAAAATGAGAACTAGAAGGATTTTATGTCTTTTGAAGGACAATCTTTGCTCAGCAGAGCCTATAGTTAGAGAAGCGCCGTTCTTGAAGTGGTCGAGGCTGGTCTCGGCCCTAAAAATCAGAGACCCACGGTGGTTCTGCTTGAGACCCGACGAGGCGTTGTCATGGGTAACCCTATCCTTCAACGAATCTCGACGACGCGTGGTCGTAGAGAAAAATCAAAGAAATCTTCCGTTGGGAGTTGACTCCCAAGTTCCTAGTTAGGTCCGGTGTGCAAGGTATGTAAGAAAGACAAAAGTGCAAGAAGCATTTACCTTTTGCTTTCCACAACAACGTGCTTTTAATTTGTGATCTTAGCCCAACTCCTTGAGCCCAGGGGCGCTTCCGTCGAGACCACTTGTCACTTCTCCGGCGGATGAAGAGAAATGTGGCGGCGATGAGAAGGATCGTCCATCGCCGGATGGTGGAGGAAGTTGCGGTGGCTGATGTGGTTACTCGACCACGGTGGCGATCGTGGAGATAGAAGCGATGAGGTGGTGGCGAAGCCTCGGTTATGGTGATGG
Organism: Phyllostachys edulis; assembly: GCA_036346405.1. Lineage (NCBI taxonomy): Eukaryota > Viridiplantae > Streptophyta > Magnoliopsida > Poales > Poaceae > Phyllostachys > Phyllostachys edulis. Next base: position 63,610,317 of record CM070550.1, read on the forward strand.
AACATCCGATCATCGTTCAGGGAAGGAAGTCGTGAAGACATTCCTCTGGTTTCGAAGAGAGGCGGCATCACCGAATCGAGAAGAAGAGTACTTCAACCACATTACGATTTTTTAGACCTAGTTCTCCTATGGGATCTTACGCCATTCGACCTCACGGCCGAGTCCCCCACCCGAGGATATTCCTACCGATGGGGATATTTTTGATGATCTTGGCGTCTTGAAAAAGTTTGGTGGGACCAAATCGACAAGTTGGATGGTGAAGGATCCAACAAGTGTAGTGTCCATGTTTGCTCGGAGGAGTATGAATGTAAGTTTTGGCGGCATTCATATACTTTGGTATTCCTCGCGTCTTCTTGTTTTACTCTTTTTGTAGAGAGCTTTGCAACAAATTGCCACTATTTGTAAATACAACCGGCAGTTTGTCAAGCTACGACAAGAGAAAGCGGAACTCTCTGAGCAGGCAGAGAGATGGTAAGTCACTGATACTAGTAGTCAATTATATTTTGACCACTTATACAGTGTTTATGGTAGTAGTCGTAGAAAAAACTTACGACTAAGTAGTGGTCGTGCATGTACTTACGACCGTAAGGTTGTCATAGAAAGGCTTACGACTACCTAACTGTTGTAGAAAAGCTTACAACCATGGGAGTAGTCGTAGAAGAACTTACGACCATTTGGTTAGTGTCCATGTCCACTTTTAACCTTTGCAAGTTTAAAAGTGACGAAAAGGCTTTGGCCGATTCACTCGACTACGAGAAAGTCGAGACGAAAAAGCTAAGGGATGAGAAAGAAGACCTGAAGCAGCTCTGGGAGGTCAACTCTGCAGCTCAACAGTTGCAAGGAAAAATAAACAGTAAGTGCTGAACTTAAGACTGCTTATGTTGTAGATCTTTACCTTTGTAACTTCTACCTTTTTTTCAGAAAAAGAGGATGAAATGAGATCTTTTCAAAATGAGGTTGGTGAAAATACCTTGGTTGCTCGCGAGATTTCTCGCATCGCCAAGGACAAGGATCAACAAATCGAGATGTTGAAATCTCAACTAGCATGTAAGCAACTCTTTACCTGTATCTAGTTTTGTTTATCAATCCTTCACAAGTTCTTTTCTTTTTTTTTAAATCTCATCTCTTTTCAGAAAAGGAGATCGAAGTGGGTAGGCTCAACACTAAGAATCAAGAAAAGACTTTGATTCTTAATGAGATTACCCATATCGCCAAAGAAAATACAAAGGATATCAAGCTATGGGAGGATCGGTATGCCAAGATCATTGTTTCCCATGAGGATGAAGTCAAGAAGTTGGATTCTCGACTAGCAGGTAAGTAAACCTTTGCTTGTAGTGAATTTCATTTTGTAGTCCTCTAGAAGTAACTTTTGCTTGACCAGTGTTACTCTTTTCAGAGCAAATAGCCGAAAACAAAAAACTTCATGAGGCTTCGACTTGTTACCAAGAAGAGATGAAGTCGACGAAGAACGATCTTCGAAACAACATATTGCTCCTGAACAATATACTTGGTGAGCTACGTGGTGAGGGAAACACTCCTCAAGAGGACACGATAGCTGCTCACACAAGTACTATTGATGAACAAGTCGGGACTTTACAAGAGTTGGTGTCCACTCTGAAGACCAACCAATCTGATTCGATAAGGGAAGCGGTCGAAGGTACAATAAGTTATGCTTTGGCAAAACTTAAAGCTCGTGACCCCAGCCTTAACGTGCAACCAATCGAAACCGATTTTGACTGCTCCGGTGCGGAAGCAAATCGGTTGATTGAAGAAATGTAGCCAGTCGGTAGGAAGGTTTCAGAGGAGATGCAACTGGGATCTCCTGCTTCAGAATGACATGTAAAGGAGACCTGAAAAGACAAGCTTTTGTTGATGTAATATATAATCCATCCTGTTTCCCGCAAATCATCTTGTCAAGTGGTTAGTAACTCAAAAGATAATTGACGAAAGTGAGACTAAGAATTGAAGTAAAGATAATTACTTTATCCTAGCCCTCGACTATTTTCTTAGTTTATTTAGATAAACTTAGTAAATAGTGTTGTTAAGGGTTTTCTGAAAAAGAGAGAGGTTTAGCTAACTTGTAGTTTTTCAATCATGACTATCATGCCTTTGGTCGAAAGATTAGAGCGAGTCGACACTAGGAAGTTCCTTCGGTGGGGCGGGGACCACGTCTTGAGAGAGGAGAGGCTTCGACTAGGTGATGTTTCCATCTCGACCAGATTAATCAAATCAAGAAAGATCAACTTTAATTAGATAAACGTCTGGAGTTCCTTTTTAAAAATTTGTCCAACTTATTGCAATGCACTTAGTATGTCCATTCTGGTAGCGAGAGTTAGAAACAGAACGATGCTAGGAAGTTCCTTCTAGTGGGCAAGACCACGTGTAGAGAGGAAAGTCTTCGACTAGGTGTTGCAACTTCCTCTGACCAGTTAAAACAAACCGAGTTTATCGAGAATAGTTGAGCAAATTTGAAAAGTGTACTCAGCTTAATTTATTTTTCAAAAGGATGAATGAAGAAATAAACTAAGGTACTAAGAGTTGGCTTGATATTATTTCGACCATGCTTAAAACCCAAGTTCTTTGTGCTGGCAGCAAAAAGGGAGGAATGAATCGACCCTAAGAAGTTCCTTCTAGTGGGCAGGACCACGTGTATTAGGAAAGTCTTCGTCTAGGTGATGTTACCTTCTTTTCGACCAGTATAAAGTTGAACCTGGTATTGGTCGTAAAATGTGTTACGATTAGTACTTTGTCGCAGAAAAAATTTACGACTAGGAACTGGTCATAGGTGGGCCTACGATCATGGCATGGCTGAAAGAAATATCAAAGCGCTACTCAAAGTAAGACAATAAAGATAGAAAGAACCTGATGCTTTATTGTTCGGCTGGTCAAATTACACGTAGAACTTGCGTAACTGGTCGATATTCCAAGAATTTGAGAGAATTCGCCCGTCTTCCATTGCAGTCGTACCAAACCTGATCGCATAACTTTGACCACTGTGTAAGGACCTTCCCACTTGGGGGAAAGTATGTTCCGATTAGACTGGGATTGGATTTTTCTCAATACCAAGTCACCTACAGCAAGGCTGCGAGGTTAGACCTTATGATCGTAGTATTTGCGCAAGGCTTGCTGGTAGACTACTGAACGAATTAAGGCTTGATTTCTCCTCTCTTCGAGTAGGTTAATATCATCCGCTCGAAGTTGTTCTTGGGCTGAGTCATTGAAATTCTCGACCCTTGTAGACCTGATCTTTAGTTCTGGTGGAAGTATGGCTTCGGCACCAAAAACTAGAAAAAATGGTGTTTACTTTGTTGCGACTAGCGATCGTCTGAATCGCCCATAATCTGAGGGTAATTCTTGTACCCAAGCCCTTGAGCGCTTAACAAGCTAGTCGAAGACTCGAGTTTTAATTCCCTGCATGATTTGGCCGTTCACTCATTCAACTACCCCATTGCTTTGGGGGTGGGCAATAGAGGCATAACAGAGCTTGGTACCCAACTCGTTGCAAAATTCTTGAAATTTTGCGCTCGAAAATTGTTTACCATTGTCTGTGATTATTCGATTTGGGACTCCAAATTGAGTAATCACACTTCTCATCATGAATCGTTTTGTGGCTTCCGTTGTTATCCCATCCGCGAGTTGACTTGATCCATTTTGTGAATGTATCGATAGCCACAAAAAGGAACTCGAAACCTCCTGGAGCCCTTGGGAACAGTCCTAGGATATCAAGGCCCCAGGTCGCAAAAGGCTAAGACAAAGGGATTGTTTGTAGCACCTGAGCTGGTTGGTGTATTTGCCTGCTGTGAAACTGGCATTGTACACATTTCTTAACTAGCTCTTTAGCGTCGTCTGGTTGTTGGCGGTAAAAACCTTGTCGGAAGGTCTTACCGACCAGTGTTCTGTAGGAAGCATGAGTTCCACAGATGCCTCCGTGTATGTCATGAAGGAGTGTTAATCCTTCGCCCTGCGGAATGCATCACATGAGCACCCCTTGAGTACCTCGTTTATATAGGACTCCTTCGACCAAAGTATACATTCTAGCCTTTCGGGATAAGCGATCTGCCTCGAGATCATTGTCGGGTACAGAACCCTTCTGAAGATACTCGTAGATGGGAGCCATCCAGGTATCTTCGTATTCTAGAGAGGCTGTCTCAATAGGAGGTGTCTCTGGTTCTTGACCGTGGGCATTTCTTTGAGTTCTTCGGGAAGATTCCTTTTGGTACTATAGATCGGGAAAAAGCTATTCGAGCAAAATTTGGTCTCGAGAAATTATCCTTTCGAGGGATGAATTGTGCCTTGAAACCGAAAAATGCTTTTCAAGCTTACGGACTTCCGATAAGTATCAAGACATTGTCGGATTAGAGCACTGGTACTCTTTTCTGACTTGATTCACGACCAGTTGAGAGTCTCCTCTCACGAGTAGTCGGTGAATCGAGAGCGCTTTCGCGGCTCGTATGCTAGCTAGCAAACCTTCGTACTCTGCCACATTGTTAGTGGCCTGGAAGTTTAATCGTATGGCATACTTTAAGGTTTCTTCGGTAGGAGATACCAAGACCACCCCAGCCCCCGAGCCACTTAAAGTAAGTGAACCGTCAAAGTACATCGTCTACTGGTCGTGGGTATCGTACTGGGGATCCTGAACAGGTTCAGGATTTGTCCATTCGGTGACAAAGTCTGCTAAGATCTGGGATTTAATGGCCGTTCGGGACACGAAATGGAGGTCGAACTCCCCAAGTTCGACTGGCCATTTTGCCATGCGTCCCGCTGTTTCCCTATTCTGGTGGATCGCTCCCAAAGGAAACTCAGATGGTACAGCTAGTTTGTGCGCCTAAAAATAATACCATAGTTTCCTCGAAGACATGAGGAGGGCATATAGAAGTTTTTGGACCTGTGGGTAACGCACCTTAGGCCCGTGTAAAACTTCACTTACGTAGTAAACTGGTCGTTGTACGTTTTCACGTTCTACAACGATCTTGCGCTCCTTTACTGTGGCGTGGCAGCTAGATAAACTAAAAGCGTCTCTTCTGGCTTCGGAGAAACCAGAATAGGAGCACTCGTAAGATATCTCTTGACATCCTCAAAGGCTGCGTTAGCCTCTTTCGACCACTCGAAATCCTCGTGTTTCCTTAGAAGTTTGAAAAAAGGTAGTCCTTTTTCTCCCAGCCGTGCGATGAAATGACTTAGAGCGCCATGCACCCTGTGAGTTTTTGGACTTCTTTCTTCGTGGTCGGGGGCATTTGTACAATAGCCTTTATCTTTTCAGATTTGCTTGATTCCCGTCTGAGACCAAGAATCCAACAAATTTTCCTAAAGAGACCCCAAACACACACTTCTCAGGATTGAGTTTTAAGCGGTGCTTTTTGAGGTTGTTGAATGTTTCTTGCAAGTTTGAAATATGATTAAGTTTCTTGATGCTTTTATGACTAGATCGTCAACATAGGCTTCAAGATTTTGGCCTAGTTGAGGTAAAAAAAAGTCGATTGCATCAAGCGTTGAAAAGAAGCACCAAATTTTTTAGACCAAATGGCATTTTGACATAGCAAAAGATACCAAATGGTGCAATGAATGCGATCTTTTCTTCATCGTCTAGGCACATATTGATCCGGTAATAACCGAATATGCATCTAGAAAACTTAATATTTCACAACCCGATAGTAGAATCAACCAAGCCGATCAATGCGAGGTAAAGGAAAATCATCTTTTGGACAAGCTTTATTTAGATCGATAAAATTCGACACACATACGCCACTTGCCATTCGACTTCCTAACCATTACAGGGTTAGCCAACCACTCTGGGTGGTCGACTTCTCTTATAAAGCCTGCTTTAAGTAGCTTGTCCAATTTTGATTTGATAGCATCTCGTCGATCAGGGGCAAATCTTCGTAATTTTTGTTTTACGGGTACTTTGTCAGGCCGTAAAGCTAGCCTGTGCTCGATCACCTCCCTGGGGACTCCGGGCATGTCGGATGCTTGCCACGCGAAGACATCTACGTTAGCTCGGAGGAAGGTGATGAGGGCGTCTTCCTACTTGGGGTCGGAAGTATCCCCGATCTGACGATCTTTGAAGGTTCGTCTCGTCGGAGGAACCTCTTTGACTAGGTCGTTCGGCTTTGGTGCAGCTTTGAAGCCGACTTGGTAGTCGGTCGGCTTTCTTCTCGAGTTGGTATCTGTCCGGCCATCTCGAGGATCGTGATCCGCGGTATGCACCATCTTCTTATCACAATGGATTGTGATCAGTCCTTTGGGACCTGGCATCTTAAGACATTGATACCCATAATGAGTTGCCATCAAGAATTTTGCCAATGTTGGTCGTCCGAGTGTGGTGTTATATGTCGTATCGAAATCGACCACATCAAAGAAGATCTTCTCTGTCCTGAAATTACTTGGTGAACCAAATGTTAAAGGAAGAGAAACTTGACCAATAGGTTTGGCCGAAGACCTTGGTACAATACCATGAAAAGAGTATCTTACCGGTCTTACCTTAGTCCTGGGTACCTGCATCTCATCTAGGGCACTCGTAAATAGGATGTTTAACGAGCTACTACCATCAACTAACACTCAATTGACCCGACAGTTGTTGATGGTGGGTTCGACCACGATTGGATATCGACCAGGTTGAGTCAAAGGAATCGGGCAGTCACCTTTCTCGAAGGAGATGGTGACTTTCGACCACTTTGGTAATTTATTGACGATAGGAGAGTCAATGGAGTTTACCTCGCATTCGGCAGCTTTAAGCTGTCGCTTTGACTCGTATGCCGATGATCCTCCATAGATGTGCTCCACGGTATGCTGCGGATCTTGAAATGGCATCTCCTCGTCGTCATCTGACGTCTTATGACCACTCGTTTGCCCTACCTGCTTGAGAGTGGGAAGTGGTCCTTTGCCGTTGTAGTAGTCCTCGAGTTTTCGTTGGAAAACTCGGCAATTGTGAAGATCATGTCCTTCCTTTTTGTGGAAAGGACACCACATAGGCTTGTCATTCTTCCTTACCTTTGCCTCGGTCGGAGTATGGTTTGGAACCGTGTGGCTCCTTATCACTTGTGGCCAAGACCTCCTTGGAACTGTCGGCTTGAGGTTTTTGACCCTTTGCCTTGTTCTTGAACTTCTTGGCCTTCTTCTCTTTCTTCTTGCTACCTTCGCCTGGCTCTCGAGGAATATTGTCTTCTCGATCGATGGTGTTGTTCCATTCGACTGCCTCAGAAGCAGTCGTATATCGATCGGCCATCTTGAAGAGTTCAGCAACGGTGGCAGGAGGGTTCAAAGTGATGTCCTCCGTTATCCTTCTGCTGTGGACTCCCTGTTTGAAGGCTCTGATAACAGATGAGTCGGAAACCTCCGGGTTGGAATTACGAACCTGACTGAAACGCCTGAAACACCTGATGAATTGATGCTGGCTCTCATGGTCGTTCTGTCTCATCTGGTGCAGATCGTCCTCCTTTCTAGGGTAGTTGTAAGTGCTATGGAAATTCACCAGCAGCAGGTCGCAGAGGTGTTGCCATGAGTAGATCGACTTGAGTGGTTGATTTAATAGCCACGACCGAGCAGATCCTTCGAGCACAGTTGGAAGGTAATTCGCCATTACATGCTCTCCTCCACCTGTTGCTTGGATAGCTGTTGTGTAGATCTGAAGGAATTTGATAGGATTTTGAGACCCATCGAATTTCTCCATATTTACTGGTCAAAAAGAGGCGGTCAGTGAACTGCCCGGAGGTCAGGTGAGAACGCCCAACATCCAGTAATAACTTCTTGACGCCTTCTTTGCAGGAAAGAAGGGTTGATATCACCAGGCGATCGTACTCGACGATACCCAGTGGCAGGTGGACCCGACCTATAGTAGGCCTCGGTCTTACGAGGGAAATACTCCTCGTATTCCATCTGCTGCTACAGATTTTTGTATCGGAGTGGTGATCGATCACCACTCCTGGAAGCTTGTTGATTGTCAGTCATTTGAGGGACTCTTCTCCGGGCAGGAGAACGATGCGACTTGTTGTTGCGCCGATTTCTATGCGGTGAATTATTCAAACGACTGGTAGCTGAGGAAGTTGTATTGCTACGACTGCCTGAATGATGTTTGCGAGGGGACTCCAGTCTTGCCATCGTACTCCAAAGCCTTTGTGTGATCTCTTCAACGAAGAGATCGTAGCTTGGTGCTCGAGCAAGCTCTTAAGTTGGATTCTCAAGCAAGTCGTTGATGTGTTGGAGTTCTTGAGCTTCCTTTGACTGGTATTGAGCGAGCCCAGGCAGATTTTTTTGGGTGGCAATCTTCCTCCGTCGAGTTGTCTCAAAATCATATTCTTGAGACTGTCTCAATGAAGCGTGATTATGTCAAGAATCTCCCTCACGCTCATCAGAGTGTTGGTCCTATCCATCACCGACGGTGCTCTTGCCATTGCCACGTGTGGGCGCAGTGTGTGATTTCCAGGGAACGTCTCTACCTCGGTCTCTAGGAGAGTGATCTTTATCTGAGGAAAGGATGAAGATCTCCCATTGATGATCCCCACATTCACTCGAGGCCTCCCCGGTTGAGGAGTAGTCGAGAGACACTATCTGACGACTTAGAGTAAACCCCTCCAGGGAGGGGAATTCTGGGTCATAACCGTCTCCATCCGCAGGTGGGTCCTGCGGTGGGATGGTCGAATTTGCAGGAAAAACGTGCTTGATCCCATTCTCTGCGGGGTTAACCGGAGAGATAGGATCACCAGATGCTGATGAAGCTCTAGAATAATGGCTTCCAGAACTTGCCTTGCCAGATCAGACTGTCTTGGAGGGACTCAAACACTTGGAGGAAAAACTCTCGTCGTGTTGTGAGTCTGCCTGGGTGCAGTTCTGTTTGTGGTCGGATTGACCCTTGTCCTCAAAGAAAACTGGTTCCTCGGTCAGACGTATTGCTGTTGTGGGGGATAAGGATCCCTCCTCAACTCCATCGGTGGGATGATCTCCTGGAGAATGATCTCTGGTGACGGCATCACCATCGGATGATGCATCACTCGGCTCGTAGTTGAAACCGGCATCCATGTCGATGTCTGCGTAATCTGCCAAGTCGAACCAGTTCTCCTCGTTCCATTCTCCTGCCATGAGTGCATGAGAATTGGAAAAAGTGAATGTGTTGACAAGAGATTACCGGAGAGTTCCCCACGGTCGGCGCCAACTGTCGGTGTTTTAGAACCGATCTTACGTAAAGATTGTTTGATTCGGGGGTCTCCAAGACTGAAATCATGTAGAGAGATTGACACGGGGATTTTTATACATGTTCGGGCCTTCTCCGGAGAGAATAACAACCCTACTCCTGTGTGTATGTATTGAGTATACTGGCTACAATCAGTAGAAAATGCTACGATTTTCCCTGCTACTCAGTATGTATGTTCGATTGTATGTCTCTAATCCCTCCCCCCCCCCCGTCATTATCTCTGGCCATAGCCCTTTATAGTGTTCAGAGATGTAGCCGCTTTCTCCAGCCAAGAGGCGCCTCATCATTCCAAGTAATGGGCGCATTGTTGGCGATGTCGCCGGTATTAACTCCTCCACGTCGCCTGGCAGTTTCTAGTCAGAGATAATGGTGTGTAACGTGCAATTATTCCGAAGAATAATAGCGTATATTGTCTACTTAGATTCCCTAATCAATTGGGCCTACTTGTCCGCAGGCTTTATTGATCATAGGGTGGTCGTAGCTGACTTAGCTATAAAAGGGCTTACGACCATGAAGTAGTCGTGGAATAACTTACAACTTGGGGCTGGTCGTAGAAGAACTTACGACTAGATGGTGATCATAGCAGCACTTACGATCATGAAACAGTCGTAGAAAGACTTACGACTATGAGGATGTTCATAGAAGAGCTTATGACCAGCTGGTTGGCTTCTCCCTTATGATTATAAGGGGTATACTCAAGAACTGTATGACGTCATATTCACCCATAATAAGAATTATAGATAAATAATAAAATGAGGTTTATTAGATCCTCGTCAATCTTCGATGGCAGATGATCCTTTTTATAAAACAAGGTATAAATTTGGAGCGTGAGATGAAGAGACGATCGGGGAGCCGAAGCGGATCGACGACAAAAAGACGATCGGGAGCCGGGCGATGGCGGCGAAAGAGACGACGCAACGAAGAAACGCGTACGGGCAGTAGTGATATTATCTCGAGGCGGTTATAACGAAAAACCGCTCGTGATATGTGGTAATATCACGACGGTTATTATTAGAACCGTCGTGATGTTTCCTGACGGTTCTTTGTTGAAAACATGCGTGATATGTAGAATTATCACAGATAGTTATTAACAAGAACCATCTGTGATACTTCACAGACGGCTTTCAACATGAACCGCTCGTGATATTACCTCTTCACTGCGGTTGTTAGAGTAGCGATAATACGCATTTGCCTCTAAACCAAAATCGTCTGTGATTGCATGTAATACAGACGGTTTTGGTCAACCGTCTGCGATGAGGCGTCTAGTATTAGCCTTTTTGTAGTAGTGATTAGTTCTCCATGTAGCTGATGGTGAATCTAGTAGGCCGGTCTTCCCTCGCCTCATCGGTCTGCCGTATGTACCAGGCATGCAAAGTCCCGCAAGCCAAACCAATATGGTGTAATATTGTGTCGGAGACCAACGACATTCTGAGGGAGAACGTCCCAGGCTTGTGAGGCGCTTTAATCTTCTTCGATTTGCCCTTAGCACCTTGTGTGCTATTTGTCTTCCTAGAAGACGACTCGACATGCTTTTCTTGTTTCTTCGGAGCCGTCTCCACGGTAGCCGATATGGAGGCCTTCTGAAGCGGGGGTTGAGGTGGAGTCATCGAGGGTACTGTTGGAGAGGCATGGTTGTTGTGTGGAGATCGCGTCCTTTAGCGGTCAAGGGCGATGTCCCTCTTGGGCCATTGGACATAAGTGTACAAGGCATCTCCTAGTGTTATGATGTCTTCGTTCGGGCGCTTCTCTAGCGGGACAACCATCAAATTATCATGTACTATGTCCACCTAGACCTTGGTGTAACCCTACGCCAGTTGGGCACCGTGCACCACTATCCCTTCCTAGCATGGATACACCACCCCCTTAGCCTCAATAGAAATGGACGCAACGACCCTCACTTAGAGCCTGCAGGGTGTGGGCATGTAACATCCCAAAAAATTGCTTTCTTTAAAATTTAATTTCAAATTAATTATTTAAAATTGTCTGGATTTTATTTGGATCTTATTTGTATTTTTGTGTAATGCTGGAAGGAAATCTCAAATTTCAAAACTCCATTTCCAATCTATATTCAAATCCAAATCTCCAGAAAATATTTGTTCCAATATCATGGTCCAATTTATTTATTTTCCCATCTCTCTTTTTCTAAAAGAAAAAGAAATTAAAAAATATATATTCTTCCCGATGAGTCACCCGTCCTAGTTTTCTCCAAGGACATGCACGCTTAACTCCAAAGCTTAATGCATGCATGCAGCCAACGTGAGATTTTATTCTCATTTGTTATTATACCCTCTCCTTTTCTTTTCTACCATTATTTCTACTCTCTATTCCAAACAAATTCCTCGTCTGTGATCGTCTCTCTCTGTTGCTCATTTTCTAAACCGAAGTTTCATGGCAGCGCCTCCTCACCTCACCGGCCACCGGCCACCACTGCCACGGCAGCCCCTCCGGTCCCACACCACCGCGCCACCTTCCCTTCTCTCTCCTTGCTCCCAAATGAGCCATGAGCTTCTAATGCCATTAATGGCGGCCGTTTCTTCTTTCTCTCATTCATCTCCATTCAAAGCCTTAAATCAATTTTTTTGATGAGAAACAGTTTCATTTAACTCCTCCACGCTTCAATGCTCTCAATTGAACAGATCTATAATGCGGAGCCCTTGTAATGCAAATCGTGCGTTTCATTGTTTGCAACCGAACCATTGAGCTTCTTCCACCATTAGTGGCGGTTACCTCTCCTCTCTCATTTCCTTCCATTTAAAGCTTTCTATTCAAACCGCTTTGCAGCACTAAATTCCTATTAAACTCTCTCTTCATGCCATGCTTTCATTTGCGCAGATCCATCAAGTGCAACCACTTTGCCGTTTTACGTTTCCATATTGAATCGACATTATCCGCTCGTAGATCTTCACCTTCCCGACGATGCAGCTCCCAGTTGCAGCTATATAAGGGTATACTGTCTTTTCTTTGATCCTTTGCACCCTCTCCAAGTGTTGAATCACCAGTGCCACATCCATCCTTGTAATCCACCTTGCATTGTTGTAGAACTTGGTAAGCACCTCCCACCGAGAGCTCCACCTACTCCACCACCGCCACCAACCATCTACCATCTTCGCTATATTCTTGCAGCTGCATGCTGATTTGTTATTGTTCCATTCGACTGCAACATATTCATGGTGCTTCTGTATGCATATAGTTTGAAGTTGATTAGTGCTGTTGCTAGTTAATCTTCTGCATCGTGCTTGCTATACTCCTGATCGGCTGCTTGATGTTCCATTTGGTCTCATAGTTTTTGCTGCTGTTTGTTTGCCTTCATTCGGCTGCAAAATAGCATGCTACACTTTCTCTGTTCGTAGCTTGAAGAAAGTGAACAGTGTCCTACTAGAAAAATCAGCATGAAGCTTTGTACATGCATCTCATTTTTGAGATTTTATTTTCCACAATTTCGTTCGTTCTCATACAAATTCCAAATCCAACGATTCTTTCTCCTAAATCCATCTAAATTCATTCTCTACTTCCAGTATTTATTTTGTAATTTTTGGATTTTATTTATTTTCTGCTATTTATTTGGTCTGTTGCGCGCGTGTAGAGTTTGACGTCGCCGACACAAGTTTGGATCAACAGGAAGCGTTTACCTCCAACGTCAACGAAGGCAAGTCATAGACCTTTGATCATTTTGTACCCAGTTTACAAAATTATATTGTTTTATATAAACATGCATTGCTAATTTTATATCAATTGATTTTGGGAATAGTTAAATGCCTATTTGACAATATGCCTCCTTGAATAATTGTGAATTACATGTTGACATGTAACCTTGGACACCATAGACTGGTTTAATTTTAGTTGGTCATATTTTATTACCAACATGGGTATCGTATATTACTTAGTCATGCTTTAGTTGAACGATGGGTTCCTTCACCATGTTAATCATGAAAATTTGACTTAATGATATATGGAACTGTGGCGTGACCACTATTATTAAAATTTGTTGTGCCATGGCAAGGGTTGCCATTTGGACGGGTTTGAACTAAAAATGATTTCATACTCAGGCGATTGATCGTGCAGTAAAGGGGATGATTTGGGATGTGGTTGACTCGCCTGAGTAGTCAGTAAGGACTTAACTTTGTGCACCATTGATCTGGGCCATACCGTACAACCACAAGTCTATTTATGGGGTGGACCTGGCCGACTAATTAGCGATGTTTTGATTCGGTTCTGTCATGGGTTGATAAGCGGCGCAAGAGGGGGCCCAGAATGGCGAAACCTCAGCGGACAGAACCGAGTTAAAACAGAACTTTGTAAAAGCCTTGTCACGTGCTCTAGACTGCTTACCTAAGGTAGTGAGCGGTGGAATAGATATATGCCGAACAAACTAGAGAATTCGTGTCTTGCGGGTCAAGCTGTACAACCTCTGCAGAGTGTAAAACTATTCGAATAGCCGTGTCCCCGGTTATGGACAATGCCTGGTGATTTCACACGAGGGTTAGATTTTTATTAAAAATGTTGGAATGATGGAACGGTTGGGAAGTGAATAGGGTTGTTCACTATTTGCTCTAAAGAACTGGTTTACTTATATATTTAATCTTTTAAATTGTGCTTTTCAATCTATTTACTGTATTTACTGTGAATATTGCTTTCTGCAAAATAGCCATAAAGCTACACTTGTTCAAGCCTTGCATAAATACTATTTGCATACATTTCCCTACGACTTGTTGAGTACATTCAAAGTACTCACGGCTTTATGCCCTCTGGTTGATCAGCAGTCATCAAGGAAGACCCAGGGAACATTGAGTTCTACGAGGAGGAGTATTTCGAAGACTATGCGAACTAGGGTGCGCTCTCCACTCGATTGCCTGTGGGCATGTCGGATGGCTACCACAAGAGTTTTTTCCGCTGCAAGTTTATTATTCTGTCTTTAAGCCCTGTGTGGCAATAATTGTAAAACCTTGACCATAAGGTCCGTTGTTACTTTTTAATAATATTTGGCTTATTGTTAGCTATCTCGATGTATGGATATGATTTCATCAATGTTGACTCTGTGTGAACTAGCTACTGATCTTGGGACTAGTTCAGAATACACAAAGGGTCCGGATTTGTAGATTCGGGTCCCGACAGAGATGGTATCAGAGCCATATCGACTGTAGGACGCAACCATAGTTAGCATGGTCGTTTTAGCCAAAAGTTTCAAAGTTTATTTTATAAATCAAACCAACAATTGATGAATAGTTATTCTCCTCTCGTCTTATTCTATTTCTTTTCTCATCTTGTTCTATTCTCTTCTCATATCAATCTTAGGTTCTTATCTCTTGTCTATTCTGAAACTTTATTTTAAAATTTAACTTGACCTCTCTCACCTCAATAATCTCTATAGAAACGAGTCTTTAGTGATCAAAGCATGGATGGTTTGGAAGTCTCAAGATCTGTCATTTTAGTCTTAGTAACCCTTAAAAGTTAGACTAGTTAGCCTCGCCTAGATCGTGTGTTTTAGGATTTTCGGTTGCTCTTGTTTATTGTTTCTTTTGTAATCTTTTCGGTTTTGGTCTGTGTTGTTTTCTGTTTCTAGGTAGCCTGCTCCCCTAGATGACTTTACCACTTATCTTTTGCTTGTTCCCTCTCATCTCTTTAACCGTCAGTTTACTCTTTAGATGGTTCAGACCCGCAACACCGCAAGCCAAGGTGGACCCATGGATCCCAACACCAGTGCTGACCTCAATGCACCACCTCCTTCAGCCACTGTAGCAGACCAAGGCTTGGGAAAGTTCATGGCAGCTCAGACGCAGCTGACGAATGCCATGATGCAAAATATGAACCAGATGATGAATCAACAGAATCAGACCGCTGCTGCTCTAATGACATTGATGAACCAGAACAATCAGTTGCCGCCGTACACCGCCTCCACCACAAGCTTTTCAGCAGTCCAAGTTGTCAGAATTCATGAGGACGCGTCCACCTACTTTCTCCAACTCATCCGAACCTTTGGACGCAGATGACTGGCTGCGTTCCATAGAGAAGAAGTTGGCTATTGCTCGATGTGATGACCGCGAGAAGGTACTGTTTGCCACACACCAGCTCGAAGGCACTGCTGCGGAATGGTGGGAGAATTATTGTGCCACCCATGCAAATCATCAAGGTATCACTTGGGCTGAGTTTTCTGAAGTTTTTCGTCACTCTCACATTCCTGATGGAAAGGTGGAGATGAAGAAGAATGAATTTCGTGAGCTGCAATAAGGGAACTCGTTGGTGAGTGAATACCTCAACAAGTTCACTCAACTCTCTCGTTATGCCCAAGAGGACGTTGCCACGGATGATGCTCGCTAGAAGCATTTCAAGCGTGGACTCAACCCTAGCTTGAAGGTTCAAGTTGTCGGCAACGACTATGTGGATTTCCAGCATCTCGTAGACAAGGCCATGCTTATTGAGGAGTCTCGTCGCGAGTTGGAAGAATCTCGCAAGAGAAAGATGATGCAACACAGTGCCCATCAAGGTCACCAGCAAAGATCCAGGATGAGTGTGCAGCCTTCCATCCGTTTCACTCCTCCTGCTACATTCAGGACTCTTGCACCAGTTCCTCGCCCAGCTGCTCCAGGATTCCGCAACTTCGGTAACAATAACACCAACAACCAGCAGCCTAGAAATATCAATCCTGCCGCTGGGAATTACCTGCTTTTAATCTGCCGACAAATGGGACACTATGCCAACAATTGCCGCATGAAGCAAGCTCCAACGCTGTCGATTCAATTTGGGAGCTACTCCAACCGAACCCCATGCCAGAGCGGGGCGTGGAGCACCTCAGACTCCAAATGCAGCTGCTAGGACTCCACAACCTTTTGGGAGAGGCCGTGTGAACCTTGTCACAGTGGAGGAAGCCCAGACAACCCCAGATGTCGTGCTGGGTAAGTTCCTAGTTAATTCAGCACCTGCTACTGTTTTGTTTGATTCTGGAGCTTCGCATTCGTTTGTTTCTCGGAGTTTTGCTGCAAAGCAACAGTTCAAGGCTTTGACTCTTAAAACTACTTTGTTGGTTCAATCACCCGGTTCGGAGTTGAGTACGAACCAAGGTTGCCCAAAAGTTAAAGTGGTCATAGAAGGGGTAGAATTTCTAGCCAACCTCATAATCTTAGATACCAAGTCCTTAGATGTGATTTTGGGAATGGATTGGCTTGCTAAGCACCAAGCAATTTTGGATTGTGGTGGCAGAAGCATCACTTTGGTCAGTCTGAGTGGAATCAAAGTAAAATTTGAAGCCTCCATGGAAAAACAGGATGGAGCACTAGTTTGCAGTATCAAGACTGTAGCTTTGGAAGATGTGCTAGTGGTTAGAGATTTTCCGGATGTTTTTCCTGAAGATTTACCTGGAATGCCACCAGACAGGGACATAGAATTCGTCATCAATCTAGTTCCTGGAACTGCACCTATCTCTAAGAGACCTTATCGTCTACCTGTTGATGAGTTAGTTGAGATGAAGAAGCAAATCAAGGAGTTACAAGAAAAAGGTTTTGTCAGACCAAGTTCTTCCCCGTGGGGTGCCCCAATGATCTTTGTGGAGAAGAAGGATGGTACCCAGCGAATGTGCGTGGATTATCGCTCACTCAATGAGGTCACCATCAAGAACAAGTACCCTCTACCAAGAATTGATGATCTGTTCGATCAATTGAAAGGAGCCGAAGTGTTCTCAAAAATAGATTTGAGATTAGGTTATCACCAGCTGAAGATTCGACAGGAGGATATTCCCAAGACAGCTTTCTCAACCCGGTATGGATTGTATGAATACACGGTCATGTCTTTTGGGTTGACCAATGCTCCTGCCTACTTTATGAATTTGATGAATAAAGTATTCATGGATTACTTGGATAAGTTTGTCATTGTCTTCATTGATGATATCCTAGTATATTCTAAGAGTAAGGAAGAACATGAGGAGCATCTTTGTTTGGTTCTTGAGAAGCTTAGAGATAATCAACTCTATGCCAAATTCAGTAAGTGTGAGTTTTGGATGAAGGAAGTTACCTTTTTGGGTCACGTCATATATGTAGAAGGAGTTGCCATCAACCCCAACAAAGTCAAGGATGTGCTCAATTGGGAGTCACCCAATACAGTGCCTCAAATCAGAAGTTTTCTTGGTATGGCGGGATATTATCGTCGATTCATAGAAGGATTCTCTAGGATAGCAAGACCTCTCACTCGATTCTTTGAAAAAAGAGAAGAAATTTGCATGGACACCAGAATGTGAGCAGAGTTTTCAAGAATTGAAGAAGCGTTTGACCACCGCTCCAGTGTTGATTTTGCCTGATATTCGGAAGGATTTTGAGATTTTCTGTGATGCATCACGTTAAGGTCTCGGATGTGTTTTGATGCAAGAAAGGAAGGTTGTAGCCTATGCTTCACGACAATTGAAGCCTCATGAAGTGAATTACCCCACCCATGACTTAGAACTGGCTGCCATAGTGCATGCTCTGAAGATATGGTGACATTACCTTATTGGTAATCGCTGTGAAGTTTATACCGACCATAAGAGCCTGAAGTATATTTTCACTCAAGCCGATCTTAATATGAGGCAAAGAAGATGGTTGGAATTGATAAAAGATTACAATATTGGAATTCACTACCATCCGGGCAAAGCTAATGTAGTAGCTGACGCTTTGAGTAGAAAGGTCTATTGCAATACTCTGATGATCAAGGAAAGTCAGCCAGCATTACATGAAGAGTTTCAGAAGCTCAAGCTTGAATTGGTTGAAGAAGGATTGTTAGCCACTTTGGAAGTGCAACCCACACTGCAAAATCAGATCAGGAAAGCTCAGGTTGAAGATGCAGATATCAAGGAGATTAAGAACAACATGAAGAAGGGAAAATCTTTAGGATTTTCGAAGATGATCAAGGAACTATTTGGTTCGAGAAGCGATTTGTGTACCGGACGAGAAGAGCTTAGCGGTTGATACTCAAGGAAGCTCATGAAACCCTTTATTCCATTCACCCTGGAAGCACGAAGATGTATCAAGATCTTAAGGAATTATATTGGTGGCCTAGTATGAAGCGCGAAATTGCTGAATTCATAGCTCATTGTGACATCTGTCAGCGAGTTAAAGCTGAACATCAAAGACCTGCTGGATTGCTTCAACCTTTAAAGGTACCTGAGTGGAAATGGGAAGAAATTGGAATGGATTTCATCACCGGTCTGCCAAGAACAAGAGCTGGATATGATTCTATCTGGGTGATTGTAGATCGTCTAACAAAAGTTACACACTTCATCCCAGTCAAGACTACCTACTCAGGAGATAGACTTGCAGAATTGTATATGGCAAAAATAGTATGTCTGCATGGTGTACCAAAGAAGATAGTGTCGGATCGAGGATCTCAGTTCACCTCAAGATTCTGGCAAAAACTGCATAGTATTCTGGGTACTAATCTAAAATTTTAGTACAGCTTATCATCCACAGACAGATGGACAAATAGAAAGAGTAAATCAAATCCTAGAAGATATGTTGAGATCCTGTGCTCTAGCAAACAAAAACAGTTGGGATCAAAGTTTGCCCTATGCAGAGTTTTTGTATAACAACAGTTATCAATCAAGTCTGCAGATGTCCCCGTTTGAAGCTCTTTATGGAAGAAAATGCAGAACACCCCTGTATTGGACTGAAACAGGAGAAGGCCAAGTGTTTGGGCCAGATGTTTTGAAGGAAGCTGAAGAACAAGTTCGATCAATTCGGGAAAAGCTGAGAACAGCACAGTCCAGACAGAAAAGTTATGCTGATAATCGTCGCCGAGATTTAGTTTTTGCAACTGGAGATCATGTGTATCTGAAGGTTTCACCCTCAAAGGAATGCGTCATTTCAGAGTAAGAGGAAAGCTTGCACCAAGATACGTTGGACCTTTTCCAATTCTAGCCAGAAGAGGAGAAGTTGCCTACCAGTTGGAGCTCCCACCTCAGTTGTCAGATGTTCATGATGTCTTCCATGTGTCTCAATTAAAAAAATGTCTGCGAGTGCCAGAGGAGCAAATGCCATTGGAATCAATTGATTTGCAAGAAGATCTCACCTACAAGGAGCAGCCTATCAAGATTCTGGAAGTAGCAGAGCGTGTGACGAGGAGTAAGATCATCCATTTTTGCAAAGTTCAATGGAGCAATCACACTAAAGAGGAAGCCACCTGGGAGCGTGAAGAGGACCTGAAGGCCGAGTTTCCGCACCTATTCTCTAGCCAGCCTGAATCTCGGGGTCGAGATTCCCTTTAAGGGGGGTAGGTTTGTAACATCCCAAAAATTGCTTTCTTTAAAATTTAATTTCAAATTAATTATTTAAAATTGTTTGGATTTTATTTGGATCTTATTTCTATTTTTGTGTAATGCTGGAAGGAAATATCAAATTTCAAAACTCCATTTCCAATCTATATTCAAATCCAAATCTCCAGAAAATATTTGTTCCAATATCATGGTCCAATTTATTTATTTTCCCTTCTCTCTTTTTCTAAAAGAAAAAGAAATTAAAAAAATATATATTCTTCCCGATGAGTCACCTGTCCTAGTTTTCTCCAAGGACATGCACGCTTAACTCCAAAGCTTAATGCATGCATGCAGCCAACGTGAGATTTTATTCTCATTTTTATTATACCCTCTCCTTTTCTTTTCTACCATTATTTCTACTCTCTATTCCAAACAGCCTTCCTCGTCCTGTGATCGTCTCTCTCTGTTGCTCATTTTCTCTAAACCGAGTTTCATGGCAGCGCCTCCTCACCTCGCCGGCCAGCCGGCCACCACCGCCGGCAGCGCCTCCCCGGTCCCACACCACCGCGCCACCTTCCCTTCTCCTCTCCCTTGCTCCCAGCCGAGCCATGAGCTTCTAATGCCATTAATGGCAGCCGTTTCTTCTTTCTCTCATTCATCTCCATTCAAAGCCTTAAATCAATTTTTTTTGATGAGAAACAGTTTCATTTAACTCCTCCACGTTTCAATGCTCTCAATTGAACAGCATCTATAATGCGGAGCCCTTGTAATGCAAACTGCTGCGTTTCATTGTTTGCAACCGAACCATTGAGCTTCTTCCACCATTAGTGGCCGGTTACCTCTCCTCTCTCATTTCCTTCCATTTAAAGCTTTCTATTCGAAACCGTTTGCAGCACTAAATTCCTATTAAACTCTCTCTTCATGCCATGCTTTCATTTGCGCAGTCCATCAAGTTCAGCCACTGCCGTTCTTACGTTTCCATATTGAATCGACATTACTGTCGCCCGTAGATCTTCACCTTCCCGACGATGCAGCTCCCAGTTGCAGCTATATAAGGGTATACTGTCTTTTCTTTGATCCTTTGCACCCTCTCCAAGTGTTGAATCACCAGTGCCACATCCATCCTTGTAATCCACCTTTGCCGCTGTTGTAGAACTTGGTAAACACCTCCCAGCCGAGCTCCACCTACTCCAGTCACCGCCGGCCAACCATCTACCATCTTCTGCTTGCTATTCTTGCAGCTGCATGCTGATTTGTTATTGTTCCATTCGACTACAACATAGTCATGGTGCTTCTGTATGCATATAGTTTGAAGTTGATTAGTGCTGCTGCTAGTTAATCTTCTGCATCGTGCTTGCTATACTCTGATCGGTACTTGATGTTCCATTTGGTCTCATAGTTTTTGTTCTTTGTTTGTTTGCCTTCATTCGTGCAAAAATAGCATGCTACGCTTTCTCTGTTAAGTAGCTTGAAGAAAGTGAACAAAGTCCTACTAGAAAAATCAGCATGAAGCTTTGTACATGCATCTCATTTTTGAGATTTTATTTTCCACAATTTCTTTCGTTCTCATACAAATTCCAAATCCAACGATTCTTTCTCCTAAATTCATCTAAATTCATTCTCTACTTCCAAAGATTTATTTTGTAATTTTTGGATTTTATTTATTTTCTGCTATTTATTTGGTGCATTCTGCGTGTAGAGTTTGGCGTCACGACACAAGTTTGGATCAACAGAGGCGTTTACCTCCAACGCCAACGAAGGCAAGTCGTGACCTTTGATCATTTTGTACCCAGTTTACAAAATTATATTGTTTTATATAAACATGCATTGCTAATTTTATATCAATTGATTTTGGGAATAGTTAAATGCCTATTTGACAATATGCCTCCTTGAATAATTGTGAATTACATGTTGACATGTAACCTTGGACACCATAGACTGGTTTAATTTTAGTTGGTCATATTTTATTACCAACATGGGTATCGTATATTACTTAGTCATGCTTTAGTTGAACGATGGTTTCCTTCACCATGTTAATCATGAAAATTTGACTTAATGATATATGGAACTGTGGCGTGACCACTATTATTAAAATTTGTTGTGCCATGGCAAGGGTTGCCATTTGGACGGGTTTGAACTAAAAATGATTTCATACTCGAAGCGATTGATCGTGCGATAAAGGGATGATTTGGGATGTGGTTGACTCTTTGAGTAGTCGATGAAGGACTTAACTTTGTGCACCATTGATCTGGGCCATACCGCATACAACCACAAGTCTATTTATGGGGTGGACTGGCCGACTAATTAGCGATGTTTTGATTCGGTTCATCATGGGTTGATAAGCGGCAAAGAGGGGCCTGAATGGCGAAACCTCGTGAACAGAACCGAGTTAAAATGAACTTTGTAAAAGCCTTGTCACGTGCTCTAGATCGCTTACCTAAGGTAGTGGCGGTGGCATAGATATATGCCGAACAAACTAGAGAATTCGTGTCTTGTGGGTCAAGCTGTACAACCTCTGCAGAGTGTGAAACTATTCGAATAGCCGTGTCCCCGGTTATGGACAATGCCTGGTGATTTCACACGAGGGTTATATTTTTATTAAAAATGTTGGAATGATGGAACGGTTGGGAACTGAATAGGGTTGTTCACTATTTGCTCTAAAGAACTGGTTTACTTATATATTTAATCTTTTAAATTGTGCTTTTCAATCTATTTATTGTATTTACTGTGAATATTGCTTTCTGCAAAATAGCCATAAAGCTACTCTTGTTCAAGCCTTGCATAAATACTATTTGCATACATTTCCCTATGACTTGTTGAGTACATTCAAAGTACTCACGGCTTTATGCCCTCTGGTTGATCAGCAGTCATCGAGGAAGACCCAGGGAACATTGAGTTCTACGAGGAGGAGTATTTCGAAGACTATGCGAACTAGGGTGCGCTCTCCACTCGATTGCCTGTGGGCATGTCGGATGGCTACCACAAGAGTTTCTTCCGCTGCAAGTTTATTATTCTGTCTTTAAGCCCTGTGTGGCAATAATTGTAAAACCTTGACCATAAGGTCCGTTGTTACTTTTTAATAATATTTGGCTTATTGTTAGCTATCTCGATGTATGGATATGATTTCATCAATGTTGACTCTGTGTGAACTAGCTACTGATCTTGGGACTAATTCAGAATACACAGAGGGTCCGGATTTGTAGATTCGGGTCCCGACAGGGCACCTACAAAACGATACACAATTAACTAAGACGTCCTACAGGTCTATCTTTGGAGTATTCCAGAGATGTACATTATCTGGATGACGTCGATAGGTAATTGGACGTCGCCAAGTTCAGAAAGTGCAGGCGTGGACGCGACGCTACTCCGATATTGAGGGGGGCTAGCTCCCAAAATCATGGGGGTGGCTTGTGACTGGTTGATGAGTTGATTCATTTGTTCCTGCAGTGATGTTAACTGTCCTTGAAATTGTGCAGTAATCCGTGCACTAATCTCCTCTTTCAACTATCCTCGCACTCGGCCATGGATCTCTTCTAACTCCTAGATGCCTCGGAGTTGTGTGGGAATCCATGCATCCAAGGTATGTAAACCCTAAGGCCTCGTGTGGCGACCCTAGAATCAGACCCGTTTTGAGTCAAGTGATTGCGCCGGAGGCACAACACTTAACAAGAAACAAAAGCGATTCCGAGTGCCCAGATATGTGTCTCATATTAGCTCCCAAGGATCAGTGGCTAACATGCACATATCCAAACACAACATTGCATCACATACATACTCAAATAAGCAAGAAATACAGCATCGTTATTACAAAATCAACAAATAGAACCTTATGGTCCAATTTTGCATAAGAGGGCTGACTGGCCAAATTTAATTATAAAAAATTAAATCACAGCGGAAGTAGATAAGGAAATGAAAGAGAAAAGCCAAGTTGGCATGCCAAACCCACAAGCAACCAACTGGAGTTAAAGCCGAAACATCTGTTGTACTTAAGCCGATTCGAATGACTTCGCACTTGTAGCATGGACAATCCGATTGGGTACAAAAATGTACTCGCAAGACTTACAAATAGCAACATATAATAAATGCAATCAAGTGTCAAAGGAAGACTACTACACTAGGCAATTTTCAGCATAAAGCAAGTTTTTCATTGAGATAACCGATATAGATTCAAATTGCCATTTGTTAAACATTTAGAAAACATTATATAACAGTAGGTAATCCCAATTCATCATCAACAACAATAGATACTCCAATTATAATCAACACACAAACCTCCCATTCGTGACACAATTCATTTCTTAACCAATCAACATGTGAACTTCCTATTTGTGACAACGTACGAGATTTGAACAATTCAACACATGAAGTAACATTTCCAACATAACCCAACCCAAAACCCATAAGCTAACTATGCATGGTTTCACAAAACGATGTCCATACCGGGGACACGATTATTCGAATAGATTATTTGACTCTACAGAGGTGTACAGCTTTACCCACACAATATGAATACCTCATAATGTTGGCCAATTCACTCTTCCATAGGAGTGTGACTGTGATATCATAACGAGGCCATTATAATATCATGCGCTAACTATCAAACCACCCGAGGATCCAAACCATTGCAAGCTATCGTTTGCATCGAACCACGATACACCCCATTGTGTAAGTAAGTCCCTTGCGCACAAGAGACCCTTAAGGGCAAGTAAGACGGCACTTACATTGCTCCCACTAGATTGACAAGACAACAATGGTAAAACACGAGCCACCGTTAAAGTCTCAGCAACTACTGGTGCTCAAACAACAATTGTCAATCTAACTGTGTTTTGATAGCTAACACATAACAAATTATTTAGCCAAGCCATTGACCATAAACCCAGCATGTGGTTGCACGTGATACATTGTTCGACACACCATAGACCCAGACGGGGCTACACGAATTTGGGACAACCTCCCTTCATCACCCTATCACCCGTCCAAGTCCAACACACAATAACCCCCACCCAACAAGTCCACAAAACCAGATTCGAAGATCTGGACACATTCCTTAAATTCCATCAAAATTTAATTCAATTCACCGGCTAATGGACTAGCTCCATCAACCACTTTCAGCTACAACTACTAGCATGGCTAAGCTTTGATCTATCCTACAACAAAAAATTCCCATACATACATATATCCTAGGCAACAATTGAACAAAGGGATATCAACATTCAAGGAAGGTAATGCAGCAAGGAGGACATATCTAAAGCTACCCATTTGACATACAAGTATTTGAAATTAAAGCGATGCATAGAATACTTAAAAATCAACATAAATACTTTTGAAACTAATAGGAAAAGCAACATGCATCAAAGGAGGGGATTGATTGCCGTTGCTGGTACCACTCTCAATTACCCTCAGGAAGAACTCACTAATTTGTCGGAAATGTCAAACACCTAACGAAAGAATGATAATGCAATAAACACCAAATAAATCTAAAAATTAAAATTATTCTAAAATACATGAAATTTATAAATTGGGTATATTATTATTTTATATGAATTTAGAAACAGAAATTATTTGATTTAGAGTTTGTATGTGAGAGTTATAGTCTTTTGAAAATCGGAAAATGAGAAAAACCTGAAATTTGAGCTCACTTTGGCTCTCTATCCGAATTTTGCTGTTTTGGAGAAAATTTCTAAAATGTAAGTGAAGTTGAAAACTACAAAAATAGAAAGAGAATAACATTTTAGGAAAAAACCAATTGGATTCATCCTATTTGGAGTTCATATGAATTTATGAAGTTAATTCATTTTCTAGTGTAAAAATAATTCTTTCCAGAAATTAATTCTAATTTCGAAATTGTCACATCCCCAAGTTAATAAAGAGGATTACTATGCATTTCATGAGCATGCATCATTGTTTTCAAGCATTTACATAATTTATTGCACTTGGAAAATCTTAAAACACAATGTTAAACCTACACTTCAAATTTAACTCCAAATCAAAACTGAAACAAATGCTACTGAATTTTCTCTATAAATAATTTATTAAAATACTATATTAATTATCATGAATTAATATAATTTTCCCCAAATTTTTGGGATTGGTTTCAACCCTCAGAAAATTCAAAGACAATTCAATGTCACATTTTAAGTTTGAATTTAAAATGCACAAAATATAATATGAACAGTAAGTTTTAATAATTTTTATGGTCACTAGACCTTCCCAAGAACACCTATGAATTATTTCAGAATTTATAGAATTTTATTTCTATTTTTAGAGCCTCAGTCAAGCAGGTTGCTTCTTGGTCAAATCTGGAATCCAAAATCCCTAGCACTATTCGTTGGGTTCAAACAGAGCTCGAGTCCGATTGGGCCTAACCGACTTGGCTAAACCAACTAACCTAACTGGCCAAACCCGAGTCCAACCCCACCGTGTTGTGCCTCTGCCACGCCGGGCCCACGCACAGGGTCGTCTTCTTCGTTTCGCTGGCATGCACGCAGAGTGGCTTCGCCACGTGGCGGCCGGGCTCTGCCCTTACGCCCGGGGACGTTGTTAATCCGCCGCATGAACCAGCCAACCTAGGGCATCGCCACTCAACGGTGTTCCCATTTTCGTCTTCTTACCGGGTTAAAACCCCCTCCATGCCCATCTTTTTCCCTCACTTCTCCTCTGTTGACTGAGGAGAGGGAGGCTTGCTCGAGCTCATCTTTTCGGTAAGATCCTTGCTGAAAGATCTCTCAGCTCCTACATTCCTTGCCGTCCCCATTTTTGCTAATGGGCGGTCTTGTTTCTACTCATAGCTCATGGGACACGATCGTGCCATTGGAGCTTCTAGAGCGTGCACCAGTGATCCTTTTTGGCCATCTTCATCTCCGGTGAGAACCTAAGCTTTTCTTGCGCGTCATTTTGTGTCCATTAACACGACATTACTTTCCCCTTAACCAATTTAGCTTATGCACCACAGGATCACTGGAATTTGGACTTTGCCCCTTCTTGCCAGTCGAAACCCTATTCATCATCCATTGTCAATCGAGTAGGTCATTTATCGATTCCATGTAATTACACTATCTACTTAGCCTCCTTAATCTTTCCGGCACCCTCATTGCCCTTCGTTTTGTGCCTAGTATCCTACCCTTGTGAAGCCGAGCACCACCATCGCCATTGCCATCAACAAACAACCACCGAGCTCCACCAGTCTCTCCTTCACTTTGGTAAGCTTCAGTGTACCTCTCAGTAGCTCATGCATGCACTAAGTTGCACTTGTCTCGTTGATCTGGCACATGCACAAGTGGCCGTTGAGTAGCTACCACTCACCACCGGCTCACCGTCGTTCTAGGCCAGTTTAGCCGTCGTCGCCACTACTAGGAGGTGCGCAAAGCTCTGCGCTTTTCATTTGTGCCCTTGGTTGGCACCGCCGTGGCCAGGAATGCCGGCAAGGATCTGGTCAAGCCGAGCTCTTCTTGTTGGATCGTCCGTCAACGAAAGCGGCGACGTCATTAGAGTTAAATGCAATGATTAGTTATTAATGACTCAATCACTGTCGGCAAATCAGTAGTTAACTGGGTTAATGATTGGCACTTACATGTGGGCCTGGCCCCCTTTAAGTGCACTGAGCACATGAACCATGAACTAGGTTCATATGCCTGAGTCAATGACGTGTTGGGCCTACCTATCAGTTTTAACCGGAGTTAAAAAGGAAAATGAAAAGTAACACTATGCATTGGACCCCACCTATCATAGGCTATGGCTAGCTAGTGCCCGGTAAGAAAAAGTAATAAAAGCTTAATAAAATTCGAAATTTATTAATCTGCACACTAAAAATGTGAATGACTTCAAAAATACATAACTAATTCATCTCAACTCCAAAATGGTTGAAACCAATGCTATTAATTTTAATTTTTAATGAACTTTATATTAAAATTGGTTTCAAACATGTCTCTATAGCAGAGAGTATTATTTTGGAAATTGATCCATAACTCAATTTTTTTTACAATAGAAAAAGCTGATAACTTTAAAAATGCATAACTAATTCATAAAAACTCCAAATGAGATGAACCCAAATGTTTTGGACTTATAATAATATTCCCTCTTTATCTATATAATTCTTGTATCCCCTACTATTCTATAAATTTTGACCAAATAATTAAATTACATGAAGTAAGACATATTGGAATCTAAAATTCAAATTGCTATAACTTTCACATAATAACTCCAATTGGAATAATTCTTTCACCTAAAAATCATCTAAAATCATGCACTAGACACTGTAGAAAAATTATGTATTTTTGAGCACTGTGATTTTTGAAGTATTTCTCAGTGTTTATCTGTCGGACCCAGGAGTATAACCCCCCAAATCCTTTGTGCATTTCTGAACTAGTCCCATGATTAGTCGCTAGTTCACATAGTAAACAGATATGGTAACATCCATAAATTGCACAATTATAGTAATAATCAACATAGTTTATTTCAAAAGAGGCTTACAAGCCAACAATAAAGAACACAGCGGAAGACGAAGAAGTTGTAGTAGAGTCCAGTTAATCTGCCACAGGTAATCGACTGGGGTAGCGGCCTAGTCGTCGAGATCCTCACCGGTAACAAAGTCCTTCTCCTCTAAAATTTATTTGCATAAAGTAAGGATGAGCACAATTACCATGCTTGCAAGTTACACCCAATAACAGAGTTAATGCATGCATGGATGTAACAAAGGATGGCTTATAGGGTTATTTGTGTAGAAGCAATATTTGACAAATTTAAATACAATACTAAGTTCAAAAGCTCAAATTTTTCAATACCTAAATTGATTTTGAATTGATAAAGATAGTGTAGGCACCAACCTAACACTAACTTAAACACGGGCACCAACTTGGGGCTTTAACCCATAACTTTTCTCATGGACACCCATCCATGTCAAAACTGTTTTCAAAATCATTTTGAAATTATTACCAAAGTCTAACTTTGAGTGGCTTTATTGAGCATGTCCATGACCGTGAACACGGCTATTCGAATAGTTCTTAACACTCTGCAGAGGTTGTACAACTTTACCCACATGACATGAATTCTCTAGTTTGTTTGGCATCCGTTGATACCATCGCTCACTACCTTAGGTAAGTAGTCTAGAGCATGTGTCAAGGCCTTTACAATGCGCCATTCCACCGTAGTCCCCCCTCGCTAAGGTTTTGCCCCCCTTTGGATTGACCATTTGCAGGGTTCATAGCCCTCTCTTGCGCCAGGTGGGACTAACGTAGGTCATAACATGACTACCCACCGCATCTGAAGGGAACGACCACGGTGAAACATTGCAAATTAGTTGGCCAGGTCCCCTCCCCATACTCAGGATATGTGGTAGTACGATGTGGCTTAACAAAAGCGGCTCTCAGGCCGGTCCTTAACTGACTTGGGCAACTTCCAAAAACCCTGGGTCTTAATCCTACCCAGATTAAGCTCGTGCATAAAGGCCTGCACCCACCAACCATCGAAATTTGCCCAAGTCCAAACCATCATTTAGTTTTATTTCATTTTTCAAATCATTTGAAAACTCCCATGACACACCAATGCCATGGATACAATTTAAACAACATTTGATTTTTGGCTGAAATTCCCCAAATCAAATATTTCAGATCTAAGCATGGCTAAGCATAATTTTTGACAAAATGTTCTAGTTCATACTATTGCATAAACTAGATTTTCATCTAAGGTAACAAGGTATGAATTATTTCAATATCAAGATTGGCAGTATAAAGGATTTAGGCATAACTACAATTTAAAACAGGTATTTAAATTACAATGAATAGAAATAAGCATGTAGTAATAATTTAAAACAGAATTTAAATAATTTTAAATAATAGGCTCAAATATGATCAAAGGTATAACTTGCCTTGCTTAATTAATTGCTCTCAAACAGTGTCGAAATCTTACTCTCCGAAGTCGTCGAAATCTATATGCGAAAATAAGCCAAATTCAAACAATATTCAAATAAAATTCAAAAATTACAAAATAAATACTGGAAGTAGAGAATAAATTTAGGAGAAAGAACCGTTGGATTTGGAGTTCGTATGACAACGAACAAAATTGTAGAAGTTCAAACCTCAAAAATGAGATGCATATGTTAAGCACATGGACTAGCTTGCATGGCACTGTTGCTTGCCATGCAACGTGAACAGGAAGCAAGATTCAACAAAAGCACAGCGCACAGAGAAATGGTGACGCTAGTGAAAGGGAAAGGAGAGACGGCCGGCGAAGCACAAAAATGGAATGTTAGGAGCGAGATGGACCCAATGGTGATGGTCGCGTCATCGGCGGAGGTCCGGTGCGGTGACGATGCGCAAAAAGGCCCACAAGGAAATAGTAGCACCGGTGAGCTGGAGGTGTTTTAGGAAAAAAAAAAGGAGGGAGCACCGTGTAGAATGTTGCGAGGTGAAGCCAATAGCGTTTACAATATCATCAGGGGAACAACGATGGCACCTAAAACGACGAAGGAAGGTGGTTCTGCCATTTGCAGAATTTTTTTTGCTTAAGGCGAGATAAAGGGGCGAATTCCAGGGATATGATGAGGAAGCTGAGGGGCACGCCGCGACGTGGTCGGCTCGGGAAATGAGTGACCGAGGAGAGAGAACAGAGGAGAGATGTGTTGGAAGTGCACTGTTCATCTTTCTTCATGACGAGAACAGAAGCAAAAAGCATGTAGTTGCATGAAGAACAGAAGTGAATCAGTATGCAGCCACATGAAGCAAGAATAGCAAGCAGAAGATGGTAGAGGGCTGGCTGGCGGTGTCGGTGGTGGTGGCCGGAGGTGGCTTACCAAACACTACAGCAGCGGCAAAGGAGGCACAAGCTACTGTCAATGGAGAAATTAATAGGAATGAAATAGTGGCTGTGTAGGTTTAGACTCCAGGAGAAAGCTCACTCATGGCTTCCTTCTTGACACACGCACACGAGGAAGAAGATGATAGACACAAGTGCATTGGGCGACTCCTCCAAGTTTCGAGTCAGCCACTACGACCGAAGGACCACGACGATATCGCACGCTCCAGAATCTCTATGACAATACTGCTGTGCTGGACTTAACTGATTCATTCAGTGAGCTATGCCTTCTTGCAGCGGAGGAACCTACTTCTTGGTCAGAAGCTGAAAAGATTAGGTGCCGGAAGGAAGCAATGCAAGAGGAGCTCAATGCTATTGAGTCAAACAACACATGGCAGCTTGTCGAGCCTCTTGCAGGGGTTCGACCGATTGGATTGAAATGGATTTTCAAGGTCAAGAAGAATGCACAAGGAGAAGTGGTGAAGCACAAAGCACGTTTGGTGGCAAAGGGGTACATACAACAGTAAGGTGTTGACTTCGTGGAGGTTTTTGCACCGGTAGCCAGGATGGAAACAACGCGAGTGTTGATAGCTCTAACAGCAAGGCAGGGTTATGAAGTGCATCATATGAACGTCAAGTCTGCATTCCTGAACGGGGAGCTTCATAAGGAAGTGTATGTCTTTCAACCACCGGGTTTTGGAGACAAGGACAATCCTCACAAAGTGTTTCGGCCTAACAAAGCATTGTATGGGTTGAAACAGGCTCCGAGAGCATGGAATGAAAAACTGGACAGCAGTCTCATCTCCCTTGTTTTTGTGAAAAGTCCTTCAGAACATGCCTTATACAGGAGAGGTTCTAAGTCTTTGTGTTTGCTTGTTGGGGTTTATGTTGATGATCTTTTCGTTGTGGGCTCTCATTCTCACGAGATTCAGAAGTTCAAGGAGGAAATGAAGAATCTGTTTAACATGAGTGACCTGGGTATGTTGAGTTACTATCTAGGGATGGAGGTTCATCAGACTGAAGAAGGCATCACAATGAAGCAAATTGCTTATGCATTGAAAATTTTGGAGAAAGCTGGGATGGGTGATTGTAATCCAAGCAAAATGCCAATGGATGCAAGACTCAAACTTAGCAAGTCAAGCAATGCTACACCTGCTGATATTTCGGTATATAGAAGTTTGGTTGGGAGCTTGAGGTATTTGGTGCATACGAGGCCAGATATCTCTTACTCCGCAGGTTATGTGAGCCGGTTCATGGTGTTAGACCATGTGGCTAGGTCTAGTATATTTTAGTTGATGAATATTTGACAATGTTGGGTACTGATATTATTTGAGGCGTGTGGTGTGTGTGGACTAATGTCGGTCAAGTTGGGAAAAACTTGTGCCAGAAAAAAGATGGTGGTTTGGTCTTTGCATGTGCAGGATAACTCGGAGGCGATCGTGGTCTACGGCGGTGACCGGGAGATAGCTTGGTGCGAAGTCATGGTCCAGAGGGTCGAGGATGCTGGAGGAGACGGTCGAGCTCGAGTTGGGGCGCGTGGAGATCAAAAATGGATGATGCGTGTTGAAGCTACGGAGGCGCGTTTCAGAGGCTACGACACGTGACAATTTTGGGAGTGTCAAAAATTGGAAAGCTGAGAGAAGTTAGGAAATCCTTGTTTGTTAGGATTGGATTAGATTATGTATCCGTGTTGGATGAGGACACGTCTTGGGTTTAGAGACTACAGCCTCTCCGTAGGGGTGCAGGTGCTAGCACATATATATATGCTGGTGACGGCGGTTGCAGAGGATAGCGGAGACACAGCAGAAAAGAAATTAGGTGGCGGCGGCAGGAGGTTTTAGTCCTAGGGTTGCGGCGGCTGTGCAAGATGCGTGATCTGTAGACAGAAAAAGAAAGAACCGTGGCTGCACAGGGCGACGTGCATTTGCTTGTTGGCGGCGGCCGATTTCTTTTGGCTGTGCATGTTAATTGAAAAAGGTGTTGCAGAGCATTGTTTCTCCTAGAGAGTGTTCTGTAGCGGCTTGAGTCTTTTGGATTTGTTTATTGCTTGCTGTTGCAGCTTTTTGGATTGATTAATTCTTTTGCTGTTGGCTTTGATGGCCAGTGCTTTTGGATGTGAATGAGGCTTGAGTTTTTATATTTGTTTATTGCTAGCAGCCGTGACTTGTGGCTTTTGGTTTATGCATGAGATGAGGAGCCTAGTAGCTTTATGCTTTTGAGTCTGTTGGGGTCATCTTTGATTTAGTAGAAAGGCATCATCATGTGTTTAATGGCCATCGTATTTCCTGCATGAGATGAAGTGTTTTGCTGTTGGTCGTTATCTCTCCTAAGAACCAATCTAGGTAGTGCGACTGAGAGGAGGCTTTGGATTTTGTGCATGCTCTGTTCAGCCTGAACCAGAGGCTGTACATGAGGCTGACATGAGTTGCTAGTGGCAGCTTGCACGCGGTGCGGCTGTGCTTATGTTGTGCCAGCGCACCTGTGAGATGCTAATTTGATCCGAGGTGTTGAAGAGTGCGAAAAATCTTCTACAATCATTCACCCCCCTCTGATTGTCATCAACGATCCTACAAGTGGTATCAGAGCTAAGTTGCTATGGCGTCAGAGAGGTATGTGAATCATCCCCCCATGCTAGATGGTACTGATTTCACTTTTTGGAAGTGTCGTATGCAAGCATATATTGAGGCTCAAGGTAGTGATGTGTGGAATAAGGTTTCTAGTCCTTATGTGGTTCCTGCTACTGTTACTAATTTAAATAAAGCTGATGTTGATCTAAATTCTCTAGCTCGTAACTTGTTGTTTCAAGGAATCTCTCGCAAAGAGTTTGATCGTGTAGCTCATATTAGCTCTGCCCACTTAATATGGAAGACTCTTTGCGATTATCATGAGGGAACCACTAAAATTAAGAAAGTGCGTAAGAATCTTTATCAAAAAGAGTATTCTGATTTTGCTATGAAGCCTGGTGAATCTATTGATGATCTTTTGCTCATTTTGAAAAGATACTGAGTAGTTTGCGTGGTGTTGGTGTTATTCCGACTGATGAAGATAATGCAACTAAGATATTGAGATCTTTAGGTTCTGAGTGGTTGATGGTTGTCACAACTATCAATCAAACTATCGATCTAAATACTTTAACCATGGATGATCTCTACTCTAGATTGAAAACCTATGAGATGGAAGCTGTGCCGTCTAAAAGTGATAAATCTTCATCTTTAGCTCTTATGACTAACCCCATGCAGGCTGCTTCTTCGAGCTCTTGCCTTGTGTCTGTTTTGTTTTCTTCCACAGATGAACAGTTAGAGGAGATTCCAGAAGAGCAGCTTGTACTCTTCTCCAACAGGGTGACCAAGGCAATTAACAACATTAGATCAAGGCGGAGAGGTGGTCCAATCAGATGCTATGAATGTGGTGAGCTAAACCACATGAAGATGAATTGTCCCAAACTGAGGAGTAAGGAGGTCAAAGATGACAAAGTACCAACTCGTCGCTTTAAATCCAAGATTGACTCAAGCAAGAAGCATAATTATCGTAAGGCAGTCAAAAAGATACTCTCAGCACTTGATGAGATTGAATTAAGTGATGTTGATTCTGGAAGCGATGATGAGGACAACGTCAAGAAGACAAAGGAGGTGGATTTCACAGGGATGTGTTTTATGGCGAGCAGTGAGGAGCTTAACTATGATGATCTCTACAGTGATCCTGATGAGGTAAAACCCTCTTATACAGATTTATCTCGTGCTGTGCTTAGGTTGACAGATGAGCTCAAAAAGTATAAAAATAAATAAAGAAACATGATCTTGTTGTTGAGAACTTAAATTCTAAAATTGATAGACTTAAAACTTCTATTCCTGATGATGAATCTTGTGAGTCTTGCCAAGTTTTATTTTCTGAATTGGAGACTGCTAGGTCAATACATACTAAATTTGATGAATTAATACTAGCACATGACTCTTGTGACGAAAAGTTAAAACTTGCATATGATGAAATTGAAAAGCTCAAGTCTAGTTCTACTTGTTTAGAGTCAAGTATGTCAAATGCTCAAACTAAAACTTGCTCTAAATGTGAATTGCTGGAAGCTAGACTCAATACTTCTCAAGAAACAATCCAACAGATGCTTTATCATGAGATAGCTTCTTGCTCTAATTGTCCTAAACTTATAATTGAGATAGAAGCCTTGACTAAACAACTTAATAACTTTGCTGAAAAAGAAAGGTTGGCTCAGTCTAGTGCTTCTAAGGAAATTGTGAATGAATTTGTCAAGTGCACAACTCGTCCCACTCTAACTAAAGAAAATGAGTACCTTAGGGATACTTTAGAGAGATTTTCTTTTGGCAAGAAAAATCTGAATATGATTCTAGACAAGTCAAAATTGAGTGTCAAAAATACTGGTCTAGGATTTAATGCTGCTAATTATACCAAGAATAATCCACCTAAGATAGTTAAGGTCATTGGAAGTGGGCTAATTGAAACAAAAAGTGAGCCTCATAAAACTGTATTTTAATCTGCTGGTTTTGTGCAAAGCTCTTCTGCTAATGTTGTAGGTGCTAGCTCGTCATCTCATGAGAACTCTAATTATGTTAAATTTCATTGCACCTATTGTGGCAGAGATGGGCACTTGCATGAATCGTGCTTTAGGCGTGCTAAGAAAGAGAAGAAGGAAAGATTGAATGCATTAAAACAAAAACGTGCATCCACTTTTGTTGTTCCTAGAACTAATGCGAAAGCTAGGTTTTTAGAGAACTTTTATGATGATTTTAAATCTGATTCACGTGCTAGTTTGGGTTATCATTCAAATAAATCTCATTCAGCATTGCCTGCATTTCAAGGGGCAGCTAGACAGACCTCTTTTTAGCGTTCTGATCGCTCACACACACATGGTTCTTATTCTAGTTTTGTTGCTCCTGTTCATCGTGTATCTCAGTATTGGATCCCTAAATCTTATCTCAATAACCCCAGTACTGTGAGACCGATGTTTCCTGTGCTGTAAGAATAGCTGACGTGGTTGAAGAACATGAACTTGATTTGGTTCCAGTCTTTTACATCATTACTTGATTGGATCACTTGATGGTTCTTCATTTTCTTTGATGGCTTCCAAGATATTTCATTTTATGAGAGACCATGTGGAAAGGGTGATGTTGCTCTTCACCTTGTTGAGTTTTAGTTGCTATTTCTTTCTCAAAACTGTTTGTTTCTGCATGATCTACTATTTTACAAAGTGAATTAGGTGTGTTGCATCCTATGAGTTTATTCTAAGGGGGAGTTTGGGTTTAAAAATTAAGAAGCTTTGATTATTATTCTTGTCAAACAAAGTCATCAAGTCCAAGCCATTGAAATCAACTGAGTTGTAGAGCTTTCTTTATCATATTTATTCATATGCTGCGTAGCTTTGATCTTGACTGGTTTTAATTAATTTGCTACATTTAGAACTAAAGCATGACATGGTTGAAAACTTTGACTAGATTGATTATTATTATCACTTGGAGATGTCCATAGAAAAGGATGAGCTTGTTTGTGAGTTTTATTTTAAATCTTGGATTTGAAGCAAGTATGTCTCTCTTTGCAATCCTTTATGCTCACTCAATTTGGCATGTTATAAAAGATAAATGGTTGAGAAAAGGAAAATGAAAAGATGTATGCTTCAAGCATGCCATGCATAGCTATGTGTATTCAAAAGAAAAATACGCACACAAAAGTGCTCAAATGAAAAGAAGTATGCTTCAAGCATGCCATACATAGCTATGTATATTCAAAGAAAACAAAATATGCACACAAAAGTGCTTAAATGAAAAGAAGTATGCTACAAGCATGCCACCCTTGAAAAGAAGTATGCTACAAGCATGCCACATGCAAATAAGAATTGAAAGCGAAGCAATAGGGTGTTATATGAGACTACTAGCTCATCTAGATTTAACTTGTGTCTCGCTGTTAGGCTCTCACTTTTCTTGGTGATATATTTTTGTGGTGCTTATGATCGATTTAGTCATTTTTGAGATGCCTGTCATTAAGTTAAAATTGCATAATCATCCTTCAAGTGGTACTAACTTGTCTTATCTTTGCTACATGATACATGATTTTATATGATCCGGTTAAGCTCTACTCAACAAGATGGCTTGGTTACTTCATTAAATTGATTTGCATAATCTACAAAGTTTCTTGATTTTTACTCTCCTTGCTCCCTTGTTTTAGAATTATTCTGTCTCTGAAGTTCTTGATGATTACATTGCCAAAGGGGGAGAACAATGGGAAAATTTGAAAAAAAAAATGGAGAAATTTGCTTTCCTTGTGTTGAGGGGGAGTTTTTCAGCTCCTTGTGTTGAGGGGGAGTTTTTCACTGTGGTTTTGAAGTGTTTGCTTTGCAGCTTTGAAACTTTCTTTTTGCAAATTTCTTCTCTTTCAAATTCACAATTTTGAAGTATTGTCAATGTATTCATCAAGGGGGAGATTGTTAGACCATGTGGCTAGGTCTAGTATATTTTAGTTGATGAATAATTGACAATGTTGGGTACTGATATTATTTGAGGCGTGTGGTGTGTGTAGACTAATGTCGGTCAAGTTGGAAAAACTTGTGCTGAAAAAAAGATGGTGTTTTGGTCTTTGCATGTGCATGATAACTCGGAGGCGATCGTGGTCCACGGTAGTGACTGGGAGATGGCTTGGTGGGAAGTCATGGTCCAGACGGTCGAGGATGTTGGAGGAGACGGTCGAGCTCGAGTTGGGGCGCGTGGAGATCAAAAATGGATGATGCGTGTTGAAGCTACAGAGGCGTGTTTCAGAGGCTACGACACGTGACAAATTTGGGAGTGTCCAAAATTGGAAAGCTAAGAGAAATTAGGAAATCCTTGTTTGTTAGGATTGGATTAGATTATGTATCCGTGTTGGATGAGGACACGTCTTGGGTTTAGAGACTATGGCCTCTCCGTAGGGGTGCAGGTGCTAGCACATATATATATATGCTGGTGGCGGCAGTTGTAGAGGATAGCGGAGACACAGCAGAAAAGAAATTAGGCGGCGGCGGTAGGAGGTTTTGGTCCTAGGGTTGCGGCGGTAGGTAAGACACATGATCAGAGATGTAAAAAGCAAGAACCACTACCGCACATGCAGGCGGCGTGCATTTGCTTCTTGGCGGCCGATTTTCTTTTGGCTGTGCATGTTAATTGAAAAAGGTGTTGCAAAGCATTGTTTCTCCTGGAGAGTGTTCTGTAGCGGCTTGAGTCTTTTGGATTTGTTTATTGCTTGCTGTTGCAGCTTTTTGGATTGATTAATTCTTTTGCTGTTGGCTTTGATGGCCGGTGCTTTTGGATGTGCATGAGGCTTGAGTTTTTTTATTTGTTTATTTCTAGCAGCTGTGACTTGTGGCTTTTGGTTTATGCGTGAGATGAGGAGCCTGGTAGCTTTATGCTTTTGAGTCTATTGGGGTCATCTTTGATTTAGTAGAAAGGCATCATCATGTGTTTAATGGCCATCGTATTTCCTGCATGAGATGAAGTGTTTTGCTATTGGTCGTTATCTCTCCTAAGAACCGATCTAGGGAGTGTGATTGAGAGGAGGCTTTGGATTTTGTGCATGCTCTGTTCAACCTGAACCAAAGGCTGTACGTGAGGCCGACGTGAGTTGCTAGCGGCAGCTTGCACGCGGTTCGGCTGTGCTTATGTTGTGCCAACGCACCTGTGAGATGCTAATTTGATCCGAGGTGTTGAAGAGTGCAAAAACTCTTCTACAATCATTCACCCCCCCCTCTGATTGTCATCAACGATCCTACACATGGAAACTCCAACAGCTGAACACATGACGGCGGTTAAGCATATTCTCCGTTACATCAAGGGGACTAAAGACTTCGGCTGTCAATTCAGAAGAAATCAACCTAGAGAGCTGCAACTAAAAGGTTTCAGTGACAGTGACATGGCTGGAGACATGGATGACCGGAAGAGTACTACGAGAGTGCTGTTCATGCTTGGAGAACACCTCATCACCTAATCTCAGAAGCAAAAGGTAGTAGCACTTTCCTCTTGTGAAAGCTGAGTACATAGCTGCTACTACAGCGGCGTGTCAGGGGATTTGGTTGGCTCGAATAGTCACTGAGATGATGCAGAATGGATCTACCGAGATCAAGTTATATATGGACAACAAATCGGCAATTTCTTTGTCCAAGAATCCAGTTCTTCATAACTAGAGTAAACATATTGACACACGCTATCACTTCATCCGACAGTGTGTTGAGGAAGGAAGAATTGAGATTGAGTTTGTTAGATCTGAGAATCAGTTGGCTGACATTTTAACAAAACCGCTTGGGCGAGTCAGATTGATTGAGGTGTAATGAAATTAGGGAGTGATTGTTAGTTAATTTCGTCCTGCAGTTTTCCTGTTTGCACTTTGCTCCACATTGCTTTGTTTAGATTTCTATTTTGTTTAGTCGGCTCTGCATGTAGCCGTCTTAAGCACTTTGCCTATAACTCGTTTTCTGCTTTGTTTGTTCTGTTGGTTATCAGTGGACCGATCCGTTTGGGTCATGGAGCCACAACGCTGCATGTAATTGATTCCTGGAATCAGTCAGCGATAAATGGAAGTAAAAACCCAGAAAAGCTGTTGGTTGTTGCGCGGCACAAAAATGTGTGTTTCTTCTCTGAACATCCACCGAAAATACTGTAGCGCATTTGAAAAATTGAGAAGAACTCTAAACTTCAACTTTGAAGTTTAGTGGATTTCTGACAGGCTATGCTATGGTGAATCTACAACTTGGAGAGGGTGCAACGGAGTTTCTGAGGAGATGGCATGCCCTTTTTATAGCTGCAACCAGAAGCCGAAACATCGGGTAGACAAAAAGCTACGGCGTCGGTTCGGTTTTGGAAACGGAAGAGACAGTGGCTGCACTTGATGGACTACGCAATTGAAAGCATGGTATCAAGAGGGAGATTAATACAGACTTAGTGCTGCAAACGGATTCGAATTAAAAGCTTTGAATGGGAAGAAGTAGTACTGGAAGCCATTAATGGCAATTTAGAGCTCGTGGCTACTGCAGTGAAGGAAGGGGAGGGGAGGAGAGGCAGCACGGTGGAGTGGGACCGGGGCGGCGCTGCCGGAGGTGGTAGCTAAGGTGAGGTTCGGCCATGGAGGTAGATAAAGCTCCGGTTGTTAACAAGAAAGAGAATGGGAAGAAGCTCAGCTAGGAGGAAGAAAACTATTTGGGAGAGAGAGAAGAAAGAAGATATAAAAGGTTAGGACATAGATGGTTAGTTGAAACCGAATGGCTCCCACGTTGGCTGTATGCAAAGGTGCTGGATGTTAAGTGAGGAAATGATGGGAGGTGACCGAAATGGGAAATCTGTTTTTTATATTTTTTTTCGAAATACTGTTCATATGATAGGGATGGTCCGTACAGCACAATGGGAATGATCGGACCAGTGAGAACTGATTTTTTTTTTATATTTTCAGAACAAGCAATAAATTAGATAGATTTTTAGAAAATAGTAAATAGAGTCCAAAGATTCTAGAAAAATTCACAAAAATTCCTAGTATTATTTTGAACTTAATAAAAATAATTTCAACTTAAAGTTGGCTTCAATGTTTTCACATAATTTATTTTGGCTTTAAAATAATTAGAGAAAAGCTTTTAAAATTCGAGAAAATTCTAGAAATTAATTAAATTTTTATTTTTCAACTTAAATCAAACAAAACTTCAAAGACTTCAATAAATTCATTTTTGACTTTTAAAACTTCAGAAATTCAAATAAAAGAAATAAAAGTCTTTCAAACTCGGAAAATCCATCAAAATAATAACTTTATTAATTTTTATTTTGGTAACAGCACTTTGGGATGTTACATTATCGATATCGTTAATTCTATAGATTCCGAGGCTATTGATATTGGCTCATACGCCACCGAGAGTGAACAACTGAACTAACAGCAAGGCAAACATGATTTGAACTTTCCTTTGCATCATGTTTGATCCCAGTTTTGGTTAAGTTAGTACAATGATAATTGCTTGCATGCTATTTTGATAATGTCGCTATTTTTGTGATGTGTAGAATAGTTATATCCTATTTATTGAGGTTAATCTTGAATTATTCCAGTACCACATGCTTAAGATAGGAATGTGTGAATTATATTGTTCGAGTTTGCTTAGCCATGCAAGTATAGAAACGGTAGTTTGATTATCGGGAATAACCCGATAATTATGGGAAACACTCACTTTCTTATATTCATTTTATTTCAGATCTTCGTATCTATTTTATAAGATAAATTTTGTCATTTTAAATGATATTTGGGGTCTAGACAAGTGATTGCTAGTGAGGGTGCCTTCGTGCATGAGATCAGGTATGTGGATGTCTTGTCCGAACCATTAAGGACCGAACTTTGGTAACGTCGTTGATTTAAGTACACTCGTGCTACCACACGCGGGATATGGGTACTGTATGGTCAAGTAGGGGGAAGGTTTTATTGGGTGAAGTCTCGTGGTGGTGTAAGGGCACTTGTGTTGATCATTTGTCCATAGGAGCCGATGTAATTTTCTATAGTGTACAAGTGAGCACCATTTTTCATCATTTACATTATATCGGTATTTTCAATACAACTTGTGAGCCCCCTAGCAAGTGCTATTAGTCGCTTGTACTAGGAAAGGAAACATCTCACATGGGGCACCTAACTCAATATAATTTTCTTGCCAAAAAGGACCGTATCTCGATTCTCCTCGGCCGGCATACCAAAGGAAGTGTGTCATTATTCCGGAGGCTTACGGGCTAATCGAGTTGTGTGGGTAAAGTAG
The DNA here is from genome assembly GCA_036346405.1 of Phyllostachys edulis. Classification (NCBI taxonomy): domain Eukaryota; kingdom Viridiplantae; phylum Streptophyta; class Magnoliopsida; order Poales; family Poaceae; genus Phyllostachys; species Phyllostachys edulis. The sequence continues at coordinate 63,651,258 of CM070550.1, forward strand.
TACACCTCTGTAGAGATAAATCTATTCGAATAGCCATGTCCACGGTTATGGACAACCACTTGAGTTCGGGAGTTACTATCGTTAGACTTTGTATTTTAATTGTGGGTAAAATCGGTATTCGACATGAATGGGATGTTCATGCATTTTGTTGTATCAAAGTGGGCTGCCACTTTGGTGTTTGTTTGATTCATTTTTTATTCAATTTATCACTTATTCACATGCTTTACTTCTACTTCAAATCTGTTTTTAAAATGGCAATTGATAAACTAGTATGTGTAGGTTGAAAATTGTTGCGTCTTTCGCAAAACTAAGCCAACATGAGCCATCCTTTTGTAACACCCCAGTCCGACAAGGGCCTGGAATGCTACTAAACTAACATGTTAACAAAATTAAAACAGAAGACAAAATTCTAAATTTCTTCAGAACCTCCCCTGTATAGTTAAATATACCGGAGGTTCCAACATTCATAAATGTCAAGACAAAATAAGAATCAACAATTATCAGAACCATCACAGGAGTATATCTTGAACTCAAGTAATTATATCGAAGGATGAACTAAGTTCACATGCCAGACTTAATCAATCTTAACGGAGAAGGGTTATCAACCACAACCAACATTATTTTTTACAGGTTCATCATTAATGAATGATTAAATCGAACTAAAATGTAATCTGGACTTGATTAAGGTGAAGTGAATGAGTAGTGCGTGTCTACTCCTCCCAATGGAACCAACCTCAAAGATCACCTAAAAGAAACAAACAACGCAAGAGTGAGTCCGAGACTCGCAAATACGATAAATAATTAATACATAACAACCATGATCATGATAACACCATTGAAGAATATGAAATAAGCACGTAATCGAACATTTGAATGAATGGAATGAATGATTTGGATGAAATGAAGGGACTACACACATGCATATACCGGTATTGCTGGTGACACACTCGTCGGTGTTCACCTAAGCCCGCATTTAACAAAATGTGGGGATCCAAGCCCCGTATAAAGAACGTTTCATACGGGTGTCTCAAACTGCCCACATTGGAATGGTGGGTCTTACGTGCCCATACTGGAATTGATGAGTCTTACATATTGATCCACTCTCGTGGACGAAACATGAATTGTGGATGCATGGTATGACATATGAATATTGAAAAGACATGCTCTCTAATCATGGAGGTAACACATATGGATTGAATATGAACATTTAAATATTAACATGGATCTTAGAAACACAATACCAACAACAGGCATTCAACATTTTATAATCATAGGAACATTAAAGTACTTGCCTCAACCGTGAGACGGAAGACAACGACAGAAACCTCTAGCCCCAAGGGTCACCACCACCTGGCAACTGTGAATTATACTAAAAATAAACCAAATTTGCACAACATTGCATTGGAACAAAACGAGAGCAATCGTTCCTAAACGAAACCCGAACATTAACCGATATACTCCCAAAATCCAAATCTGTCCAAACAGACAGATATTAAATAAAAATCCATAACTTTTGAGTCAAAACTTCAAAAGTCATGAATCTAATTTTCATGGAATCTACATAATCTTAGCTACAACTTCTCAGGTGACCGAAAGGTCAAAATACCACATCTAATGCTTTGTTTTTAATCCTGAAGACCGTTCTGTCATCCTCGGTATCTTTGACTTGGGAAAATCATAAATTTTGTTTGGCACAGCCAAACTCATTGTTCTAAGACTCCCTAGAAACTAAAGAAAACCAGCTATCTCAATAAAATTATAAAAAATATTCCCCTTTGTGCAACAATAGTTTCAAACACCAAGCCTTCCACCTCTGTCCACAATAGAAGGACAGATTACAAGAATAACTTTAAAATTTATGAACTTTACCTTCTTGGAATCAGCATAAAGTTATCTAAATATCTCATGGAGATCATCGGACCAAATTCGCCATCTCCAAACTCTAATGTACGAGAACTTCGACCATTGCACAAATCCACGAGACTGAATTAGCACCCGTCTTGCAAAATTAAGTAACTAATTCATCCTTTATCCAATAATTATGATTTAATACTTTCTAGAAAGCTAACGAAATTCCCCATCTATCTCCGGGCACTTAATCTGCACTGAACTAACCCAATCTCACGAATCAACAGAACTACAAGACTACCGATCTCGATAGCCAGGATACTACAATGATTAATCGGTAGCAAAACACATCTATAGAACCGAACTAGCTATTGAGAATCACAATCTTACCCACGAAATCCCCCGTTGGACCACGTTGTAGTCCTCGTGAAGATCACCCCCACCTTCTTCTTCTTCCTCTCCCTCCTCCTCTCTTCTTCCCTCTCCTTCCTCTTCCTTATGGTCGGCCAATCTGCGGGGAAGCACGGAGGAGAGGGAGCACTCTGATAGTCTTGTGCTCTGATGGTGGTGGTGCTACTGATGCCATGCTATAGTAATTAGGGTTCTAGGGTTTAGTTCCCCACATGGGCCCAAAGAGCTATGAGCCAAAGGCAGAGTTCTAAAACTCCTCCAAAATTCTGAATTTTCCTTTTCTAATTACTTTTAATTTTAGAACTAGTCACTTATATGTTTTATATTTGAACGGGATATTACACCTTTGGAACAACCTTTAGCATAACTAATTTTTATTTGTGTAAGACTTGCGAGTACATTTGTACTTGTGGATATCATGGGGATATGTCCATGATCTTAGGATGATGAGATAATTGGCAATGGCGTTGAGGGTTTGCGGAATCACACGTTTTCGGCGTTGCTCCAGTTCTGTCAGGCCTCTGGCGGTCTGACCGGCCATGGTGGCAGTCAGACCGGCCATGCCTTGAGTGGTTTTCTGGTTTGGTGGCTGGCGGTCAGACCGGCTAGGGTGGCGGTCAGACCGGCCATGGAGCGGTTTGACCGGCTTTGCCTGAGCGGTTAGACCGGCCACTTTAATGACTGTGGATTTTGGAGCTGGGCCAAAAATAGAGGGTGTAGGCAAGTGAGAGGGTTTTTCTGCACTTGGTCCCATAATTTTTGGAGCTTCCAGTGAAAAGTTCTATTTGATTGAAAATTCCAAAGAGTTTCGGATTTCCAGAGAGGAAATTTGGCTAAGTCCTAGACTAGCGGTCAGACCGGTTTTTGGTTGGCGGTTAGACCGTTTTGGGAGCGGTCAGACCGGCCATGGTGGCGGTCTGACCGGTTTTGGCTTGTTTCGTCATCTCGCGTAGCGGCGTTTTGTGGTTGTTAGGTCAAGTTCATGGTTGTCATTGTATATGTGTTGCATGATGCATGTTTTGGCTAACGTGGGTCAAGTTGTTAAGAACTTGTTCCCGGAGATGGTTTCTTGGTCTATTGCGGTGCAGGTGGCTTGCAGGTCTATGACAGTCAGCGGCGAGGAGGATCGGGACTAAGCTTGGAGAGCCGAGGTCGAAACGATCAAGGATGCGGGTGGGGTCGAGAGGACTCAAGCGGGCGCAGAATGGATATGGATGACCGAGCAGGCGGTTGGTCGATCGTTGGATCAAGCGGCGAGTCGTTCGTTACAAGTGCTCGGTGGTGCGGTGGGATGCGGGCGGGAGAGACTTGGCGACATGGAGCCGTTGATCAACCTACACGTGGCGAAGCAGGCGATTGCTTCAACAGGATTGGACTCGGTCTTCAGAAAAGATCGAGAAGGGGTATTTTGGTAATTTTACCAAATACCATCTTGATGACTTTTTGGCTAAACCATGGCGCGGGACGGCGCAAAGGAAGTGGTTTAAGTCAAGAGAATTGAAGACTGCGCTTTAATTTGCGTGCGTGTGTGTTCCGTTGATGTTGGGCCTTAACGGATGCCCATTAGGGTTATTCTTCTCTAAGGTTTTTAGGTTTGGTAGCTGCCATATAAAAGGAGTGGATGGAACATTAGGGTTTCTTGGCCATCTAGAAAAAAAAAAGAGAAAGAAGAGAACTGGTGGGCGGCGCCCTGTAACCCTGAAAAAGAAAGCAAGAAAGCTTCCAATTCCAGAGAATCGACAAAAATCTCACTTAAGGTCCATATGAAAGAACAATTGTTCTATTTGACCTTAGATCATTGTGAGGCTTCAAGATTTGCAATTCAAGTTCAGAAAAGGCAATAAGACCAAAAGAATGCAATATGAATGCATGAATGCTCCCCCTCACTATGATCATCATTTTTTAAGAGAGAATTTTAAATTTTAAATTTCTCCAATTCTCTCCAAAAAGCTGACTTCTCTCCCTTACAAAACTTCTCCCCCATAACCAACAAGCTCTTTATTAACATTACATTTTCGCTAAATCTTCTCCCCCTTTGACAATGGATTCGTCAAGGAATCATACCTTCCTCTCATCCAGAGAAGACAAATGCACAAGAAAGGAAGAAGCAAAAGAAAGAGCATGCATGAAATGCAATGGGGTGGCTTCATTTTTGTTTTGATTTTTCTATTTTTAGGTAAAAGAAGCTTTGGAGATTACTCAATTGAACAGGCTAGCATTTCTACCATTACTCAAGATACAACAAGCCTGACAAAGCTAGCAAGATCATGTTAAGACATATATAGCAAAACTAGGCTAAAGAGCTCAATATATCACATGTTATTGGATAAAATTAAGCAATACTTCAAAATTAGCAAGTTCAACAACAGTTATCCTAAAGTGATAATGGCCATGTCAGAATGTCAATGTGAGATCGAGAAACTAGCAAAGACCATTTTAGAGACAAAAAGTCCTGAATTGAATCATTTAGCTCAAAAAAACCTCAAAAGCCCAATTTTCAACTATTTTTCATTTGCAATGAATATTCAAGTTGATTAAAGGTCTATCTTAGTAAAGAAGGTCCTGGACTAGGAGCCATCCACAACCTCTTCCTAAGCTTCAACCAATTTTGACAATTCATTTTCTTAGCCATGTGCTAGATCTCAAGCCTTGCCGCGACCATCCCACGCAACAAAAGCTTAAAAGAGTGGTTTAGGTCATCCAAAACTCCCCCTAAGTTCATGCCTAGTACAATGGCAAGTCGTCTCATGAGAAAGAATTGGTGAGATCAGTTTTTTCGCACAAAAGAGATCATTTTTTATTTTGCACAAGGGCTATTTTAGATTCTTTAAAGAACTGAAGGCTCAAAGATGTTCAATACTAGATTCCAGAGCTAACAAAGCAATTTTGACAGGGCCAATGTCACAAAAGGATCACTAATTGTGCAACTAGCTAAAAGATCCACAAATTGCTATTTTCAGTTCAGGTTAATTAACAGTTCTAACTCATATAGCAAAGACATTGCTGCACATGTGAAAGCTTGATAATTCTAGCAAGTCAAAGAACTAGACACAATCTTGAGCAAGAATTGAAATACTAAAGCTCAAGAGGGTAATAGGCAAAGCTTCATCAATTTAAAAGATGAGCAGTAAAGCTTATATTACAATGCATCTTTTTTTATTTTTATATGTATGCAATATGGTACAATGAGATGCACAAAAGATGTAAAAGCCTAAAAAGATCACAAGGATCAAAAAGATCCGAAGAAGATACCACTTGAAGAAGGTATCAGAAAAGATCTACAAAAAGTTCACATGAACAAGGAAAGCTCAGATGAACAAGGAAAGTTCAGAAAAGAACTAACTCCCCCTCAAACCAACCCATAGGGATAAATTATCCCTTACTCGTATCTCAAGGTGGCAAACCTTGTTGGGTCAAAAAGCTTTGAGGGGAAACCTGCCAAAAGTGCCAAGAACTCCACAGAATAGAACAAAGACTTCAAACACCACACGATCTCTAAGAAAGCAACTCGAAAAGCTAGGGAGCGAAACACCAACACTAAAAAGCTTACAGGCAACTCAAAAACCTGCTAACACTAGTGATTGGGAGACAAGCTCAACCTAGGCTGTGAGAAGAATGCATCCTAGCAAATCATGGGATAAGAAGAGTGTCTAGAAAGGACACGTGCTAAAACAGAGCCTCCTATCTACCCTGAACTGAACAAACCCAACACCTGACACGAATCAGATGCAATGCAAGGTAGACTAGGGATACCATACATAAAAGTAAGGTATAGAAGCTCGAACCTGAGTCGCACTGCTTGGCAGTGAGATGTAGTCATGATGGATGAAGATCCATTCCTTGAAGCTTCAAAAGGTAGTTGCGCTCACCCATCATCCTCATCTCAAATTCCTTCGTCTCCAAAAAGTGATAGCCAACATGAATGCACAAATGAAGAAGAACCAACAGCTTGAGGTGATAACACTTGTTGGACCACATGTTCTTCTTCTCAGCTGAAAGACTACACCAAAGAGACAGAAAAAGTCTATGCCTTGGTACTGGGTTAGTGAAACAATATCTAGGGAAACAGTACCAAGACACATGACAAGAAAGGATAGCAGCAAATGATCCAAAGCTCATAAAAGCATATAATCAACAATTCAAGACATGAGCATGAAGATAGACAAATCAATTGTAGTATATGCTATCCAAGATATGATAAAGCTCAAACTATCCTTAATCCACAATAAGGCATAGGAGTAAGCAAACAAGCACATAGCATATCACCCATCATATATACAGTCGAAAGTAAAGCATGCTAGTGAAAGCTATGATGAGGCTCAAGCATCCACAATTATTAACAGTAAGGCACAATAACCATGTAAGCATAAAGCATGTTATAGAACAAGACATGGATAAAGAATGCTAACATGGATATCAAGTGAACAAGTGGATACATAAGACAAAAATCAATAAGAGCAATATGATAAATGTATGAAATCAGTACAAGCTCTTAAAGACAAAAGCAAGTTTATACAACCATGGAAATTAAGAACTACAAAATGATACATGGATATATAAGCAAGAATCAAACATGAGCAAGATAATAAGGGTACAAGACAGCACAGGCTCATGATGACAAAACAAGCTTATACACCCATGAAAAAAAAATGAATAACAATTTAGCCCATGGATACATAAGCAAGGTACTAGCAAAGGCATGATAAAAGATATCAAAAGAAGTAACACATGCCAAAAAGGTACAAGTGAGCACAAAGATAAGAACAACATGCCAAAATTGAATAATCACGAAAGTAAATGCATGAAGGTATAAGATAGCTCACCAAACATGTGAAAGCACCAATCATGAAAGCACATGCCTCTTGGAGGCCATCATTGGGGTGGAGAACCATCAAGTGTCCCGATCATGTGATGAAGCAAAAGATCGGAATCATTAAGTCCATGTTCTCCAACCCGCGTTCTTGGTACCTACACATGAGAAAGGCAAGGTGTCCGAGTCTTGGATCCCGAAGGGTTAGAGAGTAAATATTTGGGAACCCAAACCTTGGACACACCACCACAAGAAGCAGCCAAAACATTATGTGAGTTAGCATGATGCAAATGATGGTCCATGCAAAAAGATCCAATCTCATCCTTGGAGGCACGCCGCGAGTGGATAGCTCGATGAGGAAAACGAGGTCCATCTCTAGAAAAGCGGCGATGTCCTTGCTTGAAAGCACTATGATGAGAACCAACAGAAGCATCAAATGAACTCACACAACCTCGCCGTGGGTGCGTACCTCGATGAACAAAATGAGGTCCACCTCTTGGAAAACGGCGGAAATCCTGCATCGAGGCAGCTCGTGGACCAAAACCAAAACCATGCAAATCATGTCCACGGTGCTGTCCGACACCACTAGAAAAGGTGTCAAAGAAGCCATCAACAAATCGAGTCTTCATGCTTGGCTCTTTAGTGTGCATGTCATGAGAAAGACTATGCCCACTAGGAGACTTAGAAACATGAGCTCGACGCATCTGTTTTGCACGCCGGAAACAAAAGTCAACAAGATGTCCATTCTTCCCACAAAATGAGCAATGGTGTAAAGGTCTACTAGTAGACACGGTCCGAGAGGACGAAGCACCATTATGGCTCAAAGAAGAAGTCCTGGAAGAACTAGCATCATGACTCGTCCTCGTATCGACACTAGACCCACACATGCCATGAGAAAGGCTATGTGTGTTCCTAGAAAATCTGACGAGCGCACTCGGCGCTCATGTTTCAAACGGCGAAAGCAAAACTCAAGAGTGTGTCCATTCTTCTTACAAAAGGTGCAATGGTACTTCCTTTTTGAAGATGTGGTACCATTTGAAGAAGAAGCACCTTTGTCTTTTGAAATCCCATGGACAACACAAGAGGAGTTCGAAAGAGTCGAACCTCCCAAAGAAGAGCTATCCAAAGCGATGCCACAAAAACCAACACCAAGTGACTCACGTTTAGCACAAAAGGACTCCAACTCCGAATGCAAAGATGCAAGAGAAATCTTAAAAATATCAATCTCGGAGTGAAGACAAATACAAGAGTCACATGACTTGGCGCTCATATCATCGCGCAAAGACTCAATCTCGCTCTTCAAAGAAATGCAAGATGTGCAAGAAATTAATGATGCTTTCGAATTAATCATGTAGTTCAAAGCATCAATTTCAGTTTCTAAACAAGCACAATTCTTACAAGAGACTAAACCATCCTTAAGCAATTTTTCATGTTCTAAGCACATGCTACAAGGCCTAGCTTCAATTTCAATAATCTCAGCCCTAGCATTTTCTAATTGCTCAAGATGCATGGAATTAGTCAATTTAGGCTTCTCAATTTCAGCAAGCATGCCTACACAAGAATCACAATCATTTCTAGCCATAGATCTAAGATTGCCTATTTCTAACTTAGCATTGTCAAGTTCATGATGTAAGGCAATACAAGAATCACATGGCATAGAAGCATTTGATCTCAATAATTCATTTTCAGCTTTTAGGCATACAAGAGAGTTATTCAGGTTCTCCATGTCTTCAAGTAATGAATCATAAGTATTCATGGAGATTTTCAATTCAGAGAGCTCATGAGACAAATCATTCTTTTCTCTTTTTAGCAATTTCATTTTCTTCCTAAGAGTATGCAATTTGTATTCATATGAAATCAAACCATCAATGAGTTTTTCTTTGCTCACCTTGCTTAGCTTGAGTAGGGGATCGTCCTCAAAAGAGTCATCATGATCATCCTCGAAATGCTCTTCATCATTCTCATCCTCAATCATTTCTTTTTACATACGCCATGGGCTTCTTCTCCTCGAGCTCTAAAGTGACTCATCCACAAACTAGGACAATCAAAACAAAAGGATTTGCCACAGATATCACAGGAGACTTCCTCCTCCATCGCCATTAGACTTATCATAAATTCAAATGTCTTGTTACTGTATCTCACTTGCCCATGCTATTTTGAAGCCAGCTTGGTCATTTCCATTGCTTTCTCTTGCTAATGGAACAAGTTGTGCCTTTGCGCGAAAACGTTGAGTATTTTAATTTTCAAACCTCAAACATACATTTTCTGAGAGATTGCCAATGTGTTCATCAAGGGGGAGATTGTGGATATCATGGGGATATGCCCATGATCTTAGGATGATGAGACAATTGGCAATGGTGTTGAGGGTTTGCGGAATCACCCGTTTTCAGCGTTGCTCCAGTTCTGTCAGGCCTTTGGCGGTCTGATCGGCCATGGTGGCGGTCAGACCGGCCATGCCTTGAGTGGTTTTCTGGTTTGGTGGCTGGCGGTCGACCAAGCCATGGAGCGGTTGGCCGGCTTTGCTGGCCGGTCGAGCCGCCACTTTAATATTTGTGGATTTTGGGTGGGCCAAAAATAGAGGTGTAGGCAAGTGAGAGGTTCTTCGCACTTGGTCCCATAATTTTGGAGCTTCGGTGAAAAGTTCCATTTGATTGAAAATTCGAGAGTTTTGGATTTCGAGGGATGAAATTTGGCTAAGTCCTAGACTGGCGGTCAGACCGGTTTTTGGTTGGCGGTCAGACCGTTTTGGGAGCGGTCAGACCGGCCATGGTGGCGGTCTGACCGGTTTTGGCTTGTTTCATCGTCTCGCGTGGCCGCATTTTGTGGTTGTTAGGTCAAGTTCATGGTTGTCATTGCATATGTGTTGCATGATGCATGTTTTGGCTAACGTGGGTCAAGTTGTTAAGAACTTGTTCCCGGAGATAGTTTTTTGGTCTATTCTTTGTGCGGTGGCTTGCGTCTATATGATCGTGGCGAGGAGGATCGGGACTAAGCTTGGAGAGCTGAGGTCCAAAACGATCAGGATGCTTGGGTGAGGTCAAAGGACTCAAGCGGGGCCTGAATGGATATGGATGGCCGAATCAAGCGGTCGGTCGCGTTGGTTGGATCAAGCGGCGAGTCGTTACCGGTGCTTTCGGTTGTCTTGGTGGGATCCGGACGGGAGAGACTTGACGACATGGGCCGTTGATCAACCTACGTGGCGAAGCGGCGATTGCTTCAGCAGAGTTGGACTCGGTCTTGAAAAAAGATCGAGAAGAGGTATTTTGGTAATTTTACCAAATACCATCTTGATGACTTTTTGGCTAAACCACGGAGCGGGACGGCGCAAAGGAAGTTGTTTAAGTCAAGAGAATTGAAGACTGCGCTTTAATTTGCGTGCGTGTGTGTTCAGTTGATGTTGAAACTTTACCAGCGGGCGTTAGGGTAATTCTTCTCTAAGGTTTTTAGGGTTAGAAGTTGCCCTATAAATAGGAACAGTGTTGGGTCATCTCAGTTGGCGCTGCTAAGAGAAAAATCGGGAGCTGGTGTGTGGCGGCTGTGAGTCCCGGAAAAAAAATCTGTAGAACGGCCGCTGCTTTATGTGTAATCGCAGCTTCTTGCCTCATGTGTGTAAGGACTCGTTTGCTGTTTTCAGATCTGTTTATCTGCTTGCTGTCGGCTCGGTTTGTTGAGCATTTGATCGCCTGTTCTGCTACCCGAAAAACCAGATCTGTGCCTGTAGCGCCTTGTTAGCCGCGGTAGAAAAGTAAAGCTGGGGCGGCGGGTAGTGTCCGATTTCTTTTCTGTCTTGGCTACTGAGTCTTTGTGTTTTGATTTTGATTTGCCCTGAAAAATCGTGCGCGCTTTTGGATCTTGGCGGCGGCAGCCCTTAGCTGTGCGGCTGTAGCCATCTGCTTTCATGGAGTTCTCTATTTGATTGCCCCGCAGAAGAACCTGAGTCTGGTGCGACGACCGGTGCAGACAGAGAAATCATGAGCTCTATGAGGCTGCTTTATAGATCCTGTTTTTGGCTGCTATTTCCATGCGTTCCTGCTTGGTTTTGATGAGCCTGTTCTCCCAGCAAAAACCGGATCTGTGGCTGCTGCTTAATCTGGTTTGCCGATTCTTGTTGGTCTCTGTTTTATGTTTGTTTTTTTTTAGCAGCCATCTTGATGTGTGCGAGGCATTGGTTCTAACTGCCAGCAAGTTGCTGTTTTCATTTTTTTGTTATTAGCTTGGCAGTGGCGGACTGCTCCTCTGATCGAAATCAGCGCCTGTTGAAGGCCCTAGAAACCGATGCTTTGGCTGCATTTTTTTTACTTGTCTGCTGTGCTATGCAATCTGCTTGTTTGGAGCCTGTAGCGCTTGCTGGAGCGCCCGTAGAAACCGAGCCGTGGCGGCGGCTTGTGCTGCCCGTGAAAACAGGAACTGTGGCGCCCTGTTGTGTTCGCTCTGCAAGAACCTAACCTGGGCGGCGGCCGGATCTGTAGAATTAGGAGCCTCGCAGGAAATTAGCGCTGATAGAAAAGCAGAGCTTGGCAGCGTTTTTGTTCTTGCGCGTTTGGAGTTCTGTGGTGGCGCCCTGGAGTCCGAAAAGATAGGAGCCCTGTGCGGCGGCGACTAGAGGTATCGGTAAAAGAAAAAGATGCCGTCGCTGCATTAAAAAAATCTGTGGCAGCTGTATTTGACTGCCATTCTCTTTGACTCGGTTGAATCTTGGTTTTAAACTGCTGCTTTAACCGATCTGTTCAGTTTTGCGAAACTCGTTTCTCGGCTGTGTCTTGTGAATAGCTGCTGTTCGGCTGCCTCATTGACATCCTGCACAAGCTCTTGCATGGAGGTTAAGTTTTTTTTGGAGTGCTTTTAGACTTGAGTGTCGGGGTTTGATCGGATTCAACACAGGTCATCCGCTATGTCTGTATACAGATCTTCATAGCTTTTATAGCTATTGGAGTGAAAATAATGTTGAGTTCGATCGAGGTGAAAAATAGAGAAAGCGTCTATTTACCCCCCCCCCTCTAGTCGCCTTTCCGGTCCTACAGTACTCAACCCAGATGCTGCAATTTCAAGTGAGGAAGACTTTGAGCCCGATGAGCTCGTTAGTGTCGATTTAGGCGACACTGACGAGTAGTGCTATTATTTAACTCCCAGTCGGTTGTCGATGGGTTATGGGGCATACCATGCTGGATTTTTGGTTTATTTATATTGCTTCTACTGTTACTTCATGATCTTATTTGAATTTGGCCAGTCGGCCACTTGTAATAGTTGTAGACTTGAACTATTATGATGTATGTCTTTTGAACTATTAATGTCTTTTGTAATAGTTGTATGGATGTGATCAATGCTATATGTGAGTTTGGGGCATGTGGGCATGTTGGTCGTTGATCTTGGGAGCCAACATGATCTCATGCTCGCTGTCTGTGGCTTCCAATTTAACTCACTAAGTGTAGTGGTTCGACTGTTGGAGAACCGATTATCATGTAGTGCTTGCAGACTGTTGGAGACTGTTTGATAATTTTGAGTTATCAAAATTATTTCAAAAAGTTAAGTTAGGATATCTTTTTTTTTCCTCATCCATCTTAGTATTTTTCCTCACCTCATTCTCGTCTTGATTTGCAAAACTAACTCATCTTGTCCTTCTTATCCTTAGATGAGTCACTAGTATCTTGTCAAGGAAACCCAGGCAGAGAATATGGATGGATACCCGGCGCTACTTAGAGACATGATGTGGAGAGCGAACTTCACATATCAGCCAACCTACTCCATCTACCGACACGACAGAGGACCTGGAATGGAAGATTATCAGGCCGTGATCCACATCATTGCAAGACAAGTTCGTGAAGCATTCATCTTGTTTTTGAACACGTGGCACCAGAGGCCATGGCATTGCAGGAAGTGGCTCGTATGGCTATGAGTCGTCTTCGTTATGATTTAACGGAGTTGTCTCAGCCACCATATGACCATTTTCCTATGCAAGCACATGGCGCGGAAATGGACACTTTTATCAGGATTTAGTACGGGGAAGATCCCCAAGTGAGGCAACTAGCGAGATTGGTTCGCATCATGAACTAAGTTCACCATTGCACCATATGTGAGCTATGGGAGACCCAACATCGTCTCATAGCAGCATAAGGAGGTCTGCTACACCTATACAACATGGGGCTCATTAACCATCATGTTGTGTACGACGCAAATGAGGTTTCCCCGTATGCGTCTGCACCACCAGAATATTGACTTTCTGAAGTGGAAAATCATGTGATTGATGAGTGGTCACCCTTACGCCTCACAAATCCGCATGACCCCGATGACACATGATCACCAGGATATCATCTTCTGGACAAGTTATCGGTGAACTTCGATCGGGAAAATAGATAGATGTTAGTATAGTATGCTCGCTATCTGGACACATGTCCAGCGAGTATGTATCTTTAGACTCATGTAATAGGTTAGAAGTTGTTGAACCCTTGTTGTTTCGTTGCAAGAACTTTTGTTTCGGGCAATTACTCTTCGCCTACGGGCCATATGGATGTAATTGTAACTGGAAAACTATGAATCGCTTTAATGGATTTTTATGGTGTCCTATGTGCCTTTGTGTTTTCATCTAGTGTTAGGTTTTGTGCATTTTCATTGCCATTTTGCATGCTAGATCAAGATATTCTACTTGCATGTCGGAAATATCATTCGCACTCATTTGAGTGTATCTTTCGTCTGTTTTCGAACCATCCTTGTGACAACAGGATGACCGGGCCTAATACTCTGTAACATCCCTATTTTCCTGAGTTTTTGAAAATTTTGAAAACTTTAAAAATTAACCATTTGGTTTTATTAATTCGCTAAAGCTTAATCTATAATTTAGAATTTTAAAAGAAGTTTAATTTGAATTAATTAAAACTTGAACTAATTCAATTTGGTTTAGTTGAGTTTTGTTGGATTTTAAATTGGTTTTTCCTTTTGCCCTAAGTTAAAAATAATTAATTGCAAAAATTAAAAGCAATAGTTAAGCTGAAAATATTTTTACTAAGTCCTAAATAATTAAAGGGATTTCTGTGAATTTTCCTAGAATTTTTGGACGGCTTAAGCTATTTTCTAAAAATGCTTTTCCTTTTCTGATATTTATTAAAATAAAAAATCCTTGAAAATTCCCCCTAAGCCTCTTAGGCCGAATCTCTCTCGGCCCATTCCCTGTTTTTCCTGCGTGGCCCGCTCATCGGCCCATTCATGTGTTGTCGCCCTCCCTCTCGGCCGTCCGTCTGAATCGAGCAGCTCGCGTCGCCCGCATCTTCCCGTTCTCCTCCTCTCTCGCCGACTAGCGAGCCCTTTGTCGACCACCGCCCCCGATCGTCCCCTACCTCCCTTGTTGCCCTTGGCCGGTCCGCTTCGCGCGATTCCCTTCTACCGCCTTCCTTACGCCCCTAGCCCTCCTTGTCCACTTTCGGTCGCGCCACCGTCCCCGCCTCCATGTGCCGTCGTCCCCTTTGTCCCCTTCTCCGCGGATCCCGTCGCCTCATTGCCGCCCGCCATTTGTGGTGCTAGAACTGGGGTGGTCCTCTGGCTGGGTTGAACCCAACAAAGATGAATTTGACTAAAGGAATTATGGAACTGTGGCAAAGCCACTTTTGATAAAAGATGTTGTGTTTTGGTAAGGTTGAGCGAAAATGATTTATGCTTGGGCGAGTGGGTGGTGGTAAAAGGTGGGTCTTAATGCTTACTTGGAATGTGGAAACGTCTCGTCTGAGCAACCAACTAAGGACTTAACCTTGAACCATTGATCTGGGCCTCAACCGCACAACCACATGTCTAGATTGGGATAGACCTGGCCAACTAATTAGCTATGCTTTGATTCGGCTCTGTTTTGGTTGGGAATGGCGCAAGAGGGGGCCATGTGATAACCCCTTAGCGGCGTAATCGAGTCAAAACAGAACTTTGTAAAGGCCTTGTCACGTACTCTAGACTGCTTACCTAAGGAAGTGAGCGGTGGCATAGATATATGCCGAACAAACTAGAGAACTTCGTGTCTTGTGGGTCAAGTTGTACAACCTCTGCAGAGTGTAAAACTATTTGAATAGCCGTGTCCCCAGTTACGGACATGCCTGGTGATTTCACGCAAGGGGTAGAGCTTTTGTTGAAAATGTTGGAATGGTTTGGTCGAATCTTGTAGATGGTTGATGGTTGGAAAGTGAACAGGGTGTTCACTAGTTGTTTCAAAGAAAATTGATTACTTATGTATTAATCTTTTAAATTGTGCCTTGCAATCTACTTACTGTATTTATTGTCAAATTTTGCTTTCTGCAAAATAGCCATAAAGCTATCCTTGTCAAACCTTGCACGAATATTACTTGCATACATTTCCCTGCGACTTGCTGAGTACATTTAAAGTACTCACGGCTTTGTGCCCTCTGTTCAAATCAGCAGAGGAGGGTGAACCAGTGAACTCAGAGTTCTATGAAGAACACTTCTTTGAAGACTATGCGAATTAGGTCGCGTCCTTCACTCGATTGCCGATGGGCATATTGGGTGACCTCCACCGGATGTTTGGTTTCCGCTGCAAGCTCTCTTTTGTTGCTAAGCCCTACGTGGCAAACTTTGTAAGACTTGACCATAAGGTCTCTTTTGCTTAATAATAATTTGTCTACTTCATCTATAGTTTAGGTGTACGGTTTTGATTACACCAATGTTGCAACTGTGTGAGCTAGCCAATGTTTAGGTGTACGGTTTTGATTACACTCAGAATACACAGAGGGTCCTGGGGTTGCATACCCGGGGTCCCGACATACTCGTTCAAGGGCTCGACAAGAGGAAGGGTCACCACCTCCACGTACTCGCTTAGCTACCATGGATGAGCTCTACACACGTGGAGAGGGTGGTGAGCCCTCCCATCAGCAAAATCTGCGAGGTGGTCCACAGGAAGAAGTGCTTCCACCACCGCCCACAATGGCAGAGGTTTTGGCCCAGATTGAAAGAAACCGCATGGATCAAACGTGGATTCTTGAGGCCATTGCCTGACCTTCTCCAGCACGGAAGACCCTATGGAGGCGGAGAACTGGCTCTACACCATAGAGAAGAAGTTGGCGATCACTCAATGCGCTGGAATTGAGAAGGTTCTCTTTGCTAGCTATCAGCTCGAAGGCGCCGCAAGCGCGTGGTGGGATAACTTCTCCACCATACAACCTGAGGGACGAGTTCCAAGCAGCCTTCCGCGAGGCTCACATCCCTCAGGGTGTGTTAATGATCAAGCAACAATAGTTCCTTGCCCTTAAGCAAGGAAAGAAGAGCGTTACGGAGTATCTACACGAGTTCAACTTCTTGGCTCGTTATGCTCTAGATGATGTGTCTACAGATGCCCGTCGTCAGAGCCAGTTCATCAATGGCCTGACGGAGGAGATGCAACTAGCTCTTGTTGTGCATGACTTCAGGAATTTCCAACACATGGTCAACAAGGCCATTGCGGTGGAACATTGCCTTGGATGAGTCGAGGAAGAGGAAGAGAGCCGCCCAAATTTCAGTAAGTGGCAGTTTCCCTCGGCAACGCACTGGACCACTCTCGGCACCTCGTGCCCAAGCTTCAGTGCCACCGAGGCCTCCCACGGCAACTCCACGACCTTCTCCACCAGTGGAACAACAGCATAATGGGGGCAAAATCTCCCAAAATAGCAGCACATTCAAGCCAAATGTCACTTGTTTTCATTGTGGTCGCCCCAGCCACTATGCGCACCAGTGCCTTGCAAGGCAACGAGGAATGCCCCGGACTTATCAAGCTCCTACACCTCCACCAGCTCCGGCAAGACCCTCACCACCCCCGAGGGCAACATCTACTCCACCTCAAGTCCCTACACATGGCCGAGCGAACCACGTGACTGCCGAGGAGGCGAACGACGCACCTAACGTCGTTTTGGGTACTCTCTTTGTCAATTCTTTTCCAGCTACTATTTTATTTGATTCAGGAGTATCTCATTCATTCATCAAGAAGTCTTTTGCTGCACACCATCAATTTGAAATGCATACACTACAGCCACCTTATCAGATTCAGTCACCGGGATCGATTTTCCAAACCGATTAAGTCTGCAGGGACGTAAAAGTGGAAATTCAAGGGATTAAGTTCTTGGCAAACTTAATTGTTATAACTTCAATAGGTATTGATGTGATTTTAGAAATGTATTGGCTGTCCAAAGATCAGAGGCAAATCAATTGTGCTCAGTGATCTATTTCTGTCACAAGCGAAGACGACAATCAGATCGTTTTCGCACCTTTAGTGGGCAAATCTCATTTCTATGCCTTAGAAGCTAGTACCTCCCTTGAATTGGATAAAGTACCAGTGGTATGTGAGTATCCAGATCTATTCCCTAAAGAACTCCCAGGCATGCCCCCTAATCAAGAAGTTGAGTTCGTCGTCGAGATTGCACCCGGTACTACACCTATTTCAAAATAGCCGTACCGTATGCCTCCCAATGAGTTGGAAGAATTGAAGAAACAACTCAAGGAACTCCAAGATAAAGGCTTTATTCAGCAAAGCTCCTCACCCTAGGGATGCCCGACTATATTCGTTAAGAAGAAAGACAAGAGTTTGCGGATGTGTGTTGACTACCATCCATTGAACGAAGTCACTGTCAAGAACAAGTATTCGCTTTCGCGGATTGATGATTTGTTCGATCAATTGAATGGAGCCCAAGTGTTCTCCAAGATTGATTTACGATTGGGCTATCATCAGATCAAGGTTACAGCCAAAGACATACCAAAAACTGCATTCTCTACTCATTATGGTTTGTACGAGTATACTGTTATGCCCTTTGGCTTAACCAATGCTCTGGCTTACTTCATGAACCTCATGAATTCGGTTTTCATGGAGTATTTGGATCAGTTTGTCATTGTATTCATTGACAACATCCTTATATATTCCAAGTCTGATGAAGAACATGAGCGACACTTGCGACTTGTGTTAGAGAAACTTCGTCTACATCAACTCTATGCTAAGTTCAGCAAATGTGAGTTTTGGCTTTATGAAGTTAGTTTCTTGGGTCATGTTCTATCCAAGGGCGGTATCGCTATTGATCCAAACAAAGTACAAGATGTTCTTGATTGGAAACAACCCAAGAGCGTCACCGACATTTGTAGTTTTCTCAGACTTGCAGGATATTACCGTAGGTTCATCCAGAATTTCTGAAAAATTGTGAGGCCGATGACCCAGCTTCTTAAGACAGAAAACAAGTTTGAATGGTCAGCAGAATGTGAGCAAAGCTTTCAGATCCTAAAAGAATGTCTGACCAAAGCTCCAGTGCTCATCCTGCCTGATATTCTCAAGAGTTTCGATATATACTGCGATGCATCTCGCCATGGGCTCGGTTGTGGGCTCACGCAAGAAGGCCGAGTTGTGGCATATGCATCGAGGCAATTGAGGCCTCATGAAGTTAATTATCCCACACATGACTTGGAGCTAGCAGTTGTAGTTCATGCTCTTAAGATTTGGCGACATTACTGTTGGCGCAGAATTATGTCACGCAGCAGCACCAACACACAACTGCCCTGGATTTGATTCAATCCAGCCTTGAACAGGTACTGGTTGACAAGATTGAACCCAAGTGGCGTTAGGATTCAATCTTGGCAAAGGACCACTGCGCACAACACCTAGACGGAGCTAGTCGTGCTGTCGAGGCGGCGGCAATGTCTTGACTAGGTCCTGGAACCTCGCCAAGGAAGCAAAAAGAGGTTGGAAAAGAACGGGACTACAGGAAGCTACGATAAAAAGTACATGCGATTTGTATTGATTGATTGGTTGTTGATACAATCGGCCATGACCCTCTTCTATTTAAAGGACGGCAGGTCTTAGCCGTGGGAGCTCAGGACTCTTAACCGAACAAGATTACACAGATATAATTCGGTTATATTTTCTATAACTAGCAAATCTTTCCTATTCTATTACGTCTTGGATGCTCTGGCGGGAGGTCTTCATGAAAAGTCTTGAAAAAGGTCCTCGCGGAAGGACCTGAAGAGATTCGTGCGAAAGATCCGTGCGGGAGATCCGTGCGGAAGATCTTGAGGAGGTCTCCACACGGGAGGTCTTGAGGAAGTCTTCGTGAGAAATCCTTCTAGAGGTCTGTGTGGGAGGTCCACGTGGGAGGTCCACTTGAGAGGTCCGCTTGGGAGGTCCGCTTGGGAGGTCCTGAATGTCTCTAATTAAGCCACGTACATACTCCAAGGAGGTCCTAGATAGCCCTGATGAGGCCACGTGGGTACTCCGAGGAGGTCTTGAGCGGTTTTGATGAAGCTTGAGGTGGTCTTGAACGGTCCTCATTAAGCCGCGCGGACACTCCTGGGGAGGTCTTGAACAATACACGATATTACCACCACAAGATGCACGGTTATACCACTTGAAGCGGTAGTTCCGCCAGTTAACCTCCGATATCACTGTTTGTGCTCTAAGTAGGTCCTGAGCGGTCTTGATTAAGTCGCGCAAGTGCCTCTAAGGAGGTCCTGAACGGCCTTGATTCAAGTCGCGTAGGTGCTTTGAGGAGGCCCTAGAAGGCCTTGATGAAGGTGCACAGCACCCCTGAGGAGGTCCTGGGTGGCCATAATGGAGCCACATGGCCGCTCCCGAGGAAACCGCGCGAGCGGCTCTGCAGAGATCCTGAACGGCCTAGATGAAGGCGCGTAGCACCCTTGAGGAGGTCTGGGCGGCTATGATGGAGCCACGTAATGCTCTGGAGGAACTTTTCATGAGGCCGCGTGAGCGCTCCTGAAGTGGTCCTAAACGACCCTGATGAAACCACATGGCACTCCTGAGGAGGTCCTGAGCGGCTCTGATGGAGGCACGCAACACTCCTGAGGAGGTCCTGGGCGGTTTTGATGAAGCCATGTGGTGCTTTCTAAGGAGGTCTTTGTAGGTGCCGCTCAGGACCACTTCTTCGAGCCAGGACCTCTTGTTTCTTGCGAAAACCACCCTCTAGGACCTCCTAGGAGGTCTTTGTAGATGTCATTCAGGACCTCTTGGGAGGTCTTTGAAGTTAGGACCTCCTAGGAGGTCTTTGAAGAGGCTGTCCAAGGCCTCTTAGGATGTCGTTTGAAGCCAGGACCTCCCAGGAGGTCCTTGTAGAGGCCGTTCCAGGACCTCTTGGGAGGTCTTTGAAGCCACGACCTCCTAGGAGGTCTTTGTAAAGATCGTCCAGGACCTCCTTTGAAGCCAGGACCTCCCAGGAGGTCTTTGTAAAGATCGTCCAGGACCTCCTTTGAAGCCAGGACCTCCCAGGAGGTCTTTGAAGGGTACATCCTGTGAGACCCCGGGATATTGAGCTCGTAATGCTTAGTCATACCACTGACCCTAGCATCACAAACAAAATATCCCGTGCCTCAGGAAAATATGTACATCCCAGAAGTGCTGTACATACACCCTTTTAAAAATTCATGCATCAATTCCATACAAACATAGATCCAAAGCACGAACTAGATTAAATAAAAGACATACATAATAGAGTTATTACAAAAGGGGCCGACCGGCCAAATACAAGCTAAAGAGCTAAACAACTAAAGTAAACAGCGGAAGCAAAAGCCATAAGATGGCAAAAACCAAAAGCCATATGGTTTGCCTTTAGCTCACAAGGCAACCGACCAAGCCACCAACCTAGTCGTCAAACCCGCAGCACATCTCACAAAAGTGCATCCCTTGGGGATCCACCTCTTCCTCTGCAACAATTAAATTTAAGCAAAGAAAATGAGCACAAAAATGTACTCGCAAGACTGACGTGTAAAGGTAACAACCTATAATTAGCTACATGCAAGCTTATTTAAGTGGAGGAAGCTCTAGACTTACTTTTGGCATAAAGCAAGTTTTCATTTGCAATAATGTAATAGATTTAAAGCAATTTGACAATCCATTTCTAATTGTTGAAATAACAACGATACAATAATAATAACAACAATAAAGACAACCTGGAAGTGACTAACCCAATAGTCACCACAACAATAGCATGAATTACCCATTCATACCAACCCAACAAGTTTTAATTAAATGTTGTAGTCTAGTTCTTGCACGACCTTGCCAAGCATGTCCATAACCTAGGACGAGGCTATTCGAATAGATTTAACCCTGCAGGGGTGTACCAATGTACCCACACGTCAGACCGCCTTTTCACCACATGATTAGCACACTTCCTTTGGTATGCCGGCACGGCTAAGTCCTACGAGACATTTCTAATGGATTGAGCTAATTAAGAGTCGCGACAACCAGTGGAGTAGGAGGCATC
Organism: Phyllostachys edulis; assembly: GCA_036346405.1. Lineage (NCBI taxonomy): Eukaryota > Viridiplantae > Streptophyta > Magnoliopsida > Poales > Poaceae > Phyllostachys > Phyllostachys edulis. The sequence continues at coordinate 63,672,537 of CM070550.1, forward strand.
GGCCCAGCCTAAGCAACTGCGGGTGCTCCCATCCTTACAAAAACATTTTTACCACCTGTGACCCCTAATTAACACCCCCAAAGTACTTAGTCAAGAGAGGTCCCATATCCCTCTTGTGTGGTTAGCACGCAATATTGCTCAGTTTAGTGGCCCAAGTAACTCGGTCCTTAGGGACTTAGGCACCATTCCACACACCATGAGATCACACCAACATCCATTGTGCCCAAGTCAATAATAATTTTATTTTCAGTTTTATTTCTTTACAAAGTAACAAAGCACAAGTGCTGGACATAATGGAATAATAGTTTTTGTGTGATCAAGGTCATCGACATAAGTCGACAACCGCCCAATTCTACCGGTAGCTAAGCATTTCTAAGCATGACACCGAAAAGACAATAAAAGAGTATAATTCAATCACCGGGCTCTAATTCACCGGCGAGATTATTAACCTATGGTTTGTGGCAGGGGATAACAATTTAAGGGCAACCATGCAATAGGAATAGCTACCTCTAATCGACAAAATTACTTTGACACAAGAGCATGCATACATACAATTTCTAAACAAAGTATTAGACTTTAAAATATAATGGGATAGAATATGATCAAACTGCTTGCCTTGCTGGATATGCTCACTATGCTGCAGAGGGTCACTCTCGGGATCAACACACTCGTCGGCACCTAACGAAAAAGCGAAAAAGAACCGATAAGAACGAAGAATACCGAAAAGACTCAAAACCAAATTTCCCCAAATGCTCTGAAAATTTTACATCAGCAAGATCATGATTTTTAAGGAATTTATCAACAAGAACCAATTGATTTGGATTCTCAATGCAAAAGTTATGGCCAAAACAAATCTGCTCAGCTGGAAAACTGTGTTCATCCGAATTTAATTCTTTATCACAATTTTCCAAAGATGTGTTGCACCTGAGATTTTTATGGTAAACATATCACCTCATGAGATGAACAACACAATTGGATTCACCTCATTTGGAGCTAGGATGCATTTTCTATGATTTTTCAAAGGCATGCAAAAGAGCACAAAACAAAATGCACCCCCAAAGATTTTAAAAATAGTGACATGCCTAAATCCTATTCTAAAATTAAGCACACTAACAGAGAAAGCCAACAGAATTGGATTCACTCAAAAAGGATCTACAGAGAATTACTTATTTAATTTACAAGTTAAATGCAATTTTTAGAGCAACAATTAAAGCCTATTTCTACACCAATTTATCAAACCATTTTCTGGAGCCGAACCAAGCTTCCAACCATTTTTAGATTAAAAGCTCAGTTCAAACCAGAGCTAAAAAAATTTGAATCAACTCAATTGGAGCTAAAACGAATTAGTTATGCAATTTTGAAGTTTATTACCCTTTTTCAGCTCACAAATAAATCTCTCGGGAATATCCAAAAATCAAATTGACGTGGAAAAACCTGGGCCATCGATAGCGAATCGGACGGTCCAAGCCCACGGGACGAACGCGCGCTCGACTGCGCGAACCCACGCGAATGTGGACCGTCGATCTTGAATCCAACGGTCCAGATTGAATCGACCGCGGCCGCGTTTGAATCTGCTAGCATAACGCTCGTCTTGAATCGCAGCCGCAGATCTGGAGATGGACGGCTCACAGTGAGCGAGGAAGAAAACGCTCACGCGATCTGAGCCGTCGATCAAGAAACGGACGGTCCGCACTAAGAACACGCATAGTACGCGTTTAAGCACACGGGCCCACCCGTCAGCGACTCACTAGCCAGTTTAGGACAGTCATTAATTGCTTAAGCTAATCATTAGCCTTAATGATGTCGCTACAGTGTCGGCGCCATCCGACATGCACCCGAGTGTACTCCTCTGCGAAACATCGGTGACTCAGGCCACGACAGCGCAAACCGACGGTGGTCTGAGCTGCGCAATAGCCTTGCGCACCTGCCAGCACCACTCACTATGGCTGAGCCGGCCTAGAACGGCGGTGAGCCAGCGAGGAGCGGTGGTGCCATGCACGGTCACGATGACAACAACAAAGGAGCTCCGCAGCAGTTTAAGTAAGTGGTGCCTAAGCATCTAGGGACTACGGCGAAGCTACCTGAGTGTCGCGGAGGGACAGAGGAGGTCGGAGTAGCTCCGGCGACGTTGAACCGCACCGATGCTGGAGACGACGACGAGGAGACGACGGCCTGAGCAAAATGAGCAAGACCGAGTCATCAGATTAGCTTCAATAGGGCTCAAGGATGGTCCATGAGCAAAGAATTGAAGAGAGGAGGAGCTTACCGGCGGCGAGGGTGAAAAGATTGATCTTCGGCCGAAAGGGGGAACTCCAAAATTAGTTGCTTCCTGTTGAGGTAAACCAAAATTAGATTAGGGGATATGTTCAAGACGAAGAGGGGCGCGAAGTGACGTGAGTGGATTTGCAATTGAACCCCTGGAGCACCGGCGACGACGAAGGAGCTCCACGGCTGACAATGGCGGTTTTGGGGATTTGGGTGTTTAAGCTCAAGCAAGCACAGAGGAAGCAAGCTAGAGCTGAGGGTGTTTAAAGGAAGCCAAGGAAGAGCTTGAGGGGCTTAAATAGCTGGAGAAGCAAAGGAGGGAGCAGGCACATGCTCAAAGGCAAGCTATGGTCCACGCTCGGTTCACAGCTCGCCCAAGGACATAGAGGGGATGGTGGCAGCTCTGAACACGACTTTGGGGCCGAAAGCACTGGCAATCATTAATTAGCAAAGAAGAAAGAGTCATGAGAGAGGTGACAAGGTCTTCTTGCCCATGCCTGCGACGCCATGGCGACCCGGCACTAACACGGCGAGAGGAAGGGGATGAACAGATGCCGCGCGACGGCGACGGTTCGATTAAAATCCAACGGCTGACAGAGGTCAAAAGTAGTCCAACATCGCGAGAAAGGGGTTGAGTCGAGCCAACAGGAGTGGGATGATTTTGACCGCTAGATAAAGATCGGGGTGGTTGTAGGCTATTGGATCTTGATCGGGGTGGTCGTAGAGAAAAGGGAGGTTGCGACCATTAGATTTGCATCGGACGGGTCCGACAAGGAAAGGGGAGGTTGCAACCGTTAGATTTCGATCCGATGGTGCTGAAAAGAGATGGGAGGTCGTGGCCGTTGGATTAAGATCTAATGGCGAATAGGGGCTGGCGGGATCGGGAGGTCCGATTGGGTTGCGCGTGACAAGAGCGGTACGATCAAGATCGGACGGCTCAAAACTCATGCGCAATTGGAAGGGTTGGCTGAGCGCTAGGTGGTCCAACCAAGATTGGTGGCTCGAGCTAGGCTCCGGTCTGTGCCCGAGGAACAGTGCAAACAGATTTGGATTTGAATTTGAAAGCTAAGTTTGGAATGATTTTTAGAGGTAGCAAATTAACTCCAAAAATCCTGAAATTTTGACTGGAGGTTCCTCACTCTAGGATTAACCTTACATAAAATTTCTAGAGATTTTCATGCACTGCATTTTTCTCAAGAAATTCCTCGAGGTTTGTTCTAGGGTTTGACCAAAGGTTGAACTGATTTGACTTGCCTCTAAAAATTATCAAATAATTCCTAAAAATTATGAAATTTTTTCGAGGAGTCACACAGCAACACTAGAACCAAGGAAAAATATTTCCCAAGGTTGAAAACAAGATTCTTGACAAAGTTGAAAGAGGGGATTGACTTAGTCAATTGGAGATTTAGGTTTTCGAATTCCACAATTCCTTTCCAAGAATTATAGAAAAGTTCAAAACTTCAAGATGCAAGAAAAGTTTTAATTTCTTCTCATTTTCTTACATTTGAAACACATACCCATATTTGGGATGTTACACATCCTAGGACCTCTCGGGAGGTTTTTTTGAAGCCCGGGCCTCCCAGGATATCTTTGAAGAAGCCGTCCAGGACCTCTCAGGAGGTCTTTTGAAGCTATTCTTTATAGATGCCAAATCTTGCGATCAACACATGCCCCCCTGTTTTTTGGTAAACAAACATGTTTGTCAAAAAAATATCTTCAATTGTTCTTCAGGACGATGATTAAACACCGGCCATATGTATATTTCTCAGGACGATGATCAACACTTCATCGGCCATGCGTGCTTCTAAGCATCAGGGAGAGATTGTTTCTCTACTTTGTGCCCCCCTGTCTACTACAAACTTCAATCGACCTCCATCAATGGCCGATTGTAACTGCCAGCGAAACACATTGCAATTATTAGTACTATGAGTAAACATATTGTGCCATTTGCAATATGGGCGCCCTCTCAACTCCTCATGGGATGGTATAATATGATGATCTAGCAACTTTATGTGCTTTTCTTTCAATAAAATATCAAAAATCTGATCACATTTAGTCAGATTAAATGTATACTTTTTCTTCTCTAGCTGATTCTTTTGTGGAGATGGCTCCAAAGCTAAACAAACGAATGGTTCAGATTCGATATCTACCCATTCGGCTTTACTTTTATTCGTACTTGCCTTGTCCGATATCTTAGAAACATACTCCATTTCCTTAATATCGGTTTTTTCAACTTTACCAAGCTTCGACCCTACATCTTTACTCATTGGAGGCCCCTCATAATCCAACAAATCACGCTTGTCACCATCAAGTGCCTTAACTGGTATTTCACCTGACTTTACCCTCCACTCTTTTCGGACAGGCACCATAGATATTTCGTCTCTCACCTTTTCTGCTCTAGCCTCTGAGTTCTTGCATGCGCAGCCGCTACAACCTTCTTTTTTGGGAATGAGAAAGACTGAGAGGACACCAACGGGGTTGTGGTTTTGTCCTGCAAAGAAAGATATTTTTTCCTTAACTATTCCTTGTTTTTCACTACTACAGAAGCCTCATCACGCACGGTTCGAATCGTCATCACGAACAGTTTCGAACCGTCTATATTTGTTGGTCTGTGATATGAGCGCTTATCACTGAGCGGTTCAAAACCATCTGTGATCGCACTATCATCACGCGGTTTTTGTTGAAACCGTCGTGAAGGCTATTATCACGAGCGGTTTTCATCAAAAACCGTTTGTGATCGAGAATATCACGAGCGGTTTTCATTAAAAACCGTCTGGAAGGTAATATCACGAGCGGTTCTTGTTCGAACCGTCTATGATGAGTTTCCTGACGGTTCTTGTTTAGAACCGTCTGTGATAGCCTTTTTCGCGGCAAAAAAAACGCAAACGGCTAAAACTTGAGGCCGTTTAGAGGCCCTAAACGACCTTTTTTGGGGTTTTCACTTTTTCGAGACCTCGCGAAGAGAATCTGATTTCGGATTGGGATTTTCGTTAGCTTTCCAACAAGCCAAAGAACGTCGCAATCGGAGTTCGTATGCAAAAGTTATGATGATTTTACCGAGCGGTGCGCGATCTACCATCCATATTTTTGCCCAAACCAAACAACTCAACATGAACTACACACATCACGGTAGCATCACCCACATCACAAGAGCATCAACTCAAGAATCCACATCACAAAGCAAAGGGGGCAGAGAGAGAGTGAGGTCGTGGGAGGCCAGGCGACAAGTGGAGGAGGCCAAGGCGACGAGGTCGTGGGAGGCCAGTGGACGCGAGGTCGGGCGAGGTGGAGGAGGCCGGGTGATGGTTCTGGATGAGGCCGGTGACGATGAGGCCGGGACGAGTTGGAGGAGGCCATGGCGACAAGCTCGGCGGAGGCATGAGCGACAAGCTCGGCGCAGGCGCAAGGTGAGGAGGAGAAATGGCAAAGGAGGAGAAATGGCAGAGGAGGAGATGGAGGAGGAGAGATCGCAGAGGAGGAGATGGAGGTTATATAAGCGAGTTTCTGCACCGCCCATTATGTTCAAATTTTCGTTTCCGCCCAACAATCGAGACGGTTCTTGTTAAGAACCGCTCAGTGATAGCACCTATCCTGAGCGGTTTTTAATAGAACTGCTCAGGATCATCCTGACGGTTCTATTAAAGAACCGCTCGTGACACAGAACCTCCGGCGGTCTGCGGCGCTGCAGGCGCGGCGGTCGGCGGAGAAGCGTAGATATCACGAGCGGTTCTTATTCGTAACCGCCTCGTGATTAACTGAATTATCACGAGCGGTTTGTGAATAGAACCGTCAGGATAATTCACGACGGTTCTATTAATGAACCGCTCAGGATAATGACTATCACAGAGCGGTTCTAAATAAGAACCGCTCGTGATAGGCCTCGAGCGGCGATCTTGGTGGCGGCGCCACCGTAGAGTCGAACAGACCCATACGAGCGGTTCCAAAGGAACCGTCTGTGATGGGGCGTCTACTATAGCCTGTTTTGTAGTAGTGTTTGGTGCTTCAAAATCAGCACGCGATGCGATTTCTTGCAACACTACTATAGCGCTCATCGTAGCCAAACTGATGTCCACGGGTACTGTAGCTATGGTACTATTCATGGCTACTGTAGACGTGCTACTGCTCGCATCTGAACCATGTTTTGCTACTGCTGCCATGTACTTCACATTGCTAACATTCGAAACAACAATAGCCGATCGTTTTTGCTTGCCTTCTTTTTCGATAATCCGCTCTTTTGCCTTTGAATCCAAATCTGTCTTTACACCCAAATTACCATTGCTCTTGACATGATAAACCTTCTTCACCACTTTATTATCTCTCTTATTGTAAGACCGATTTCTTTGATCAAAACAGTCATTATTAGAACATGATAACCTATCAAACATAGGTCCTTTCAATGCTATCCACCCCAGATGAAATAGTCCAGAAGACATTAGAGGTGGCATCCATGGACCACAACAGCCCCATGGCGAATAAGGAGGAAAACCAATGGGAGGAGGACCCCATGGGATGGGCATTGGCGGCCCAAAAGGAGGACATGGCGCTGCTGCATGGAAGTCCTCTCGACGACGATCCCGACCATCAAACTTTTGCTTTGTAGGTGATCTTGGCCGCTTGAAATTATTTGGCCAATTAGCTACCTTGTGGCCAGCTGTAACATCCCAACTGTGTAATTAGGGTTAATCAAGTATAATTATATGTGTAGAAATTAAAACTTTTTCTCACATCTTGAAAAACCCTAAAATCTCATGTGATTCTTGTCCAAGAGTTGTGTAATCCAAAAACACAAAGCTCTTGTTGACCAAAAGTCAAATTCCTTTTCCAATTATCTTAAATCTTGTGCCAAACATTTGGAATATATTTTTCTTGGTCCCAAAAACTGATATGGGACCCCTCTGAAAAATATCATGAGTTATAACACTTGTTGATAATTTTTGGAGGCAAAACAATCCTTTAAACAACCTTCATGAATTTCCTGAGAAAAATACATTGCATAATAACCTCTGGAAATTTTATGCAAGGTTGATCTCATTGTCAGCAAGCTCCAGTTAAAATTTCATTAAATTTGGAGTTCATTTGCTATCTCAAATAATTCTGCTAAGTTTCAGCTGTTAAAAACTAAATTTAAAAGCCTACACTGTTCCTTGGGCTAGCCATATTCAAAGCTGGTCCAGCCCAACCGTGTCTGCACCTCAGCAGACCTCATTCCCCACCTTGATGAGGTCGTAGCCGTTGGATCCAATCCAAAGGCCACGACCTCCCCCTCAACCAACGCACCCAGGACCTCCCCTTCGAAGTCCTCTGGACCGCGTGGACCTCCTCGGGTCAACGTGGGCGCCAGACCTCCTCCGCGGTCAACACCGCAAAGGCTTTCCCACCTCATCAGGTCGTAACCGTTGGATCAAAGATCCACGGTCATGACCTCCCCTGTGTGTTAAACTTCAAAGACCTCCTCGAGCTGTTAAACCATCGCAGCGAGGTCATCCCACCTTGTTGGGGTCGTAGCCGTTGGATCAAATCCAACAGCCACGACCTCCTCCTCAACATACTCAGTCAGGTCTTCCCACCTACGTGAGGTCATAGCCCTTGGATCCAAGATCCATGGCCCTGACCTTCCCTCACTGTTAAACTAAGCAAACCTCCCACCTAACCAAGGTCGTAGCCATTGGATCAAATCCAACAGCTCACGACCTCCCCGTGCTATCAAGCACTCACAACCTCCCCCATCTTTTGTCGTGCACCGTTAGATTAAAATCTACGGTCACGACCTCCTTTTTGTCTCATGCGCACTGACCTCCCAACAAGACGTGAGATCGTAGCCCTTAGATCTAAATCTAACGGTCCCGACCTCCTTGCTGCTGCGCATCATATCGACCTCCCATCGTCGGTGCCCTTGATTTAAATCCAAAGGCCATGACCTCCCCTCATGTCCTTTTGATCGCGTGCAGTTAAGTCCTCACCGAGGTCCACACCGCTGGATGGAGATCCAACGCTTGACCTCTGCCCCTTTTCCTCACGTGCGTTTTGCGATTACATGAAATCGGAGGGCCACGACCTCCCCATCCTTGATCGTGTGGCCGGACCTCCTCCCACCACTTAAAACATAACGGTTCAAAAATTGGATCCGATGGTTAGGACCTCTCCTGTGTCTTATCCAGCGGTCACCAAGACCTCCTGTTCTTCTCCTTCCTCTGGCGCGCATGCGTGCTCGAGCGGTGGAGTTACGCGCCTTGAGCCTCAGTGCACCTTTATGACTCTCTGTGACCCGCATTTAATGTGGTCGACTTTTCTTTTCAGTCAAGACAGTTGTCACCCCGCTAACTTTACATCTTGTCCAATGTCCTAGCTCGTGCCATGGGCCAAGCTCACCATGAGCTTAGCCAAGGTCCATGACCTCCTGTGCCCAAGTATAAAGCCCCATTGGGTTCCTCCGTAGCTTCTTTGGCACTCCTTCAAGTTCTAGCTTGCACTTTGGTGCCTTCTAAGCTTTGCTCTTCCACCGACCTCCTTCTTGGCGCCATTCTTTGGAGCTTGGAGCTCCTCGGTGGACAAGGGTCCTGGAGTTTTCCTCCTTTTCTCTAAGCTCCATTTGTACCATCCCTCTGGGACCAACACCTAACTTCGCTTTGGTTTGGGCATTTACAGAGGTGGACAAAGAGGAGCTTGGAGCAGAGCTTTGGCAGTGGAGCAACCCCATCTTCTCCAACTCGTGCCATCACCATCCTCAACCTCCCGGCATCTTAAGGACCTCTAGGTACCTCCTGTTAGTCCTTTAGTTGTCGGCACCCGCTGAATGCATGTTGCGGAGCTTAAGTTTTGGCTGCAGCTTGAATGTCGCGCTGAGCTCCTTTTTGCATTTTGTCGTTTGGCGTATCGCCTTTGTTGTCCTCTCGGCTCGCTGCTCAAGGCCGTCGCTTGCTGTTGAGAGGAGGTCCTTTGGTGCGCATGGTTATTGCGGACCAACGGTATTATTGGATCTCGCCATGAGGTCTACATCGCCAGCGATGACCACATCTTTGCGGGTTTTGTCGGACACAACGGCAGCGTCGTTGTCGTTTTAGGACGAAATCCTCCATGTTTAATGCGCTAATCATGTGTTCCAATCATTGTAATCATTGGATGTCTTAACGCCTTTAATCCACCCTTTATTGCGTGCATTTAAGACCTCCAGCCGCTGACCTCCTGTTGTCCCGCGCATTAATCTCTTGTCCAAACACGCGTGCGTGTGCGCAAGCACGTGGTCGCGAGCTCTGGACCTCCATGACCTCATCCAAGGAGATCTGGAGCGTCCAAGACCTCCCCTTGCACAATCGTGGCCGTCCAGACCTCCCTGGAGGTCTGTGACGTTTAGACCTCTGCTTAGGACCTCCCCTAGGTTATCTCAGCCGTTCATGACCTCCCCGGGTAGATCTTGACCGTCAAGGTCCTCCCTCGGACGATCTGAACCATCGAGGACCTCCCTTGGAACATCTGGACCATCCAGGACCTCCCTTGTGAGGTCTTGACGATGTGGATCTTCCTCGAGGAGATCTTGGTAGTTTAGATCTTCCTTTGGAAGATCTCAGCCGTTGAGGACCTCCCCCTTTAAATCTGGTCTGTTCTGGACCTCCTTTCTGTGTTGTGGTCCGTAGGATCTCCCATCTACGGCCACGACCTCCCCCTCACCTCGCATGTGAGTTGCTAAGAGGTCCAGACCTCTGGACTTCACGTCTTGGCGTGTGTGATGTTCTCCTGGGAGGTCTTGAGCCGTTGGATCTGAAATCTGTGGCTCACGTCCTCCCATACCCTTGTGAGTTTTAGAAATTCCAGTGAGGTCTTAGTTAAACTGAAATAAGGTATAGACTTTAGAATTTCATATCTCTTTCATTTTAATTCCAAATGAGGTCATTCAAATTGTGTTAGCTCTGTCTTGAACTTGACTTTAATCCAAAAATGATTGTAAGTTGAGTTCAGCTCCAGAGCACAGTTTGCCATTAGATTTTAAAACCAACTTTAAAATGTACACTCAAATTAATGCTTAACTTGTAAAATACATAACTAATGCTCTATAGATTATTTTTGGGTGAGACCAACTTTGTTGGTTTCCTCTATTAATGAACTCACTGTGAAAATTAGTTTTGAGCATGTTGCTGCTAGGAAAATGAGGACTTGTGCATTATAATTTTGTTCAAGTTCTTGTTTTGAAAAATTATAGAAAGTGCAATATAGCTCCAAATGAGATGAACTCAATTGTGTTATTCATCTCATGAGGTGCTGGTTTTACAGTAAAAATTTCAGCTTCACTTCTTTTCTAGAAAATGTTGCCTCATAATTAAATTAGTGAATAGTGCAGTTTGGTATTTTAGGGCTGAGCAGAATTGTTTTGCTCATAACTTTTGCATTGAGAATCCAAATCAATTGGTTCTTGTTGCAAAATTCCTAAAATCACCCTCTTGCTGCTGTAGAAAATTCAGAGAATTTGGAGTTCGTTTGTTGTGCTGTCTTTGTTGTGTTTAAATCGTTCTTATCGGTTCTTTCTCGCTTTTCCGTTGAAGCTTCGACATTTGTGGTGATCCCGAGAGTGACCCTCCGCAACAAATTGACCAGCAACAGCAAGGCAAGCAGTTTGATCATTTCCATCATTGTCCCATTACTTTAAAGCTTAATATATCGTTTTACTTCTATGTATGCATGCTACTTTGTGTTAAATGTCGCTAGCAAGCCTATAGTTGCATCATCTGTAGGAATTGTTCATCCTCTACTACCATGAGCCTAGGTTATTTGCTGTGGTGGGAGCTCGTTGGATGAGCTCCTATCACTTAGTAGTTTCGATTTAAATTGCTTAGACATGCTTAGTTTTCGGTAGAAATGGGCGATCATCGACTTAGTCGATGGTCTTGATCACTCAAAACTGATTATTACTCCTATATGTCCAGCACTTGTGCTTTGATTAATTTGTAAAATCAAAAACTGAAAATAAAAGATTGATTTAGACTTGGGCATATTGGATGGATGGCGTGGTTTTTGGATGTGGTGGTATGCAGGTCCCTAAGGACCGAGTACTTGGGTCACTAAGCCAAGCGATTTCACGCACTAACCACGCGAGAGGCATATAGAACCCTCTTGACTAAGTACTCTAGGAGGTGTTAATTATGAGCGAGCTCGGTTGGTGTGTTTTCAAAAACAAATGTATATGTATAGTGTGGGAGGGGAGCATTAGCTTCCGGGAAGGTTGTGTGATGTCTCCTTCTCCCCGTGGGTTGTGCAGCTCGTAATTAGCATTCATCCTTTGGAAAGGTCTCGTAGGACTTAGCCGTGCCAGCACACCTTCGGAAGTGTGCGTAAAGGAAAGGCGGTCTGACGTGTGGGTACAGTGGTACACCCTGCAGGGATAAAACTATTCGAATAGCCTCGTCCTAGGTTATGGACATGCTTGGTAAGGTCGTTCAAGACTAGACTACAACCTTTAATTAAAACTTGACATGGTTGGTATGAACGGGGAGTTCATGCTATTGTTGTGGTGACTTGGGTTAGTCACTTCCAGGGTGGTTCTTGTTGTTGTTATTATGTTATTATCGCGTTGTTATTTCAACAATTAAAAATGCTTTGTCAAATTGCTTTCAATCTACTATGTTATTGCAAATGAAACTTGCTTTATGCTAAAATGAGTCCAAAGCCTCATCCACTTAAATGAAGCTTGCATGTAGCTAAATTATAGTTCTGTTATCTTACACGTCAGTTTTAAGTAGTACAATAAACAAGTTATTGTACTCATTTGCTTTGCTTAACAACTTTGTTGCAGAGGAGGTAGAGCCCAAAGGGCTTTACTTTTCTTGAGTTGTCTTGGTGGTTGGGAGAGCGACTAGCTTGGCGGTCCGGTCAGTTGCCTTGTGGGCTAAAGGCACACTGGTTGGCTCTTATTTTGGGCCATCTTTATGGCACTTTTGCTTCCGCTGTTATCTTTTTGTAATTATTGCTATTTGGCCTAAGGGCCTCTCTTTTGTAATATCTATTCCATATTAATGTTAGCTTCTGGTTTGTTGCTTATGTACTATGTGTTGTATGGAATTGATGCATTCTTTTGTTGTGAGGTATGTGTACTGCATTCTGGGAAGTATACATCTCTCGAGACCGAGTTTATTTGGTTGATAATACTAGGGTCAATTGGATGATTAAGTATTATGAGCCTAATAAACGTCGGGGTCTCACACCAGCCTTGTCATCCTCATACTTAGCCAGAAGCTCCCTGAAAGTGGGATTTGGCCTTTCAATTCTTTTGATGGTCTTGCCTTTGTCTTTATTCACCTTCCAATACTCAACTTCAGGGCTTTTTGGTTTGATCATCTCTGGACTAACATTCTGCATAACCTCAGAATTCGATGCTCTTGTGCCCCTCTCTTCTACCACCACATTTTTGCCTTTTGTAGATTCGGCCTGAGATGGCCGAACAAGCACCTTTTTGTTCTCAAAATCAATCACATTGATAGGGAATGGATTGTGGTCTAATTGCATTTTTGGACTTTCAGCAAATTTCAATCGTCCTTCATTAATGGCCGATTGAATTTGTCGATGAAAAACATTACAATCATTAGAGGCATGAGAATAAGAATTATGCCATTTACAATATGCACGCCTTTTTAACTCTTCAGGTGCTGGTATGACATGATTGTCAGGCAACCTGATTTGTTTCTCTTGTAGCAAATAATCAAAGATCCTATCACATTTAGCGACATCAAAAGTATACTTAATTTCTTCTTGCCGATTCTTTTGTGGAATCGGCTTTAAAGCTGAGCAAATGAATGGTTTAGACTTTGAAGACCGATCCCATTCGGCCAAGCATATATCAACATCATCATCGTTCGAACTTTCAGATTCATGTTCAAGCATGTGAACATTAGGATGATCGACTCTTATTTTATCATTTGACCTTTGAAAATCTCTAGACTCTTTAGCTCGGCTTTCTTGAACTAGAGATTTTTGTAGTATTTGACTAACATCTAGGAAGTCATTATTCTCTAGCTTTTCTTTTAATTGAGATAGTAAACCAGAATAAGCTAGATCAGCCAAGTCTCTGTCAGAAATTGTCAAATTAAAACATCAATTCTTTGTATCTCTAAACCTTCGGATATATTTAGCAACAGACTCATTGTGTCTTTGTTTAACCGATGTTAGATGTGACAATCTAAGTTCAGTGTCCCCAGTATAAAAATACTCATGGAATTTTTGCTCTAACTGAGACCACGTATAAATAGAATTAGGTGCTAGAGAAGTAAACCATGTAAATGCAAGGCTAGACAATGACAAAGGAAACAATCTCAGTTTCAAAGCATCGCTAGCACCGGCTTCACCACACTGCAAATTAAATTGACCAACATGTTCCAAAGTGGTTCTACTATCATCTCCAGTGAACTTAATAAACTCAGGCACTCTAAATCCTCGAGGGTACTGAACATTATCATAGAAATCGGGGTATGGTTTTTGATACACGCGTGCTCTAACTTTTGGATCTACCCCAAATGTCTCTCTGAACACACTAGCTACCTGTTCTTTGATATTTTCAGGCCCAACACATGTTTCGGCCATAGGCTGATTAGGTGTCACATTGACTGGGTGTTGCTGCCTAAAAACATTAGGCTGAAGTGTGTCATCTTGCGTCTTGTGGAACTTGGTTCTACTGCGTTCGTGATATACGTTATAAGAACCATTATCTTGGTGGTGGCAATGGCCCATATGCAACGCCTGAACCTTGAAGAGGTATGGGAGGAGTACTATATGCTACTGTGCGGTATGGAGGCACAAATAAGTTTGCTGAATCCTCATCTACTCGGCCATGATAATCAATTATATGTGGAGACGAGCCTACTAAACCGAATGAGCTATTTGGTAACGCAAAAGTAGATGGTGTGCCCCCTAGTGCAACAGTATTTGGTATTGTGAATGATGGTGCCCCAATATTAGCCGAATCCCCAATAACAGTCCGGCTATGTATATGTTGCATCGGTGTGCCCTGTTGTGCATTTATATGTGGTACCGATGCATCAAAAGGTATATGCTCATGATGAATTTTACTAGCATTATTAAACACTTCAGTATTGACATCACTGGCTAGGGGCTGTTTCTTATTTTTCTTATCTTGCAACTCAAGAACCATGGCCCTAAGGCAACCAGATAGCAACCTATCCAAGGTATTGGATACAGAAGCACCTATTTGCTAATCAATCATCAAGGCAACTTGCTCTTCGGTAAGGGATGAATTACTCACAGTGGGAGTTACCTCAGGCTTGATGTAAATAGATGGCAGTTCACCCTCTTTCTTAATGACACCTTGCCTTGTCTTCTGGAAGCACGACAACATCAGCTTATCGAATTCCAATTTACGCTTCTCGTACTTCTGGCGGTACTCCTCGGGTAGATCTTCAAGTGTAGGAGTATTGATGTTCTTAGAATCGACCATAGAACCATCTTTCGCCATGGTTGGAGAATAGATTGATTCCCCAGTGGAGTTGCCAAATTGTGTTGGCGCAGAATTATGTGACGCAGCAGTACCAACACACAACCGGCCTGGATTTGATTCAATCCGGCCTTGAACAGGTACTGGTTGACAAGATTGAACCCAGGTGGTGTTAGGATTCAATCTCGGCAAAGGACCACTGCGCACAACACCTAGACAGAGCTAGTCATGGTGTTGAGGCGGCGGCAATGTCTTGACTAGGTCCTGGAACCTTGCCAAGGAAGCAAAAAGAGGTTGGAAAAGAACGGGACTACAGGAAGCTACGATAAAAAGTAGATGTGATTTGTATTGATTGATTGGTTGTTGATACAATCGGCCATAACCCTCTTCTATTTAAAGGGCAACAGGTCTTAGCCGTGGGAGCTCAGGACTCTTAACCGAACAAGATTACACAGATATGATTCGGTTATATTTTCTATAACTGGCAAATCTTTCCTATTCTATTACGTCCTGGATGCTTTGGCGGGAGGTCTTCATGAAAAGCCTTGAAAAAGGTCCTCGCGGAAGGACCTGAAGAGATTCTCGCGAAAGATCCACGTGGGAGGTCCACGCGGGAGATCCGTGCAGAAGATCTTGAGGAGGTCCTTGTGGTATGTCCACGCGGGAGGTCTTGAGGAAGTCTTCATGAGAAATCCTTTTGGAGGTCTGCGTGGGAGGTCCACCTAGGAGGTCCGCTTGAGAGGTCCGCCTGGGAGGTCCGCTTGGGAGGTCCTGAACATCTCTGATTAAGCCGCATACATACTCAAAGGAGGTCCTAGATGGCCCTGATGAGGCCACGTGGGTACTCCGAGGAGGTCTTGAGCGGTTTTGATGAAGCTTGAGGAGGTCTTGATCGGTCCTGATTAAGCCACGCAGACACTCCTAGGGAGGTCTTGAACAATACGCGATATTACCACCATAGGATGCACGGTTATACCGCTTGAAGCGGTAGTTTCGCCAGTTAACCTCCGATATCACCATTTGTGCTCTGAGTAGGTCCTG
This sequence comes from Phyllostachys edulis, assembly GCA_036346405.1. Lineage (NCBI taxonomy): Eukaryota > Viridiplantae > Streptophyta > Magnoliopsida > Poales > Poaceae > Phyllostachys > Phyllostachys edulis. Next base: position 63,688,273 of record CM070550.1, read on the forward strand.
AGCGGCCTTGATTAAGTCGCGCAAGTGCCTCTAAGGAGGTCCTGAGCGGCCTTGATTCAAGCCGCGTGGCCGCTCCCGAGGAAACCACACGAGCGCCTTTGGAGAGATCCTAAACAGCCTTGATGAAGGCACGTAGCACCCCTAAGGAGGTCCTGGGCGGCCATGATGGAGCCACATAATGCTCCGGAGGAAGTTTTGATGAGGCCGCGTGAGCGCTCCTGAAGAGGTCCCAAACAGCCCTAATGAAACCACATGGCACTCCTGAGGAGGTCCTGAGCGGCTCTGATGGAGGCTCACAACACTTCTAAGGAGGTCCTGGGCGGTTTTGATGAAGCCACGTGGTGCTTTCTGAAGAGGTCTTTGTAGGTGCCGCTCAGGACTACTTCTTCGAGCCAGGACCTCCTGTTTCTTGCAAAAACCACCCTCTAGGACCTCCCAAGAGGTCTTTGTAGATGTTATCCAGGACCTCTTGGGAGGTCTTTGAAGTCAAGACCTCCTAGGAGGTCTTTGAAGAGGCCGTCCAAGGCCTCTTAGGATGTCCTTTGAAGCCAGGACCTCCCAAGAGGTTCTTGTAGAGGCCGTTTCAGGACCTCTCGGGAGGTTTTTGAAGCCAGAACCTCCCAGGAGGTCTTTGTAAAGATCGTCCAGGACCTCCTTTGAAGCCAGGACCTCCTAGGAGGTCTTTGAAGAGGCCATTCCAGGACCTCTCGGGAGGTCTTTGAAGCTAGGACCTCCCAGGAGGTCTTTGTAAAGATCGTCTAGGACCTCCTTTGAAGCCAGGACCTCCCAAGAGGTCTTTAAAGGGGACATCCCAGGACCTCTTGGGAGGTCTTTTGAAGCTCAGGCCTCCGAGGATATCTTTGAAGAAGTCATCTAGGACCTCTCAGGAGGTCTTTTGAAGCTATTCTTTATATATGCCAAATCTTGCCATCAACAATTACCTCATCGGTAATCATTGCGAGATCTACACCGATCACAAGAGCCTCAAATATATTTTCACCCAAGCCGATCTAAACTTGAGGCAAAGAAGATGGCTCGAGTTGATCAAAGATTATAATTTGGGACTCCATTATCATCCAGGAAAAGCCAATGTGGTAGCTGATGCCTTGAGCAGAAAATCTCAATGCAACTGTTTATTGCTAACTCCCATTTCGGCAAGCTTGTGTGTTGCACTGCAACGTCTGCACCTGGTGATAATTGAAGAAGGGTCTCTTGCTGCCCTTAATGTGAATTTTACACTTGAGGACCAGATTAAAGAAGACCAGAAGACCGACATAGATGTAGCCCAAATTCGGGAGAAACTAAAACAAGGCAAGGCCAAATGTTTCACCGAAGATGCATAGGGCACTCTTTGCTTCGGAAATCTTTTGGTGGTGCCTCTTGACCGTAACTTGAGAGAGTTGATCCTCAAGGAAGCTCACAACTCTCAATTCTCCATTCACCCCGGAAGCACCAAGATGTATCAAGACCTAAAAAAGAGGCTATGGTGGAGTCAAATGAAGAAGCAGATCGCACAATATGTTGCTGAGTGCGATGTATGCCAAAGAGTCAAGGTTGAGCATTTGAGACCAGCGGGTACTCTCCAACCCGCTGGTCTCAAATGGAAGTGGGAGGAAGTCAGTATGGACTTCATCACTGGACTTCTAAGGACTCAATCTGGATCGGATTCCATATGGGTGATTGTCGATCGTTTGACCAAAGTCGTCCATTTCATTCCTGTCAAGACCACCTACACCGGGGATAAGCTAGTAGAGCTCTATATCTCAAGGATCATCTGTGTCCATGGTGTACCAAAGGTAATAGTTTCAAATAGAGGTCCGCAGTTCACATCCCATTTCTGGAAATTCTTGCATAAAGCAATGGGGACCAATCTATCCTTTAGCTCCGCTTATCACCTGCAAACGGATGGACAAACCGAGAGGGTGAACCAAGTTTTGGAAGACCTTCTCCGAGCTTGTGTGTTGTCCTATAGCAAGAACTGGGAAAAATGCTTTCCGTTTGCAGAGTTCTCCTACAACAATAGTTTCCAATCAAGCATACAGATGTCACCCTTTGAGGCGCTGTATGGAAGAGCTTGTAGGACACCCTTGAATTGGTTTGAAGCCAGGGAGAGACCATTTTATGGTCCAACCTTAGTGGAGGATGCCGAAGAGCAAGTTCGTATCATCCGCGAGTGACTTTGGACAGCTCAATCTCGTCAGAAGTCATATGCCGGCCGTCGTGGTCTCTAGTTGAGCTTTGAGGTAGATGATCATGTTTACCTTAAAGTCTCTCTGATGAAAGGAATGCATCGTTTCCAAGTTAAAGGCAAGTTGGCACCTCGCTATATCAGACCATTCTGAATTATAGCAAAATTGGGATCGGTGGCCTATCAGATGTACATAATGTGTTCCATGTTTCACAACTGAAAAAGTGCCTTCGCGTCCCAACCGAAGCAACTAAGTTGGAAGAACTTGACCTGCAACCCGATCTTTCTGATCGGGAGCACCCGATTCGCATTCTTGAAGAAACGGAGTGCAAGACAAGAAATCACAACATCAGGTTCCTCAAAGATCAATGGAGTAAACATACTGAAGATGAGGCTACTTGGGAACGTTAAGACCATATGAGAGCCGAATATCCAGATGTTTTCCTTCAGCTTGAAGTGCCTTCGAATCAAGAAAGGAAAGGTTAAGAAAAACAATGGAAAGGAAAATGTACTAACCCTTCCTTGTAACCTTCTAGGATCTCTTAGCACTATTTTTAAAGGAAATCAAAACAACAGAGGTTGTATAATCTTTTAGAACCTTCCTGTCTACTTTCCGACCTACCTAGATCTCGGGGTCGAGATCTTTTGTAGGGGGGAGGTTTGTCATATCCCTAAGTTAATAAAAAGGATTACTATGTATTTCATGAGCATGCATCATTGTTTTCAAGCATTTACATAATTTATTGCACTTGGAAAATCTTTAAACACAATGTTAAACCTATACTTCAAATTTAACTCCAAATCAAAACTGAAACAAATGCTATCGAAGTTCCTCTGGAAATAATTTATGAAAATAATATATTAATTATCATGAATTAATATAATTTTCCCCTAATTTTTGGGATTGGTTTCAACCCTCAGAAAATTCAAACACAATTCAATGTCACATTTGAAGTTTGAATTTAAACTGCACAATATATAATATGAATAGTAAGGTTTAATAATTTTTATGGTCACTAGACCTTCCTATGAACACCTCAGAATTATTTTAGAATTTATAGAATTTTATTTCTATTTTTAGAGCCTCAGCCAAACAGGTTGCTTCTTGGTCAAATCTGGAATTCAAAATCCCTATCACTGTTCGTTGGGTTCAAACTGAGCTCGAGTCCGACCGGGCCTAACCGACTTGGCTGAACTAACTAACCTAACTGGCCGAACCCGAGTCCAACCCCACCGCGTTGTGCCTCTGCCACACCGGGCCCACGCACAGGGTCGTCTTCTTCGTTTCGGTGGCACGCACGTAGAGTGGCTTCGCCACGTCGCGGCTGGGCTCTGCCCTCACGCCCAGGGACACCGTCAATCCGCCGCATGTACCAGCCAACCCAGGGCATCGCCACTCAACGGCATTCCAATTTTCATCTTCTTCCCGGGTTAAAACCCCCTCCATGCCCATCTTTTTCCCTCACTTGTCCTTTGTTGAATGAGGGGAGGGAGGCTGACTCAAGCTCATCTTTTCGGTAAGATCCTTGCCAAAAGATCTCTCAGCTCCTACATTCCTTGCCGTCCCCATTTTTGTTAATGCGCGGTCTTGTTTCTACTCGTAGCTCACGTGACACGATCGTGCCATTGGAGCTTCTAGAGCGCGCACCGAGCGACCCTTTTTGGCCATCTTCATCTTTGATGAGAAACTAAGCTTTTCTTGCGCGTCATTTTGTGTCCATTAACTTGACATTACTTTCCCCTCAACTAATTTGGCTTATGCGCCATAGGATCACTGGAATTTGGACTTTGCCCCTTCTTACCGGCCGAAACCCTATTCGTCATCCATTGTCAATCGGGTAGGTCATTTACCGATTCCATGTAATTACACTATATACTTAGCCTCCTTAATCTTTTCGGCACCCTCATTGCCCTTTGTTTTGTGCCTAGTATCCTACCCTTGTGAAGCCGAGTGCCGCCATCGCCATTGCTGTCGACAAACAACCACCGAGCTCCTTTGGTCTCTCCTTCACTTTGGTAAGCTTCAGTGTACCCCTCAGTAGCTCATGCATGCACTAAGTTGCACTTGTCTCGTCGATTTGGCACATGCACAAGTGGCCGTAGAGTAGCTACGGCTCACCACCGGCTCGCCGCCGTTCTAGGCCGGTTTAGCCATCGCCGCCACTACTAGGAGGTATGCAAAGCTCTGCGCTTTTCATTCATGCCCTTGGCCGGCACCGCCCTGGCCAAGAACACTGGCAAGGATCCGGTCAAGCTGAGCTCTTCTTGTCGGATCGTCCGACAACGAAAGCGGCGGCGTCATTAGAGTTAAATGCAATGATTAGTTATTAATGACTCAATCACTGTCGGCAAATCAGTAGTTAACTAGGTTAATGATTGGCACTTAATGGCCCTGAGTCTATTACATGTGGACCTGGCCCCCTTTAAGTGCGCTGAGCACATGAATCGTGAACTAGGTTCATATGCCTAAGTCAATGACGTGTTGGGCCCACCAGTTGGTTTTAACCGGAATTTAAAAGGAAAATGAAAAGTAACACTATGCACTAGACCCCACCTGTCATAGGCTATGGCTAGCTAGCACCCGGTAAGAAAAAGTAATAAAAGCTTAATAAAACTCGAAATGTATTAATCTTCACACTAAAAATGTGAATAACTTCAAAACTACATAACTAATTCATCTCAACTCCAAAATGGTTGAAACCAATGCTATTAATTTTCATTTTTAATGAACTTTGTATTAAAATTGGTTTCAAACATGTCTCTGTAGAATAGAGTATTATTTTGGAAATTGATCCATAACTCAATTATTTTTACAATAGAAAAAGGCTGATAACTTTAAAAATGCATAACTAATTCATAAAAACTCCAAATGAGATGAACCCAAATGTTTTGGACTTGTAATAATATTACCTATTTATTTGTATAATTCTTGTATCCCCTACTATTATACAAATTTTGACCAAATAATTAAATTACATGAATTAAGACATATTGGAATCTAAAATTCAAATTGCTATAACTTTCACATAATAACTCCAATTGGAATAATTATTTCACCTAAAAATCATCTAAAATCATGCAGTAGCCACTATAGAAAAATCATGCATTTTTGAGCAATTGATTTTTGAAGTATTTCTCGATGTTTATCGATATCGTTAATTCTATAGATTTCGAGGCTATTGATATTGACTCATACGCCACCGAGAGTGAACAACTGAATTATCAGCAAGGCAAGCATCATTTGAACTTTCTTTTGCATCATGTTTGATCCCAATTTTGGTTAAGTTAGTGCAATGATAATTGCTTGCATGCTATTGTGATAATGTCGCTATTTTTGTGATGTGCAGAATAGTTATATCCTATTCATTGTGGTTAATCTTGAATTATTTGTAACATCCCAAATGTATAAAAGGGTGTGTGTTTCAAATATAAGAAAATGTGTAGAAATTAAAACTTTTTCTCACATCTTGAAACTCTTGAACATTGCCATAATTCTTGTCAAGAGTTGTGGAGTCCAAAAACCTAAACCTCCTATTGACTAAAGTCAAACCCTTATTTCACTTTGTCACAAATCTTGTGCCAACCCTTGGAAATATTTTTCCTGGGTTCCAGTGATGCTGTGTGACCCCTCTGGAAAATTTCATAATTTTTAGAAATTAATTGATAAATTTTGGAGGTAAGTCAAACCCTAGAACAGCCTTAATGAATTTCTGGAGAAAAATGTAGTGCACAAAAACCTCTAGAAACTTTATGTAAGGTTAATCCTGGAGTGAGGAAGCTCCAGCTAAAATTTCGGATTTTTTGGAGTTAGTTTGCTACCTCTAAAAATTCCTCCAACCTCAGCCTTCAATTTAAATTCAAAACTGGCACTATTCCTTGGGTCCGAGCCACTTTCCAAGTGGGTCGAACCCAACCCACTTCCCCAGCTCACCACGAGTCCTCCTCCCTCGCGAGGTCGTGGGCCGTTGGATCCAAATCCAACAGCCACGACCTCCGCCGCAACCAACCGTGGCCCAGCCCCTCACCCACGCGAGGTCGTAGCCGTTGGATCCCAATCTAATAGCCACGACCTCCACTTCAGACCTCCCACCTCCTAGCTTAGCCAGCTCCTCCCCCTCGCGAGGTCGTGTCCGTTGGATCCGCATCCAACACCCACGACCTCCCCTCTTTATCAAGCGCACCAGTCCTCCCCCGCGCGAGGTCGTGCTCCGTTGGATCCAAATCAACGGCCACGACCTCCCCTCACCGTCAGATGAAGATCTCACGGCCAGGACCTCCCCTCCCCTTTTCTGTATCGTTCCTAACCGCCCTGACCTCCCGCACCTCAGTTCGTCGCCGTTGGATCGAGATCCAATAGCCACGACCTCCCCTCTCCTTGCGTTGCCGTCAAATCAAGATCTCACGACCACGTCCTCCTTTGCGTTGTGCGCACCAGCCAGACCTCCCACCATTGCTGTGTGCCGTTGGATCAAGATCCAACAGCCACGACCTCCTACCTCTGTTCGTTGCTGTTGGATCAAAATCCAACCGCCACGACCTCCCCTCGCGCCTTGCGCAATGGCCAGGACCTCCCTCCTCTGTTCAGCGCCTTTGGATGTAAATCCAACGGTCCTGACCTCCTCCTCTGTTGTCCGCCTCTGGATTAAAATCCAGCGGCCATGACCTCCTTTGTGTCGTGCGCAAAGCCCACGACCTCCCCTTAATGTTGTGTGCCCTTGGATGTAAATCCAATGGCCACGACCTCCCCTCATCATTGTGTGCCCTTGGATGTAAATCTAAAGGCCATGACCTCCCATCCCTTGTCATCATCGCGTGCAGCGGGCAAGACCTCCCCCATCGGTTTTGCGCCATTAGATGTAGATCCAACGGCCATGACCTCCTATCTCCTTACCGCGCGCGACCTCCCCCTTTCTTTTCGCAACCGTGCGATGGAGATCCCACGGCTGTGACCTCCCCTTTTCTTTGCGCCACTGTGCGATGAGGATCCTATGGTCGCGACCTCCCCCGTGCCTTTCCAGACCGCACCGTTGTGGATCTAAGGGTCACGACCTCCCCCTTCGCTGATCCAACGGTCGATGCGAGGTCCTGTTCTTCTCCTTCCTCGGCCGCGCACGTGCGCCATGGTAGAGGAGGAGGGCAGTGCCCTGTCACTTCACCCAACAGCTCTTTTGCTGCCAGCATTAAATGCTGGTCAGCTTTCCGCCTCCTAGGTCTTGCTCAGACCTGCCCCCATCACCTCCACGTCCTTGTCCGAGCCATGGGCTAAGCTCACCATGGAGCTTAACCCTAGCTCATGGCCTCTCCTCCCCGAGCTATAAGACCTCCCCCTTGTTCCCCCTTGGCTTCCTTTACACACCATTGAGCTCCGGCTTGCACCCACTGTGCTTGGCTGAGCTCCCTTCTCCACAGACCTCCTTGGGCCGCCATTGATGCACCTTGGAGATCTCGGTGAAGGCAGTGCCCCAGTGGCTATCCTCTCCCTCTCTTTGCTTCAATTTGAGCATCTCCCCTCTGTGGTCAAAACCCCTAACCTCGTTGGTTTGGACATTTGTAGAGGTGGCCTAATTTGGAGATCTCCCCTGTTCGGCCGTGGAGCACCCTTCTTCACCATCGCCGGTCCTCCTCTCCCCGCTCCTCCTCGGTTCCCTTTGCAACCTTCAGGTACCTCCTGGTAGTCCCTTAGAGCTGGGCACCCGCTTGTATGGATGTTGCGGAGCTTTCCTTCCATTTTTGCCTCTGGCCGTGTGCTCTTCTCATTGCCTCTCTCCGGCTTCCAACAGCTCGTCCACCACCGCAGGTGTGGGTGGTACCAGTGGGTGCGCACTGCTATTGCGCACCCGTACATGGCACCCTTTCGCACCGCCGTGCCGTAGGCGCCGGCGGTGAGGAGGTCTTTGCCGTCGGTTTCGTTGTCGGACGAAACCGACAACTGTAGCGACCTCCTAGAGTCGTCCGTGTTTAGATCTGGGGCTCTAATTGCCCATGGGTTCGCGCGTGCGCTGTGTGCGTTGGTCTCAGGCCGTCCATCTCGCGATCAACGGCCACGACCTCCGCCCCCGTTCTCGCGCGTGAGACCAAACGCACCGCACGCGGGCGCGCGATGCCGCAGGACGTGAGCCGTTGGATCCAGGATCCATGGCCCACGTTCATCGATCTCACGAGGGCGCGTGCGCATTTTCACCGAGGTCTTGGGCCGCCCGATTGAGAATCAATGGCTCATGTTCTCCCGCTCCGTTTTGGTTTTTAGAAATTCCCGATGGAGTTATTTGTAAACTGAAAAAGGTAATAAACTTTGAAAATGCATAAAACATACATCCTAGCTCCTTTTGAGTTGATTCAAATTTTGGTAACTCTAGTTTGAACTGAGCTTTAATCTAAAAATGGTTTTGAGCTCAGTTCGGCTCCAGAAAATGGTTTGCTAAAATAGTTTAGAAATAGGTTTTAATTGTTATCCTGAAATAGGATCATTTTTGAGTGAATCCAACTTTGTTGGCTTCCTCTATTAGTGCACTAAATGGTAGAATAGGATTTAGGCATGTCACTATTTTTAAAAGAATTGTGGGTGCATTTTATTTGTGCTCTTTTGCATGTCTTTGAAAAATCATAAAACATACATCCTAACTCCAAATGAGGTGAACTCAATTGTGTTATTCATCTCATGAGGTGCTGGTCTTACCATAAAAATTCCAGGTGCAGCACCTCTTTGGAAAATTGTGCTAGGGAATTTAATTTGGATGAACAAAAACCGATTTGAATTTTCTAGCATTTTCCAAGCTGAGCAAACTTGTTTTGGCCATATCTTTTGCATTGAGAATCCAAATCAATTGGTTCTTATTTCTAAATTCTCTAAAAATCATGCTATTGCTTCTGTAAAACTTTCAGAGCTTTTGGAGCAAGTTTGCTGTGGAGTCCTTTTGGTTTTCGTCGTTCTTATCGGTTCTTTATCGCTTTTTTGTTAGGTGCCGACGAGTGCGTTGATCCCGTGAGCGAACCTTTGCAGCATAGTGAACAGCTCCAGCAAGGCAAGCAGTTTGATCATGTTTAATCCTAGTATTTTCAAAGTCTAATACTTTGTTTAACTTGTATGTATGCATTGCTATTTTGTTGTTAAATGATATCGATTAGTTGATCCTATAGATGCACACTCTGTAGGTAAATGTTCAATCTCTACTACTATGCCTAGGAATATCTTCTTTGTGGTTAGAGTTCGTTGGATGAGCTCTCACCACTTAGTAGTTTATGCTGATAATGCTTAGCAATGCTTAGATAACGGTAGAAATGGGCGGTTGTCGACATTATGTCGATGACCTTGATCACACAAATCTAATTATTATTCCATTATGTCCCGCACTTGTGGTTTGTTAATTTGTAAAGTCAAAACAAAAATGAAAATAAAAACTATTTGACTTGGGCACAATGGATGTTTGGTGTGATCTCATAGTTTGTGGAATGGTGCCTAAGTACCCAAGGACCGAATTACTTGCGCCATTGATCCAAGCAACTTTGTGTGCTAACCACACGAGGGGTATATGGGACCTCTCTTGGCTAAGTACTTTGGGGGTGTTAATTATGAGTCGATGGTGGTTAAATGTTGTATAGGGATTGGGAGCACCCGTAGTTGCTTAGGCTGGGCTAGTGTATCCTACCCTTTGGGTTGTCGCGGCTCTTAATTAGCATTCTCCATTGGAAACGTCTCGTAGGACTTAGCCGTGCCGGCATACCTAAGGAAGTGTGCTTAATTATGTGGCGAAAAGGCGGTCTGGCGTGTGGGTACATTGGTACACCCCTGCAGGGTTAAATCTATTTGAATAGCCTCATCCTAGGTTATGGACACGCTTGGTTATTTCCCGCAAGAATTAGACTACAACCTTTAATTAAAACTTGACATGGGTGGTATGAATGGGTAATTCATGCTATTGTTGTGGTGACTATTGGGTTAGTCACTTCCAGGTTGTTGTTGTCTTCTACCTATTGTTATATTGTTGTTGTCTCGTTGTTATTTGCAAATTAAAAATGAATTGCAAAACTGCTTTGAATCTATTTAATTATTGCAAATGAAAACTTGCTTTATGCTGAAAATAACCTACAGCCTCCACTTAAATGAGCTTGCATGTAGCATATGTATAGGTCTGTTATCTTTACACGTCAGTCTTGCGAGTACATTTTTGTACTCATTTGCTTTGCTTAATAACTTTGTTGCAGAGGAGGTAGAGCCCCAAGGGCTTTACTTTTGCGAGATGTGCTGCGGTTGGGAAGACTAGCTAGGCGGCCCGATCGGTTGCCTTGTGGGCTTAAGGCAAACCCTATGGCCTTCTTTTGTTTATTGCCATCTTATGGCTTTTGCTTCCGCTGTTGTTTATCTTCCTTAGTTGTATTTGGCCGGTCGGCCCCTTTTGTAATAACTCTATATTATGTATGTCTTTTTTTTAATCTAGTTCGTGCTTTGGTTCTATGTCTTGAATGGAATTGATGCATGATTTTGTAAAGGGGTGTGTATACTGCATTTCTAGGAAGTATACATATCTCGAAGACAGGGGATAATTTGTTTGTGATGCTCAGGTCAATGGATGACTAAGCATTACAAGCCAAATAAGCCGGGGTCCTCACATTATTCCAGTATGCTTAAGATAGGAATGTGTGAATTATGTGGTAGTTGAAATTATTTTAAACAAAATGATGTATTTGAATGTTCTATTGGTTCTTAAGAGATTCGTGTGATTTAATCTTAAAGGCTCTTTTGTCTGAGTTGGCAATGTGAGGTTGCAATCAAAGAAAATTATTATGTTGATTCCTTTAAGCGGAGAATAATTTGCTTGCTTTTCGTGATATCCCGTAAATGAAAATGTTTCGAGTTTTACGGCTGAGATCATTTGGATCTCATGATTTATGTGGTAGTTGAACTGTTCCGAGCAAAATGATGTGTTGAAAGATCTTATTGGTTCTTAAGTGGTTCTTGTGGTTTAGTCTTAAGAACTTATCTTGTTTGAGATGGCAAAGTATTGTTGTAGTCAAAGGACTATTTTTTGTGTTAAAGGAAAGATTGTAGTAGGAGTTTTTGAGGATTGGAGTCAAGTTTTGTAACTTTCAGTTTAATTGAAATGTGCCTAAACTTTCTGCTTTTTCCGCTTAAGAGTTGTCGAGTTTCAATGGCAATGTCTTATTCTTATTGGCTGATATTTGCTATTCTCTTTTTGAGGGGCATGTGCTCTCAACTGTGATCTCAACTTTTTTTTTGCAAGATCGTCGCTATTGGATTATTTCTTTTGGTCTCATACTCATTGAGAGGAGCAACGTTTTCCTATGTGTCGAAACTTGTCCTTGTTTGCCTCTTCCTTTTGAGAAAGGAACAACAGATTTGTGTTGCAAAGTTTTATAAAGCGTAAACTGGCATCGGTTTGGTGGTGGTCAAGTAATTGTAAAGGTGAGATTTTGCTACCAAGCTATTGGAGAAATAGTAGAAGATGAATCGGTTTTGAACTATAACTCTTGGAGAAAATTTGATTCAAATGGAATGATTGTCGTTGAAGTAAAACTGATTGGTGTTAAAACCAAGTAGAACCTATGGTAAAGTGTAATCCTAGAACCTTAGTTCATGTTGAAATATTGGGATCATTGAAAGTATGGAAATCTTGATCAAGTTATACAGTGTCGCGATTGGGTTGTACTACGAGGTTGTGTATGTGATTCATGATGATGTGATTTGATGAGACTGGGATTGCAAAGTAATTTAATCGTTGTGGCAATTAATGGGATAGTGGGAAAGGTTGAGTTAATGTCAAGAATGACTCAGTCTTATTGAGTAACCCTCTGAGAGTTATAATCTTTGTAGAGGTAATTTGGTCAGGAAAATGTTTCCATGATGATGTTAATGAGCGAGTATGCTGAAATTGCGAAATTTTAGAGATTTAATCCGAGGATTACCCTATCTGTTATATGAAAAGTTCGTTGTAGGGGTTTTGGAGGTTAAATTTGGACTTTGCATTTTTCTATACTAGGTCTTTGGTCACCCAATGATTTTGTAGAGGAAATAGAATAAGGGCGGATTCCGAACAGTGGGATGATCATTAATAGAACCCTTTTGATGTAGCACATGAGTGTGTGTACTGAGAATTTTGAGTTGTTTACTCTTAAAAGTTTGAGGTGATGTGATTGCGTGAGATCTATTTTGAGGTGCATTGTGTGCCATCTGTCAAATTAATTTCGTCAGTAGAAGGGGTTGTCTAGAGTGTTTCGGTGGGGTCAGTAGAGCCTCTCTAAAAAGGTGTGGATGATGTATTTCGGATTGAGCATAAATTTGAGGATGCCAATTTTATAGATTTCAGCTCGTGTGGTATGTGATGAATTCGAGTTCCAAAGTTTGAGAGGAATTTTATTCCTAAATGAGAAACTGAGAAAAAGAATGTTGCCTCGGGTAATGAAACAATCCCTTGATTTTTGTTTGAGCTATATGTCACTACTACAAAAAGGCTAATACTGGACACCCCATCACAGACGGTTGACCAAAACTATCTGTATTAAATGCAATCACGGACGGTTTTGGTTTAGCGACCATTTGTGTTACTGGTTGTGCTAAAAACTATCTGTGAAGAAGTAATATCACAGACGGTTCATGTTGAAAATCGTCTATGAAGTATCATAGACGGTTCTGAGCAAGAACCGTCTGTGATACTACTAAATATCATAGACGATTCTTGCTCACAACCGCCTGTGATACTTCACAGATGGTTTTCAACACGAACTGTCTGTGACTTCCCATCCTCATCACAGACGGTTTCTATTAAAAACCGTCTGTGATAAGTATTTCTGATTTTATCATAGCTTGAAATCACTGACTCTCTGATTTTACCATGGCTTGAAATCACTAACACTCTGATTTTACCATGGCTTGAAATCACTAACACTTTGTTTTTCACATGGCTTGAAATCACTAACACTCTGATTTTACCGCGGTTCGGCGAGGAGACAAAACCGATGATGAGGAGGAGGAGGGATGCGGAGGAGCTCCTTGTCTACCGCAGGAGGTCGACTACCGGAAGGTACGTGTACATCCCCAAAACATACACAATTTGTTGGCTATTTGTTGTAAAGAAAATTATCTTAATTTTGTGTTACCTAAGGTTGGAGCACCACCGGAGGGTTTCAGTCGTCTCTCGTTGCCAACGAGCTTGAGTCAAACTCGACGACATGTAAGAACATCTTGTGATATGCTGGTGAGGTACAGAGAGGAGCTCACAAGACCAATCCAAGAAGCCAATGAGTTCTTCAGGAGCTTGGATGCATAGATGGTTTCTAACTAGTTTAACTTTGTAACTTTATTCTTTTTTTCCCATTTGGAGGGGACGTTGTGAAACCTTTTGGTTTCCCTTTCCTATAATGTGTTTACCATCAGAATTTTTATTGGATTGTAGTTGTTTTGCTAGAGGTTGCATATGGAAACTACTGTCTAGCAATTGATTGGTTTGTCTCAAAATCCGATTTGTTTTTTGCAATAGAAAAAACTATCACAGACGGTTCTGAACAAGAACCGTCTGTGATAGATTTTTCACAAACAGTTCAAAAACCGTCTGTGATGACCTCATGTCATCACTGACCCATAAACTCAAACAGCTCACGAAACCATCTGTGATGACATTTTTGAACCGTCTGTGAAGGCCTTTTCTGTAGTAGTGTGTTTATGACCGATGTCTTCTGCAAATTGAGTTGGCGCTATGTTGACATGGGTAGTTCTTTCCAGTTCAAAAAGAATAAAAGAAATATTTGATTTGGGCATTCGAGTGATTTTTCCTTTCGCTTTCATGTTGTTCATTTGCAAACTGCCTGATTAGAAAGTGGAATGGTTTTCGTGATGAATCTTCGATTTTGGATTTGAACCTTTTGGTGGGGAGTTAGCATTGTGTGGTTGCGATGAGAATCCTTTACTTTCAGTTGACTCTGTTTATAATTGAGTTTGTTCAAAGCGATTTCTGTTGTGTGTCCACCGTTAAAGGAGGTGATCCTTGTTACGGTGAAGAGTTCGATTGAGAGGTGGAACAAGAGTTTCGTGTGCTATGCGCATGTTGTGTGGTTTGGTACCAAAAGGAGAGGTTAGTCCAAGGTACATTGGGTTGTTTTTGCTAGTTGTGGGATTCGAAAGTTGGCGTACCGCTACGACCGTCTCAGGTCCATACGCGGGGTATGCAATAGCTAGTGTGTCCAATGTTGAGTGGGTACCTAAGAGGTCCAAAGCTTGAGTTTTCGATAGAGCTATTGGCCAACGAGTAAGATCTTACATTTGTGTCCTGTGTGTTGAGAGAACATATAAAGGTCAAGATGAGTGTTAAGGTGTAAGACATTGGTATACGTTACGGTCTAAGTGTGATGAGACTTGGGACTTGGAAACTCGCATGTGTAAGCTTTAACAAGAGTTGTTAACGTTGGGTACGTGTTAATGGTTATTAATTTCATTTGGTATTCTTTCGAGTAGAATTTGGGGTCAAATTCTGTTTAAGGGGGTAGAATGTAATACCCCGTTCAATCTTTAGAATTATAATTAAATTTCAAACCTTTTTATCGGGATTTAAAATAGAATTTCAGAATTTCTCTAGAAGAGGGATTAAATCTTGGGCCAAAGGCCCATAGCCTTGCCCATTAGGGGCAGCCAAAAACCCTACAGGTACTGTAGCACGCCTGTGCTACAGTACCCCCCACTACAGTGCCCCCCTCCGCCCTTGGTACTGTCCAAAAAGGAGGGAGGAAGAAGAACCCTTCGGGTGCCGCCGGCCATTGGGGAAGGAGAAGGAGAGGAAGGAAGGGGAAGAGGAGGGGAAGTCTTTGCAAAGGCTTCAGTGATGTCCAGCATCATTCTTGTGGGTAATTTCACATTCCCCATTCGTTTTGGTAGATCGTTCATATGCGAAATGTCTCCAATCGCCAGTTTGTAGCTGCTCTGTAGATCGATTGATTCTTCTGATCGGTTGACATGCAAATTTGAGTTAGGTCCATGTGGATCCAGCATTTAGTGCCTCCTAGAATTATGTGGGGTTTCACGTGGGCTTTCCAGAAAGTATTAATTCATAATTTTTTGATGAACGATGAATTAGTTATGAATTTTACAAGTCTAGGTGCTTATTCAGTCTCTAGATTCAGGCAGCAAGCTTAATTCTGTGAATTATGGGTCTGATATGGATGAATTTGGTCATTTGATCTTCATGAGATATGTACAGATTTTTATGATGATTCCAGAAAGATAAAGTTCATAATTTTAGGACATTTAGAACGAAGATATGAATTTTAGAAGTTAATGTTGTAATATGTCCTTTTGTTGTGGACAGAAGAGAATTACTTAGCTGTTGGCAACCATTGTTTCATAGTGGGGATATTTGTGATAAATTTATTGAGAAAGCTACTTTCCTGTAGTTTCCAGAAAGTCTTAGAACAGTGAGATTGGATATACCAAATGAAAGTTACGAAATTCCCAAGTCAGTAGTACTGAAGATGATAGAACGGTCTTCGGTGTTAAAAACAAAGGCTTTGATGGGTTAATTTGATCTTTTGGTCACCTGAAAAGTTGTAGCTATGCCTGTCTAGATTTCAGGAAAGTTGGATTCATGACTTTTGGAGTTTTGACTCAAAAGTTATGGATTTTCCTTTGATAGCTGTCGGTTTGGACAAATTGGGATTTGAGAGTGTAGTGATTAAGTTTCGGGTTGCGATTAGGGCGATTGATTTCATTTTGTTCCATTGCTATGCTGAGCACTTTTGAACTTTATTCTTAGAATGCTTTACGGTTGCCAGGTGGTGGTGAGACGAACCGGGGTTAGAGCCTTCCTGTCCTCGTCTTCCGTCTTGCGGTTGAGGCAAGTATATTGTGGATTGTATTGACTGTTATTTGTTCGTAGTGCTTGATGCCATGCTATGATTAAATTCTATGGACTGCGAGTAAATTCTAATAATTCTTGTTTCCTTCTATGGATGTTAATCCATGCTTCTTGAGATGATGTCTTTCATATTAATGTATTCATTCATTCGTTTGTTCGTTCATGATTCACCTACAGGAGTGGGAAGTAAAGTCCCATCATTCCAATATGGGCAATTTGGATCCCTATTTTGAATGTTTCTTCAAACAGGCCTTGGATCCCCGTATTTTGGATAATGCCGGCATGAGTGAACACTGACGGGTGTTCACTAGCTATACCGGTATAAGCAGAAGAAAAAAGCATGCATTTTCATTCTTGCATAAGATTTCTACCGTGTTACTTATGAATTCAAATATTGTGAATGATATATTCTTGTTCCAGCATTTTTCATATTATTATGTTGTACTTGCTGAGTCGTGGACTCACTCTTGTTAGTGTTTGTCTGTTTTAGGTAAACACTGAAGACGGCATACTTTGGGAGGGAGTAGGTACAAGGATAAATGCACTCATTTCACATACCTCACTTTATAGTTAATAAACCTGCTATTACCTTTCATTTGAGAGTTTGGACTGTAATAAATAGTGACATGATGATAATTCTTGTCCGTCGTTATGTTTTGGTTGAGCTAGTTAATGTTTATGCTCATTAGATTTATTCTTGATAGTAATTATCTTAAATGGATTAAGTTGATTAGACAATTATTGTTTTGTTAGATTGCTGGAAGTTGATTCAAATTTTGTAGTCATTCTATTGTGCAATGAACCTTAACTGTCAGTAGTTGATAGATTGTTGAAATTAAAATTATATTGTTGCCTTGTGTTGGAGTTTGAAGTAACATTTTGGCTTCCGCATAGCTAGGGTGTTACACACCGAATTCACCTTGACCTCCTGTCGCGATTGCGCACACCAACGAGGCTCGCCATGGTGTAGAGTGCCAGCGAGCTCGTCACCTGAGCGCCACCAATCACGGGCTGATGTGGCTTAGCCACATCACTGCCACCTAGGCGCCTCATAAGTCCTAAAGCCGAGTCAGCATACGCGTGTATGCCTGTGTGGCGCAATGCGCCAGCGCGTACCCCCTGTGTACTATTCCATGCACCGCGCTCATGGTAGACCTTTGACCGATTGTGGACCTGGTCTTTGATAGGGCCCACATGTCATACATAGAAAAGGTTTTCCTTTATAAAAAAAATTCGGCCGCAAATTGGTTTTGAGCCGCTGATGTTAGCGTATGCCATTAATCGAATTTCCTTTAGAAAAATTAATCGGTAAATCAATAAAATATGATTTTTAGAATTTCTTTAGGTTTTAAACCTCCAGGGGTTCGTTCTCCTTCATACGAACTCCATTTTCGATGATTCAAATGTCTAAATTCATATAAAGTTAAGATCTAGACAACTAAACCAAAATTATTTAATTTGGAGTTAATTTTCATTTTGATTTGAATTTATTCGTGTTTATTTGAATTTAGCTTATTTTCATGTATAGATTTCGACGAATCCGAAGAATTTGAGGTAGTTAAGAAGAAGAGTTTGAGCAAGGGAAGTTATACCTTTGACCATGTTGATCCTATTATTTTAAATTATTATTGCATGCATAATTCTATTCAGTTATTTTAAATTCCTAGTTAATGTAATTCCTTTGTATGGCCAATACTGATGTTGAATTGTCATTCCCTTGTCACCATAGTTAAAATAAAATAAAACTTGAAATATTATATGCTTAGACCAAAGTCTTGAATTTTGGGAGTTTAGCCAAAGTATTCAAATTTGATTTAAATTGAGTCTATGGTATTGTCTTACCATGGAAGGTTTAGAAAATGCCTTTACTTGTAAAATAAAATAAAATGGTTTAGACTTGGGCATAATGGATGTTGGTATAGTGCAAGTTGATGCACATGATCGATTCATTTCTATGATCGAGTCCAGGGTTGTGGAATGTTACCCAAGTCAATTAAGGACCAGTCTTCGAGCCTCATCTTGCTAAGCTCCACCGTACTATCACAAGTTCTGAGTGGGTAGGACTAGGTTTAATAATTTGTGATACCTTATTGTTATTTGTGACATGTTATTGTGTGGGTGTCGGTTAGACAGTAATCCCACTTGGCACAAGAGGGGGCTTTTGGAGGATGGTTAACCCAATGGAAGTGAAACCTGAGCGGGCATAAATACCTTGGGGTAGAACATTGTAAAATCCTAGTGATAATTGCTTAGTTGCACGCCTTCAGAAGCATGTATTGGTCGACATTAAAAGTAAATTATCTCTTGTAGGTAAAGTTGTATAACCTCTAAAGAGTGTAAAACTATTCGAATAGCCATGTCCACAATCATGGACATGCTGAGCAAAGCCACTCAAGTTAGAATTTGGTTTTGTTTTCTTTAAATGAATTTAACACATGATTTTAGGATGGTTAATCCTTGTGGTAAAATTGGGCGATCAGCCTTGTGATAGGAGGGTGTCCTTCACCATTCATCTATGGAGGTTATCCACTATAAAAGTGATAATTTAAAATTTGATTTTAGCTATAGATTAAAAAGTGCCTTGAAACATAGTATGAGTATTTAACATTGAAAATGCTGCTTTATGCAAAAGAACCCTATTAGCCTGATTTTATTACTCTTGCATGCATTATATTCTGTTATTAGGTGTAACTTGCGAGCACAAAAGTTGTGCTCACTCTTGCTGAATAATATTTATTCAGGTGAAGAATTTTATCAAGACAGTGAGGATCAGGATGAATAGGCTACGCCCCCACACGATTGCTTGTGGCGAATCGTGTGGCCTACTTACTTATTTTGTTTCCGTTGTTTCTTTATTTTTGGCCTTGTGCCCATTTTGTAATAAACTCTGATTATTAGTTAATAAATGCGTGATATGATTTTGCTATCACTTTTATTTAACTGTGTACACTAGCTATTCCTAGACTACTATATGAAACACAGAGAATCCGAGATCCTTCGTTCCTGGGTTCGGCACAAACGCAGGTGGCTTGCGCAGAAAGAAGCAAGCAGCGGCCGCCGAGACCTCGCATCTTGCAACCGTTGAATGCATGTACTTTGACACCATCACCTCCGAGATTCTAAGCTCTAGCTGTAACACCCTGATTTTCAGAGCCTTTTTGAAGATTTCAAAATAAAAAGGACCATTTTGTTTTGATGAGAATTCAAAGCTTAACTTGAAATTTCATAATTGATTTAAATTGACTAACTCAAACTTCAACTAAAATTCCTTGATGGTTTGTTGAGTTTGTTGGAGTTTTGGTGATCTTCCCCTTTTCTGTCCATGTTTTGCCCTTCTCTGGACCAGACATCTTTAGGTCTAAACCCCTCCAAGTGCTTGGACCTTCCCTGGTCCAAACCTCCCACTTTGATTCTTCCTTGGCATAGACCTCCCCAGGTCTAAACCTCCCTCATGTTCTGTAACACACTGGCTATGCGGAAGCCAAGATGTTACCTAAAAGACTAACGTACAACAGCAATATGGAATAATTTCAACCATTTTTCAAACAATAACATTTTAACCAAATAGAACTAATACATTTCTCTAGAATCCGACAGAACCTCCTTTGTATAGATGGCTATACCGGGGGTTCAAAAAGTTTACTATAGCATCAATCAACAATCAAATCATCCAATTTAATGAATCATCAAAGGACATCTAGGATAAGCTAAGCAATTATAGCATAATCAAAAGGGCATCCATAAATCCTAATCAACCCTATTACAAATTATTGAGACTCTACTGAACCAATTAATTTTATCAACTCAATAAACCATCAACCAAACATTCTAACCATCACGAGAAATAAATGAACTCAATCAACAAATGAATAAAAACATAAATAGGTCATCCATGACCACAATTAAAACATCCACCACGAAGGGTGGCCACAAAGCTGAAACTAAAGCAATTATCAATAGCATGAATTTGTGGAGAATTGGCTCAGGTTATTTAGTGTGAGTTGTGTTTATGTGACGTGCACCAAGTCTACCCCTTCCCATGCATGTCGCTGCCTCGAGAGGTACCTAGCAAGCACAACACAGCAAGTGTGAGTCCACGACTCAGCAAAGTGCAATAGAAAATCAAACAAATACATCATACATAATCAAAGGGAATAAACAATTCCATCATGAAGAACAGCATGATATACCACAAACCCATCTCTTATGATAGCATCATAAGCAGTCAAAGGGGATGAACAATCCCATCGTGAATAACAGCATTATAAACCACCATCCATCACTTATGACAGCATCGTAAGTAGTCAAAGGAATTAACAATTCCATCAGGAACAACATTATAGGTTAAACAACCAAATCCACATCTTATGCAGAAATGCAATGAGTATGTCATGAATGCATCTCTTCACTTCTTAGCAATTACTGGTAATGCCGAGTAGGGTATCCGTCGATACCTACTCAAAGCCTGTGCCCTCTAGGCACAGGGAACAAAAGCCCACACTCCAAGTCACGTAACAGTTCTCACCGACCTCACCAAATTAGTTACATGACTTTCCAAGGGTGTGGGGACCAAAGCCCGTCCAATGCATGATGAGGACCTAACGCCCATCCAATGCCTGACGGGGAACAACAAGGAAACAACCCTCGGCTACCACGTAGTCCAAGGTTTAGAATGAATGACATGATGCAACAAATAAAGCACAACACCAACTCATCATTGTCATCATTAATTACCATGTAAATATCATCATTTAAACATTGCCATGTAAGCATTCTCATGTAAACTCCACCATGTAAGCGTAATCACATAAACATTAGCATGCATTGTCATGTAAACATTTCCACGTAAACTTCATCACAAAAGCATCATCATAAAATATCATTAAACGCTCATCAACATCACCAAGCAACAATCAACATCAGTCAACTATGGCATTCATCAAGTATACAATATGACAACTCATTAATAGTACTTGCACTTGCCTCAACCGTGAGATAGAAGACCAAAGGCGGAACGCTCTAGCACAATCGGAGTTCACCACCACCGAGCGACGCACACAGAGTCCTCACCACCGCCCACAACAGATACGCAGACAAACCATCAATAGTGTGCAGCCTTGAAGTGATCACCCTAGTGATTTCTACTTGATACATACTAGAGTAACGGACTGCGAACTGGAAGTAAACGATTTCATTCTTGATAGCACCCCTTTGTCTCCACCGACAAGGAAAACTTTGTGTCTCCGTGCTTCATGACCGAGATGCTCCATCCACTTCATAGTTGTCTTCTCCAGGTAAGCATAGTTTGGGTTTTTCCTTGAGTACAAAATCTAGGTCCTTGTGGAACCTACTTGGCTTCAAAGAGGATGACATATTCCATCACAATCAATCAGCCGCTTCCAAAACATAAGAGCAGAAAGAAGGGGATTCCTACCGACCTTGGCGCATGGGGCGAGCTTGGATTGAAGCATGCAATACTCGATCATGTCCTGGAGGTCCTCAATGCCGAAGGCCACTCCAAACTGTGAGTGGCACAAGCGCCACGGAATAGATGGGCAGCTTGGCTGCCCTCCATAGCAGGTCGCATGACACTCACCGGCGTGGGAAGGTGCGAGGCGATGCTTGGCGAGCCGCGGCCGGCTCTGGGGAACTCAGCTTAGGTGCGGCATTCCATCGAGCGGGTCGCGGGCACCGGTTGGTCGGAGTGGTTTGGACCAGGCCGGGCAACAGGCGGACATGGAGGGGGCGCCGGAGGCTGAGAGGGCGGCGACCGCGGAGAAGGCGGCATGGGAGTGGACAGAGGCGGTAGCACGTGGGAGAGGGGCACGTCAGTACACGAGGCGGCGGCAAAAGGTACGACGCCAGGAGCGGCCGGGTCGAGAGCAGGCCGGAGGTGGGCAAGCTGCAGGGGCGTCGCGGGGAAAACGAGGGTGCGGGAGCCCAAGCAGAAGTCGATGATGGCATCCTTCCAGCTCCCGGTGCCGACCACCTCGACGGGCTCCAGCGGCCACGGAGAACCCTCTGCCGTTGTCGCCACGCGGACTCCGGAGACGCGGCGGTAGCTACGCCTCCGCGGGGACGAAGCGAGGTGGTGCATGGATGAGCCGGAGGATGCGAGTGGCGGCGAGAGTGGGAGGAATTGGTAGGACGGTGGCCAAGAGGTCGGGAGGGCACGGGAGGATCCAGTGGGGTGGCCAGGAGGTGGGGTGCAAGAGTAGTCGGTTGGGGCGGCGGCCTGGACAGGAAAACAAAAGAAAGGTGGCTGCCCTAAGGGGAGGAGGGGATTCCATCTAGGGTTTACGCTCCACTTGGTCCTCTTTAAAGCGGTCACGGGCCATGGGCCGAAGGCCCAAGTTCTTTTTCCCTCCTTAAATTCTGGAATCCCACTAAATAATTCTATTAATTTTGTCTCTAAATCATTTAATTCTCTATTGTCTGAACGGGATATTACATGTTCTTTAGAACCCATTCTCTGTTTCGTTGAAACCTCCCTAGGTTCCCTTGGACTTCTCCTCGCTTTGATCTCTGAAATGTTATCCTTCTGGAAAATTCATACTGCAGTAATCTGGTATTACCACCACACGGTACTACTACTGCACAACTCGCGGTTGTACCGCCCCAGGGAAAATCGAGGGCCCATAAACATGTGTTCTGGAATTTCCTTACCACCTTGTGACAGTCGGAACTACCTGATAACGGTAGTACTGCCCCACCTTGCGGTGTTACCGTTTCTCAGGACCTCTTGAAACCTATGATTGGACCTCCCCATGCTCCTGGAACCATCTTAAAACTTATTTGGACCTCCCCGTGTCTTTCAGGACCTCCCTATGACCTCTAGGACCTCGTCCTTATTTATTTGGACCTCCCTCGCATCCGTTCGAGCTTTCCGCTTGATCCAGACCTCTATCGCTTGTGTACCATTCGATTTGCGTTGGACGGTTTGATCTTGGTGAGACGTTCGGATGGTCCGAACGTCCCACTCCTCTAGAACCGTCCGATCCGTATTGGACGGCCCCGATCTGTTGGGGGCGTTCGCTCGATCCGAACCGCCCAATTGCCTTGACCCGTTCGATGGAAATCCTACGACTCCCACTTCTCCCGCTTCTTATCACGCTATCGCTCACCTTAGGACCTCCCTTGTTTAGATCTTGACCATTAAGACCTCCCCTTTGGAGATCTTAACCGTTCAGACCTCCTCCTTGTTAGATCTGACCGTTAAGACCTCTCCTTTAGAGATCTTACCTGTCCAGACCTCCCCCTTTGTAGATCTGACCATTCGGACCTCCCCTTTCGAGATCCTAACCGTTCAAACCTCCCCCTTATTTAGATCTGACCGTTAGGACCTCCTCTTTGGAGATCTTAATCGTTCAGACCTTCTCCTTGTTAGATTTGACCGTTAAGACCTCCTCCTTGTTAGATCTGACCGTTAAGACCTCCCCTATAGAGATCTTAACCGTCCAGACCTCCTCCTTTGTAGATCTGACCGTTAGGACCTCCCCTTTGGAGATCCTACCCGTCCAGACCTCCTCCTTTGTAGATCTGACCGTTAGGACCTCCCCTTTGGAGATCCTACCCGTCCAGACCTCCCCCTTATTTAGATCTGACCGTTAGGACCTCCCCTTTGTAGATCCTAACCATTCAGACCTCCCCCTTATTTAGATCTGACCGTTAGGACCTTCCCTTTGGAGATCTTAACCGTTCAGACCTCCTCCTTGTTAGATCTGACCGGTAAGACCTCCCATTTGGAGATCTTAACCATCCAGACCTCCTCCTTTGTTAGATCTGACCGTTAGGACCTCCTCTTTGGAGATCCTAACCGTCCAGACCTCCCCCTTCGATTAGATCCGACCGCCAGGACCTCTGGTCTTGTGCACCTGGACCTCCCAGTCGGTGAGGACCTCCCCTTGTCCTCTCCGGACCTCCTCAAGGTCTCCGCAAGACCTCCCCTTCGGGTCTTGACTGGTCCCACTTAGTAGTCACACCCATTTGTCTTTATCCTTTGACTATCTGCTTGTGCAAGGAAATCTCCCCCACATTTAATGCATGTTGTATCGCATTAAATGCTACCACTTTTTGCAGCACCCGTGCCATGCTTTTGTTAGGTCCCTTGCCTGCTTCCTTGGTCCTTTTTACCAACTCCTGAACACCGCACCGTGGGAAACCTCATTGGCTCCAGCTATATATAGTTGGGGCAACCCTTCCTCTCTCATTTTCTTCCTCACTTCCCCTCTTTGGCTCAACCGAGCATTCCTTGGACCTCTCTCCAAGCTCTTTGGACCTCCTCCAGCAAGCTCCCTGGACCTCCTCCCGATTGCCTACACTCTCAGTTGGTTTTATATTGGAGTTTTATTGAAATTTCTTGGATCTTGTTGGAGCTCTATTTGAGTTATTTGGTTTTCACCGTGCAGATTGCGAAGGTCGTGAGGAGCAAGAGTTCCTTGAAGGAGAAGAAAAAGCTCAAGACTTTGAGCAAAGCAAGTTACACTCTTGATCATATTGCACCTATTATTTCAACCTATGTATATTTCATTTCAAATGTTAATGCATTGCTTACTTTACTAAGTTATTTCAATGCCGTCTTTAAATTCATAGTTAGGCCTAATTTCCTTGGTATGACCACTGTTGATCTTGAACCGAACATGTTGTCGCCCTAGGCAAAACCCGGTTTGCGCAATACCATGAACCAGGACCCTTGAAAAGCTAGAGCTTAGCCATGCTTAGTGAAAAGAATATTGATTTGGGAAGTTTTGGCCAAAAATATCACTTGTTCAAATGATTTGAGCCATGACATTGGTGTGTCATGGAGATTTCAACCATGGCGTTGGTGTGTCATGGGGGTTTTACAAATGACTATGGCATTGGTGTGCCATGAAGGCTTGAAAAGCAAAGAAATAGAAAATGGTTTTGGACTTGGGCGGCATTGGGTGTTTGGTTGGTGCAAGTCTATGCATGGGGGGGTCATGTGATCCGATGCCCCAGGGTTGAGGTGGCCGCCCGAGTCAGTTAAGGACCGGCTTGCGAGTGTATTTTGCTATGCCTTATCATGCAACCACATGTCCTGTGTGGGCAGGACCTGGCCAAATAATTTGCAAAGTTCCATCATGGTTGATCCGGCAGAATAGTGGGTGGTCTTTCATGGCCTGTCTTTTATGACTTCGTTGTACCCACCTAGCTCAAGAGGGGGCCCTAGGAAGGGGCGAAACCTTAGAGTGGATGGACCATAGTGGAATGATGCATTGTAAAGGCCTTGTCATGTGCTCTAGACCTCTTACCATCGGTAGTGAGAGGTGGCAACGACGGTTGCCAAACAAACTAGAGAAGTCGTGTCATGTGGGTAAAGTGTACAACCTCTGCAGAGTGTAAAACTATTCGAATAGCCGTGTCCGCGGTTATGGACATGCTAGCAAAGCTGCTCAAAGTTAGATCTCAGTTTCGAATTTAAGATGACTTGTGAAATGGTTTTGGATTTTATCCAAATTGGGCTTGGGCAGGGATCCTTGTGGCAGGAGGGTATCCTTCACCATCTTGATGATGAATGTTATCCAACTGAAAAATGGAATTTACAAAAATGAATTTTAAATATGGTATAACTGCATTGAAACTTAGTAATTGTAATTGAGACAAACTTGGCTTTATGCAAATCAACCTTATTAAACCTTCTCTTTGATATACCCATTATGCATGTCATACTGTTATTTGACGGGTGTAACTTGCGAGCACGGTTGTTGTGCTCATACTTGCTTGATTGATGAATTGAGCAGGAGAAGACATCTTTGATGATGAGGAGGACCAAATCAATTAGGCCGCGCCCTCCAGCTAATCACCTGTGGTGTAATGGATGGAGTTTATCCTTCTAATTTTCCGCTGTGTATTTCGCTCTTGGTTGCTGAAGCTTGTAAGCAACCCCTTGTAATCAACTCTCTTTGTTGTTAATAAAGCCTTTTGTGGATGTGTATGTTATCACTTGTATTTGCTGTGAGAACTAGCCATTGATCCTTGGGACTGGTTCGGATCACAGGAGGATTAGGACCTTTCCATGTCCCATGTCCTCCTCGGGTTGGTCTCTGGTCCTCCCCCTGGTTCGGTCGTGGCTCTTGAGGAGGCCCTCAGCCTCAAGACCTCATCGGGTCAGTTCTCTGGACCTCCAGGAGGTCTGGCTGGACCTCCTGGGAGGCCTGGGTGGACCGCCCGAGACGTCCTTGGGACCTCCTAGGAGGTCCTGACGGACTCCCAGGGAGGTCTTGGAGGATCTCTCGGGTGAGGCCCCTGGCCGGGTCGTCACAAATGGTATCAGAGCATCTTGACTGCAAGACGCAGCCTAATAGAATGATTGTTACAAAAAGTTCAAAATGTGTTTTACTAAACAAGAGAAATGAATTGTTCTCTCCTTACCTGAGTCATCTATCTATTCTTATCACCTTCTCTGTATCTCTTCTTACCTTATTTCCTTCTTATCTTTTTGCTTTCCTCAACGTTTTATAAAGTTAAATGGATTTCTTTTCCTTGAAATATCAATAGGGCCGAGCTAGATCCTTGTTCTAGCATTAAGGACCTCCCTGTTTGTGGCCCTGAGTGGCAATCCCTTGCAAAGATCACCCCTGAGGTTTCCTTGCAAGAGACCACCCCTCATGACCAAGACCTCTCTGCTTGCAGCCTTGAGGGCAGCAAGCCTCGAGTAGTAAGTGTCCGTGTTTTGGTTGCTGAAGTTTTTGGCTTTTGGTTAACACTGGTTTGGTTGTTTTAACCCCCTTCCCCCTTAGCTCTCTCATCTCTTTCCTACCCTCGGACCTCTGGCAGATGGTGACAACTAGAGGCAGTGGCAGCACTAGTGGTCAAGGCCGAGCCTCTAGGAGTGATCTAGAGACCCCAGTGCCGCAACCACCTCCTCCTCTAGCTCAAGGTCCAGATTGGAACCAAATGATGGCAAATCAAGCACAGTTGATCAACTTACTAGCACAGTCCATCACCAACACTTAGAACCTTCAAGCAGCTGCAGCAGCTCAACCACCGGTGTATGTTCCACCTCCTCCTAGAGCAAACATTTTTGAGTTTATGAGGATGAGGCCACCCACATTTTCTAGCACTATTGAGCCTCTAGAAGCTGACGATTGGCTCAGAGTTGTATGCAAAAAACTTGACATGATCCAATGCACAGACAGAGAGAGAGTCTTATTTGCCTCTCATCAACTTCATGGACCAGCCTCGGAGTGGTGGGATAACTTTACTCAATCCCACACCGATGCTCAAGCTATCACCTGGGATGAATTTACTCAAGATTTTAGGCGTGCACATATTCCTCATGGAATGATGTTGCTAAAGAAGAAGGAGTTTAGATCCTTGCGCCAAGGGAACTGCACAGTCAGCGAATACCTTCATAAATTCAACCAACTGACAAGGTATGCACCTGAAGACGTAGCCACTGATGAGTCCAAGCAAGAACGATTCTTGGAAGGCCCCAATGATGATCTTTTAGTTCAGCTCCTCGCTCATAACTTCCCAGATTTTCAGCAGCTTGTCAGTATGACAATACGGCAAGAAGGCAATCACATTGAGATAGAAAACCGCAAGAAGAGGAAGGCAGCTTAGCAGTTCAGATCAGAGGGTTTTTCCAGGTCAAAGACCTCTCAATTTCAGCCTAAGAGGCCTGCGACCTCCTCCCCTTCAAAGTCCCCTACGCAAGTGAGACGTCCCTACCCATCTAGTTCCCGTGGGATTTCTCCAGGAAGTCTTGCCCAGAAGAAGCCACCCCTATCCCCAACAGCTGGGGTCACATGTTTCTATTGCCATGAAGTTGGGCACTATGCTAGCAAATGCCCGAAGAAGCTTCAAGCTGCAACTCCAACTCCTAACCGATCTAGTCAAGGGTCCTAAGTTCCTGGCAGCCACACCAATTCAAAGCCTCCAGTACAATATATTAAAGGGCGAGTGAACCATGTTACAACTGAAGAAGCTCAAACCGCCTCGGATGTGGTCCTTGGTACGTTTCCTGTTAATTCCGTACCAGCAACCATTCTTTTTGATTCCGGAGCTTCTCATTCATTTGTCTCTTCTAAATTTGTGGGTAGTAATGGGTTATCTATATCCCCTCTAGTAAACCCTATGCTAATCCACTCCCCGGGCTCAGAAATGAGGACTAATTCCTTGCGCCCAAATCTTTCCTTGGAAATCTTGGGAGTTCATTTCTCTGCAGACCTTATAGTTTTGCACTCACAAGGGTTAGATGTGATTCTTGGAATGGACTGGTTATCCAAAAACCAAGGTCAAATTGATTGTGCCAACAAGTCTATTGTACTCACCAATGAGCAAGGGATACAAGTTGAATTTAGCCCTGAGACATCTCCTAGGGTAGTTCCTAGTTTGGCCTGTTTAAGAGAAGTGAAATTTGAAGACCTCCCTGTGGTAAGGGAGTACCCCGACGTGTTTCCTAGTGAGTTACCTGGAATGCCTCCAGATAGAGATTTGGAATTTGTCATTAACCTAGTTCCAGGGACAGCACCTATTTCCAAGAGGCCATACAGATTGCCAGTAAATGATCCAGTTGAGTTGAAACAACAAATTGAAGAAATGCAAAGCAAAGGATTTGTGAGGCCGAGTTCCTCTCCTTGGGGAGCTCCTGTGATCTTTGTGGCAAAGAAGGATGGTACACAATGCATGTGTGTGGATTATAGAGCTCTCAATGATGTCACTATCAAGAATAAGTGCCCTTTGCCCAGGATCGACGACTTATTTGATCAACTAAAAGGAGCAACAGTTTTCTCCAAGATTGACCTAAGGTCAGGTTATCACCAATTGAAGATTCGACAAGAGAACATCCCAAAAACAGCATTCTCAACTCGGTATGGACTTTATGAGTTCACAGTCATGTCCTTTGGATTAACCAATGCTCCTGCATACTTTATAAACTTGATGAATAAAGTATTTATGGAGTACTTAGATAAGTTTTTCATTGTCTTCATAGATGACATTTTAGTATACTCTAAGACTGAGGCAGAGCATGGAGACCACCTTCAGTTGGTCCTAGATAAACTCAGAGACCACCAGCTTTATGCAAAATTTGAGAAGTGTGACTTTTGGTTGAAAGAGGTCACCTTTTTAGGTCATGTAATGTCAGCTGCAAGTGTGGCAGTCAACCCTAACAAGGTCCAAGATGTTCTAGGTTGGAAGCCACCTAAATCAGTGTCTCAAATAAGAAGCTTTCTTGGCTTGGCAGGATATTATCGTAGGTTTATTGAAGGCTTTTCAAAGATAGCAAGACCCCTCACCCAATTGCTCAAGAAGGAAACCAAGTATGTTTGGACCCCAGCGTGTGAGCACAGCTTTCAAGAATTGAAGAAGAGATTGACCTCTGCCCCGGTACTGATTTTGCCCGATATCCGGAAGGATTTTGAGGTCTTTTGTGATGCCTCTAGGCAGGGCCTAGGCTGTGCTTTAATGTAAGAAGGTCGAGTGGTAGCTTATGCTTCTCAGCATTTAAAGCCCCATGTGGCTAACTACCCCACCTATGACTTAGAATTAGCTGTCGTAGTACATGCTCTAAAAATTTGGCGCCATTACCTTATTGGTAATCGCTGCGAGGTCTTTACAGACCATAAGAGTCTAAAATACATCTTTACACAATCAGATCTTAACCTTAGACAAAGTAGATGGTTGGAGCTCATCAAGGACTATGATATTGGAATTCACTACCACCCAGGCAAGGCAAATGTGGTGGCTGATGCCTTGAGCCACAAGAGTTATTGCAACCTCTTGTTGGTCCAAGAAAATCAGCCCAAACTGTATGAAGAGATGAGACGTCTAAACTTGGAATTGTTGATCAAGGTTGTATACATTCCTTGGAGGTTGAACCCACCATCCAGAAGAAAATTTGAGAGAACCAAACTAAGGATGAGGACCTTCAAACGATTAAAGACAACTTGAAAAGTGTGAAAGCTCCTGGATTTTTAGAGGATGAACAAGGGATTCTTTGGTTCGGCAACAGGCTGTGTGTGCCGAACTGTCAAGATATAAAGCAGTGCATTCTTAAAGAAGCTCATGAGTCGCATTACTCCATTCATCCAGGGAGTACCAAGATGTACCAAGACCTCAAAGAAAGATATTGGTGGGTCGGCATGAAGAGAGAAATAGCTGAGTTTGTGGCGCAATGTGACGTATGCCAAAGGGTCAAGGCTGAGCACCAAAGACCTGTTGGTTTGCTTCAGCCCTTGCCCATTCCCGAGTGGAAATGGGAGCAAATCGGCATGGACTTTATCACTGGTTTGCCAAGGACCCAATTGGGCTATGACTCCATTTGGGTTATTGTGGATCGTTTGACCAAAGTGGCACATTTTATTCCTGTCAAGACCACCTACCAAAGCAGCAAGTTGGCTGAATTGTATCTAGCCCGAATTGTTTGCCTACATGGTGTAACCAAGAGTATAGTGTCTGATAGAGGTTCCCAATTCACCTCAAGATTTTGGGAAGGCCTCCATGAAGCCTTGGGGACAAGGCTTAATTTCAGCACAGCTTATCACCCTAAGACTGATAGTCAAACAGAGAGAGTGAATCAAGTTCTTGAAGACATGCTTCGAGCTTATGCTTTGGACTATGGAAAAAGTTGGGACAAAAACCTCCCCTATGCTGAGTTCTCCTACAATAATAGTTACCAAGCTAGTTTGGAGATGTCTCCATTTGAACCTCTGTATGGGAGACAATGTAGAACCCCTCTCCTTTGGGATCAAGTGGGTGAGCACCAATTCTTTGGACCTGATGTCATCAAAGAAGCTGAAGAAAAGGTGAAGCTCATAAGAGAGCGTTTAAGAGTAGCTCAATCCCGACAGAAGACCTATGCCGATACTCGTCGACGAGACTTGTCTTTTGAAGTTGGAGATTTTGTGTACCTTAGGGTAACTCCACTCAAGGGAGTTAGGAGATTTCGGACTAGAGGAAAGCTGGCACCAAGATTTGTTGGACCGTATAAGATCTTGGCAAGGCAGGGTGAAGTAGCTTATCAATTGGAGCTGCCAGCAGCATTGTCAGCGGTGCATAATGTTTTTCATGTGTCCCAGCTGAGGAAGTGCCTTCGAGTGCCAGAAGACCACACCTTCCTGGAAAGTATTGATCTTCAAGAAGACCTCACTTATGTGGAGAGGCCAATCAAAATTTTGGATGTTGTGGAGCGTGTCACCAGAAACCAGATCATTCGAACATACAAGGTGCAGTGGAGTCACCACCCTGAGAGTGAAGCCACGTGGGAGAATGAAGAAGACCTTAAGACAAGCTATCCATATCTCTTTCCTGACCAAGCTTGAATCTCGGGGTCGAGATTCCTTATGAAAGGTGTTTGTAACACCACGATTTTGAGCCTTTTGAAGATTTCAAAATAAAAGGACCATTTTGTTTTGATGAGAATTCAAAGCTTAACTTGAAATTTCATAATGGATTTAAATTGACTAACTCAAACTTCAACTAAAATTCCTTGATGGTTTGTTGAGTTTGTTGGAGTTTTGGTGATCTCCCCCTTTTCTGTCCATGTTTTGCCCTTCTCTGGACCAGACCTCTTTAGGTCTAAACCCCTCCAAGTGCTTGGACCTTCCCTGGTCCAAACCTCCCTCTATGATTCTTCCTTGGCTTAGACCTCCCCAGGTTTAAACCTCCCTCATGTTCTTTAGAACCCATTCTCTATTTCGTTGAAACCTCCCTAGGTTCCCTTGGACTTCTCTTCGCTTTGATCTCTGAAATGTTTTCCTTCTGGAAAATTCATACCGCAGTAATCTGGTATTACCGCCACACGGTACTACCATTTGACAACTCACGCATCGCATCACCTGTGAAAATCGAGGCCCGTAAACATGTGTTCTGGAATTTCCTTACCACCTTGTGACAGTCGGAACTACCTGATAACGGTAGTACCGCCCCACCTTGCGGTGTTACCATTTCTCAAGACCTCTTGAAACCTATGATTGGACCTCCTCGTGCTCCTAGAACCATCTTAAAACTTATTTAGACCTCCCCGTGTCCTTCAGGACCTCCCTATGACCTCTAGGACCTCCTCCTTATTTATTTGGACCTCCCTCGTGTTCGTTCGAGCTTTCCGCTTGATCCAAACCTCTATTGCTTGTGTACCGTTCGATTTGCATTGGACGGTTTGATCTTGGTGAGACGTTCGGATGGTCCGAATGTCCCACTCCTCTAGAACCGTCCGATCCGTATTGGACGGCCCCAATCTGTTGGGGCGTTCGCTCAGTCCGAATGGCCCAATTGTCTTAACCCGTTCGATGGAAATCCTACGGCTCCCACTTCTCTCGCTTATCATCTCGCTATCGCTCACCTCAGGACCTCACTTGTTTAGATCTTAACCGTTAAGACCTCCCCTTTGGAGATCTTAACCGTTCAGACCTCCTCCTTGTTAGATTTGACCGTTAAGACCTCCCCTTTGGAGATCTTACCCGTCCAGACCTCCCCCTTTGTAGATCTGACCGTTAGGACCTCCCTTTGGAGATCCTAACCATTCAGACCTCCCCCTTATTTAGATCTGACAGTTAGGACCTCCCCTTTGGAGATCTTAACCGTTCAGACCTCCTCCTTGTTAGATCTGACCGTTAAGACCTCCCCTTTGGAGATCTTAACCGTCTAGACCTCCTCCTTTGTAGATTTGACCGTTAGGACCTCCCCTTTGGAGATACTACCCGTCCAGACCTCCTCCTTTGTAGATCTGACCGTTAGGACCTCCAATTTGGAGATCCTACCCGTCCAGACCTCCGCCTTATTTAGATCTGACCGTTAGGACCTCCCCTTTGGAGATCCTAACCATTCAGACCTCCCCCTTATTTAGATCTGACCGTTAGGACCTCCCCTTTGGAGATCTTAACCGTTCAGACCTCTTCCTTATTAGATCTGACCGTTAAGACCTCCCCTTTCGAGATCTTAACCATCCAGACCTCCTCCTTTGTTAGATCTGACCGTTAGGACCTCCCCTTTGGAGATCCTAACCGTCCAGACCTCCCCCTTCGATTAGATCCGACCGCCAGGACCTCTGGTCTTGTGCGCCTGGACCTCCTAGTGGGTGAGGACCTCCCCTTGTCCTCTCCGGACCTCCTCAAGGTCTCCGCAGGACCTCTGCTTTGGGTCTTGACTGGTGCCACTTGGAAGTCACACCCATATGTCTTTATCCTTTGACTATGTCCTTGTGCAAGGAAGTCTCCCCCACATTTAATGCATGTTGTATCGCATTAAATGCTACCACTTTTTGCACCACCCGTGCCATGCTTTTGTCACATCCCTTGCCTACTTCCTTGGTCCTTTTTACCAACTCCTGAACACCGCACCGTGGGAAACCTCATTGGCTCCAACTATATATAGTTGGGGTAGCCCTTCCTCTCTCATTTTCTTCCTCACTTCCCCTCTCTGGCTCAACCGAGCATTCCTTGGACCGCTCTCCAAGCTCTTTGGACCTCCTCCAAGAAGCTCCCTGGACCTTCTCCCGATTGCCTACCCTCTCAGTTGGTTTTATATTGGAGTTTTATTGAAATTTCTTGGATCTTGTTGGAGCTCTATTTGAGTTATTTGGTTTTCACCGTGTAGATTGCGAAGGCTATGAGGAGCAAGAGTTCCTTGAAGGAGAAAAAAAAGCTCAAGACTTTGAGCAAGGCAAGTTAAACTCTTGATCATATTGCACCTATTATTTCAACCTATGTATATTTCATTTCAAATGTTAATGAATTGCTTACTTTACTAAGTTATTTCAATGCGGTCTTTAAATTCATAGTTAGGCCTAATTTCCTTGGTATGACCACTATTGATCTTGAGCCGAACATGTTGTCACCCTAGGCAAAACCCAGTTTGCGCAATACCGTGAAGCAGGACCCTTGAAAAGCTAGAGCTTAGCCATCCTTAGTGAAAAGAATCTTGATTTGGGAAGTTTTGGCCAAAAATATCACTTGTTCAAATGATTTGGGCCATGACATTTGTTTGTCATGGAGATTTCAACCATGGCATTGGTGTGTCATGGGGGTTTTACAAAAGACCATGGCATTGGTGTGCCATGGAGGCTTGAAACGCAAAGAAATGGAAAATGGTTTTGGACTTGGGCAGCATTGGGTGTTTGGTTGGTGCAAGTCTATGCACGGGGGGTCGTGTGATCCAATGCCCCAGGGTTGAGGTGCTCGCCCGAGTCAGTTAAGGACCGGCCAGCGAGTGTATTTTGCTATGCCTTATCGTGCAACCACATGTCCTGTGTGGGCGGGACCTAGCCAAATAATTTGCAAAGTTCCATCATGGTTGATCCTGCGGAATAGTGGGTGGTCTTTCATGGCCTGTCTTTTATGACTTCGTTGTACCCACCTGGCTCAAGAGGGGTCCCTAGGAAGGGGCGAAACCTTAGAGTGGATGGACTGTGGTGGAATGATGCATTGTAAAGGCCTTGTCACGTGCTCTAGACCTCTTACCATCGGCAGTGAGAGGTGGCAATGACGGTTGCCAAACAAACTAGAGAAGTCGTGTCATGTGGGTAAAGTGTACAACCTCTGCAGAGTGTAAAACTATTCGAATAGCTGTGTCCGTGGTTATGGACATGCTAGCAAAGCTGCTCAAAGTTAGATCTCAGTTTCGGATTTAAAATGACTTGTGAAATGGTTTTGGATTTTATCCAAATTGGGCTTGGGCAGGGAGCCTTGTGACAGGAGGGTATCCTTCACCATCTTGATGATGAATGTTGTCCAACTGAAAAATGGAATTTACAAAAATGAACTTTAAATATGGTATAACTGCAATGAAACTTAGTACTTGTAATTGAAACAAACTTGGCTTTATGCAAATCAACCTTATTAAACCTTCCCTTTGATATACCCATTATGCATGTCATTCTATTATTTGACGGGTGTAACTTGCGAGCACGGTTATTGTGCTCGTACTTGCTTGTTTGATGAATTGATCAGGAGAAGACTTCTTTGATGATGAGGAGGACCAAATCAATTAGGCCGCGCCCTCCAGCCAATCACCTGTGGTGTAATGGATGGAGTCTATCCTTTTGATTTTCTGCTATGTATTTCGCTCTTGGTTGCTGGAGCTTGTAATCAACCCCTTGTAATCAACTCTCTTTGTTGTTAATAAAGCCTTTTGTGGATGTGTATGTTATCACTTGTATTTGCTGTGAGGACTAGCCATTGATCCTTGGGACTGGTTCGGATCACATGAGGATTAGGACTTTTCCAAGTCCCATGACCTCCACGGGTTGGTCTCTGGACCTCCCCCTGGTTCGGTCGTGGCTCTTGGGGAGGCCCTGAGCCTCAAGACCTCCTCGGGTCAGTTCCCTGGACCTCCAGGAGGTCCGGCTGGACCTCCTGGGAGGCCTGGGTGGACCGTCCGAGAGGTCCTTGGGACCTCCTGGGAGGTCCTAACAGACTCCCAGGGAGGTCTTGGAGGATCTCTCGGGTGAGGCCCCTGGCTGGGTTGTCACACTAGCTCCCCGCCTTCATCCCACAGTGGTTCAGCAATACAACCGCAGAAGACAGCCATCCGTTGTGCCAAACCAGACAATAGACGTCACCTGCTTCGATTGTGGAGAACGTGGGCACTATGCAAACATGTGCCCGAGGAAGAAGTTTCCAGTGCCTCAACCATAACCTTTTAGAGTTCCGCAGCGAGGTCAGGGAGGACAGCAAGCAACCAAGCCAGTGTACGGCTTTGAACGCGGCTGTCTGAACCACACGGCTGCTAAGGAGGCTGACTCATTGCTAAATGTGGTGACGGGTACCATTCTCATTCACTTCGTATCTACATTGGCGTTATGTGATTTTGGAGTTTCTCATTCATTTATCTCTAAACGTTTGTCATGCAAAACCATCTAAAGACTACACCTTTATAAAGCATCATGATAGTGTACTCACCCGGTTCTGTCTTGAAGGCGAAATTCGGTTGTTTGGACATTCAAATTGAAATAAATGGGACAGTATTCAGAGCCAACCTTATCATGATCAATACACCCAGGCTATACCTAATTCTTGGAATGGACTGGCTAGCCAAATACCAACGAGCAATTGATTGCGCGAAGCGAGCTATTTCTCTAGTCAACTCAATCGTAGCAGCCCAAGCTTAACTCCATCTCAATCCCAGAGCTAAGTCGAGTGCCCGTGGTATGTGAATATCCAGACATGTTTTCGGATGAGCTGCCGAGAATGCTACCAGATCAAGACATGGAATTTGTCATCGATTTGATACCCAGGATAGCACCTATGTCCAAGTGACCCTATCGAATGGCATTCAATGATTTGGCCAAATTGAAGAAATAACTCAAGAAGCAGTTGGACAAGAGATTCATTCACCCTAGCTCATCTCTATGGGGGAAGCCCTACATTGTTTGTAACAAAGAAAGACGATAGCCTACGGATGTGCGTTGATTATCATTCTCTGAATGAAGTCACCATCAAGAACAAATATCCTCTCCAGAGGATTGATGACTTGTTCGATTAAATGAATGGTGCATGTATCTTCTCCAAGATTGACGTGAGACTTCGATATTTTGAACTCAAAGTCAGACCAGAAGATATTCCGAAGACTGCATTTACCACCCGGTACGGTCTACACGAGTACACTGTAATGTCTTTTGGACTTACCAATGCTACTATGAATTATATGAATCTTATGAATAAGATTATTATGGAGTATTTGGATCAGTTCATAATGTCTTCATCGATGATATTCTTATCTATTTAAAAACCATAGAAGAGAATGAACAACACTTATGATTGGTGCTCAACAAGTTACACAAGCATCAACAGTACGCCAAGTTCAGCAAGTGCGAATTATGGCTAAGGGAAGTTGGCTTCCTATGTCATGTATTGTCTGAAGGAGGTGTGGCAGTGGACCCAAGCAAGATATAAGATGTTTTATCTTGGAAGCAGCCCCACACCGTTCCTGAAATTGGCCACGCAACAATCTGGACAGATCTGAAATTCTAACAGCAGCAATTCGATCCAATCCAACTAATCGAATTCGCATCTAATCATCATCAAACAGCGGGGAAAGCACCTCGTTACCCTTGAAGACCCGTGGGAAGACGATGATCTATCCTCGAAGAAGCTCCTCTCCTTTTCTTCTCCTATCTTCCTCCACAGTCGGCCACCAAAGCAGAAACGCATTTACCGAAGACGGCAATGTGGGGAGGGAGCACTATAGCAACATGCAAGATCAGAGCAGAAATGGTGGTATCAGAGCACGTCATGATACAATACTAGGGTTTGGAGGCAAGGGGCGCCTCCCCCCTTGGCCCTTTGAATGGCCGGCTCCCCTTGGCCCATTAAGTGGCCGGCTCCCCTTGGGCCTCCTGGGTCAAGGCCCGAGGCCCAGGTTCCCAAATAATAGCTGAAAACTCCCTTTTTAATCTATTATTCTCTGTTGGATACTTCCTTTGCTAGAATAAATTCGAGGTATTACATTCTACCCCCCTTAATAGGATTCGACCCCGAATCTAAACACCGATCTACATGAAAGAAATCTGGATAACGCTCATGCATGCGAGACTCCAACTCCCAAGTGACCCCTCTCTCGGACTGAGGAGACCACAACACCTTGACGTAAAAAAACGTCTGTTCTAACACTCGGTCCGACATTTTCAGGTACACTCATCGGACGAGACTCGAAGGTAAGATCCTAATCGATGGTCAACGACGTTAATGAAAACTCAAACTCCAGATCTCCTAGGTACTCACTCGGTACCAGAACATACCAATTGTTGCGTAAACCGCGTATGGACCCAAGACAGTCCTAGCACTATGCCATCTTCCAAGATCCTCGCAACTATCGGAAGCAACCAAGGTATCTTGGGCCATCTTCCCTTCGCACTACAACACAAACACCCCTTTAGCAACGCATATATGCGTTGGTAGAAGTCCAAATAAATGTTGTTAGGGTCTATACCAACGCATTTAGTATGCGTTGCCATTGAGACCGTTGCCAAGGTCTGTGACAACACATATACAAGTGTTGGTAACATGTAAATAAAAGCGTTGTAAGATTACAACACATATTTTAATATATTGGCAACATATATATATGCATTGGCATTGAACACTAGCAAATCGCTTCCAGAATTGTTTACAACGCATCTAACCATTGCAAAAGGTGTCATTTTCATATCCAGACTGGACTCATCAATTAGAGCCCACGGGGTTAAACAGAACACACATATCAAAATGTATAACAAAAAAATTTCATTGACATCAACAAAAAATTGTTTCATTACAAAGAATTTCCAACTAGCTTCACAAGTCGCTCTAAAACATAAATGTAAGTACATGTCTATGCTTTTAGTGGAAAGTCTTCGTTCTCTATGCCCTCGTGGTTCTATAAAAAAATATTCATTCCCCAGCATCCTCCATTCTACACACAAGTTTGTCGAACAGTCCAAATCATCAACATATCTTCTCAATCTGAAAAGAGAAATAAAGTTCTTTTAGTGCATTATTCAAGTAAAATGTAACATTCCAACGCTTCCAAATAATTGGCAGGTACATACGTGGAGCAGCAATTCCCAATCATTAATCGCAAGCTTATAGAAAGACTGTCTTTTAAGCCCAGAACAAATCAAGTAAATGCATTATGGCAATTCTCAATTTCATCTTCTATACACCAAAGGACGTCTCAATTACGTTACGAACACTCGAGTGCAAATAGTTGAATTTCTCTTTCTCACCACTAAGAGCAACACCTCTGTAAAATTCTGGAACATGGTACCAACCCATTTTGAGATTGTGTCCTGGCATGAACCATAACACACCTTACATCTTAAGAAGAAGAAAAAGTACAAGTGAACATACCAAAATATTTTGATACAGTATGGAATCTGCATAGTCATGGATTGAAAGCCAAGAAAATACAATGAAATGGTTGGAAAACATGGTGAATTAAGGCATTTCTTATACCAGGGAGTGATCAGTCCAACAACCCTGATGGGTTCTTTGAGTACATAGGACTTGAAATTTTCCAAGGGTAGAGAGATTGGTGAACCTTGTTTCGCATCTAAAGCTTCTGCCACACTAGCATAGTACTCAAAGCATGCGGTGACATCCTCCTAAAATAAGATGGAAAAGCATCAAATAAAACATGGAGCATCTTCAGGCACACTAAACACCATATTGTGAATAATCGAAAATACCATGTCCCCTGCTGCTTCATCCCGAGGCTTCCCAGAATCAAGTGTCTCCAGCAAAGCCAGATAAGATTTCCTATCTTTAATCTGCACCCAGAATCCAGCATTTCAAGAAATTTACTGGAAGTTATAACAAGAATACTAATGAATGGACAAGCATCTATTATTGAAAGCATTGACAATAGGAAATTCTTTCACACTAACAAAAATTTCAGATTTTGAATTTTTCATTTAAAATGCAGCAAAGAGCGTGCACTAAGTAAACCTTCCACACACTACATGTACATATGAAATTGATCTTAAATGCTAACAATTACATGCAACGCTAGGATCTATAGCTAGAGAACAGTCATTTTTAATTTGTGCAATCCACTGAAAAAAAACCAGTTTCCTTGTGACAGCAACAACATGTTCTACAACGAAAGAGCCAACTTGCCATTCCTGAGAGCTCAAGCTTTTGTAGTCTGAGTATAAGATTAACAGGTCATGGTTAAGTTAAACTTTTTGTTGTTTATGATATATTGCCGTGAGCCTGTGACTATCCCCTCGTGGACTTGCAACAAACGTAAAATCTGTTCGCGTTAGTTGCAACCAAGTCTGATAATTTTCAGCACAAATCCGACTTGATCAAACTTTTCTAGAAGCGAAGTACAGCGCCAAGAGCATCCTTTCCTTAAGCCCCCGAAACCAACTTCATTCACACAGACAGCAGTGAGCGAATGAAATCTCGACAACTTCCGTCTCCATGTATCCATCTAACTTTGAAGAGATTAAACAGGACTCAGATTTGCAGAACATAAAAGTTGGCACCTTAGTGGCGATCGCCTTGAGATACTTGCCCCTCGCCGCCCCGGGAGCGCGCGGCCAGCGGCTCCCACCGTCGCGCGAGAACGCGTCCCGCGCCGCCGCGACCGCGAGCTCGACGTCCTCCGCCGTGGCCGCCGGGATGTCACCTTCACCAGCCCACAAGAACCAAAAGCTGAAGTCAGCACGGCACCAGCCGCAGCAGTGAACGAGGGGGTTGGAGAAAGGCGATCGATAGAGAGGGGGCGAACGAACCAATGGTGACCTCGGTGGCCGGGTTGACGACGGAGATGCGGCGGCCGAGCGCCCGACGGGGGTGCCCTCGGGGGCCGAAGGCGGTGGCGCAGTGGAGGTCCGGCGGGGGTGCCCTCGGGGCCGACGAGGGAGCTGCGCGGATTTGGGGGAAGGGTGGGGCGGCGGATTTTTGGGGAAGGGGCGACGCGGTTGCAACGAGCAGGGGGCTGCGCGGCTTTGGGGGAAGGGGCGGAGCGGTGGTTTTTTTTGGAAGGAAGATTTAGAGGGAGCAGCAGTTTTATTTTGACGTGGGAGGTGGTAGGCGAGTTGGTCTGCAACGTATGTGTTTTTCGTTGCGAGTTATGCGTTGTTGTATGTATGTTTTTCTTGTAGTGTCGGCTACCAAAACACACAACAAGCACTAAACACACGGAACTCTTGTCCCGTTTCTCAATCGAGTTCTTCATCTTACAAGGAGCACCTCCTTTAACCAGGAATACACAACAGAACTTGCTTTGAACAACCCTCTTTATAAACAGAATCAACTGAAAGTAAAAGATTCTTATTGTAACCCCACAATGCCAACTCCCCACCAACAGAGTCAAACCTAGAATCATAGATTCATCACAAAACATTTCCACTTTCCAAGTGGGCAGTTGCGAACAAACGTCATGAAAGCCAAATGAGAAATCATTCGAATGTCCAAATCAAACACTTCTTTTGTTTTCCTGAACCGGAAAGAACCATCATGCTAACACAAATTGCAACTGACCTCTATCATAAACACACCGTTCAAACAAAAAATCGAGAGAGCGTTTCATTACACGAGGAAACATTCTTTTCTCAATTTCTCTTTTAGGAGTAAAATTTCTCTCAACTTATGGAATTCCAATCATCACATAACACATTAACTTATTTCTCTTAAATTGGTAACCCCAACACCATACTCAAACCGAAGTACATCATCCACAGCTTTGTAGAGAGGCTCTATTGACTCCACAACACATACTCTAGCCAACTCCTTTACCAACGGAATTACTTTGATAAACGACTCCCGATGCGTCTCAAAATAGATCTCACACACAATCACATCACCTCAATCCTTTAAGAATAAACAACTCGGAATTCACATCACACACTCTCATGTACTACATCAGAAGGGTGCTATCAATGATCATCTCACTGTTCGGAATCCACCCTTATTCTACTTCCTCTACACATAATCATTAGGTGACCAAAGTCCTAGCATAAAAATGCGTAACCCAAATTTAACCTCCAAGACTACTACAATGAACTTCTGATGTAAATGACATGGAAATCCTCAGATTTGATGACTAAAATTTCCACAATCTAACCATACTCAATCATTAACGTCAATAGATAAATATATTCTTGACCAAATTATCCTTTGAAAGATTCTAACTCCAAGAGGGTTACACACTGAAACCAAGTCACACCTGACAATACTCAAACGATTCCGGCTATCTCATTATTTGTTTTAACATTTAGATTACTTCGCTAATCTTGACCTCATTACTCTACACCGTCATATTTCACCTACGCAACCATGTGAATTACTCAACCGGGATACTCCACTAAGTTGATCAAGATTTCCATAATTGTGATAATTCTATGTTCCATCGAAATGAACAAAAGATCTTGGACCACATATCATCTTAGGTTCTACTAGTTGCAACAATGCAGTCAGTTTAGCCCCAAAGACAAACATTCTGTATAACTAAAATTCTCTCAAAGAATTATACATGAAACCAATTCATCCTCTAATGCTCCTCAAATAACTTACAACCCAAGGTCTCACAACAACAAGTAATAAACACTTCGAAAGACCCATATGAAACGAATCGGCTGATTCTTTCTCAAAAGAAAAGGCAAATGAAAACAATTTTCACCACCTAGAAAAACATTTATCGCTCGCAGTGAACACAGGACCAGTGAAATAGTCAATTAGGCAATGAACTCAAAAAACATAAGGGGAATCCACGATTGAGGGCACAAGTACCGCACGAAGAGAATATCAAACCTCAAATGAGAAGAAGGTATTGCCTTTAGAAATCGGGAAACTCTTATGGGAAAAAGCAGAAAATTCAAGCCCACTCAATAAACCTCAAGTTACAAAACTTGACTTCAATCTCAAATACTTTACTTCACTCTTTGCTTTAACAAAGAAGGTTATTTTCTATGATTACTACATCACTTTGCCAGCTCAACCAAGATAAGCTCTTAAGACCAAATCAGATGAACCACTTAAGAACCAATAAAATCTTTCAACATGTCACCTTGCTCAAATCAGTTTCAACTACCACATAACTCATGTGGTCTGAATGATCACAAACGCAAAACTTGAAATATTCTCATTTAAGCGATATCACCATCGGCGACCAAAACTTTATCTCTCAAAAAATTAACATCAATCTCGCATTAGAACCTAGAACCCTCAAACCTTACTATCTCGTCTTAAAGCTTTTCAAAAGAAACACAATATGCCACTTCATTTTACTTTCCTATTATCTCCATAAAACTTCATCAACTACTTAATCTATGGAAAACCTATTACACAAGCCACCAGGTAGAAACAAATTTTCTTTAACAAGATCATACTGTGCAATGGCAATTCGTAAGGCACGCTAACAAAGACCACTTACGAAATTCATCCAGTCAGTTGTTGGTGTTACTCAACACCACCTTCAGCTCTCGTTATCAATTGACAATTATATTAATCATGTAAGTAAATATGATGCTACTTCTATTTGCAATCACAAAACCATTTATAACACAGATTCAACATTTCACCTTATGTTCAGAAATTAGAACAAAACATGATAGAATATTTACTATCATAGTTTCTATGAACAAGGTTTCACGAATCGATACTCCAACACTCATCTAGTCCTTTATGCAGGGTTCAACAATTTTAGCATGTCAGGAATTAGATAAATCTAACATTTATGTAAGATCATCAAGTAAACATTTACAAGGTTGTTTCATATTGATATCAACTCTTCTTAGTAACGATGTTGATTCCATTTAGGAATAGATATATTCTAA
Organism: Phyllostachys edulis; assembly: GCA_036346405.1. NCBI lineage: Eukaryota > Viridiplantae > Streptophyta > Magnoliopsida > Poales > Poaceae > Phyllostachys > Phyllostachys edulis. The sequence goes on from CM070550.1 coordinate 63,731,543, forward strand.
ATCACAATTCATCAGGCAATCATTGCAAGGCAGCAATAATTTAACCAACTACGCTACCAAAGACATCAGCTAAGTTTAATTGCGCATCACGCCACTAACCCAACTTGGCATCCCATCTTATCAATCATCTTGTATTCATGCAACTTCTCACTTAACACAATGAAACTTTACAAAAGAGATTTGACCCGTTCTTTCGCAAAGAAAAGGTTCTAAACTTCAGCACTCCAACTACTCCAAAAGAAATAAGTAGAGTCAAAACTTTCTTCATTGAACTTTGTAAAAGATAATTTTCATTATCCAAAATACCAAACGAATAACTAGGTCACATTTATCAATAAGAAAGATATGACTATCATGAAAGAGAACAATCTTGTCAATAACAACATTTACAAGTAGCAAAGAAAGCTCAGCAGTCGAAAAGACAATAATTGTTCTGAAAAAACAAATAGGGACCAATTGAAACCCATACCAATCATTTTATTTGAATACAATCTCTGACTTAACCACAACAAGGCATCACAAAAGGATTTTAACACTTTCCTTTAGAAAAGAGACGCATTAAACTTCAACACTCGAAGTGATCCAAAAGAAATACATAGAACCAAAGCCTTCTCATGTTAATGAACTTGCAACAGAGAACTTTCATTAACCAAAGCGTTCAACGATTGAACAAATTGTGTTTCCCAACAAGAATGATAGAACTATCCAATAAAAGATCAACCTTATAAATGATCTATGCTTACTAGTAGCAAAACAACTCATCATTTGGAAGAACAAATATTTGTTTTAAGGAACCAACAAAGACCGATGAACACCCATCAACTGCAATGAACCACGAACCCAAGAGAATTTCATCAACCTCCACTGGACAAGAATCGGCCAAATTCAAAAATCAAGGAAGAGAACAACTTCCTAAAGCAACTCACGCTCAACACCTGTAACTATGGAACGGGGGTAAGTACTTCTCTATTCCCCTACCACGAACGATGGTGTAGCTCGCGAAACCGGGACAACAACCATGACCTCAACTTCTCGTTTAGTTACCAACACGCCTAACCAATATAATCAATTATGAATATAAGGTCATCTCATAGTAATCATAGAATAATTTCATGGATATAGAAGATCATAGCAGATCATAGATTAACAACAAGAATGATAGTACATAAGCAATTCAAGAATAGATCAACATGATGAAACATACCACTAGAAAATACGGATGCAATGGATTACCCAAACCCCACCTACTGTGCGTAGTGTGTCAGTTTACCATTTAATTACCACGGACCTAAAACCCGCTCTGATACCAACTGTAACATTCTGGCTATTCGGAAGCCAAAATGTTACCTAAAGGATCTAGCATACAACCATAATGAGGAAGAATTTAAACAATATCTCATCTAATGACATAAAGAGATTAACATTTAATAGAACAAAGGAAGGAATATAATCTGAATCTAAATAATTATATCAAAGGGGTGATCAAGTATCACAAGCAGTACTTAATCAACCAAAACATAGAAAAAGGTATCATCCACCATCTAACTTTATTTATTACAGTTCATCACATAATGAATGGAAGACAGAAACTAAATCAAATTATTGAAACTTGAATATGGTGAAGTGAATGAATAGTGCGTGTCTACTCCCTCCTAATAATACCATTATCAACGATCACCTAAAATAAACAACAAAGGCAAGAATGAGTCTAAGACTCAGCAAGTGCAAAGAATAGCTGGACATACAATAAATATGAACAAGACAATATCATTAAAGATTATGAACATAGCACTGAAAGAACATATGAATGAATGGAATGAATGGATTGAATGTAATGAATGGATCGCACTCGCTATATCTGGGGATAGCTAGTGACACACCCATCGGTGTTCACTTAGGCCCGTATTTAACAAAATGCTGGGATCCAAAGCCCGTATGAAGAACGTTTCATACGGGAGTCCAAATCTACCCACATTGGAATGGTGGGTCTTACGTGCCCATACTGGAATTGATGGGTCTTTGAAATCCACTCCCGTGGATGAAACATGAACAATGGATGTATGTAATGAACTATAAATAATGAAAGACATCATCTTCAAACATGGAGTAACGAATATGAAAGGAACATAAACACTGAAACTTCTCTTGGATCATAGAAAAACACAGTGCAAACATCAAGCATTCAACATTCACTAGCCTTAAGAATATTAAAGTACTTGCCTTCCGTGTTGCGACGCGTTAGTAGGCAACGAAGGTGCCCCTAAACCCAAAGCCTCTCCACCTACACAAGTAAGTACTTGAAATAAGAACAACATGATACAGGACAATAAGAACAACATGGTACAGGACACTACCAGCAACGTTCTACAACACCTTCCTGACAACCCAAGAATTAACTATTAGACCTATTCTGAAACAGACAACACAATCACAGAAAACGAATCTGGACAGCAGCACAGAATAAATCATAACTATTGATCTGAGACTCGGAACGAGGTGAGCCCAGATACTAAGGAAATGTAACGAACATATCTATAAAAGTCTAGTTGGTGAGATCTCCCAATTCAGCCAAAAGAATAAGCTAACAGGTAGATGAAAGTATAAGACAGATTCTGTCTAGACGAAAAAGACAGCAGTAAAGAACATATCACAACTTTTGATCTACAACTCCGATTAGAGTACTCTTTATCATTCTGGAAAGGTTATAAAACTTTATACAACATCCTAGTTGGGTGAAAATCCTGAATCTGCCATTAACTTAATCATATTTTAAAAGACAACTTGACAGTTCATTCTCGTCAGGAATTTAGAACAGCAGGGAAGATTATACCATAACTTTTGATCCGTACGTTGGAATTAAGTGTTCTTGGCAGCTACGGAAAGCTAAGAACAATATCTATATATCTCTATTAGATGGAAATCTCCAATTCAGCCTCTAAGAATCCGAAATTGGCCACGCAACAATCTGGATAGATCTGAAATTCTAACAGCAGCAATTCGATCCAATCCAACTAATCGAATTCGCATCTAATCATCATCAAACAACAGGGAAAGTACCTCGTTACCCTTGAAGACCCACGAGAAGACGATGATCTATCCTCGAAGAAGCTCCTCTCCTTTTCTTCTCCAATTTCCCTCCCCTCCTTCTTCCTCCACGATTGACCACCAAAGCAGAAACGATGATCTTTGGAAGACAAGAATGCGGGAGGAAGCACTAAAGCATCTTGATCTTGAGTGAGCAAAGATGATCTCAGAGCACGTCGTGCTACAATACTAGGGTTTGGAGGCAAAGGGCGCCCCCCCCCCTTGGCCCTTTAAATGGACGGCTCCCCTTGGCCCATTAAGTGGTCGGCTCCCCTTGGGCCTCCTGGGCCAAGGCCCGAGGCCCAGGTTCCCGAATAATAGCGGAAAACTCCCTTTTTAATCTATTATTCTCTGTTGGATACTTCCTTTGCTAGAATAAATTCGAGGTATTACAATGAACTAGTGCGCTCCCACCGGCACCAACGGCATGGCCTGAGGTGGCTCAACGCAGTGGCGCGTCGGCGACGAGCGGAGGAGTGAGTACGGTCAAAGAGCAGGAGCTCGATTGAGCTACGGCCTTGCCAACTAAAGCACACATGAGCTTCTAGGGGCTACTATGAGCATACCAGAAGGACGCAGAGGGGTTGAGGTGGTCAGAGATGAGCTGTCGACGGTGAGCTGCGGAGGCGAGGTAGGTCGCGCGTGGAGAAGGAGCTCGGGTGAAGGAGAAGGTCCAGCGAGGGTTGGAGGAGCTTCCTGGTGCTCAGGCGATACTCCAGGTGCAGCCGATTGGTTTGAAGCGCAGTGGATCGCCAGCAGGGCTTGGAGCGACGGGTCTGGCCAGAGACGAGGAAGACGACTCGATTCGAATGATCCTGTGAATGAAAGACCAAATTGAGTGAGGGAAAAGACTCAAGGTGATCTGGAATGTGATATGACGTAAAAGGATTGACACCAAACCCTTCACGGCGCTGGAGACAATGGTGCACGGCCGAATTAGGTTTTGCGCTCTCGAAGATCTAGAGCTCGATTGAGCGGAAGAGAGGAGTGAGTGGGTGCATAAGCTTGGAAAAGATGAGATGCAGCTCGGGGTGGCCTTTATATAGGCGGATGGGCGGAGAAGGACGAGGTGGAGCTCTCAGAGATCACGACGGTGTACGGGCAGGAGCAGGTGCGGTCGGGCAGGGGAATAGGTGCAGCGTTATGGCAACGCGATGCGGCAGGTGTGGCCAGTGGCAAAAACCAAGGGCGGCGAGGGAAATGGTGGGCGTGGTGGAGAGCTCGCTGTGCTGCGTTGTTCCGCCTGGGCGCGAGGTGGACGACGATCCCTGTGCTCAGGGCCCACCGGTCAGCGAAGGAGAGAGAGAGAGTAGTTTTAGGATTTTTCATTTTCTGTTAATCTAATCTCCTGATTTTATTTACTATCCAAATTAAGTCCCAATTTAATGAAAGTTTTTGTGTAGACTTCTGGACTGATGTAGTTTCTCCAGTAAACTTTTCAAAGGTTAGCACCTTACATTAATTTCTACAAAATTCGGACAAGTTGTTGTTCCTAAGTGGTTGTAATTATTTTTCTAAACAAATTTTCATATAAAATTTTTGTTGAATAGTTCTTGGGATAAATAGCCGGACACAATTCTTTCATTTAGAAATTTTTACTTTGTTTTTTCTATTTTCCTTTTAGCACCTATTTGTTTGTAGTTGAAGTTTTGCTTTTAAAAACCAACACAAGATTTTCAAAATGGCAAATTTCATATGCAAATGTTCAAAGGAATTTTTCCTAATGCATTTATATTACTTAATCCCAAGATTAGGATTTTGGGATGTTAGATGCATTTTCCAATTTAAATACAATTAGTAAGTTCCAATGAAATTTTAACTTATAACTAAAATCAAACTTTTATTTTTGATTCATCAATTATCAAGTGTAGGATAAACCTCCATACACAAATGGTGAAGGACTAACACCCTTACACCAGGCTTGCTGCCCGAATTTCCCAATTGGGTGAAATATCCAAACACATCTAAGTTTGAAATTTATTTTAAAACAAAAACAAATCTAATCCACAAAAGGCTTTGCTCAGTTGTCCATGACTGCGAACGCGGCTATTCGAATAGATTAATACTCTATAGAGTCTGTACAGCTTTACCCACAAGAGATAGGTTTGCTTTAAATGTTGGCCAAGACACACTTTCGAAGGCATGCGACTAAGCAACTATCACGAGGCCTTTACCCTACATTATTTCAATGTAATTATGCCCGATAAGGTTTCGTTACCTTTGGCTTCGCACCAAATGATAACCCCATCTTGCGCCATGTGAGTATTAACAGTAGGTCTTCACGACACTCACACCTCTAAATGACATAACCACGGTGAAATGACATAGATTAATTAGCCAAGTTTGTCCCACTCCAGACTTGTGGTGATACAAGTTTGGCTTAACAATCCGCAGCTCACGGACCGGTCCTTAATTGACTGGGCGACTTCCAAAATAACCTCTGAGTCTCAATCATTCACTACATTGAGCCAGTGCATAAAGTTGCACCCATCAACGGTCCAATTCACTCAAGTCTAACCCAGTTTTATTTATTTGTCATGTCAAAATATTTTCTAAACATTCTATGGTAAATACAATACCATAGTCTAAATTTTAAATCAAATTTTGACTATTTGGCTAAATTTCCCAAATTCAAGATTTTGGTCTAAGCATTGTATAAGCATATAGTTTTCTAATTTACTTTATTTTAACTAAGGCGACAAGAAGATGACTATTCAAACATCAATATTGGCCATACAAAGGGAATAGATTAACTTAGGAATTTAAAACAGAAATTTAAAATAACTGGACTATAAATAAGCATGCAATAATTTAAAATATAATTTAAATAATGGGCTCAAATATGATCAAAGATGTAACTTGCCTTGCTCAAAAGAATCTTCTTCAACTAGCTCAATTCCCCGGAGTTGTCGAAATCTAAACGTAAAAATAAGTCAAATTCAAATAATAATTGTAACATCCCCTAAATCTCTAAGTTGGTTTAGCTCAGCATCTTATGACCATGTGTGTAAATTCTGGAACTATTTTAAACTTTTGTTGTTTGTAATAAAGTTTGCTTAGAAATTTAAAACTTTTAACTTGAATTCAAGCTTCCAATTGAACCCAAAAAAATATGTGTTTAAAAGTTGTTGGAAATAATTTATTAAAATACTATATTATTTACCATGAATTAATATATATTTTTCCAAATTTTTAAGAAGTCAATCTGACTTCATCAAAATCCAAACCAAATCCTTATGGTAAATTTGAAAATGAATTAATTTTGACAACTGGAGAATTAACAGTACATAAAACAAATTTTACTAGGTTCTATTTGAATCTGAGAGGTCTCACAAAAAATTCAGAATTTTTAAAGTCAATTTACTATTTTAAATGGCTTGATCAAATTTGTTGTATTTCGGTCAAAAATCAAATCAAAACTCAAACTCAAGTCCGACCAGACCCAACTCCGACCGGACCCGAGCTGACCTGGCTCGATCGCACTGCCTAACCTTGACCTAAGCCAGACTCCGACTCAACCCACTTAGCCACACCGTTTTTCTTCGGCCACTAACGAAGTGGGCCCGCTTGTCAAACCCATCGTCTTCCTCACCGCGATGCTTCCGTGCGGCGTTGGCACCCGTGCATGCTCGCCACCGATGCTCGCCAATGCCACCTCCTTCCTTGACCACTTACGAACCGTCGCCTAGGCCTCACCAAACCCCTTAACCAACCCACTCTCTCCCTTTCACTCTCTTTTGCTCTCTTCGACCTCTCTTTCGTTTCCGCCGAGGAAGAAGATGAAGGGAGGGAATCCACCTCGGTGCCTCGCGTGAGCCTGCAACACCACCGCCGGACTCCACTCTCAACGTGGCGCCTGTTTTTACTGGTCTGAGCCCTCTTCGTCCACTAAATCATCGGGAACGACATTGTCGTCCTCGCCTCCGCTGGCCACAGCCGCGTAGTGCGCAGGCGCTCCGATGAGTTATCCTCTGCACTATCTTGTCCCTTGTGATCGCATCATCCCATGGAGTATACTGGCAAGTTTAATTTGGTTTTAGAGCAATATAGAGGGAGTGCGGCCCTATCTTCCCCAGCTTCGGCGAATTACCGCCGTCCGTGTTCTAGTCGCCACTGTCATCCTTGGTCGGCGTTATCGGGTGCGCCGCTTTCCTAGTGACAAGTGATCCCGATGCAACCCTCCCCGAGCCCTCTCAACATCCGTAATGTCTTCTCCTTGAGCCCCTATTCTAGTAACCAGCTCTAGTAGACAAAGTGTGTGGACTACAGTCCATGCACTGTTCGCTAGAGCTAGCCAATTACATGTGGGCCCTGTGACCTTTCTCACCGAGTCAAAGTTAACCTAGTCAGCCCTCACCTCGGGTGTAACACCCCAGTCCGACAAGGGCCTGAAATGCTACTAACTAACAAGTTAACACAACTGAAGCAGAAGATAAAATTCCAAATTTCGGCAGAACCTTCCCTGTATAGTTAGCTATACCGGAGGTTCCAACAGACATTAATAACAAGTCAATAAACGAATCACTAAGTAACATGAACATCACAGGAATATAATCATGATTCAAGCATTTAAATCAAAAAGATGATCACCCGCAGTACTCAATCAATCTTAACGGGGAAGAAGTTATCAAACACAGCCAACTTTATATTTTACAGTTCATTAATTATCGAATGAATGATAGAATCAATCTCTTTTACTGAAATTGGAGTATAGTGAAGTGAACGAATGTGAGTGTCTACTCCCTCCCAATAGGGCCATCGTCAGCGATCACCTAAAATAAACAAACAACGCAAGGGTGAGTCCGAGACTCAGCAAGTACAGTAAATAAATGGTACATACAGCAACCATACTCGTGATAGCATCATTGAAGGAAATGAAATAAGTACAGAACGGATATTTGAATGAATGGAATGAATGAATTGAATGAAATGAAGGGACTACACATATGCAAATACCGGTATTGCTAGTGACACACCCGTCGGTGTTCACTTAAGCCCGCATCTTAACAAAAATGCGGGGATCCAAGTCCCGTATGAAGAACATTTCATACGGGTGTCCCAAAACGCCCACATTGGAATGGTGGGGCCCACATTGGAATGGTGGGTCTTACGTGCCCATCCTGGAATTGATGGGTAATTTTTAATCCACTCCCGTGGATGTAACATGAATAATAAATGCATGGTTTGAAATATGAACAATGAGCGGCATCATCTCTAACCATAGAAATATCACATATGAAAGGAACATAATAATTGAATACCATCATGAATAATAGAAAACACAATATGAACATCAAGCATTCAATCATTCACAATTCTTAAGAACATCACAGTACTTGCCTCAACCGTGAGATAGAAGACCAAAGGCAGAACGCTCTCATCGGGGTTCTCCACCACCTGGTAACCAAGCATGATACCAGGCATCAATCAACCATACATAACAAGACATTACTCGCTGCGTTCTATACCGATTCCTCATAACCCATGTTTAAACCCTCGATTTACTCAAGCTAGACAACAAGCTAAACAAAAACAAGAACGATTCATTCCCTAACATTCATCAAAATCCAAATAAAAACCTAGAGGAAGTAAGGATCCCCGAAGTCCGAAACTTCATGTAACTGATGGATTAAATCCCCCAATCCAAACAAACTCATACTAGTTACGTCTTCCATATGCGAGAAGTAGCATCAACACCTCACCTTAAGTAAAGAAAGCTGGAGCCAGAATGCAAACCATGAATGCCTACATGGTGTAGTGGTATGCGCTTTTGAACCATTACTACTAGAAGTTATTTCACGGACACAGGCACACCAAGCAACAAAGTAAAGCGACAATTATCAATCTCGCAATCATTTTCCATGTTGAATCAAATTTCTACCATAGAATCCAAAATCTCATACAATACTGCATTTTTACTTTCTAGAGCTTACATGATGGTTTTTCCCCCAAACACATAACCTGGGTTGTGCCTAAGCGGGGGCAGTGAGCTCCTAGGATAGAAGCCCCAAAAGCAAGTTTACTAAAAGAACTAATTAGGTTAGTCATAAGGTACCAGCAATCACTGAAACAGGTAAACTATACCCAGTAGCGTAAAGAAAAGTTTACTAAGTAATTGGACACTCGCACGTCAGCTTCATGCCACTACTCCACATAATTCCCACGACATCAGCTAAAGCTAGCACATTAAACCATAATTCATCTCATCACGGAGGCCGACAATTAGCTACAAAATCGCAAACTTCACAAGATCAAAACTTCCTTCAAAGCAACACTGACCCTTGGCCGGGCGAGGAAACGCCATCTGAAGCACAGATATCATCAAGCAGATGCCCTGCAGGCGATGGCTCAGTGAGCTTGAGAGAGTACAGTGCAGAGCAAGATCTTGGCGACGGCTCCACCTCCAGGCAACGACTCGGGGCCACCTCCAGTGTGACGCGGCCATGAGAGTGTGGGCAGCACCTCCCGTAACCACCCCATCATACACAAGCATTAACCAAGCATCAATCAAAACAAGTTAAAACCAACCCAATCTGAAAATTAGTAAAGGGGATGAGTTATTGGATGGGAATCACAACCAATTGAAACTTGGATCGGAACCAGGCAGTGGGGAAGCAGCAATCAGGGCACCGGACGAGGCCGTCCACGTTCAAAGAAAGAGCTTGAAACCGCCGGGCTCGTGGAGGTGGTAGACTTGTGGGGCGACGCCGACCGCGCAGGGGCGAGGAAGCCAGGGGCGGCCGCACCAGGGGCAAGCAGAGGGCGCTGGTCGCGAGCGACCTGACGGCGACGATCAAGGGCTGGACTGGGGAGGCGCGGGCCGATCAAGCCAAAGCGACGGTGGCCGCCAAGAAACGCGGTGACCGGCGCAAGGAGGCGTCGCAGCACAGCCAGCCCGGCGCCAGGAGACCGAGCCGAGCTGCAGGGAACTGGAGGTGGCGCGGAGGATGTGAGCCGGGAGGCGCGGGCGTGGACCATGGACAAAGCCGGTGGCGAGAAATGCCGGAGGGGCAAGTGAGGGCGGCACCAAGGCGAGAATAGGGGCGGGCTATCTGGAGGACAATGGCAAGCACTGAAAAGGAGCAAGGGGGTGGAGCGGTTTGGGCTTAGGGTTTCGGCAATCCTCCCCCTTCTCCACTTAGACCATGGGCCAAAAAAAACCCACCTCCAAAATCCCCATTTTCCTTTCTAATATCTGAATTTTAATTAATAAATGACATCTTACTAATTCGTATTTCTTGATAATTAAGCGGGACATTACATTCTACCCCCCTTAAAAGAATTCAACCCCGAATTCTACTCGAAAGAACACCAAAACTAATATTAAAGAACATATGCTCAATGCAACTAAGAAACGGCAACTTTACACCAAAAAGGGTCAAACTTAAAAACGAAGATTCATCATGAAATCCTTTCTGCTTTTCAAGTAGGCAGTTTACAAATAAACGCCACAAGAGCCGAAAGAGCGACCGCTCAAACACCAAATCAAATACTTCATTTCTTCTTTTTGAACTGTTAAGGACCATACAGGCCACCAATAAACCAAACTCAATTTCCGAAAGACATCCGTCAGCGTCACAGAGCTCAAACGAGAATCATGAAACTCCTCAGTACCCGAGGAAACATTCTTTTCCTCAATTTCTCGTTCAAGAATAAAATTCCACTCAATCCTTGGAATTCGAATTCATCACATACTACATGTGTTCAAATATCTTAGATTAGCAGCCTCAAAAATTATGCTCAATCCAAAATGCATCATCCACACCTTCATGGAAAGGCTCTATTTATCCCACCAAAATACTCTAGACAACTCCTTCTACTCACGAAATTAGTTTGACGGATGGCACCCAAAGCACCTCAAAATAGGTTTCACGCAATCACATCACCTCAAACTTTTAAGAATAACAACTCAAAAACCTCAGTACACACACTCATGTACTACATCAAAAGGGTTCTATCAATGATCATTCTACTGCTCAGGAGACACTATGATTCTTTTTCCTCTACGCACAATCATTGGGCGACCAAAAGTCTGGCATAAAATGCAACGCCCAAATTTAACCTCCAAGACCTCTACAACGAACTTCTCTTATAACAGATAGAGAAATCATCAAATTAAATCTCTAACATTCCCACCATTCCAACATACTCACTCGTTGACATCATCAGAAATCACCCACACAGTCTCGTAATACAATCCAATTGCGTTACTCTATCAGATTGATCAAGGTTTCCATACCTTCGATAATTCCCAACATTTCAACATGAATTAAGGATTCTGGAATTACACTATGCCATAGGTTCTACTTAGTCATAACACTATTCAGTTTTACTTTGAAGCCATACAACCCATTTGAATCAAATCTCTTCCAAGAGGTTCAGATCAAAATCAATTCATCTTCTACTACTCCTCCAATAATTTGGTAGCAAATTCTCACCACTACAATTTCTTAACCACCTCCAACAGTTGCCAGTTCACACTTTGCAAAACTTTGCAGTACAAAACTGGTTGTTCCTTTCTCAAACGAGAGAGGCGAACAAGGACAAGGTTCGACACACAGAAAGACGTTGTTCCTCACAGTGAGCACGAGATCAAAAGAAGTAAGCCAAAAAGAAATAATCTGGTAACGAGGATCTTGGAAAAAAAAACAAAAGTTGAGTTCACAATTGGGGGCACACATCCCTTAAAAAGGAGTAGCAAATAGCAGCCAAAAAGAAAAAACGACAATACGATTGAACTCGACATCTCTTGAGCGGAAAGAGCAGAAAGTCTAGGAACGATTCAAATAACCACAAGTTACAAAACTTGACTCAAATTCTCAAATAATCCTACTGCACTCTTCCCTTTAACACTGAAATAAATCCTTTGACTAGCAACATTTTGCCACAACAAGCAAGATAAGGTCTTTAGTCCAAACAATAAGAGCTAATTAAGAACCAAAACAATTCTTCAACACGTCATATTTGTTCGGAATAGTTCAACTACCCCATACTCTTGAACTCTAAAAGATTACGAATTCAAAACTTGAATTATTTTCATTTAAGAGACATCACGAAAGGCGATCACATGTCTTTATATATAAAAGGATCAATATCACCCTCACATTTCTGATCATTTTATTAACATCAAAATCATACATTCTTGGCAAAATTCAACATACCCCACTATCCCACCAATAAACTTTTCCAAAAGGAACACAACAATTGTGACATAATATTTCTATCGTCACAATAGGATTACAATAACTACTTGCTCTAGAAAAATAAACCTAGTGCTCAAGCCACAATGTTGAAACAAACTCTGTTAACAAGATCAGACTAGTACATGACAATCTCACAAATGTACATCAATATAAATCTCTTATTAGATTTCATCCAGTTAACTCTTACTGACGCTCAACGCCAATATAGCACCCACTAAATGCACTCTAGCCATTACTGTTAACAATTGATGATTGTTTTAATTATAGAAGCATTCATGGTCTTACCTTTGTTTGCAATCACAAAAACGGTTATGAGTATAGACTCACTATTCTACCTTAAGTTCAGAAATTAGAACGAAATGCCTTTAATCTTCAATAATATAGAATACATAAGACAAGGTTTCGCAAGTCAATACATTCACCTTCATTCATTTCTTAATACATATAACATCAGTTTAGCATGGCAAATTAGGTGAATCAAGTATTTGAATGAGTTCGTCAAGTATCTCAATAGAAGACATATTCAAGATTAAAATTCACCGAGGCAACATTCGAACGCATCCTTAACTTAACCATCACTAGCGGTTAGAATAACCAGAAAAAGGACCTAGATTCCAAATCATCTAACAAAATTAGCAGATTACTCAAACTTATTGATCAAACCGGTTCATTAACATTCCACACTTCTTAAGGACCATAGGTTATGAACAGATATGGACAGACTCCTATTTACCCTTTATCATGTATCAAATACAATGACGTTTCAGATTAATCAATTTCACCTTCATGGATGTTAGTTAAGAATAAATAGGTTGCACCATGCTAACAACCCAACCTGGTAACTCATACCATAACAATTTATTCGTTCAGATATAATCTCTCACTTAAACAAGATAAGACAGTCACAAAAGGATTTTAACACCTTCATTCAGTAAAAGAGAGACATTAAACTTCAACGCTCGAGGGTAATCCAAAAGAACTACATAAGGCCAAAGCTTTTCACAGGTTAAAGAACTCGCAGAAAAAACTTTCGATGCGAATACTAAGCGAGTAAATGAATCAAGTTTTCCAATTAGAAGGGCAGAACTCCCATGAAAATATCAACCTCGCTGATAAACGACGTTCACACAAAACAACAATACACCAGTAGTCAGGAGAACAAGTAATCGTTTTATGGAACCAAGAAAGACCAATGAAAACTCACCAGCTTCAATGCACACACTAACTCAAGAAAACTTCATCAACCGCAACTATAACCAGAATTGACCAAAATTCAAGCTCAAAGAAGAGAACAACTTTTCTAAAGAAACTCATCCTCAACACCGTTAACTAAGATAATCAGGGTAACTACATCTCTATTCTTATACCACGATCAGTGGTGTAACCTGGCCAAAACCCAGAGCTACAACCACGACATCAACTTCTCAACATCAACTATCATCACGCATAACCAATAATATACTCACATAGGAGTATAGAAGATCATCTCATAATAATCATAGAATAAATTCATAGATATAAGATATTACATCATATCATAGATTAACAACAAGAAAGATAGTACAGAAGCAATCCAACAATTGCTCAACAAATGAAACATAACAATAGAAATGCGGAAGCAATAGATTACCCAACCCCACCTACTGTGCACAGTGTGTCATTTTAATAACTTAATTACCACGGACCTAAAGCCCGCTCGATACCAATCAGTAACACCCCAAATCAGACAAGGGCCTCAAATGCTACTAACTAACAAGTTAACACAAGCAAGCGAAAGATAAAATTCCAAATTTAGCAGAACCTCCCAGTATAGTTAGCTATACCGGAGGTTCAACGAATATTAATAACAAGTCAATAAGCGAATCACTAAGTAACATGAACATCACAGAATATAATCATGATTCAAGCATTTAAATCAAAAGATGATCACCCGCAAGACTCAATCAATCTTAACGGGAAGAAGTTATCAACCACGACCAACTTTATATTTTACAGTTCATTAATTATCGAATGAATGATAGAATCAATCTCTTTTCTTGAAATTGGAGTATAGTGAAGTGAGCGAATGTGAGTGTCTACTCCTCCCAATAGGGCCATCGTCGTGATCACCTAAACTAAACAAACAACGCAAGGGTGAGTCCGAGACTCAAAGCAAGTCTGATAAATAAATGGTACATACAAAGAACCATACTCGTGATAGCATCATTGAAGGAAATGAAATAAGTCTGAATCGGATATTTGAATGAATGGAATGAATGAATTGAATGAAATGAAGGGACTACACATATGCAAATACCGTATTGCTAGTGACACACCGTCGGTGTTCACTTAAGCCCGCATCTTAACAAAAATGCGGGATCCAAGTCCCGTATGAAGAACATTTCATACGGGTGTCCCAAAACGCCCACATTGGAATGGTGGGGCCCACATTGGAATGGTGGGTCTTACGTGCCCATCCCGAATTGATGGGTAATTTTAATCCACTCCAGTGGATGTAACATGAATAATAAATGCATGGTTTGAAATATGAACAATGGCGGCATCATCTCTAACCATAGAAATATCACATATGAAAGGAACATAATAATTGAATACCATCATGAATAATAGAAAACACAATATGAACATCAAGCATTCAATCATTCACAATTCTTAAGAACATCACAGTACTTGCCTCAACCGTGAGATAGAAGACCAAAGGCGAACGCTCTCATCGGGGTTCTCCACCACCGTAACCAAGCATGATACCGGCATCAATCAACCATACATAACAAGACATTACTCATTGCGTTCTATACCGATTCCTCATAACCCATGTTTAAACCCTCGATTTACTCAAGCTAGACAACAAACTAAACAAAAACAAGAACGATTCATTCCCTAACATTCATCAAAATCCAAATAAAAACCTAGAGGAAGTAAGGATCCCCGAAGTCCGAAACTTCATGTAACTGATGGATTAAATCCCCCAATCCAAACAAACTCATACTAGTTACGTCTTCCATATGCGAGAAGTAGCATCAACACCTCACCTTAAGTAAAGAAAGCTGGGACCAGAATGCAAACCATGAATGCCTACATGGTGTAGTGGTATGCGCTTTTGAACCATTACTACTAGAAGTTATTTCACGGACACCGGCACACCAAGCAACAAAGTAAAGCGACAATTATCAATCTCGCAATCATTTTCCATGTTGAATCAAATTTCTACCATAGAATCCAAAATCTCATACAATCTGCATTTTTACTTTCTAGAGCTTACATGATGGTTTTTCCCCAAACACATAACTTTGGGTTGTGCCTAAGCGAAGCGAAGAGCTCCTAGGATAGAAGCCCCAAAAGCAAGTTTACTAAAAGAACTAATTAGGTTAGTCATAAGGTACCAAAGAATCACCAAACAGTAAACTATACCCGATGGCGTAAAGAAAAGTTTACTAAGTAATTGGACACTTTCGCGTCGACTTCATGCCACTACTCCACATAATTCCCACGACATCATTAAAGCTAGCACATTAAACCATAATTCATCTCATCACGGAGGCCGACAATTAGCTACAAAATCGCAAACTTCACAAGATCAAAACTTCCTTCAAAGCAACACCGACCCTTGGTAGGCGAGGAACGCCATCCGAAGCACAGATATCATCAAGCAGATGCCCTGCAGGCGATGGCTCGGTGAGCTTGAGAGAGTACAGTGCAGAGCAAGATCTTGGCGACGGCTCCACCTCTAGGCAACGACTCGGGGCCACCTCCAGTGTGACGCGGCCATGAGAGTGTGGGCAGCACCACCCGTAACCACCCCATCATACACAAGCATTAACCAAGCATCAATCAAAACAAGTTAAAACCAACCCAATCTGAAAATTAGTAAAGGGGATGAGTTATTGGATGGGAATCACAACCAATTGAAACTTGGATCGGAACCAGGCAGTGGGGAAGCAGCAATCAGGGCACCGGACGAGGCCGTCCACGTTGCAGCAGGCGCAGGCTTGGAAACCGCCGGGCTCGTGGAGGTGGTAGACTTGTGGGGCGACGCCGATCACAGCAGGCGAGAAGCGGGCGGCCGCACTGAGGGCAAGCAGGGCGCTGGTCGCGAAGCGACCAGCGGCGCGATCGCGGCTGGACTGGGAGGCGCGGGGCGATCAAGCCAGCGACAGTGGTGCCAAGAAACGAAGTGGGGCCGGCGCAAGGAGGCGTCGAACACAGCCAGCCCGGCGCCAGGAGATCGAGCCGAGCTGCTAGGGAACTGGAGGTGGCGCGGAGGATGTGGCCGGGAGGCGCGGTGGGACCGCGGACCAGTAAGTGGCAAGAGGAAATGCCGAGAGGGGCGATGAGGCGACACCAAGGCGAGAATAAGCGGCGGCTATTTGGAGGACAATGGCAAGCAGCCTGGAAAAGGAGCAAGGGGGTGGAGCGGTTTGGGCTTAGGGTTTCGGCAATCCTCCCCCTTCTCCACTTAGACCATGGGCCAAAAAAAAACCCACCTCCAAAATCCCCATTTTCCTTTCTAATATCTGAATTTTAATTAATAAATGACATCTTACTAATTCGTATTTCTTGATAATTAAGCGGGGCATTACATCGGGTCCCACCTGTCATTCTCTGTGGCTAGCTGAGCATAAGTGTAAAAAGTATTTAATACATTTAAAATTTCTGAAACGAATTAAACTTGCACTGAAAATTCAAATAACTTTAAAAATTCATAATTAATTCAAATTAACTCCAAATTGAGTGAAACCAATTTTGTTGGTTCTCACTTTTAACATAATTTTAAATGGAATAGGGTTGAAATATGTCTCTGTATCATAAAATTTCGGAAGTCAAATTAATGTCCAAAATGAATTGTTTTTACACTAGTAATTGACTTAACTTCAAAATTCCACAAGAAATTCATTTGAACTCCAAGTGGGGTGATTCAATTTTTGTTATTTATGATATTTTATTCTATCGCATGCTATGTAAAATTCATCTCCACCAGAACTCTAGAAATTTTTGGAAGTGTAATTAAATTCGGAATTAGCTACAGCAAGCTTGTTTTTAGAATTTTTTTCCTCCGTCAGGATTTGTTACTCTAAATCAAATGATTTTTGTCTCTAACTTGCCTAAAATCATACTCTACCTAATGTGTGAATTTCATGCAATTTTGAATATTTTTGTATTTTTCGGCTTTATTTGGCGTTTATTGCATTGTCGTCTTTCGTTAGGTTTTTGTCGATTCTAATGTATTCATGAGTTTAACCTGAGGTTGAACAAGTGGTACCAGCAAAGTCAAGCAACCCCCCTGATCATATTGCTCCTAATAGTTTCAAAAAGTATTTATGCTGATTTTAAGTATTCCAAGCATTGCTTTAAATTCAAATACTTATATGTCAAATGGGTAAAATTAGTTATGTCCTCCTTGCTGCATTTCCTTTCCTTTGATAGTTGATTAACCGGTTTCCTTTGATACTTACAGATATAAGTTATATGGGGGTGTTTGGCGATTTTTAGAATGATGCTTAATCGTGCTAGTAGTTTTAGTCGATAGTGGTTATGGAGCTAGTGTAATACTCTGAGTTCCGATTAGAGAGGATTTATTCGGGGAAAAAGGTTTTAGTGTAATTTCAGTTTTGGAGAGGGGGTTCAAACAGGTGGGCCTCAGGCCCAGGGTGCCTTGGCCTTAGGGCCGGCCAGCAGCCCAAGAGGGGAGGCGCCAGGGGCCTAAAGCCCATGCGCCCCTACCCCTTTAAACCCTAGGCAAAGGCATCCCCTTTTTCTTTTTCCCTTGGCCGCCCCTACACCTCAAGCCGTCGCCTCTCCCTGCTGCTCCTGGTTGTGGCGCCCTCCTTGCTGGTCCTCCTGGTGGTGGCGCCCTCCTCTTGTCCCCAAGTGGCCCTCCTCTGGGGCCGCCCTGCGCCCCATCTTCTTCCTGGTGGCAGCTATCTCCTTCCCCCTCCATTGGTGCCGCCGGCCAAGCCAAGGAGGAAGAGCCTGGAGGCCGTCGTCCATTAGTGACCCGAGCAAGGACAAGCATCTCACCCATCTCCTAGAGTATCATCTCACATCCCTGCTGTTTGTTTCAGTTCGTTCTTGGTAGAGGTCGGTTATTGATTCGTCGATAGTGCTGTGTTTAGAATCAGATTGCTGTTCTCTGTTGTACGTTGATTTTTGTTTAGATCAAGGCCGAATTAGGATTTGTGATCTCTTAGAGAGTTGTAGATTATTTCATCAGGTTTCATAGCCTTTGAGTTCACCTGAATCCGAGTTATGATTTGAGAGTTACGGCCATTTGTTTACTACTGTCTAGAACCCCGGTTAATTCTCAGCAGTCACTTTGTGTAGCAAATTGAACATTGTTAAGTTCCGAATCAGGAATCCTCCCTATTATAAAAATTGTAGCTTATTATCTTAGCTTTCCATAGCCACCAAGAATGCCTAATTCTGACATACAGATCAAAAGTTATGATAGTTTCAATCTTGCTGCCCAGAATTCTGACGAGATTGACCTGTTAATTTGTCTTCTAAATTATAATGATGTTAGATGCAAATCTAGGGTTGCCACCCAACTAGATTGTTTTAGAAAATTTCATAACCTTTCCAGATTTTTAAATAACGCCCTAATCGGAGTTGTAGATCAAGAGTTATGCTATGTTCTTTATTGCTGTCTGTTTCGTTTGGGCAGAATCTGTCTTCTGAGTTCAACTGCCTCTTGCCATTGTATTTTGGCCGAATCGGGTTGTCTCGCCAAATAGAATGTTGAAGTTATGCTTGTTAAGTTTCTCTAGGAGTTGGGCTCACCTCATTCCGAGTCCCAGGTTAATAGTTATGGTCTTTTCCGTGCCGCTGTCCAGATTCGCTTATGTGTTGGTGTTGTCGGTTTTCAGACTAAGTCTATTAGCTAACTCTTGGGTGTTCGGGAAGGTGTTGTAGGACGTTAATGGTAGTGTGCTATACCTTGTTATTCTTATTTCGAGTTTACTTGTGTAGGCGGAGAGGCTTCGGGTTTAGGAGCACCGTCTTTGCCAACTCACGCGTCGCAACGCGAAAGGCAAGTACTTTGACGTTCTTATGCTTAGTTAATGATGAATGCTTGATGTTTGTATTGTGCTTTTCGTTGATCCTCAAGGATATTCAAAGATTATGTCCCTTTCTTATACGTTATATCCATGTGTATATATGATGGCTTTCATAATTCATGTTTCAATGCATGCATTCATTTTCATGTACCTTCCACGGGAGTGGATTTTTTTAAGACCCATCAATTTCAGTATGGGCACATAAGACCCACCATTCCAATGTGGGCAGATTTGGACACCCGTATGAAACGTTCTTCATATGGGACTTGCATCCCTGCATTTTGTTAAATGCAGGCTTAGGTGAACACTAACGGGTGTGTCACTAGCTATACCGGTATAAGCACGTGTGCAGTCCATTCCATTCATTCAATTCATTCATTCTCATATTCATTCAGTGTTATGTCCATATTCCTAATGGATGTTACCTTGTTCATAATTGTCGTATGTTCAATTATTCATTGTACTTGCTGAGTCTCGGACTCATTCTTGCTTTGTTTGTTTATTTTAGGTGATCGTTGATGATGGCACTATTGGGAGGGAGTAGACATGCACTATTCATTCACTTCACCATACTCCAATTTCAATAAGAGGACTTGATTCTATCATTCATTCGTTAATTGATGAACTGTAATAAATAAAGTTAGCTGTGGTTGATAACCTCTTCCAATTTATGGTTGATTAAGCACTGCTTGTGATCTTCGATCATCCTTTTGATATAATTGCTTGAATTCAGACTATATTCCTGTTATGGTTCTATTAATTATTGATTCCTTATTGTCTTGATATATGTGACTGTTGGAACCTCCGGTATAGTTAACTATACAAAGGAGGTTCTGCCGAAATTTAGAATTTTGTCTTACGTTTCGATTTTGTTATCATGTTAGATTTTTTTTAGGTGACATCTTGGCTTCCGAATAGCCAGGGTGTTACAGTTGATATCAGAGCGGGCTTTAGGTCCGTGGTTAATAGAAATATATTAAAACGACACACTGTGCACAGTAGGTGGGATGGGTAATTCATGGCTTCCGCATTTCTGTGCTTCTATTACTGTTAAGCTAAATGTTTAGCTTTATACGCTTTGGTGTTCTTAGATGGCGAGAGGAAGAGGCAATGGTCGTGGAGTGGCCCGTGGCCGTGGTCGTCCACCGAGCTATGGTCGTGGTCGTGGTCGCGGTCCGGCTGTGTCTTTGTCTTCGTCCGAGGAGTCTTTTGGTGCTGCCGCTGAGGGGGTTGCCTCAGCCGCTCAACCGGCCGCAGAAGCTCAGGCCGCATCAGCTGTTATCATTTAGAATATTCAGAGGGAGAACCAGGAACTCTGTCGAAAAGTCGAGCAACCCTTCTGCTGCAATGCACTAGTTCGGAACTCGCTTCTGCAATGATTCCACCGAGGCTAGGATGAGTCTCCACGAGTGGATGTCACTTCGTCTGGACACCTTTGATGGGGCGGGTACTCCGGTTCAGGCGGCAGATTGGTTACGATACATGGAGAGGCAGTTCGGTGCCTTAGAGATGACTTCAGCGTAGAAGGCGCGGTTCGTGGCCTTTCAACTAAAGGGCCAAGCTGATATCTGGTGGGAGGGGGTTCTATCTGCTAGAACCCCAGTGCAGGGACCAGTCACTTGGGAGGTAATCGTGGAGCAGTTCAGGACAAAATTCTATCCGGATTCCTTCATTGAGAGAATGGAGCAATCACTGCTGACATTTGTACAAGGAAAGATGTTAGTGTCAGAGTACGAGACTGGATTCAACAATCTGGTACGCTTTGTACTAGTGGTGGCCAATGATGATCGGGAGGGGCCTCAATCAGGAGTATCGCCGCGTTCTGGGGGCGACTGGCTTTCGTGACTTCAACTCCGTGGTCGAGCAGGCTAGGGGAATGGAGCTGGAGGGAGATCTTTCTTGTCAGAGGCAGGCTACTAGTGGCCTATCCCAGCTGGTGGTTCTGGTGGTGGCCATAAGCGAAGTTTTGGTGGGGGAGGTGGGTCTTCTCAGTGACCTGCTTCTAAGAGGTTTCAGGGGAGTCAGCACCCACGTCCGGTTCAGCAGTGGCAGTCTTCTTCATCGGCGCCACGTTCTTCGTCCTCCACTCTACAGATGCGTCCTGCTGCAGGTCAAGGTATGATATGCTTCAGGTGTGGAGGGGAACACCGGGCTTCAAAGTGTTCTTTCAAAGGGACATGTCGTCAGTGTGGTGGGGAAGGCCACAAGTTGTCCGTATGCAAACAAAACCCAGCAAGCATCATCAAGTGGGAGTCAGTTCTAGCAGCGTCTTCCTCCAGTGCTCCTCTGGGTTCAGTTCAAACCCTAGCTGCTATTCCTGCGCCTCAGTTTTCTTCTGGATGGGTTCCTTCTACAGCGTTTACTCCTGCACCTCCTGCGGGGTACTACTGGAACCCCGTTATGTCTGCACCGCCATCGTTCACTTCACCTGCTGCAGTTCCTGTTCACCCCTCACAGAGTGTTGGCGCATCTTCTGCTCCAGCACCATCGGGAGTCTACGCCATGCCTACTCCTGCGACTATGGGCTGTCCTAATGTGGTGACAGGTACTTTGCTAGTCGATTTGCATGAGGCTTTAGTTCTCTTTGATTCTGGGGCTACCTATTCTTTTGTGTCTCTAGAGTTTGCTAGACGGGCGGGTTTGAGTTTGCAGCGTATTTCTGAGTCTGTGGTAGTCAGTTCTCCGGGGGGGTCTTATTTCTAGCTCTACAGCATGTCCGGGCTGTTCTATCACTATTGATGATGAGAACTTCACTGCTAACCTTATGGTAATTTAGCTGTCACCGTTTGATGTTATTCTAGGCATGGACTGGTTATTCAGTTACCGTGCCAAGATATGTTGTTTTTGGAAGACGGTGACTTTGCAAGCCCCGTCCGGTGAAGAACTGGTGTTTCAAGGCAGTGCACCATCTGATTCCTTATTTGTATTGGCTAGTCTGTTTCCCAGACTTCGGGCCTCAACCATTGGGTTGCTTTGGTCTCTCAGCGAGAAGACTGATTCCTCACTACGCATTGAAGAGATTCCTGTGGTGAATTAGTTTCCTGATGTCTTTCCTGTGGAGCTTCCTAGGATGCCTCTAGAGCGGAAAGTAGAGTTCCAGATTGATCTTATTCCGGGAACTCGACCTCTTTCAATGTCTCCATACCATTTGGCACGACCCTTCTAAGAGGAGTTGAAGAAGCAATTGGACGATCTGTTGTCCAAAGATATGATTCGGCGTAGTGTTTCGCCGTGGGGAGCGCCTGTTTTATTCACTAAAAAGAAAGATGGCAGTTGGCGTATGTGCATGGATTATCGAGCTCTTAATCAGGCTACTGTGAAGAATAAATATCCTTTACCCCGCATTGAGGATCTCTTTGATCAGCTGAAGAGAGCTAAAGTATTCTCCAAGATTGACTTTCAGTTAGGTTATAACCAAATTCGAGTTCGGGAGCAAGATATCGAGAAGACAGCTTTCTCTACGAGGTATGGCCATTATGAGTATAAGGTTATGTCTTTTGGACTAACAAATGCTCCTGCAGTTTTCATGGAAGCCATGAACAGTATGCTGCACCAATACCTTGATGATTTCGTTGTGGTATTCATCGACGATATTTTGATCTATTCTAAGACGGAAGAGGATCATGGTCAACATTTGAGGTTGGTTCTCGAAACTTTAAGAGAGAACCAATTTTGTGCCAAGCTGAAGAAGTGTGAATTCTGGATTTCTGAAGTTGGGTTTCTGGGCCATGTAATCAATCAAGAGGGCATTTCAGTTGATCCTAGCAAGATATCAACAGTGGTAGAATGGAAAAGGCCAACCAATGTCAAGGAAGTGAGGAGTTTCACGGGTTTAGTGGCTATTACGGTAACCGTGGAGGTTTCTCAACCATTGCTAGGCCGATGTCTCAATTGACACAGAAAGGTGTCAAATTTCAGTGGTCAGATGCGTGTGAGCGTAGTTTCTGTACTTTGAAAGGTAGGTTGGTGACCGCTCCTATTCTTACTCTTCCTAAGCCTGGAAAGCGTTTCACTATTTATTCAGATGCGTCCAGAGTTGGACTTGGTTGTGTGCTCATGCAAGATGGCAAGGTGATTGCCTATGCATCGAGACAGTTGAAGAAACATAAGCAAAACTACCCCACTCATGATTTAGAGCTTGCGGCAGTAGTTCTTGCTTTAAAGATCTGGCGCCATTATTTGTACGGCGAATCTTATGATATATTCACTGATCACAAGAGTCTGAAGTACATCTTTACCTAGAAAGATTTAAACCTGAGACAGAGGAGGTGGTTAGAGTTGATAAAGGACTATGATCTCACCATTCAGTATCACCCGGGCAAGGCAAATGTCGTAGCAGATGCCTTGAGTCGCAAGGCGACACCTCCTACCCTCAGTTGTCTTATTGCTGATTTTGAGCGTATGGATATCTCCTTTTGCTTTGCGGGTACCGCCCAGACTGAGACCCGTTTGCTTCTTGAGTCAGCCATTCCAGACCGAGTGCGGGAAGCACAACAGCATGATCAAATGCTCCAGCGAGCGAGGAAGAGCTACGATGAAGGCAAGCGAGGCCACTTCAGTGTAGATGATTCTGGTACATTGCGCTTTAAAGGCCGCCTCTGTGTACCACAGGAGGCTTAGGTTAAGGATGAAATTCTAAGGGAAGCACATCATACCCCATATACCGTACATCCTGGTGAGACCAAGATGTACAAGGACTTGAAGAAGAGTTTCTGGTGGAAAAGGATGAAGGTCGATATCGCTCAGTATGTAGCATCTTGTGGGGTTTGCCAGCGGGTCAAGGCTAAGCATAAGCGACCAGCAGGGTTGTTGCAACCTTTAGAGATTCCAGTTTGGCCATGGGATGATATCTCCATGGATTTCGTAGTTGGTTTACCTCACACACAGTGAGGGAAGGATGCTATTTGGGTCATAGTGGACCGGTTCAGTAAGTCTGCACATTTCATACCTATTCGCACAACCAACTCAGCAAGTGATTTGGCTCCTCTCTATGTGCGAGAGATAGTGCGGTTACACGGGGTACCCAAGACCATTGTTTCTGATCGAGACGCCAAGTTTGTCTCCAAGTTCTGGGAGAGTTTGCAAAGGGCGTTGGGCACACAGCTTCGTCTTAGTACCGCTTTTCACCCCCCAAGCAGATGGTCGGTCTGAGCGCACCATTGAACCTTCGGAGGATATGCTCAGATGTTGTGTTATGTCTTGGAGGGGAGGCTGGGAAGACCACCTAGCTTTGGCAGAGTTCGCCTATAACAATAGTTACCATGCTAGCATTCAAGCGGCACCGTTTGAGGTTCTCTATGGGCGGAAGTGCAGATCCCGTTGTCTTTGGGATGCGATTGGAGAGCGGGCGATTTGGGTCCCGATTGGGTTGACAAACTATGGCGAGGTGGCGAGAGGTTAGGAAGAATTTGTTAGCTGCTCGAGCCAACGGAAGAGCTATCTGAGATGTCGGCGAGATTTGGAATTGAAGTGGGGGCGAGGTTCTTTTGAGAGTATCGCTTACCAGGGGTGTAGTGCGTTTTGGTACCAAAGGGAAGCTTAGCCCGAGGTACGTTGGACCATTTCCAATCGTGGCACGAATTAGGAAATTGGCCTATCGTTTGGATCTTCTCGAGTCTATGCGAGGAGTTCATAATGTGTTTCATGTATCCATGTTGAGGAAATATTTGAGAGACCCAGAATATGCTATTCCACTTGAACCGTTGAGCATTGAGCAGGATCTCACTTTTGAGTCCCGACCGGTGAAAATTCTGGAGGAGTCAGAGCGGGTTCTGAGGAACAAGACTCTGAGATATGTCAAAGTTCTTTGGTCTCATCACACCGAAAGAGAGCCCACTTGGGAGCTAGAGTCTCACATGCGCGAGCAGTATCCAGACCTTTTTACTTCCGGTACGTGTTAAATTCGTTGATTCCAATTTCTTGGAAATTCATCCTTGTGTTCTTTTAAATGGGTGAGAATTGGGTCGAATTACATTGAGGGTAGAATGTAATACCCCGAGTTCCGATTAGAGAGAATTTATTTGAGGAAAAAGGTTTTAGTGTAATTTCAGTTTTGGAGGGGGGTTTAAAGAGGCGGCCCTCCGGCCCAAGGTGCCTTGGCCTTAGGGCCGGCCAGCAGCCCAAGAGGGGAGGCACCATGGGCCTAAACCCCATGCGCCCCCACCCCTTTAAACCCTAGGCAAAGGCATCCCCTTTTTCTTTTTCCCTTGGCCGGCCCTACACCTCAAGCCGCCGCCTCTCCCTGCTGCTCCTGGTTGTGGTGCCCTCCCTGCTGGTCCTCCTGGTGGTGGCACCCCTCCCTGCTGTCCCCAAGCCGGCCCACCCTCCTGGCAGCTGCCCCTGCGCCCCATCTTCTTCCTGGTGGCAGCAATCTCCTTCCCCCTCCATTGGTGCCGCCGGCCAAGCCAAGGAGGAAGAGCCTAGAGGCCATCGTCCATTGGTGACCCGACCAAGGACCAGCGTCTCACGCATCTCCTAGAGTATCATCTCACATCCCTGCTGTTTGTTTCAGTTCGTTCTTGGTAGAGGTCGGTTATTGATTCGTCGATAGTTCTATGTTGAGAATCAGATTGCTGTTCTCTGTTGTACGTTGATTTTTGTTTAGATCAAGGCGAATTAGGATTTGTGATCTCTTAGAGAGTTGTAGATTATTTCATCAGGTTTCATAGCCTTTGAGTTCACCTAAATCCGAGTTATGGTTTGAGAGTTACGGCCATTTGTTTACTACTGTCTAGAACCCCGGTTAATTCTCAGCAATCACTTTGCGTAGCAAATTGAACATTGTTAAGGTCCGAATCAGGAATCCTCCCTATTATGCAAATTGTAGCTTATTATCTTAGCTTTCCATAGCAGCCAAGAACACCTAATTCCAACATACGTATCAAACGTTATGATAGTTTCAATCTTGCTGCCCAGAATTCTAACGAGATTGACCTGTTAATTTGTCTTCTAAATTATAATGATGTTAGATGCAAATTCAGGGTTTCCACCCAACTATATTATTTTAGAAAATTTCATAAACTTTCCAGATTGTCAAAGAACGCCCTAATCGGAGTTGTAGATCAAGAGTTATGCTATGTTCTTTATTGCTCTTTGTTTCATTTGGGCAGAATCTGTCTTCTGAGTTCAACTGCCTGTTACCATTATATTCTGGCTGAATCGGGTTATCTCGCCAACTAGAATGTTGAAGTTATGCTTGTTAAGTTTCTCTAGAAGTTGCGCTCACCTCGTTCCGAGTCCCAGGTTAATAGTTATGGTCTTTTCCGTGCCGCTGTCCAGATTCGCTTATGTGTTGGTGTTTTGGTTTTCAGACTAAGTCTATTAGCTAACTCTTGGGTGTTCGAGAAGGTGTTGTAGGACGTTAATGGTAGTGTTTTATACCTTGTTATTCTTATTTCGACTTTACTTGTGTAGGCGGAGAGGCTTCGGGTTTAGGAGCACCGTCTTTGCCTACTCACGCGTCGCAACGCAAAAGGCAAGTACTTTGACGTTCTTATGCTTAGTTAATGATGAATGCTTGATGTTTGTATTGTGCTTTTCGGTGATCCTCAAGGATATTCAAAGATTATGTCCCTTTCTTATACGTTATATCCATGTGTATATATGATGTCTTTCATAATTCATATTTCAGTGCATGCATCCATTTTCATGTTCCTTCCACGGGAGTGGATTTTTTAAGACCCATCAATTCCATTATGGGCACGTTAGATCCACCATTCTAATGTGGGCAGATTTGGACACCCGTATGAATCGTTCTTCATACGGGACTTGAATCCCCGCATTTTGTTAAATGCGGGCTTAGGTGAACACTAACGGGTGTGTCACCAGCTATACCAGTATAAGCACGTGTGCAGTCCATTCCTTTCATTCAATTCATTCATTCCATTCATTCGCATATTCATTCAGTGTTATGTCCATATTCCTAATGGATGTTGCCTTGTTCATAATTGTCGTATGTTCAATTATTCACTGTACTTGCTGAGTCTCAGACTCATTCTTTCTTTGTTTGTTTATTTTAGGTGATCGTTGATGATGGCACTATTGGGTGGGAGTAGACATGCACTATTCGTTCACTTCACCATACTCCAATTTCAATAATAGGACTTGATTCTATCATTCATTCGTTAATTGATGAACTGTAATAAATAAAGTTAGCTGTGGTTGATAACCTCTTCCAAGTTATGGTTGATTAAGCACTGCTTGTGATCTTTGATCATCCTTTTGATATAATTGCTTGAATTCAGACTATATTCCTGTTATGGTTCTGTTAATTATTGATTCCTTATTGTCTTGATATATGTGATTGTTGGAACCTCCGGTATAGTTAACTATACAAAGGAGGTTTTGCCGAAATTTAGAATTTTGTCTTACGTTTCGATTTTGTTATCATGTTAGATTCTTTTTAGGTGACATCTTGGCTTCCGAATAGCCAGGGTGTTACAGCTAGTCCATCGGCCGAGATGAATTGAATTTTGTCATAGCTTGAGGATTGTAATCGGATCTTTGAATCTGGTTTTTGTGGACACTTTGGGCATTGAGTGCTATGAATTTGACTTTGATGGGCGGTAGGGTGATGATAGGAGATGGTCCCGGATTCGTGTAGCCCTGTCTGGGTGATTAAGGACCGGTCTGTGTGGTGCTGAACCAAGTCTCACGTGCAACCACACGCCGAGATAATCTCGAAGGCTTGCCTTATTAATTTGTCATGTGTTAGCTATCAAACCACAACCAGGTTGACAAGTGTTGTTGTTGTTATTTTTAATGTTGTATTGTCAATCTAGTGGGGGCATGATAAGTTTCGCCTTAGTTGCCCTTAAGGGTCGCTTGCATTTGTGGGAAGCTGTGCAAGGACATACTTACACAGAGAGGTGTAACCATGGTTCAGGCGAACGATAGCCTGGCATGGTGTGTGTATCCTCAAGTGGTTTAATAGTTAGGACATGGTATTGTAATGGCCTCGTTATGGTATCTCAGTCACACTCCTATGGAACAGTGCATTAGCTGACATTGAGAGATATTCATATAGTGTGGGTAAAATTGTACAAACTCTGCAGAGTCATAAATCTATTCAAATAGCCGTGTCCCTGGTTATGGACATCGCTTGTGGGAAACCATGCACAGTTAGATTATGGGAATAGGATCAATGTATGTTCAAGAGTGGTACGTTGTCACGAACGGGAAGTTCATGTGTTGATCTTTAGTTTACCTGAGTGGGACAGCGACTTTGAGTATGGTTTGGTGGTTGAGAAATTGTGGAAATATTGATCATGAACTGGCAATACCTACTATCATATTATGTTTCTAAATGTTTGTCAAATGGCAACTTAAATCTATATTAGTTATCTCATCGAATAACCTTGCTTTATACTGAAAATGAACACTTTAGCTTTCTTTTGATACTTGAATGCATCTACTATGTTTTTATTGCTTGTAAGACTTACGAGTACAACTTTGTACTTAACCGGATTGTCCACTTGTTCGGGTGAGAACGGCAGATGCAATAGCTTTAATCCCAGCCGGGTACCCTACAGGTTGTGGCACACCATTGGGAAGTTCATTTCAGTTTACTTATCATTCTATTCTCGTTTGTTTAATGTTTTTCCGCAGCTGATTTTTATTTGTTAAATTCAATTTGGCCGGCCAGACGAGTGGTATAAAATGCTCCTATAGAGCTAGTTTCAATTCTTTAGCTCTTGAATAGTATCTTGTTATATTCGAATCATGTATGCATGTGATATAATGTTGTTTGGATATGTGCATGTTAACCGCTGATCCTTGGGAGCCAACATGAGACGCATATCTAGGTACTCGAAATCATTTTTGTTTCTTGTTAAGGGTTGCATCTCTGACATAATCACTTGACTTGAAATGGGTTCGATTTCGGGGTCCCCACAACAATTAAAAAATCCAATGAAAATTAAAATGAACTCCAAATTAAGAAATTTTGGTTTAGTTTGCTATATCTTGATTTTAGATGAATTTAAAATTTTGACTCGTCGAATTCAGAGCTCGTATGAAGGAGAACGAGTCCCTGGAAAATTAAACCGTAAAGAAAATACTAAATTGGATTTTCTGGAATTAGCTGATTTATTTTACTAAAGGAAATTCAATTTCTAACATATGCTGACGACAGCGACTGAATTTCTTTTCGGCTGAATTAAATTTCTACGGTAAAAACTGTTGACAGGTGGGCCCTACGGTCAATGGACCGAGTCCATGGGCGGTCAACAGTCCACGGTGGACTTGGCTCGAAGAATAGTGGTGACACTGACGCAGGCGCGCGCCACGTGGTGTTGGCGTGGCTCGTGGTGATGATGTGGTGTTGGTGTGGCTCAAATGCGTGCTACCACGTCACACTAACGAGCGACGGCGCTACGGGCGTTGTACTCGCCGGCGCTACATGCTACGGCGAGGCGAGTGAATGCATGCAAAAGATAGAGGGTGTCACGGTGAACTCAATGCTTACCAAACTGGCAGTGGAATGTGACAAGGTCATCGGCAGCGAGTGAAGAAGCAGCAGCAACGTTAGTGCAAAGAGGCGGCGGTGCTTCGGTGGGTTTCCGATGAAGGTGAGGAGAGCTACGGGTGGAACACGATGAGGAGATTTCAAGGATGTAGACGAAGGCGACGGGGCGAGGAAGAACTTCAAATTTTGGAAGCTAGAGGGAGGGAGGAGCGTGGTGGTTCGGGGCGTTGGGATGAACGAAGAAGGGCGGAGCTGGGGAGCTCCTTTACAAGGTGCAGGTGAGTCCGAGGCGGCGTGCGGTGCAAGAAGGTCCAAACGGACACCGGCGGGATTTAGGGAATT
Source organism: Phyllostachys edulis (assembly GCA_036346405.1). Classification (NCBI taxonomy): domain Eukaryota; kingdom Viridiplantae; phylum Streptophyta; class Magnoliopsida; order Poales; family Poaceae; genus Phyllostachys; species Phyllostachys edulis. Next base: position 63,761,692 of record CM070550.1, read on the forward strand.
GGCGACGAGAAAGGAAAGGGGAGAGGCCGAAACGAGCGCAAAATTGATGCGCGGGTTTAATGCTAGCACAATCACGGTGAATCGAGGCTGCTTTGCCTGGTTTTGGAAGCTCCAGCGCGGGTGCTAATGGCGGTGACGAGTGGGACGCGAGGAGGTGGAAAGGAAAGGGGGAGGTGACATTGGCGTGTGGGCCCTAGATGGTAGTGAGAGCGAGAGAAAAGAAAGAGAGCGGGAGACGATAACATGTAGGCCCCGCGTGTCGGTGAAAGAGATAGAGAAGTGCGGTTGGGTTGGCGCGGATGAGATGGGCTGGGAAAATGGGCTGGGTATGGGAGAAAATGGGTTGGGCCGTAGAGATTCGGCCCGAAGATGTTTTTCAGATTTTAAATTGATTTAGCAATTCAATAAATTCAATCTGACTTTAGAAAATAGCAAATAAAGTCTAAAAATTATGGAAAAATTCACCAAAATTCCCTAAGTTATTTTGGACTTAAATAAAATATTTCCAACTAATAATTGGTATTTAATTTTTTAAATAATTTATTTTGGCTTTAAAATAAATAGGAAAAACTTTAAAAATTCTAGAAAAATAATTAAATTTTATTTTTAATTGGAAATGGAAATTTGGAGTATTACACATCTCTATGCCCCGGCAACCAACACTATGCACCAAGGCCCAAAACCGTTTTGATAGCCTTGTCAAGTTAAACCAATACTACGCATGTGGGCGTCCGACACCCACCCCATGTTATTAAGATAGTTAATGGCACCCTACTTTGGTAGACCTACTAATTAATGATCAAAATCGTGATAGGCGTAGCAATTGGAAAGGCATCAAATTTACTTAATTTTTCTTGAGGGATACTTTTCTACCATGTTAAAACATCTAATGAAAAACATGATCAATAGTATAACAGGAACAAAAGAAACAATCACAGATAATCATATTAAACTGTGAAATAGTATGACCCTTATCATGACGATCTCCATCACCATGCTTCCCGTTCTCCGAGCCATCATGCTTGAAATCACCACGTTCATCTACTAAGCAATTACTCCTAAAAGATAGTAATGAATTACATATGATAATATCAAGCATCACATGTTGTCACGCAGACCATTATACAATAATATGTCACTCGATAGCTATTTCACAGTATGACACGCAGGCCATGAAAAATCCATACATGCATCACATACACAATGGGCCATACTATTCACATCAATCCCTGCAAAAAAAAAAGTGTTATGCATAGAATCCAATTCTATTAGGTGACATGAATACATAATGCTATATAAGATGATAACGATTACCTAGCATGGTGGTCTCACTAGCCGGCTAGCGGGCAGGGTTACGAAGGGGCAGCGCCCCTCGTGAGTCGAGGGCAGCGTCCTTGGAAAACAATTCTAGGACATGAATTCTATTCACGTAATCGAGCCTTGGAAATCATTGGATTAATCATATTAACCCTATTCTGAACCAATCTGATCACCGATTCCATATGACCACGCACTGCGGCATAACCTGATGGTGGAATTCCGACCGGTAGGAGTATCATGCAATTCAATCATAAACATGTTGAGTAATCATCTGGTGCTTTCAACTCATACCTCCAGCAAACCCATTTACTATCGCCAAAAACCGATCGATCTTATCGACTAGTGCCTAAACCATTCCATCTATATAAACTGATCTAGGTTACCAGACCTAACCAGTAATAGATCCAATCTACTACTACCACATATCTAGTATATGCGACCGATCTAGACCAAAAACTACACAAGATGGCTCTGATACCACTGAAGGGATATGGGTAGGCTACACTAGCTAGCAATTCAAAAATTCTACGATGTAAACCAGGATTCCATACAAGAAAGAGATCATAGATCATTACTACCAGACACGCAGCGCAGCGGAAGAAGAGTTGGAGTAGCCTAATCCAACATAGAGCGCATCGATGAAGTGCTCGTAGTTGATCGTCTCCTCCAGCAACCAATCGAGTTCATTGTTTAGGTTGTGGATCGTCCTCGATCAGCACAGCAGCAACCGTAGCAACACCTCTATGGTATCCACACATCTAGGGATGGAACACCATACACCGGTGTTCTAGCACCAACTCGCACGGTAGAGCTCTCTCGAGGAGATGGTGGCTAGGGTTTCAGTGGAGCAACTCACGTTCTCTTTCACATACCCAACAGCCTCATGCATCCCTTTATATAGATCCCATGACGGATCCTATCCGAACTCGTTTGTTCCAACCCGTTACGTGTGTGACCCTATAGGTTCATGCGTAATCGGTTGTGACTCGGAAACCCTTTTTGACTACGTGTCATTAGCGGTTCCTAGTAGGACATAACGATTCCCGAATACACATAAATTATATAAGACAAACCTTAATGCAATATGATCTACGAGTAGGTCCTAATCACTTATGACCAGCTCGTATCTCTATACGACCAGTTCATATTTAGTCATGACTAGTTCGTAACTCCTTACGACTAGTTAGTGATTATGTTAGACCAGTCTACGACCAGTCCGTATCTAGTCAAACTGAATAACTTGCTTGGGTATTCTCCCTTTGCCTCATGATATCTGGTTGAACTCTAGGTGAGATATTTTATTATATATGGATTGTTCAATTCTTTCTCGATCAAGTGACGGATAACTTCATGTGGTCGACTCTTCGACCACTAATGGCATGGCTATGCACTTTCTTTATCCAACCACATCGAGGGGCCTAGAGATATCTCTCCTGTTATGTTAGGAGGGGCAAATCTCATATCCGACTAGTCACATCCCTCCACATGTTTCATAGCATACCTGAAAGCTACCTTTATAACTACCTAGTTACGGAGTAACATTTGACAACCCCAAAGTGTACTATTACACATGTAGGAAACCATGTTGATCTCAGGTCTAAGGATTATACATCATCATTGCTTGAGACCAACTAATGACACATAAAATCATAACAATCTCAACAGTGTCTCAAGGTGTGTCAATCCAACACCATTTTCTCTAACATGTGTTCATATTATTGATTCGATATCCCCATATCTATGACCGGTGAAGCATGGTCATCAATCAATACATGTGATGGTCGATAAGTCACTAGTGTTCCGACCAGTGACATACGACCAGGGTCACATTTGGAACGACATCATATAAGTTAAAGAGCTTCACCAACAAGTCACATACTTGTTAATCTTTATAACTGATGATTCATTCAAGGAACATAATAACATTTATTCTATAACTCATAAACATAGACGTGATACAATCATCTCTATGATTGCCTCTAGGGCATATCACCAACATCTAGCTCTCTGAATCACCGAGAACGAGTGCGTCGTTCTCGACGTCAGTGCATGAGCTTCGCAACGCCATCTTCTCTGGTGATCTTCCTTGCCCTCGCCATCTGCGTCACAATACGCCCCTTACCTCACTGATCATCCTTCCTTGCTTAATGTAGCTCTAGGAACCCTGTAGCAAGGACGATCCGTCATCTTCTTCACCTCTGACGTACACCCCATTCTGGACCTTCGTGTTCTTGACGTTCTAGTGAGCTTGAACCTCACCTCATAGCGTTAGTCTGTGCCCTATACTCCACTAACTATTCTCCCTCGGTTGATGATGATCCACATGCAGGGAATCCCTTGAATCGACCTTCTTTCTCATTTCTAGCTGCCGCAACTCTTTTCTAGTTAGCCAATACCTCGGTGAGTCTCTGGTTGATTCCTTCTATCCCTACCATCCTCAGTGTGCATGCAAGCTAATGCGCACCGCTTTGTAGCATCTCCATCACCGTAGCATGATGTCACCATGAGTCATCTTTGCGCCACCACTGCTCAACATCGCCAAGCCGCTCTGGTCATCCCCCGACACCATCAAGGACCTTGGTGAAATTCTAGTAGTCCCCTAGAACTTTTGTGCGCATTAGATCGGAGGATTAGCTAGCGTAGCGTAGAGTAGAGTTCCTCATGGCTGATCATGGTGCCACCACGGAAAGCATTGTCGCCACCGCTCTGGTGACCATTGGTCCCCGAGCCGCTGCTAATAGCATCATAGATGTCCCCTAGAACCAGTGTGCACCACATTTCACCGCCGATTGGCTTAAATCGCAAAGTCCACTTTGGACCTGAAGAGCTCCACTGCTTATCGCTGTCATAGCTCTGCCTTCGGTCATCTCTTCGCCCTCCACCACCACTCAGTGGCATTGCCATCAAGAGAGGAACCTATTTTCCCCATCGCCGAGTCTTGTCGTCACGCCATTCGCCACCAACGAGCTTGCCATGGCGCTCGGCCTTGCATGTGCCCAGCTCCTCCCTTCCTCTCTCTCTCTCTCTGCTAGTGGGACCCACGTGTTTCAACATCGATTAGCGCTTAATGACAATAGTTAAATGTACCAAGTCAACGACAGTTGGGACTGACAGAAAAGATAATAAAAACTCTAATTCTAAACGTTTTTGGTAAATGTGTCACTCACATATGGGACCACACACTATCCCCGGTGTTAAAACACGTTTTAAAACCGAGAGACCGACATGTGGACCCTAGTTGTCAGATAATTAAAATCGAAAAAATGAGAAAAGTTGTCTTTAGTTCTGAGGAAAATACATTTCCTCTACTGGAAAGTGTAAACCTTAGTAGAATGTAGAGAAGAGTATGCTTTCTCTACTGGAAAGCGTAAACTTCGCAAAATACGCCTTCGACATCAGCACTTTTCTATTTTCTGGAATTTCTAAACCGAAGCAAATTAAAACATTAATAACTTTTGCATACAAACTCCAAATGAGATGAATCCTTTTTATAAATTCATCTAAAATCATGCTCTACCTGAATATATAAAAATATTTGGATTTTGTTGCTATTGAAATTATTTTACTAAATTTAATTTGCTTCCCGCTCTTTTGATTAGACGTCGATTGTTCGAGCGACTTTTACGACGATACTCCATCCTCGTATTTAGAGCAACCAGAACAAGGCATGCACCCCCATTGATTATGTGGATCCTACTATTTTAATTATTATACTTTGTTTTGCAAAATTTATTATGCATGCGTATATGTTTGATTAAAATTGCTAAATTTGGGGATAATGGTAGTCGTAATCCTATTCGATGCATGAACCTCCTTGAAATATTGATGCCCTTACTATTGTAGCCATTAGGTTATGGCATAGACAAAAGATGATGTCAAATTGGGAATTTCGAGTGCGAGTATCAGACAATTGCTTGGTCAAGCTTTTGCTAAAAAGGACAACATGATGAACATGAATTTGGGAGTTTTTGAAATGATGATCCAGAGGGGTTTACCTCTGTTATTTTGTATGAAAATAAAAACGAAAAATTTAGCTTGTGACACGGGCGAGTTATATTATATTCTAAGAAGTGTGAGAGGTGTATCTCACAAGTAGATAGAGGGAGATCCTCGTCCGAGTCAATTAAGGACTGAACGCCAGTGCTCCCAATCTAAAGCCTAATCGTACAACCACATGTTCCGATATGGGACAGCCTTAGCTAATTAAGTCATTGAAAACTAGCCTTGCACGTTGGTAGGCCGTAGTAGTGCGAGCATGACCAGTCTAGGCATATTCGAATGGGCTCCCTTCACCGAGGCGTTGGGCACAAAGCCTTCCGATACAATGGTGGATGCCTCACTGAGACGGGGGTGTACCCAGTTGAAGTGAGGGTGTTCATTCACTGGGCTAGTGCAAGGATAGGACTAGATGATGTAAAGCCTTCGACGAGTGCTCTAGATTACTTACCAAAGGAAGTGAGCAGTGGTATCAACTGATGCCAAACAAACTAGATAATTCACATGTTGTGGATAAAGTTGTACACCTCTGCAGAGTGTAAATCTATTTAAATATCTGTGCTCGCGGTCATGAGCATGGTTGGTGCGGTCCATCGGGTATAGTCTTGGTTTTTATATAAACTGTTTCGTTGGGAAATGTGGGAAATGATTTGGTGGTTTATATTTGAGTTGAGTGCCAAGTCTATGGCTGAAAATAAGATGTTGCTCGCAGCCGAGGAGGGTTGCGAGTTGTGATTTATTCAATTACTTACTTTTTGTCCTTTATCTATTTAGCTGCTTCTCAAAGTTCCGTTGCAAACTACTACATATTGATATTGTAAATAAAACTTGTAACATCCCAAACAATGGTGTGTGTTTCAAATGTAATAAAATAAGGATAAATTAAAACTTTTGATGCCTCACGATGTCATTTGAAATTTTCTAGAAATTTTCCCCTAGTATTTCCTATTTCCAAAAGCACAATGTTTCTATTGATGGAAATAGTCAACCTTAAAAGCTCCATGATCAAATCTTGGGATAATCCTCTGGAAATATTTTGCTGTCATCATGATCATCCTAGGAACCTCTCTGCAAAATCTCATAATTTTTAGATTTTGTTTGCTATTTCAAATGGGCTAGTCAAACCAGTTTGAATTCTGGTCAAACTCCTAGCCCAGCAACTTGTGAATTTTCTGGAGAGAAATTCAGTGCATAAAAATTTCTGGAACAATTACACAAGGTTTTAATCTATTCCAGCAAGCTTCCATAAAAATTTCAGAATTTTTAGAGCTTCGGAGCTACCTCCAAAAATTCCCTATCTTCTCAGCCTTTTAAACAAAACCTGAAAATACTATTCATCGGGCTCAAACCCGAGCCCGACTCAAACCCAACGCCGACTTGGCTCGACCAAGTCGCTTAATCACGCGTCGCATGTAGCCGTCAGATGGGAAATCAACGGTCGCGATTGCGTACCCCTTCGGCCTGAGTTATAATCGCTCGCGCGTTATCGACCATTGGATATTGATCCAACGGCCCGTCTCGCTCCCTTCCGCGCGATCGCGTGCCTGCGGCTGAGACACTGATGTCGTGGCCCCACCGGTCAGATCTTCGTCTCCACGTGGACGCCGCTCCCGCGCCAGCTCCCCCGCGCTGCGCCATGGCGTCGTCGCTCCCGCGTCAGCTTCAACGATCTCACCCCCGGTTTCGGACCATCGCCCCTGGTTTCCTCACCTCGGCCGCATCGAGTGCGCGTGCCCATGCCGACCCCACTCGTCTGAGCTTCACCTCCACGCGGCCGCGCCGCTCTGTCTTGCTCCGTCCGCGCCTTGCGACGGCGTCAATCCACCGCCCTCTACGGCCAACCCGGGTCATCCCCGTCTAACGCCGCTTCCCTTGCCGTCTCCAGGCACGCACAAAACCCCCTCAAGCCCCCTCCTTCACTCACTTATCTTCCTCGGTGTGGAAGAGGGGGAAGCTCTACTCCGCCTCCGCCTCGGTAAGCACCGCCACGACCTACCTGACCTCGTCCCTTCGCGTCATAGCGTGCCACTGGGCCCTTGGAGCTTTTCGCCTCACTCAATTGCTTTGTTTCTCTTCAGGGATTGTCGGAATTTGGTTTTCCCCAAAAATCGGCCGTCGGCATTGTTCATCTTCCCCAACTCCCGTAAGGGGCGCCGTTTCCTAATTCCTTCCTCTAGCACCATCTTATGACCCCTCTAAAGCTATCCCTACCTCCCTTGGTTCTTGTGGTTGCCCAGGCCGAGCTCCCCTCGTTGGCTTCACCGCACCGCCTCGGTCCTCCGCCGCTGGATCGTCTCCGGCGAGCCCGCCCGATCTGCGTCATCCCGGTAAGGTCCCTGGCCCTTACTGATGCTCATGCTCACGTTAGTTCGGGCAACGCGTTGTCGAAACATCATTTTTGTTTTCCCCGTACTTGTCACTCCGCCTCACCTCGTCGCGCCGCCGCGTTGGGTCACCTCCGACCTCGCCGCCGGGTGCGCAATAGCATGCTGGCCCTGTTTTGGTGCTTGGCATTGTCGAGCCCTCCTTCGCGGGCGACGCTCAAAAGCTCACGATGCTGCTGCGGCGTGGCGCTGCGTTTGGACTTCTCTTGTAGCGCGGCGATTAGCTTTTAATGATGTTGATTAGAGGGTTAATGATGTCTTAAAAGGTGAGATTAGTCTATTACATGTGGGCCCTTATATTCTGTTTAGGGATTGTGTAGTTGTAGATTACGCTTCCTCTTAAAGCAAAGCGTATTTACTTAGCGCTTAATTCGGAAATACGTTTTTAGACTTGGAAGGCGTAGTTCGTGTAGTACGCTTTCGGTGTCATCGCCCTCGGGTCTGGGTCAAGGCTTGACCCGGCCAAGCCAGCGCCTTTGGCTGGGTGGCTGTCGGTGCAAAAAGTATTGTATGTTATTATAATTTCCGAAATGAATTATTTATGAACTGAGAATTAGTTAAACTTCAAAATTGCATAAGTAATTCATTTTAGCTCCAAAAGGGATGTTTCAAATTTTGTTAGTTTCATATTTAAATGTACTCTAATATAAAAATGGTTTGAATCATGTTACCATTCCAGAAATCGCATTTGTTAAAATTACCTTATGTTTAGTATTATTGTTGCATTAAAAATTGCTCTCACTTTTAAAATGCATAAGTATTTCTCTGTAACTCCAAAAAAAGTAAACTCAATTTTTTTAGAATCCCCTGTTAGTGTAGTTTAATGTAAAATAGGTTGTAAGCATAACACTGTTACTGAAAATCTTATTTTGCATGTAACTTGAGTACTACTTTCATAACTTTGAAAAATCATAGAAAATTCACCTTAGCTCCAAATGAGGTGAATCAAACTCCATTGTTCATCTCATGTGGTTCTCTTCCTACCATAAAAATTTCAAGTGTACCACTGTTCAGGAAATTTTCACCAAAATAATTATTTAGGATGAACAGTAACCGGTAGCAATTAAATTGAATTTTCCAGACAACTGATCTTCTAACTGTTATAACTTTTGCATAGAACATCCAAATGAAATGGTTCTTGTTGCTAAATTCATCTAAAATCATGCTCTAACTTCTATGAGTTTTTCATAATTTTTGGATGACTTTGAGTTTTTGTGTCTTTTTGGTGTTATTCGTTCTTATTGTGATTTCGATTTCTTTCGCTAGGTTTGAGCGATACTATTGTTTGCGCGAGTGACCCTCTGCAGCAAGATAATCAACCCCAGCAAGGCAAGCAGTTTGCTCATAAATATCTTATTACTTTCAAGTCTAATACTTCGTTTACAAATTGTATGTATGCATGCTTTTGTGTCAAAGTAATTTTCCTGATTAGAGGCAGCTATTCCTATTGCATGGTTGCCCTTAAATTGTTATCCCCTGCCATAAACATAAGTTATTAATATCGCTGGTGAATTAGAGCCCGGTGATTTAATTATGCTCTTTTATTGTCTTCGCGGTGTCATGCTTAGAAATGCTTAGCTACCGGTAGAATTGGGCGGTTATCGACTTAGTCGATAACCTTGATCACACAAATTGTTATTATCTTTATGCTCAACACCTTGTGCTTGGTTACTTTGTAAAGACAAAAACGGAAAACTGAAAATAAAATTGTTTCATGACTTGGGCACAATGGATATTGGTGTGATCTGTTGGGTGTGAATGGAATGATGCCTAGGTCCCCAAGGACCGAGTTACTTGTGTCACTAAGCCAAGCGCTTTTACGTGCTAACCACATGAGAGGGATATGGGACCTCTCTTGACTTAGTACTTTGGCGTGTGTTAGCTCCGGGTCGCATGGTGGTTGTGTGCGTTGTGTTGAAAAAGAAACTTGTGTGTATGTGGGTGAGTAGTGGTGGAGGTTATCCACTGCAAGGAGCATCGTCCTTTATAAGGAGGTGAGCATCTTTGATGACTCCGCATCAACATATGGGGCTTCCTCCCATATGGGCGACTCGTAGTTAATACACAATATTGGAAATGTCTCGTAGGACTTAGCTCTGCCGACATACCAAAGGTAGTGTGCTTTATCGCGTGGCATTAAGGAGCGGTCTACATGTGGGTACATTGGTATACTCTTGCAGGGTTCAAACTATTCGAATAGCCTTGTCCTAGGTTATGGACATGCTTGGTAAGGTCGTGCAAGAACTAGACTATAGCATTTAATTAAAACTTGATGTGGGTGGTATGAATGGGGAATTCATGCTATAGTTGTGGTGGCTATTGAGTTAGCCACTTCCAGGATGTCTTGTTACTATTATTATTTAGTATCTCGCTGTTTTTATCAAATAAATTCATATTATAAAATTGCTTTCAATCTATTACATTATTGCAAATGAAAACTTGCTTTATGCTGAAATTTGAGTCTAGAGCCTGCTCCACTTAAATAAGCTTGCATGTAGCTATTTATATAGGCCTGTTACTCTACATGTAAGTCTTGCGAGTACATTTTTATACTCATTTGCTATGCTTTAATTAAATATTTGCAGAGGAGGAAGGTGAACCCCAAGGGTTATACTTTTGCGAGATGTGCGGTGGTTTCGAGGACTAGGTTGGTGGCTCGGTTAGTTGCCTTGTGGGTTTAAAGGCACACTGCTTGGCTTTTGTTTATCGCCATCTTATGGCACTGTAATATCCCGTTCAAATATAAAACATATAAGTGACTAGTTCTAAAATTAAAAGTAATTAGAAAAGAAAAATTCAGAATTTTGGAGGAGTTTTAGAACTCGGGCCTTTGGCTCATAGCTCTTTGGGCCCATGTGGGGGGAACTAAACCCTAGCACCCTAATACTGTAGCACAGTACTGTAGCTCCGCCGTCACTGTAGCACGGCGCTACTGTAGTGCTCCCCTCTCCTCTGGTGCTTCCCCTATAGATTGGCCAGCCATAAGGAAGAGGAAGGAGAGGGAAGAAGAGAGGACGAGGGAGAGGGAGAAGAAGAAGGTGGGGGTGATCTTCACGAGGACTACAACGTGGTCCAGCGGGGGATTTCGTGGGTAAGATCGTGATTCTCAATAGCTAGTTCGGTTCTATAGATGTGTTTTGCTACCGATTAATCATTGTAGTATCCTGCTGTCCTAGATCGGTAGTACTGCAGTTCTGTTGATTCACGAGATTGGGTTAGTTCCAGGCAGATTAAGTGTTTAGGGTCTCCTGGAGATAGATGGGCAATTTCTTTAGCTTTCTAGAAAGTATTAAATCATAATTATTGGATAAAGGATGAATTAGTTACGAATTTTGCAAGACTGGGTGCTAATTCAGTCTCAGGATTTATGCAGCGGTCATAGTTCTGTACATTAGAGTTTGGAGATGGCCGAATTTGGTTCGATGATCTGCATGAGATATTTAGATAACTTTATGCTGATTCCAGGAAGGTAAAGTTCATAAATTTTGGACGGATAGATCAAAAGTTATGAATTTTTAAAGTTATTACTGTAATTTGTCCTTCTATTGTGGACAGAGGTGAAAGGCTTGGCTGTTTGAAACCATTGTTGCACAGTGGGAATATTTTTTTCATAATTTTATTGAGATAGCTGGTTTTCTGTAGTTTCCAGGGAGTCTTAGAACAATGAGTTTGGCTGTGCCAAATAAAAGTTATGATTTTCCCAAGTCAGAGATACCGAGGATGACAGAACGGTTTTCGGGATTAAAAACAAAGCATTAGATGTGGTATTTTGACCTTTCGATCACCTGAGAAGTTGTAGCTAAGATTATTTAGATTCCATGAAAATTGGATACATGACTTTTGGAGTTTTGACTCAAAAGTTATGTATTTTTATTTAATAGCTGTCTGTTTGGACAGATTTGGATTTTGGGAGTATATCGGTTAATGTTCGGGTTTCATTTAGGAACGATTGCTCTCGTTTTGTTCAAATGCAATGTTGTGCAAGTTTGGTTGATTTTTAGTATAATTCACGGTTGCCAGGTGGTGGTGACCCCTGGGGCTAGGGGTTTCCGTCGTTGTCTTCCGTCTCACGGTTGAGACAAGTACTTTAATGTTCCTATGATTATAAAATGTTGAATGCCTGTTGTTGGTATTATGTTTCTAAGATCCATGTTAATATTTAAATGTTCGTATTCAATCCATATGTGTTACCTCCATGATTAGAGAGCATGTCTTTTCAATATTCATATGTCATACCATGCATCCACAATTCATGTTTCGTCCACGGGAGTGGATCAATATATAAGACCCATCAATTCCAGTATGGGCACGTAAGACCCACCATTCCAATGTGGGCAGTTTGGGACACCCGTATGAAACGTTCTTCATACGGGGCTTGGATCCGCATTTTGTTAAATGCGGGCTTAGGTTTCTTGACGGTGTGTCACCAAAGAATACCGGTATATGCATGTGTGTAGTCCCTTCATTTCATCCAAATCATTCATTCCATTCATTCAAATGTTCATTCAGTGCTTATTTCATATTCTTCAATGGTGTTATCATGATCATGGTTGTTATGTATTAATTATTTCTTGTACTTCTTTGAGTCTCAGACTCACTCTTGCGTTGTTTGTTTCTTTTAGGTGATCTTTGAGGTTGGTTCCACTGGGAGGGAGTAGATACGCACTACCCATTCACTTCACCTTAATCAAGTCCAGGATTATATTTTAGTTCGATTTAATCATTCATTAATGATGAACTGTAATAAATAATGTTGGCTGTGGTTGATAACCCTTCTCCATTAAGATTGATTAAATACTACGCGTGAACTTAGTTCATCCTTCTGATATAATTGCTTGAGTTCAAGATATACTCCTGTGATGGTTCTGATAATTGTTGATTCTTATTTTGTCTTGATATTTATGAATGTTGGAACCTCCGGTATAGTTAACTATACAGGGGAGGTTCTGCCGAAATTTAGAATCTTGTCTTCTTTTTTAATTTTGTTAACATGTTAGTTTAGTAGCATTCCAGGCCCTTGTCGGACTGTGGTGTTACAGGCACCCTGCTTCCGCTGTTATTTAAGACTCTTTTGTTGTATTTGGCCGGTCGGCCCCTTTTGTAATAACTCTATATTGTATGTCTTTCGTACTGCTTAGTTGTGCTTTGGATTCTATGTGATTGAATGGAATTAATGCATAATTTTTGTATGGGGTATGTGTACTGCATTTTGGGAAGTACATATACACCGAGAGTCGTGATATTTGATTTGTAATGCTTGAATCATCTTAATGGTTAAGTATTACAAGTTAAATACCCCAGGTTCTCACAAAAGTTGGTATCAAAGCCATACTAACCATAGAAACCACTATCTTGGTCGTCCTTAGGATATTTTGAAAAACTTAGTTTCAAAATGTCAAATGGTTTATGAAAACTTAAGTAAGTTCTCAGATTTTACTCCTTACCTATCTTAGATTGCTCCTCTCACCTTGTTCTTGTTTAAGTTTTGTAAAGTTGTTTCCTCTCATCTCCTTTCCAAAAATAGTGTTACCATTTAAATTCGGTTTTGGGATTCAATGAGTGTTATAAAAATTAAGTGTTGGCTGTCCTTTGATGAGGATTAGAAGCTTTTGAAGTTGAAAAATTCAGCTTGGGGCTTACATACGAAATCTAGATAGCAAGTACAAGTTTTGGACAGCAAGCACCTAGTTCTTCGATAGGGCTAAAAATGAGAGGATAATTCAACTAAAACTTATTGGGTTTAAAGGGGTAAGATGTGATATTAGATAGCTAGTGTCTAACGCACCATTAGATGATTTTTACCATGATCTTTAGATGCAATAAGACTTGAGTTATGTTCTGAAATTTTCTTCTCAAATCGATTGCTTGTTCATTCAATACAAGTTAGTCATACCGAGAAGTTGAATCTTGTGTCTTATGAGCTTTGCATTGGATCTTATGCCTTTTTGCAATTGTTTGGAGTTCATTTCCTTGCTGGTTATATGGTTGTAATTGGGTTAGGGTAATATATCATTTCCCTAGTCGATAGCTTGTCTTTTGCTACCTTTCCTCTCTAGCTTTCAGGTTTTTGTTGCTAACCCGCCTTGATGAAACAGGATGGCTAGACGAACACACAGCAGCCAGGGTCAGCCAGATGGTCGGGATGAGGAGCTCCCACCTCCTCTGACCATGGCTGAGGTTCTCGCTCAGATTGAGTGGAATCGTATGGATCAGACGAGGATCCTAGAGGTGATTGCACGGAACACCTCTAGCCTGTCCGGTGCCTCCGGATCAGGAGGGGGTGGTGGCCACCATCAGAGGGGGGGACTCTCAGAGTTCCTTCGCACACAGCCACCCACCTTCTCCTGGTCCGAGGACCCACTTGACGCGGATGATTGGCTGCGTCTTGTCGAGCGAAAGCTCGATGTTGCCCAGTGCCAGGAGCAGGGGAAGGCACTCTTTGCCTCCCATCAGCTAGAGGGGGCCGCACTCTCATGGTGGGAGAACTTCCTCGCCATGCAGCCCGAGGGCTGGGCTATTACTTGGGCTGAGTTCCGCTCTGCTTTCCGTCGGGCTCATGTGCCCGCCGGCTTGATGAAGCTCAAGAAAAAGGAGTTCTCGGCGCTCAAGCAAGGGCGCAGATCGGTGACCGAGTACCTCCACGACTTCAACCACCTCTCTCGGTACGCCCCTGAGGACGTGCCCACAAATGAGGCGAAACAGGAGAAGTTCATGGATGGCTTGTCTGAGGAGCTTGAGGACAAACTGTCGATCGTCGACTTCCCTGACTTCCAGTTGTTGGTCGACAAGGCCATTGTCGCCGAGCACAAGGCGAGGGCACTAGGCGATTCTCGCAAGCGCAAGTGGGAGGCCCAAAAATCAACAAGGGCCAATGCTCCTCGTTCTTATGGCAGGCAAGCCCCGGTGCATCACTCTCAGGCTTCAGCACCACAGAGGGCACCGGCGTTTGTACCACGCCCACTGCAGGCCGTGTCTCAGTCACGTGCACCTGCGGGACAGCAAGAAGGCCCCTGCAACCCAGCTGCTGATGTTACTTGCTTCTTCTGCAACAACAAGGGGCATTATGGTAATCAATGCCCTAAGAAGGCTGGAGCGGCCCCTCGTCCTAATGGAGGGCGCGGGCAAGGAAATGGCCATGATCAGAAGGTTCATCAGAAGGCCCAGAATGTGGGCAGCGGTCGAGTCAATCATATCTCGGCCGAGGAAGCTCAGGAGGCACCCGACGTCGTGTTGGGTACGCTTCTTGTCAACTCTCAACCAGCTACAGTTTTATTTGATTCCGGAGCTTCGCATTCTTTTATATCAAAGTCTTTTACTGCACTTAGTGATCTTCCAATTGTACTTATGCATGTTCCTTTGATTATTCACTCTCCGGGGTCGGTAATGAGAGCTGAGTATGAATGTCGGGATGTTTCTATTGAGATTGGAGGAGTGGGATTTTTGGCAAACCTCATCATCATTGATTCAACAAGTTTGGATGTGATTCTTGGCATGGATTGGCTATCCCAACACTTGGGGCAAATCGATTGTGCCAGAAAATTTATCACCCTCACTAGTTCATCCGGCGAGCAAGTTGGTATTTCTCCGAAGCTACAAGAACCACATCTTTATGCACTTAAAGCAAAGCCAACTTTGGAGATTCATGAAGTCCCAGTGGTATGCGACTTGCTGATGTATTTCCCGAAGAATTGCCAGGGATGCCTCCAGTCCGAGACATTGAGTTCGTCATCGAGTTGCTGCCCGGTACCGCCCCGATTTCAAAAAGGCCGTATCGGATGCATCCAAATGAATTAGAGGAGTTGAAGAAGCAACTTTTTGAGCTTCAAGAGAAGGGTTTTATTTGCCCAAGCTCATCACTGTGGGGCTGTCCTGTAATCTTTGTAAAGAAGAAAGACAAGACTCTGCGTATGTGCGTTGATTACCGTCCGCTGAATGTTGTGACGGTGAAGAACAAGTACCCGTTACCCCGGATTGACGACCTCTTTGATCAATTGACCGGCGCTCGGGTATTCTCCAAGATTGATCTAAGATTGGGCTACCATCAAGTCCAAATCAGGCCTGAAGACATTCTGAAGACGGCTTTCTCTACTCG
This sequence comes from Phyllostachys edulis, assembly GCA_036346405.1. Taxonomy (NCBI): domain Eukaryota; kingdom Viridiplantae; phylum Streptophyta; class Magnoliopsida; order Poales; family Poaceae; genus Phyllostachys; species Phyllostachys edulis. Next base: position 63,777,484 of record CM070550.1, read on the forward strand.
GATTGGTTATGCGAGTGCACATCATGTCTTTCACAGCGAAATGCTCCTACTCTTTTCATGAATCTTATGAACATGGTATTCATGGAGTATTTGGACAAGTTTGTGGTGGTCTTCATTGATGATATTCTTATTTACTCGAAGAATGATGAAGAGCATGCTGAACATCTGAAGCTAGTGTTGGGAAAATTGCGTGAACATCAACTCTATGCAAAGTTCAGCAAGTGCGAGTTTTGGTTGAAGGAAGTGGCATTCTTGGGTCATGTTATTTCAGCGAAAGGCATCACCGTTGATCCTAGCAAGGTCAGTGATGTGCTATCATGGGGTCAGCCCAAGTCAGTGACTGATGTGAGGAGTTTTCTCGGTTTAGCGGGATATTATCGTTGCTTTATTGAGAACTTCTCCAAGATTGCGAAGCCAATGACAGAATTGCTCAAGAAGGACAAGAAATATGTGTGGTCCGCTGATTGTGAGAAGAGTTTTCAAGAGATCAAGAAGAGGTTGACCTCAGCTCCAGTTCTTGTTCTTCCCGACGTCCACTGAAGCTTCGATATCTATTGCAATGCTTCTCGTCAAGGACTCGGCTGTGTTCTTATGCAAGAGGGCAAGGTAGTGGCTTATGCATCACGACAATTGAGGCCTCATGAACTCAATTATCCGACCCATGACTTGGAATTAGCTGCTGTGGTTCATGCACTGAAGATTTGGCGATATTACCTCATCGGTAATCGTTGTGAAGTGTATTTGGATCACAAGAGTTTGAAGTACTTGTTCACCCAACCGGACCTGAACCTTAGGCAAAGAAGGTGGTTGGAATTGATCAAAGATTATGATATGGGTCTCCAATACCATCCAGGCAAAGCTAATGTTGTGGCCGATGCTCTCAGTCGCAAGGTTTATTGCAATACCTTGATGCTCAAAGAGCAGCAGCCCGCCCTTCATGAAGAATTTCAGCGGCTCAACTTGGAAGTGGTTGAGCATGGTTCCCTCGCTGCCTTGGTTGTGCAACCAACCTTAGAAGATCAGATTAAGGCTGCACAACAGACAGATGATGGTGTGAATCAGATTAAGCAGAATATCAAGAATGGGACAGCCAAGTGCGTCTCAGAAGATGACAATGGTGTTGTATGGTTCGGCAAACGCCTTGTTGTTCCAAAGGTCATGGAATTACGGAATGTCATCCTCCGCGAGGCCCATGATTCTCCTCTGTCCATTCATCCCGGGGCCACAAAGATGTATCAAGATCTCCGTCAGACGTTTTGGTGGACCCAAATGAAGCAGGAAATTGCAAAGTTTATTGCCGAGTGCGATGTGTGTCGTCGTGTAAAGGCCGAGCATCAACGTCCAGTGGGTTTGCTACAACCTTTGCCAGTACCTAAGTGGAAGTGGGATTCGATCGGTATGGATTTTATCACCGGTCTACCCCGTACCTCCAAGGGAAACGATGCCATATGGGTTGTTATTGATCGACTGACTAAGGTGGCGCACTTCCTCCCCGTCAAGGCTGATCTTCGTGTTGGTCATTTGGCAAATCTCTATATTGCCCACATTGTGAGTTTGCATGGAGTACCGAAGACAATTATTTTTGATCGTGGGTCACTCTTCACCTCCCGGTTTTGGCATAGCTTGCAAGAGGCTATGGGAACTCGCCTTTCTTTCAGCTCAGCGTATCATCCTCAAATTGATGGCCAAACTGAAAGAGTCAATCAAGTATTAGAAGACATGCTCCGTGCTTGTGTTCTCTCCTATGGGAAGAATTGGGAGAAGTGTTTGCCGTTCGCCGAGTTCTCCTACAACAACAGCTTCCAGGCTAGTCTTGGCATGGCACCATTTGAGACATTATATGGGAGAAAATGTAGAACTCCATTGAATTGGTCAGAAACAGGTGAAAGGCCATTCTTCGGCCCGGACTCGATCAATGAGGCCGAAAGTCAAGTTCGGTTGATTCGAGATCGATTGCGCACGGCTCAATCAAGGCAAAAGAGCTATGCGGATCGTCGTCGCCGGGAGTTGAGCTTTGAGCCCAATGACTTTGTTTATCTCAAAGTCTCTCCACTGAAGGGTCATCAGCGTTTTGGCGTCAAAGGCAAGCTAGCTCCTCGATATGTTGGACCTTACCGTGTCATTGAGAAGAAAGGAGCGGTTGCCTACAAGTTGGAATTGCCCGCTACACTTGAAGGTGTGCACGATGTTTTTCACATGTCTCAATTGAAGAAGTGCCTTTGCGTTCCAACCGAGGAAGCTCCATTGAAGAGTCTCGATGTACAAGAAGACTTGACCTACAAAGAGCGTCCTCTTCGCATCCTTGATGAGGCTGAACGAAGAATAAGGAATCGTGTCATCAAGTTCCTTAAAGTTCAGTGGACAAATCATTCCTCCAGCTTCTTTTTCCAGATCTTTTTCCTCCAGCTTGATGTGCCTTCGAATCAAGAAAGGAAAGGTTAAGCAAAGGATAGGAAAGGAAAATGTTGTAACCACTCCTTGTAACCTTGTTAAGGATATCCTAGCACTATCTTTAAAGGAAATCAAGACAGCAGATGTTGTGTAATCTGTTAGAACCTTCCTATCCAGTTTCTAACCTACCCGAAATCTCGGGACGAGATTCTTGTAAGGCGGTGAGGTTTTGTAACATCCCAAACAATGGTGTGTGTTTCAAATGTAATAAAATGAGGATAAATTAAAACTTTTGATGCCTCATGATATCATTTGAAAATTTCTAGAAATTTTCCCCTAGTATTTCCTATTTCCAAAAGCACAATGTTTCTATTGATGGAAATAGTCAACCTTAAAAGCTCCATGATCAAATCTTGGGATAATCCTCTAGAAATATTTTTCCTGTCATCATGATCATCCTAGGAACCTCTCTGCAAAATCTCATAATTTTTAGATTTTGTTTGCTATTTCAAATGGGTTAGTCAAACCAGTTTGAATTCTGGTCAAACTCCTAGCCCGGCAACTTGTGAATTTTCTGGAGAGAAATGCAGTGCATACAAATTCCTGGAAAAATTAAAAAAAGGTTGTACTCTATTCCAGAAAGCTTCCATAAAAATTTCAGAATTTTTGGAGCTTCGGAGCTACCTCCAAAAATTCCCTATCTTCTCAGCCTTTTAAACAAAACCTGAAAATACTGTTCATCGGGCTCAGACCCGAGCCCAACTCAAACCGAATGCTGACTTGGCTCGACCAAGTCGCTTAATCGCGCGTCGCTTGCAGCCGTCAGATGGGAAATCAATGGTCGCGATTGCGTACCCCTTCGGCCTGAGTTATAATCGCTTGCGCGTTATCGACCGTTGGATATTGATCCAACGGCCCGTCTCGCTCCCTTCTGCGCGATCGCGTGCCCACGGCTGAGACGCTGATGCCGCGGCCCCACCGGTCAGATCTTCGTCTTCACACGGACGCCGCTCCCGCGCCAGCTCCCCCGCGCTGCGCCATGGCATCGTCGCTCCCGCGTCAGCTTCAACGGTCTCGCCCCTGGTTTCGGACCATCGCCCCAGGTTTCCACGCCTCGGCCGCATCGAGTGCACGCGCCCATGCTGACCCCACTCATCTGAGCTTCACCTCCACGCGGCCGCGCCGCTCTGTCTTGCTTCGTCCGCGCCTTGCAACGGTGTCAATCCACCGCCCTCTACGGCCAACCCGGGTCATCCCCGTCTAACACCGCTTCCCTTGCCGTCTCCAGGCACGCACAAAACCCCCTCAAGCCCCCTCCTTCACTCACTTCTCTTCCTCGGTGTGGAAGAGGGGGAAGCTCTACTCCGCCTCCGCCTCGGTAAGCACCGCCGCGACCTCCCCGACCTCGTCCCTTCGCGTCATAGCGTGCCACTGGGCCCTTGGAGCTTTTCGCCTCACTCAATTGCTTTGTTTCTCTTCAGGGATTGTCGGAATTTGGTTTTCCCCAAAAATCGGCCGTCGGCATTGTTCATCTTCCCCAACTCCGGTAAGGGGCGCCGTTTCCTAATTCCTTCCTCTAGCCAAGCTCCCCTCGTTGGCTTCACCGCGCCGCCTCGGTCCTCCGCCGCTGGATCGTCTCCGGCGAGCCCGCCCGATCCGCGTCATCCCGGTAAGGTCGCTAACCCTTACTGATGCCCATGCTCACGTTAGTTCAGGCAACGCGTTGTCGAAAAGTCGTTTTCATTTTCCCCGTACTTGTCGCTCCGCCTCACCTCGTCGCGCCGCCATGTCGGGTCACCTCCGACCTCGCCGCCGGTGCCGCTGGGTGCGCAATAGCATGCTGGCCCCATTTTGGTGCTTGGCCGCCGCCGTCGAGCCCTCCTTCGCCGGGCGGCGCAAAGAAGCTTCATGGCAGCACGCGCCTGCGTGGCGCGTTCGGACATCTCTGTGCGCGGCGATTAGCTTTTAATGATGTTGATTAGAGGGTTAATGATGTCTTAAAAGGTGGGAGTAGTCTATTACATGTGGGCCCTTGTATTCTGTTTAGGGATTGTGTAGTTGTAGATTACGCTTCCTCTTAAAGTAAAGCGTATTTACTTAGCGCTTAATTCGGAAATACGTTTTTAGACTTGGAAGGCGTAGTTCGCGTAGTACGCTTTCGGCGTCATCGCCCTCGGGTCTGGGTCAAGGCTTGACCCGGTCAAGCCCGCGCCGGGCCCCCCCTGTCAGCGCCTTTGGCTGGGTGGCTGTCGGTGCAAAAAGTATTGTATGTTATTATAATTTCCGAAATGAATTATTTATGAACTGAGAATTAGTTAAACTTCAAAATTGCATAAGTAATTCATTTTAGCTCCAAAAGGGATGTTTCAAATTTTGTTAGTTTCATATTTAAATGTACTTTAATACAAAAATGGTTTGAGTCATGTTACTGTTCTAGAAATCGCATTTGTTAAAATTACCTTATGTTTAGTATTATTGTTGCATTAAAAATTGCTCTAACTTTAAAAATGCATAAGTATTTCTCTATAACTCCAAAAAAAGTAAACTCAATTTTGTTAGAATCCCCTGTTAGTGTAGTTTAATGTAAAATAGGTTGTAAGCATAATACTATTACTGAAAATCTTATTTTGCATGTAACTTGAGTACTACTTTCATAACTTTGAAAAATCATAGAAAATTCACCTTAGCTCCAAATGAGGTGAATCAAACTCCATTGTTCATCTCATGTGGTGATCTTCCTACCATAAAAATTTCAAGTGTACCACTGTTCTGGAAATTTTCACCAAAATAATTATTCAGGATGACCAGTAACCGGTAGCAATTAAATTGAATTTTCCAGAAAACTGATCTTTTAACTGTTATAACTTTTGCATAGAACATCCAAATGAAATGGTTCTTGTTGCTAAATTCATCTAAAATCATGCTCTAACTTCTATGAGTTTTTTATAATTTTTGGATGACTTTGAGTTTTTGTGTCTTTTTGGTGTTATTCGTTCTTATTGTGATTTCGATTTCTTTCGCTAGGTTCGAGCGATACTATTGTTTGCGCGAGTGACCCTCTGCAGCAAGATAATCAACCCCAGCAAGGCAAGCAGTTTGCTCATAAATATCTTATTACTTTCAAGTCTAATACTTCGTTTACAAATTGTATGTATGCATGCTTTTGTGTCAAAGTAATTTTCCTGATTAGAGGTAGCTATTCCTATTGCATGGTTGCCCTTAAATTGTTATACCTTGCCACAAACATAAGTTATTAATATCGCTGGTGAATTAGAGCCCGGTGATTTAATTATGCTCTTTTATTGTCTTCGCGGTGTCATGCTTAGAAATGCTTAGCTACCAGTAGAATTGGGCGGTTATCGACTTAGTCGATAACCTTGATCACACAAATTATTATTATCTTTGTGCTCAGCACCTTGTGCTTGGTTACTTTGTAAAGACAAAAACTAAAAACTGGAAATAAAATTGTTTCATGACTTGGGCACAATGGATGTTGGTGTGATCTGTTGGGTGTGAATGGAATGGTGCCTAGGTCCCCAAGGACCGAGTTACTTGTGTCACTAAGCCAAGCGCTTTTGCGTGCTAACCACATGAGAGGGATATGGGACCTCTCTTGACTTAGTACTTTGGCGTGTGTTAGCTTCGGGTCGCATGGTGGTTGTGTGCGTTGTGTTGAAAAAGAAACTTGTGTGTATGTGGGTGAGTAGTGGTAGAGGTTATCCACTGCAAGGAGCATCATCCTTTTATAAGGAGGTGAGCATCTTTGATGACTCCACATCAACATATGGGGCTTCCTCCCATATGGGCGACTCGTAGTTAATACATAATATTGGAAATGTCTCGTAGGACTTAGCTCTGCCGGCATACCAAAGGTAGTGTGCTTTATCGCGTGGCATTAAGGAGCGGTCTGACATGTGGGTACATTGGTACACCCCTGCAGGGTTCAAACTATTTGAATAGCCTCGTCCTAGGTTATGGACATGCTTGGTAAGGTCGTGCAAGAACTAGACTATAACATTTAATTAAAACTTGATGTGGGTGGCATGAATGGGGAATTCATGCTATAGTTGTGGTGGCTATTGGGTTAGCCACTTCCAGGATGTCTTGTTACTATTATTGTTTAGTATCTCGCTATTTTTATCAAATAAATTCAGATTGTAAAATTGCTTTCAATCTATTACATTATTGCAAATGAAAACTTGCTTTATGCTGAAATTTGAGTCTAGAGCCTGCTCCACTTAAATAAGCTTGCATGTAGCTATTTATATAGTCCTGTTACTCTACACGTAAGTCTTGCGAGTACATTTTTGTACTCATTTGCTATGCTTTAATTAAATTGTAGTAGAGGAGGAAGGTGAACCCCAAGGGTTATACTTTTGCGAGATGTGCGGTGGTTTCGAGGACTAGGTTGGTGGCTCGGTTAGTTGCCTTGTGGGTTCAAAGGCACACTGCTTGGATTTTGTTTATCGCCATCTTATGGCACCCTGCTTCCACTGTTATTTAAGACTCTTTTGTTGTATTTGGCCGGTCAGTCCCTTTTGTAATAACTCTATATTGTATGTCTTTCGTACTGCTTAGTTGTGCTTTGGATTCTATGTGATTGAATGGAATTGATGCATAATTTTTGTATGGGGTATGTGTACTACATTCTGGGAAGTACATATACACCGAGAGTCGTGATATTTGATTTGTAATGCTTGAATAATCTTAATGGTTAAGTATTACAAGTTAAATACCCCGGGTTCTCACATAACTTGTAGCACAGAACCTCATCCCTTGTTAGCCGTGCATGTATATAAACTTTGCGCTACACTATAAGTCTTGCTGAGTACACAATGTACTCAATCTTGCTTAATTTGTTGTTCAAACTTAGAGGATGAGCCTACGCCAGACGACGCCTTCTTTGTGCTCGGAACCGGTGGGTTCGTTGATGGGTCTTTCTAGGACTTGTCTCCAATTGGTAGCTTGAGGATTCAAATGGGCATGCCGCTGGAATTTTGGACTTATTATATTTTTTGCTTCCGCTGTTATTTTCGCTGCTTCTGACACTTAAGCTATTTATTTGGCTGGTTGACCCTTGTGTTGTAAATAATGTAATCGCTTTAGTTATGTACCATAATTTCTTTATTTATGTACATATTATTGTATCGATGTGATTATTAATGTTGTGGATGTGTGTACTAGCCACTGATCATGGAACTAGTACGGTACACATACGAGGGCTTCGGGTATTCAAAGCCTGGGGTCCGACATCCCATAGAAGTGCCACAACGGAGGGGCTTACCATGTAAGTGCCCTAGTGGAGGAGACTTTCCTCATCCACACGCCACTAGCCCGGATGCCCCGTGTTGTAATTATCTAGTTGTAATTAATTTTTTCATAATTAATTAGTCATAATTAATTAGGCGTAATTTTTGTAATTAATTAGTCGTAGTTAAATATTCTTAATTAATTTAGTCATGATTATTTAGTTGTAATTAATTAGTCGTAACTAATTTAGTCATAATTACTTAGTCCTAGTTAGTTAATAAATTATGACTAAATTAATAAATCACAAGCACATAAATTAATTATGACTAAATTAATAATATTGTGCATGATTTCATGCGCTTTATTTCAACGCGTAATTAATTTAAGGTGCATGTGATAATAAAACACATGATTTCATGTGACAATAAATTTTTGGTACGTGTGATAATACATTGAAAGTCAGACATACAAGGAAATCGCATGATTTTATGTGCCCTATTTGGAATACAAGTTTTTGGCTTTTCCGAAATGTTAATTTATTAGTGCAAACTATTAAGGATCACGACATGTTGTAAAGTAGACACTGATTAGGCATCTTGACATGTCCAACCCACTCGATCTGCGCCGTACGAGACTATCCCCAAAAAACACAAACAAGTCTTGCATGTTCGACATTACCTAAAGTCACAACAACCCAATTCATATGGTAAGAGTAGTTCACCATTCTTTGCTATACACAATCAAATAAACAGGTTGTACTATTTAGTCTATATTTCCCTACATCCCTAGAATAACTACACTTGGGTAATCCTTATGTGCAAATTTAACATAATCAGTCCATAATAAAAAAAACTACTAAATTTCTAGAAAACAAACTAGTAATCCTTACGACTAAATTATTTGGACTAACTAACTACGACTGATTAATTATGACTAAATTAATTAAGAATATTTAACTACGATTAATTAACTGTGACTAATTAATTACGAAAAATTACGACTACTTACTTACGACTAATTAACTATGAATAATTAATTACGAATAAATTAATTACAACTAATTAACTATGACTAATTAATTAAGAATAAACTAATTACAACTAGATAATAACAAAAGAGGGCGTGCGAATGAGGGAAGTCTCCTCCCTTGGGGCACTTACATGGGTAGTCCCCTTCGCTAGGGTATGAACTTCACACATGTCACCTGCTGGCGTGTCTGCGGTGCCATTTTTGGCTTTAATATCTAGAAGGGTCTAGATTTGCTATTTCGCGTGCAAACAGTACTATATTAGCCAAAAACTCCATCTATTCTGGGGGATTCCTTGCCCTCAAGGAGAATATATAATAACCAGGATTTTGATAACCGGTTTTGAAATTTTACCGGGGGTCACCAATAGAACCGATTTTAGCGATTTTTAGAAAATTTCGGCAGATTTTGGCCGAAAATTTCAAACCAACATTTGAAATTCAAATAAATGTCGATTGAAAATCAATGAAAATTGGCCGAAATTGGACAAAACTGAGACAAAATAGAGAGAAGTACATAGCAGAAATTGATGAGAAGCATCATAATTGACTAGAATAGACAACAGATAAGCATCGCAAATTAGAGCAGAGAAGAACATTAAATCACCGTAACACTATGACTGAAACACCATCCATGCAAATATGTGGTGTCTAGGGAAGGGGGTTGACTGATATACATAAATACATTAGCCAATACACATAAAAACTCACCCAGACGCACGCTCCATTACCCCGCCGCCATTCCCTGTGACTCTGCCATCAGCATGTTGCTCCATGCACCTGCCTCTTCCCCTGTCGTGTCGTCCTCTGCGATATCAATGTGCTAGGGCATGCTTCGGGGAGTAGCTCGAGAGGGGTCGCAAGCTTCATCTAGCTCCGCATATCCTCACATCCATCAGGTTCGGACTTGGGAGGATTAGGGAGGATTGGAGAGGGAGGATTGGGGAGAGAGGACCGGGGAAACCAAAAATGCGGCGTGGAAGCAGGAGAGATTGGGGAGGATTTCGGAGACCAAATTTGGTGCATTGACTTAGGACAAACAAAAGAGGGCAAATGGGCCAGATTAGGCTGTGCTTAAATTCAGATTAGGCCTAATTTTTTGGCCCGATACGAAAAAAATACCGGAGGTAGCCAATATAACCAATTTTCAGCGAAAACCGGTGATTATCGGCCGAAATTTTGAACTCTGATAATAAGATGGTGTGGGGCAATAAAGTTTGGTGTTCACAAAAAAAAAAGGTTTCCACCCAAGAGACGGCTAATCACCAACCTGAAAAATGGGATTTGACTTTGCGTAACCACACATGTTAGCATTAAACACACACTTTGGTTGGTTCCTCTATTAATAATGTCAAACGCAAGAACCCACGCCATGATACGCCATCTAGAATATTCTATGGTTGGCCTTGGCTTGGCCTGGCCCGGATGAAGAGATCTTAGATACCCACTCCTTCCCACGTCACTCCTCGCACGTCTCCACCTCTTCATATTTCTCTCGCGGATCACAGATCACGCACGCGCACCGCCCCACTTCCCTCCGCACCGCGCACCGCCTCCACGTCCATGGCTCCTGCGCCGCCAACCACAACGTGGCCTGGCCACCACCGTCCGTTCCTCCGGCCTCTCGTCCTCGTGCTCGCCATTGTCCGACCGGCCTCGTCGCAGCTCTTCCAGCCGCCGCCCGGCGCCCCCTTCGCTGAGGCGTTCTCGCCGCCCTCACCGTCCGCGGATGCGGGTGGCGGCGGCGGAAGCTTTAACGTCACCACTTCGCTCCTCTTCGTCGGTCTGGTCATCGTGCTCTTCTTCCTCGGCTGCTTGTCCGCGTACCTCCGCCGCTACTCCGGCGCCGCCACGGCCGTTCGCCGCGGCGGCACCGTGAGCGCCAACGCGGTCGCTGCCGCGGCCGCGGCCGCGTTCCCTTCGGCGACGAACAGCGGAAGGAGGCGCGCGGGCCTCGACATCGCCGCGACGGAGGCGCTGCCGGTGCTGACGTACGCGACGGCTAGGGCGATGAAGCCCGGGCTCGGGGCGCTCGAGTGCGCGGTCTGCCTCGCCGAGTTCGGCGACGACGGGGAGAAGCTCCGGCTCCTACCCGGGTGCTGCCATGTGTTCCACGCCGCCTGCATCGACGTCTGGCTCTCGGCGCACGTCACCTGCCCCGTGTGCCGCGCCGACCTCGCGGACCCGGCTGTCACCGCCGCCGGCCACGTCCTTGCGGCTAACCTCGCTGCTCAGGCAGCAACGCCCAACCACACGGTAGTCAACATCGAGACATCGGAGTCAACGCCAGGAGAAGACTCCACGTCACATCAGCAGGCAGAGACGGCGGAGGAGCGGGTGGATCGGTACACGCTGCGGCTGCCGGAGAGGCTGAGGAGGGAGATCGAGGAGGCGAAGAGGCACCGCAGGGCGGTGAGCGCGCTGACCGCGGCAGCGAGCGCACCAAGTGGGCGGTGGGCATCGGCAGTTTTACGGACAAGGTCAGCCGCGCGTCCGAGCCGGCGATGGTCGGCGTTGCTCCGGGCACTGTCGGGGCCTCGACGAAACGAGCTGGGCGCGAGTCGAAGGGTCGCACCGCTGCAAACCCACGCTACAGGGGTGAGCAATGGCGATGGGGACGTGGAGGTGGTGGTTGTTCAGGAGCCGGACGGCGTAGGGACACACATGGAGAAGTACTACGCTCGCACCCTCACGTTCGCCGGGTTCGTCATCGACGGCGACGTCGCGGCCGGCGACTGGTACCCGGAGGTCTTCCAGATCTCGACCGCCGTTCCGGTCGCGGAAGCGTCCCAGCGATGAAGCCGAAGAAAATGCAATTGATTTTGCTCGTGTTGAACTTCTTTCCTAGTATCGCTCGTTTGAGCAATCCTTTAGAAATAGAGGAGACCGAATGTTGTTTGACGAATTCTGCAGAAACTGTACATTTTAGAGTTAGGTTGTCAATGGGAAGTGCTCTCTGTACATACCATGGAAAACGATATTGCTGTAATTTCAGCGAAATTTTGGAAATTTCAGTGATTTCGCTCCCCTCTGAATTTTTTATGATTTTTTCAAAAAATATTGGAAATATTTGAATTTGGACAAATTACATCCTAAATTTGGCAACATTTGAACTTGGACAAAATTTGGTCAAATTTCATACAAATTGTAGTCCAAATTTCGTCCAGTTTGAAAGCCTGCTGAAATTTTGGTGATTTTGCCCCCTCTGAAATTTTTTCGAAAATGAAATAGTGTTCCATGGTACATACCGATCCTTAAAAAGACGACGAAATTCAGAATCACATCAAAATGTTTCTGCCATGACAAATCGATTAGGAATTTCCCCTGATCCTTTATAAAAATAAGTATACATGCATCATCATCACCATTTGACATGTAATGTTCATCAGAGTCTTCATTCTAGTTCATCCATCATCATCACCAAGGCCTAGAATCAAGATGTACTACCTGAAGCATAAGACTTTCTGTCCATACAATTCCAGCGCATGCACCGGCTCTCCAGGAAAGAGAAGGTTGTTTACACCTCTCCAGTAAAGTACAAGGGCACACTCATGGCTAGGGTTCATAAATTCGGCGAAATTTCTTCAAAATGTCCGAAATTTCGTTCATTTCGTCTCCATCCGAAAGAAATTCAAGTCGTTCAAATTTTTCGGTTCCTTTGAATTTGGAAAGAATTTGGAGGGTTAAAATGAGTAAACACTAATATAAAGGCAGCAAGCTGAAGATGGCCTGGAGGCAAGGTGGGCTCGTTGGTTTGTTGGAGACCAGGGGTCAAATCCCATCTAGGCACTATTTTTTGCGATTATTTTAAATTTTAAATTTAAATTTGATTCAAACTAGTTTGAAAACCCACTGAAATTGATTTCAGCTATTTCGGCCACAAACGATTTTTTTCCAAAAACGAAATTTGTTTCCTGCTCATGGCAGATCCATCTTCGAAATCTGCAGCAGCAGCACTGCAGCACCAAGATTCAGAAATCAGAACAGCACTGTGTCTCACAAGCTTTGAAACGTCACCATGACAATATTATTTATGCAGCTGATTCGCCATTGACTTCTTGTAGTCCATGGGTGGATCCATTTCCCCCATAACAAGGCAAGTAAGGGTCGGTTTGGACGAAGGAACCGGACCATCCTGTATCGGATGGTTCGAAAAATAGATAGATTCATATGTTTGTTTTGCCGTATGGAATCAAATGGTTCAGGATAAAATGGTTCTATAGAATAGAATATTCTTGAAAGATGAAAAAAAGACCGAACCATTCGGTTCCATTTCTCTGATTGATTCGACGGCAGCATGCAGAATAAAAAAAGGTGACGTGGCAATGTAATTTACAAGTTTCAAATGACTATATTTTCTAAACCGAGTATCCGATTTGCAATCCGATTGAACCGTTGTGTTCCTTGTCATTTAATCAACAAAACAAGATCACTGTTGACATATTTTAGTGCAAAAAAGAATATATATCATGCGGGCCCCACGTGTCATACTGTATCATCCAGGATCATCCTATCCTACCAACCAAACAAAATCATACATCATCTTATCCCACCAACTAAACATCATACTTGTATCATCTCATCCAAGATCATCCCATCCATTATATACCATCCCATCCCATTCACCCTGATTCATCCAACCAAACGCACCCTAAGGAGGTCTCTCGATCTTCTTATGCAAGTAATAAGCTTCATACTTTGTGATGCAAATTGTGTAACGGTGGAGAGAGAAAAACAATAGAAAGGAAGATAAAGCAAGATGCAGATACAAAGTTTTTTTTATTTACCGACAGACTTTTTTGAAGTATGATATCTCTGACTCGGAAATAGCTTGTCACAAGCTAGATTTTTGTAACAAAAAAAAGGGTATTTCATAGTTTCGAAGGAGAGTGTTCAATTTGTTTAGAAATAATGGTGCACACTGGACTGGACAGCCACAGCTGTTGCAGATTCTGAATTTGAAGATAGGGTAAGTAACCCTGCAGAAATTAGGATGAAGGCAACTAATAGTTGCACCATGCTAAATTATAAATGTTACACCAACATGTTAATATTAAGTACTCCCTCCATTCCAAAATATAAGACGTATAGTTTTACAGATTTGTTTCAAAAAATAAAGAGTGCTTGGAATTTATTGATATTAATTTTTTTTCTTGTCTACTCTTATTTATCATATCTTACCAATCCTGTATTTAAAAGTAATTCCCTCACAAACCATTCTCTCACACATTTTTAAGGTATTTATACCATGAATGGCATTATAATTTCTCTTGTCTTTCTCTTAGTTTTACAACCTTCTTAATCCCCGTGTCTAGCCAAAATATGCCTTATAAAAAGAAATGGAGAGAGTACTTAAATTTTGAAGTACTACATGCAATATAACAATCGCTCACTATTGTCACATTGTTCAAAAAAAAAAGTTTTGTGTACACACTGCGTCAAGTACAAAAACAATATTAACCTCTTTATAGCGCCTAGAATCGCTGAGCCATCAGCGTGTACACGTTGCCTCGCTCGTCGAGCCGCCTGATGGAGCTTTGCACTTGCGATCGTGTGCACTCGCTACTTCCACGTTGCTTCCTTCCACACTTTCCTTCCACATCCATCCGATTGAGGTGTGTGCGGCTCGCAGCGCTCCGTTCGATCGCACTAGGCCACTGTGTGCGCCTCTCCTCCCTTCTTCTGTTCAGTTCTCGCCTCGTCTGGAAATGTCCCGAGTTCTGCGCCCCTTCCCCTCGCTCCACTTCATCCCCCTCTCCACTACACTTCCCCTGCCCAACCGCTCTCTTTCCCTTCTCCCATGGCGCCCCCGGCGATAGCCTACTCCCCCGATGGTTGCGCCGGCACCTCCCGCCTCTTCTTCCATGCTGTCCCCGCACCACCTCCTCTACCGCCATCTCCTATCTTCGCCCCTTCTTTGACGCCCCCCTCCCACGCTCAGATCCGCCGCCATTCTTCCATGCTGTCCTTGCACCACCTCCTCCACCACCACCTCCCACCTTCACCTCTGTACCGTCGGGTTCCCCCGCACCCCACCGAGATCCCCTACCACTATCTCTCTTGCCGCCCCTTGCCCTACCCCTGGTCGACTCCCCCAAAATCCCCTAGCACAACCCATTGTTGCCGCCGCAGCCTCCACTCGCTCCTGTGATGCCTTTTGCGCCGTGGCGCACCGCCGCATCCATCCTCCTCTCCATATCCATAGGTATGAACCGACTGTTCAACCCACAGTCAGTATGAATTTCTTATACATGTGTGCATTTGTATTTCAGTTGTGATTTGGTTGTACTCGAATCCCCGCAAATCCTCTAGCATTGTTACGCCTTCTGCGTCGTGGCACACCGCCGCTTTCGTCATCCTCTCCATATTCATAGGTACGAATCAACCGTTCAACCGGCAGTCAGTACGAATTTGTTATATCTGTGTGCTTCTGTGCTTGAGTTGTGATCCGGTTGCTATCCACCATTTGGGTAGTTCCTTTCATGGTTCCGACACATTGGTGCTAAGTGCATTATCTATAAACATCTATTGTGACTTCAAATTTATTCAGATAATCCGGTTGTTCAATGACTAACATTGTCCTCTTTATGGAAAGTTGTTGCATCTATAAATTGATGCTATCGACATTGAGAACCATGTTCTACAGAACATAAAAACTGGATGAAAATTGTTGGTGAATGGTTTTGCTTTTGTTTACTAATGCCTGTACTCAAAACATTTGTTCTTGTTTAAACCTAGCTAGACTAAAGAGATTAATTAATGTTGGTTCTAGGTTGAGG
The DNA here is from genome assembly GCA_036346405.1 of Phyllostachys edulis. NCBI lineage: Eukaryota > Viridiplantae > Streptophyta > Magnoliopsida > Poales > Poaceae > Phyllostachys > Phyllostachys edulis. Next base: position 63,792,930 of record CM070550.1, read on the forward strand.
TAAAATGTCATGCAAAAATCAAAATGTTATATTGCTTGAGTTTTAAAGCAACACTGGTATTTCACCGTTAAGGGTCAGAATTTTGTGTAGATAAAGCTTAACTTTTATGTTATAGATGGCATTACACTAGATAATACTGAAACAGTTGTGGTGTCCGTGTGTTATTCTCATCTCCTTGTGTCAAAATTACACCATTATAAATCGCACATCTCTCCCTTTTGTAGCCTTGAGCTGCATATATTTACTCTTTCTAGTGCTTTTTTTTGGTTTATTGTTTCTTTGTGAATACATGTATGCCTCAAGAAACTCGCTATTGGAATGCCCTATTTTTCTTATTGCTCAGTTGAACCACGGCCGCATGAAATATATGAATTCTTAGAATTATTTTTCAATTATGTAGCAACCTTGTTGCTTACTCTTGTTTTGTCTTCTTTGCAGTGGGTCCATGGAATTTGTTCACCCCAGCTGACCCATCAACATTTTTCCCCATATCTATTGGATTTTCTACGTCCAATACTTCTAGTGATTTGAAGGTTTGTTTCCCATATTGGTTGACGGATTCTACTTTGTATGTGTCTTGATCTTCCAAACTTCCAATTCATTTCTTTTTTGTTAATTTGGATTATTGGAAATTTCTCATGTCACTGGAATAAGAAACCCACCAAACTACCTAGAGGGTTCGTTTGGCCTCGCTAATTATCAGGTAGTTTTACACCCTAATAAGGGCTGATTGTTCTCAATTTAGCATTACATGTTTGTGGTATATGATATTCTTTCTTTTCGATGAACTGATAAGAAGTCATGGCAAAGAAGGATAATTTTGGACCAACTTTTTGCTAAGTTGTACTGCTATCTTGGAAATAATCGCATGGATTCTCCTTTCATGCTCGTCAGCTACTGTTTTTAATATCTTTGTTTGTGCGAGAGATGTTTCGTTTCATATGGGAACTAGCCATGACCGTTACCGAAGCACATACCACAGAAGGTTGCTTCTATTGCTCGCCCCACTCAGGTACCACCTAATGTATTTTCGCACTAGGCTAGCTTAGTCTTTCCGTTACACTACCCATACACATACACCGTACTATACGAACAGAACATTGAACATTAATTTTAATGCTACATTTCCTTTTTTTTTTTGAAATCGTGGTAGACACATCCTAGCCTGGAAAGCGCTGAACAGATGTCTGCAACTATAAACAGCATAGACTAACAGATGTTTTCAATGCACCTTCAAACTGTATTTGCTAGCATGATTTAAGACACTTGTCCAAATGGCTCTTGACTTTAAATCGACCAATCAATTCTTTTCAACCTGCTCTTCTGTATAGCAGCCACTGCTTACACGCTGTTTACTTAACCACAACTGTTCTTCTCATGCATGCGCACGTCAAATTTTTTTCTCATATTATCATTCACTGCACATCTGTATTACTGTGCTTATTACTGAGCATATAACATATTTTAACACATCCTATGCACAACCTAATCACAGTCGTGCAAAAAAAAAAGCTTAACAGCCTTGCAATCCATTTGGTTGAATCCAGAAAATAGAAAATTTCCATATCTATAGAGAATCAGCCGCGCTACAACACGCGCATTGTCATCCTAGTATATTGAATTCCCAAGTCAAGCGTGGGCATCACCGCATCAATGCATTATGGATAACAAAGAAAAGTCAAGCAGTCTTAGATTTAAGTATCAGTACAGCAAGATGCATTTATGTTTGATAAATCCCAGTGGTAACTATAAAGCCTCCCCAGGTAAACAGAGCAAACTAAGATCCAACGTATTCTTTCAGCAATTAAAAAAAATTTCTCTATGTACTACCTAAGAAATTCAATCGTCAAGTACAAAGACCTAATATTAGTTTAGTTAGCTGTTGTTTATTTTTATGCCATGGTGTAATAGACTACACCTTCTGGCTCAAACAAATCGTGCTAAATGCAAGTGCAGAACAGCTTATACATGATACCACTGAAGTTCCAATTATTGTTTTGACAAATGAGTAGCTCGACGCCTTGACTTGTTACTCCGATTACTGTATTTTATTCCAGGGAGGCTCCCAATCAGCAAGACAAAAATGCATAAGATAAGGGGGTGTTTGGATAGCTTCGGCTTCGGCTTTTTGCCCAAAAAATGCTGGAAGCCGTTCCAAACAGGAGGATTTTTCCACTGGCTTTTTTGGAAGCCGGAAACCACGTTTAACATGACAAAGCCAAAAGCCATCGCGGGCAGATTTCCGCAGCTTTCCACCACCCCCTTCCAAATTTGCCCCTCAGCTTGCAAGTTATTTACTCGCTTTCGCCACCAAACAAAAACCATGATCCCCGGCGTCCCCCGAACCCTACCATCACCCGCATCCACCTTCCTCCCTCCTCCTCTCTCCCACGCCTCTACCGCGTACCCTCCCCCGTCCTCCCATCTCCTGCACCACTGCCCGGGCATGCCCCCGTCCTCCTCCACCTCCCTATGCGCGGTGCCTTCCCCTTCTCCTCCTCCCTGTGCGCGGTACCTTCCCTTCTCCTCCTCCCTGCGCGCGGTGCCCTCCCCTTCTCCTCCTCCCCGAGCAGCACCGCCCCACTTCCCTTCTCCTCCTCCCAGCCGCCGCCGCCCACGTCGTCCTAGCCCGACCCAAGCCACCTAGCCTTCTCCACCCTCGCACCGCAGCCGTAGTAGCACCACACCCCGCAGTGGCATTCCATCGGGCACCTGCTACGCGTGACATTGCCCTTGCAGCGCCTCTCCCAGCCACCCATGCACGTCGCTTTGTACTCCCACCCAGTGATCGGAATTTCGGCCGAAAATCGGCAATTTATGATTTTCTAGTGGGGCTGGTAGGAATACAAACCGATCCCAAAAAATCAGTTTGGATGAATTTTGTCTAAAAAATCGAATTTGCTTGAATTTTGTTCAAATTTGATTTTTTTAATTTAAAATTCAAATTTTGATTTGAAAATTTCAACCAAAATTTTCTGATTTTCGGTCTTACCGCAACACCGCCTCCCCCCCTAAAAAATTATTTCGATTTGAAAAACCCTACTCCCACCCCACCATCACCCTACTCCTCTGGCAGCACCACTCCTCCTCCCTTCTCCGCCTCCCCCTCCGTGCCACCGCCCGCCCCATCCGCCTCTCCGTCGTCGTCGTCGTCTCCACCGACACTGTATCTGGTACCGCCATCATATCTGTCACCGCCACCACCGAGATGGACACCATGGCAGATTGGGGGCTGACCCCTCTCAAGGAGGCCGACCCGGAGGTGTACGAGCCCGACCCCGCCTCCTGGGGCGTTAACGTGCATCCCTATTCCGGCTCGCCTGCCAACTTCACTGCCTACACTAGGTTGCTTCAACCCCACGAGCAGATCATAGGGCTCGATTTGCCATCGGGAGGGCACCTCACGCACGGCTACTCCACGACGGGGGGCAAGAAGATCTATGCCACATCCATCTACTTCGAGAGCCTGCCGTACAAGGTCAGCTCCCACACTGGGTACATTGACTATGACAGGCTGGAGGAGAAGGCCATGGATTTCCACCCAAAGCTCATCATTTGTGGCGGGCCCACGTACCCGCAGGAATGGGATTATGCCAGCCTCAGGGCCATCGCGGATAAGTGTGGTGCCATGTTGCTGTGCGACATGGCTCATATCAACGGTCTCGTTGCTGCGCAGGTATGGATTTCCTCTGTGTTCTTGTGCCTTTAGATAATTAGATTATGGATTGCATTTGCTGCGCAGTTTGGGTTCATATTTTGACGATTAGAAGACATATTTTTATTATGATTACCTGGGTAATTCATACAAAGTTTGCATCTTTTCTGAATACAGTACACATCACTAGGCTGGTTTCTATACACATGTATGAATGGTGACTTGGTTCTGCGTGTTTAGTTTCTGTTTTCATTGAAATGTTGCGTTACTTGTGCCAATATCTAATTTTGTTGTGTCTTCCTAGATAGTTGATGCAATGTGTGATCTTTTCTTTTTAGTCATTGCTGCTCTGTAGTTAGGTCAGTATTGCATTTTGTTCTAGAATCATGCTACATACATATACATCTCTTCAATTTTAAGTAGGAATGACTACATAGGAATTGCTTTCCTTTTAATATATACTCTCCTTATCTATACGTTCCTGTACCTTTGTATGCATTTGAGTTATACATGATAGCGACACTATTTGAAGGTGGCATGTCTTTTATTTGTTGCAATTGTGATCAAGCATGACCGATTGTTGCAACAAAGGATGATTCCTATTGTATGATTATGTTCATTGATGAATCTGTCATTGATAATTTCATTGGCCTTCCCTGAATTGCTTGTACTAAATTACGTGTGATCTCTCCATGTATTGAAATATGGTAATTTACTAAGTCTATTGTGTTATTAATTAACCATTAACCTATTAACATGCAATTAGAGTGGAGAATCCTTGCATTCGCAACAAGAGATGTTATTGATGCTTTTTTCCCTTAGCGCTTTATTGGAACGCAAGAATTTCACGAGAGTTTCGCTGGAGAATCCTTACATTCCCATCCTCTTAGCAGTGTTTGCCTATTATGGTCTAAGCAATACCATAACACATATGCTTGACCAGAGCTTAATCAGATTGTGTGGAAGTGGAACCGAATAAAGCATTATCTGTTTCAACTTGGTATGGATTAGAACAAGGTCCGCCTTGCCCTAACAGACTCTAGACTTTGCATCGAAGAACCGTTTGGTCCAACTTGGCGTGCCGCATTCGAGTGGCGTTTGATCTTAAGAATTTCAAATGTCATTGTTGCGGTCGTTGTTTTACGCAATTAGCGCTGTCACGACAAAATGGCAGAAATAGCACCTCATCCGCACGGTGGCCGGCCGGACACGTCGTGTACGCGACACGCGCTCTCATCCGTCCTGTGGCTGGCCGGACATACCTCATCCATTTTTGTGGCTGGCCTGATGCCCCTTGTCCGTCTTGTGGCCGGCCAAATGCACCTCGTCCGCACGAACACAGCACCTCTGCACAGTGGCCGGCCGGACTCGACCATCCCACATGCCCCCTCCCCACCAGCCCATCACCCTGTCTAATCCATCAACTTTGAATCACGTCGTTGTCTCCACATGCATGCATGCATGAAAGAGTTGAGCGCAGGAGGGAATCTGATTCCCTGTTGTAGCACCCTCTTGCGGTGGCTATTTAATCGTAGGAGACGGCGATTTCAGTTCGCACTCTTGCTGCTCGCTCGCTTTCCCCTTCTGTCGATTTCGTTTTTATGGACGATTAAGTATTATTTGCAGCCGTCATTAACAGTCATATTAGCAGATATTTTTTTGTAACATCCCAATTTTTCCAAGATTTAAAAATGCTTTAAATAGTTAGTAGGGAGAAAATTCACCATTTGATTTTATTTGAATTTAATTCAAAAGCTTAATTATGGACTTTGAGTAACAAAACAATTTAATATGACTAAACTCAAAATGAACAATGGTCAAAACTATTTTATTTGGATTCTATGTGCTTGGATATATTTTCTAAATTTTTCTAGAATTTTTCCAAGCTCATTTGCTATTTTCTATTGCTTATTTGAATTTATGGTATTTTCTAAAAAGGAAAATGTATTTAAAATCTCAATCCTCTCTTGGGCCGAATCTCTTCAGCCCAATTCCTATTCCTTCGCGCGCGGCCCGTTTCTCAGCCCATTTCCTCGCATAGCCCCAACCCGCCCCTTGTCCGTGGCCGTTCGATTGGAATTGAGCGATCGGATCAATGCAGCCGCTTGCGCGTGCGCTCTCACATTCGCTGACGTGTGGGCCCGCCGAGCCTTCGTCCTCACCTCTTCCTTCTCCGAGGAGTCTAGCTCGCATCCACCATGGCTCTTCGTCGATCTTCGTCCGGCAAAAGTGGAAACGGCCCTGATTCTTTGTGCGGATGACTCCATCTAGAAGCCTTATCTCTCTCGCACCGTCTCGGTTCAAATTCGAATTTCGAATTCGTCTCTCCTATTTCCTCGCGAGCTCGTTTTGGGTTGTTTTGATCTCCGCCGCCAAAGCGTCGCCCCGGCTTTTCCCGACTCCTATAAATAGCCCCCGAGCATCGCCCTACCACCCGCACCAAAACCCCTCAAACAATCGGCCCTCTAGAGCCCTAGCGCCGCTGTAATCCCTCATCTAGGGTTTTCGGCCGAGCTTCTTCATCGTCGAATTGCATCGCCACCGTGGTCACCTCGTCGTCGTTGAGCACGCAACCAGGTCCGCCGTCACCAGAGCCACCCTTTGGACCTCTTCGCATCACTGGAGCAGCGTCGGAGCCGTCGTCCGACAACAACCGAAGTTCACCGCCGCTTCAAGCTCGCCACCGGCCACCACCGACGCCCTCAACCACCCGTGGGCACACCCCCAGGATTACAATATCATCCTCTACCCCCCCTGGTGCCATCCACTCCCGTCGGTGAGCCGCCGTTCGCCAGCGACCATCGGGTCCAAAGCCGCCGTTACCGTTGAGTTAGCGTAGACGTCCACGTCACTAGCCACCTCACCCTCTATGCTGACGTGTTGCTCACGTGGCTACTTTGTTAGCGCCCACGTGGCACAGTTCAACGCTCTCCAGATCTAATCGGTTGGTAGATTTGTTCTACCGCGAACCGAGTCGCTGACATGTGGGTCCCACATGTCAGGGTTTTCTTTTTATTTATCTTTTCTAGAAAATTCCTCGCTGACGTCTGATTTTTCTATTAAGAAATAATTCAGGAATTTAGATAAATCCTATTTTAGGGTTTTTCTTTAGATGAAAACTTCCAAAGCTCATATCTTTTGCATCCGAACTCCAATTGAGCCCATTCAAATTTCTAAATTCATCTAAATTCAAGATCTATTTATATGAGATTTTTATTTAATTTTTGGAGTTTTTTTGCCTCTATTATTTATTTATTCTGTTTGTTTGCTTCATTTGCGAGTAGACGTCGATACTTCAGGAAGGTTTGAAGAAGAAGGAGCACCTCAAGACCAAGATCAATACCTAGACCTTTTCCAAGGCAAGCTATACCTTTGACCATCTTGACTCCTAGTTTCTAAAAATTACTTCGATTCAAATTATTGCATCTAAATTTAAGTAATTATTTAAATGCTTTTGTGTATAGTTAATAATCCAAAATTGTTATAACTTCCTTGTCCTTTTGATATGCATAATCTTTTGTCCCCTAGAATTGGTTTATTTAGTTGGTAATATTGTAGTACCAACATGGGTTGGTTAGATACGACTAGTTTGCTTAGCCATGCCACGAGTCATCATTTCATGTAAGTTGCAATTATCAACTTAACTAAGTGACTATGAAACTATGTGATAAAACTGTGTGTACTGTGTGCTATTACTCGTGATGGCATGTGTTGCACTTAACCAACTGGGTGATAAATGATTTGGACTGAGGCAAGGGGGTGGATACTGCGTGAATTGGTGGACTGTGTGAACTGTGTGCATGGGAATATTAATCTGTGTGGCATAATTAGAATATGGAAGTCTTGCCTTAGTCAGTTAAGGACTTAACTTTGTGCGCCATTGAACTGAGCCTTACTATACGACCACATGCTTGTTATGGGACGGGCCTAACTTAGTAAGTTATGAATTCTTGACATTGATTGATCAGGCAGTAGGTTAGGCTCTGTGAAAGGGTGGAGGTGTGTACTACCAGGTAGTCGCATCACGGGACGGTTCGCCGCTTCCTTGTCCAATGGTGTGTGTCGTACTATTCACTGTGTATAGTTTGGTATGACAGTTTGTAAGCACATCGGGAGTGTCAATGTTAAGATGAAGTTTCCGAAACGTTTTGTTATGATTAGTGCTTGCAACACTAGTTGTATCTTGTGGGTAAAGTGTACAACCTCTGCAGAGTGTTAAACAATCTATTCGAATAGCCGCATCCGTGGTCATGGGCATGATCGGGGATTTCACACGAGGGGTAATTTTCATAAAACAGTTGGGAAGGGAGCTGTGTGATCTAAATCATATGGCTGTGTGAATAATTTGTTTAGGCTATGTGTCTTTGTGAAATCAAACTGTTAAAACTAAATATTGTTTATTCGTTTTACGATATGTTTTTAATCTATTATTCATATTCAAATTGCAAATGTTGCATTTCTGCAAAATAACCACAGAAGTCATTCCTTTGGAATAAGCTATCATGTATATTTGCATTTCTATGGTATGGCGTGTGAGTACGGTTGTATACTCATGCTTGTTGTAAAACATGCAACAGAAGAGGAGGAGTCATCACCTGCATTCGAGAAGGAGTTCATCGAAGGTGCTTGATCATAAGGTCTTGATCCCAGTCGGTTACCTGTGGTGAAATGATGGGAGGCCGCCGCTATTTCTATTTCCGTTGCTATTTAATTCTCTGTTAGCCCTGCGTGGCTTAATAAGTGTAAACTCGACCATAAGGTCAAAACCATTATTTGTTAATCAAATTATTCGTTTATGTTATTAATCACTTGTGTGGATCGATATTTACCTATGTTGACCCTGTGTGCACTAGCGTGATCCTAGACTAATGCATTATACACAGAGAGTCCAGAATTGTATTTTTGGGTCTCGACATTTTTTCCTCGCACGTTATTTCTTTTTTAATTTTGTGGTTAGAAATTAGTCTTAGCGAAAAGTTTCTAGTTAATTAGTTGTACTTATATAGGCGTAGTTAATTTAGTCATTTTAATATTTTTGTAATAAATTTTTTGTGAGTTAAACTAATTAGCCTTAGTTAAATTAATCTTATGTAATTTTTTAGTTCTAATTTTTAGGTGTAGTTAATTAGTTACCAATTAATTAGTCGTAAGTACATAGTTTTACTCAATTAATTAGTCCTAAATAGTTAGTTGGATTTAAGTCTTAATTAATTAGTCGTCATTAATTAGTTGTATTTTATAAGACATAATTAATTTCCCATCATTAATTAGTGGTAATTAATTTAGCGACCTTAGTTAGCTGTAATAATTTTTTTTGTTTATAATCTGTGGTAATAAATTTATCGTAATTATTTTAGTGCTATTTAGATCATCATAATTGATTCAGTCGTGAGTAATGTAGATGTCATTATGTAAGACACGTTCATTTATGGTAATTAATTAGTCTTAATTATTTTATTCACAACTATTTTAGTCGTGCTTAACTAGTAATTAATTTGGTCGTAGTTATTTAGTGTACATTAATTTGTTATCCGTATTTATGCGTAATTTATCATCATCATCAATTTTCACTAATTGTCTGTCTCTTCCATGTCTTGCAAGGCATGCCTCTACCTGAGCTTGTGAAACCCTTCTACGACGAGAATCACCTGTGCAAGTCGTGGATCAGTGAGGACGTGGATGGCCCTCCACCCCTGGTACTTCAGTCCAGGAGGGATTGCTGGCACCTGGATGCTTGCAACGTCCCCATACTCCGGGACACGGGCTTGTTGCCCTTTGCGAGGCTAGTCTCCGTCGAACGCCACTTCACATTGGACGATAGTCTATCGTCGGCACTTGTCGATAAGTAGAGGCCCGAGATGCACACCTTCCACTTTTGGTAGGGTGAGATGACGGTCATTCTACAAGACGTCTTCCTAACCAGTCTCCCGATCTAGGGTGAGCCACTTGTTCCAGGCCATCCGCCGACGAACTGGAAGGCCAGGCTAGGACATTGGTTCGGCATACCTATGTCGGGCAGTGCTCGTGGCGTCCCTCGAACTTGGTTGAGACATTTCAGTCAGTGCTCGGAGGATGCACCTAATGAGGTAGTTCGGAGGCATCTCGGCGCTTACCTTCTCTATCTCTTTATTTTTGTCCTATTCCCCATGACACATGACGATTGGGTGTCCCCAGCTTCGTTCGCATCACCAAGTCTTTCATTAACGCGGAGGCTGGGGCGATGCCTCAGTACAGCTAGGGATCAGCCATCCTTTGTGCCACATATAGGGGGTTGTGTGATGCTTCGAGGCACGACACCAGTGTCAAACCCAGCATTACCATCTGCTATGTGCTCCTACAGCTATGGAGCTGGGAGTACTTCTCTGTTGGATGGCCGTCCTTCGAGAGAGTAGTGCACATGTACCCCAAGTTGCAGGACCCAACAGACAGGCCCACTATGGGCTATCGGTGGACTGCTGCACAACTACGCTGGCAAAGGATAGACCGACGAGGTGCTACTCATTGTTCCACAACCAATTCAAGTCGTTGCATGACAATGATGTCATCTTGGCTCCATGGAGTCCAGATTTCACGGGCACGGTCGAGCCACACGGGTTATCCTTGCATTGCACGCAGGACATCGGATTATGGGTGACGACATGCCACCTAGTGTTTGCACATATGGTGGAGCCTTACATGTTGCAGTGCATAACACGATAATTTGATTTGTACCAGATCGTGCCCCTTCCCGACAGTAGGATTCTGCAGCGAGTTGTCCACTTGTGAGTCCAACTCCGTCCGAGTAATGTTTACACTTCATACCTATATCCTTTGTAACATCCCAGAAATTTCATTTTTGGGATGACATAGTGAAAATAAATAGGAAAATAATTTTGATCTTATTCTAAATGGAAAATTATTTATGCATGATTTTTGATCTTTTTGTATAAAACAAATAATGAAATTTCACACAAGCTGCAAATTGTAAGAATTTTTGGAAAAATCACAGAGCACATAAAATCTTGGAAAATCTACATATGAAACTAGACATTGTCAGAAAATCTCACAAAAAATTCATGAAGTTTGAAACAAATTTTGTTAGCTTTACAAATTCACCAAAGAATTAGCTAGTTTTGGAAAAATCTAAAAACAAATTCAAATTTCCCTCTCACCCTTTAGGCCAAAACTGAGCCGGCCCAAACTCCCTCACACTCAACTCCAACCCACGCCACCCTCGCTCCCATGCTCGCTGACATGTGGGCCCCACCTATCAGTGCTTGTCTTCCACCTTGCTCACCAGCGCGCCTTGCCAGCTCTACCGCTCGCCCGCTGTTTCCTCTCATCACCCACAATTTTAAGCCCAGCTACCCTGTCACCTCTACCAACTTCCACCCATGCTAGCCACCCCATTCATGGCGAGTATATCCTGCGCTGGTGGAGAGACCGAGAGCCGACCGCGAGTTTCTCGCACTGCCGCCGGCGTCTCGCAGTTTTCTCGCACGACCGTCCAAACTATTTAAGCCCTAGCACACGCATCATCTTCCTCAGCTCGCTCACATTCCATTTCACACAAACCCAAGCTTCATCTCTCCTTAGTTTCACAAAAAAAATGTTTGTGTCGTCCTCGACGTTGGTAAGCATGCCTCCACACCATTCTTGCTCTGGTGAGCTTCCTCAACCACGACACCTGCGTCATCTTGATCCTCTTACCTCACTCGCTCCTTTCCTGTAGTTAATGTAGCCCTGGAAGTCTTGTAGCTCGATCGCAACTGCCTTCATCCTCAGCTCCAGTGCACACTCAAGCTCGCCAATGTGTTCCCATCAATCTGGTGAGTTCGAGCTCAAACCAGCCGTGTCATAAGTTGTTTCCCAGTCCACTGATGCTAACCCCTCACTCAATGCATGCAATCTTACCCTGAATCCGAGTGTCACCCTCATCTTCCTCATTCACGGCCACTACTGCCATTTTTTATCTTCTTCGAACCCAGTGAGCCTCGTGCCGATTCGTTGCGTCTACACCATCCTTAGCACCCTAGTAACCTAATGCGATGCTTCTTGTAGCACCTCCATTGCTGTGGTGAGCTACCGTCGCGTACCTTCTCGGCGCTGCCACTGCTCGTCACTCACAAGCCATTCCAGAGCCCCTCCGACTTCATCTTCTGCACCTTCGTGGTCGTGGTGAGTCACTGATCCTCACACACATGTTGATTTTCCAAGGGCGAGTCCCTAGTGCATTTCCCCCTAGCCACTCACGGTGCCACTGCGGTTGCATGCCATCGGCATGCCTCCGGTGACCCTAGGTTCCTGTGCCCGACCCATTGGCGTCGCCTAGACTCACTGAGTCCAATGTGCCACTCATTTAGCCCAGGGAATGCCCCATGCACAAAATGTGTAGCAAACCCGAGGAGCTTCGCTGCTCGTCGTCGTCGTGCCACCGATTTCGTCCACCTTTCTGGCCACCTCCACCTCCCCTGACATCGCATAGACACCCTCTACCCATTTTCGGGCTCCCCCGAGCCTTTCCGCGCGTGCCTCGCCATCGGCGAGCTCCTCTCCCTCTCAGCCAGTCTTGTTCATCAGAATGAAGGATGGAAGTGTGAGGATGTGTATCGATTATCATGCCCTCAATGAGGTTACCATCAAGAATAAGTATCCACTTCCCCCAGATAGATGATTTGTTTGATCAGATGAAAGGAGCCAGGGTGTTCTCGAAAATCAACATGCGATCAGGTTATCATCAGTTCAAAATTTGTCGAAAGGATGTATCGAACACTACTGTCTCTTCACGGTACGAATATTACGAGTTCTTGGTCATGTCGTTTGGTTTGACCAATGTTCCTGCATATTTCATTAATATGATGAATATGTTGGTGATATGCCCTAGCGGCAATCATGGAGATGATTGTATCACGTCTATGTTTATGAGTTATTGAATAAGTGTTATTATGTTCCTTGAATGAATCATTGGTTATAAAGATTAACAAGTATGTGACTTGTTGGTGAAGCTCTTTTAACTTATATGATGTCGTTCCAAAAGTATCCCTAGTCAGATGTCACTAGTCAGAAACACTAGTGACTTATCACCGGTCATGGATATAGGGATATTGAATCAATAATGTGAACACATGTTAGAGAACATGGGGTTGGATTGACCCACCTTGAGACACTATTGATATTGTTATGATTTTATGTGTCGTTAGTTGGTCTCAAGCAAATGATGATGTATAATCCTTAAACCTGAAATCAACATGGTTTCCTACATGTGTAGTAATACACTTAGGGGCTTCCGAAAGCTACTCCGTAACTGGGTAGTTATAGAGGTAGCTTTTGGGTATACTATGAAACATGTGAAGGAATGTGACTGGTCGGATATAGGATTTTCCCCTCCTAACATAACAGGAGAGATATCTCTAGGCCCCTCGATGTGATCGGATAAAGAAAGTGCATGGCCATGCCACTAGTGGCTGAAGTGTTCGACCACGTGAAGTTATCCGACACTCGATCAAGAAAGTATTGAACAACCCATGGATGACATTAAATCTCATCCGGAGTTCAACCACTACTACAAAACAGGCTATAGTAGACGCCCCATCACAGACGGTTCCTTTGGAACCATCTGTGTTGGGTATGTCCCACCACGGGTGGCGGGAGGCCTATCACGACGGTATTTTTAGAACCGCTCGTGATAGTCATCTATCACGAGCGGTTTGTAAATAGAACCGCTCGTGAATTATTACAGGCGGTTCTATTCACAAACCGTTTATAATATCGCGAGCGGTTCTCAATAAGGACCGCTCGTGATTGGGATTATCACGAGGCGGTTACGTAGTGAGAACCGCTCAGTGATATTATGACGGTTCGAACAAGAACCGCTCAGGATAACAATTATCACAGACGGTTTTATTAAGAACCGTCTCAGTGATATCCCGCCAAGATAAATTGAGCGTGACACATCCTCTACCGCCTTTTGCCAGTGGTCCATCGCCAGACCGCCATTGTGCCTCTACCATCGCTCTCGCCACATGTTTGGATAATCAACCGACCCCCTACTACTGGGCTCCACTTAGATCTGCTATCTAGCTTCTCCTCCCCAAGGTGCCAGGCCACTTCCCTGCCCTAGCTCCTCCCCTAATTAAACAGATGAAGTAATATCGATTATCCTTTATCCACTCTATTGATTAGTGAATTTCCTTATTTTGCTACTCGTACATAGACCCTAATGTTTTGTTTTCTTTGTTGTATTCCTTAATCGGAAGCATAGGGTTTAAGTTTCAATTAATACTACTTGATGGGAAAAGGCAAAACGTACCTCTAGCTCTCAATTTGATGGACCCTAATTCTAGAAAATGAAAAGCAAAACATGTAGCCTTTAATTAATCTGGTGTAATTCCTTTGTGCAACAATGAGACAAAATGAGTAAGTACGTGCAAAGAGGTGAAAGTCTTAATCAGAACTAATTTCATGAGTAGTTTTCTAGAACAGATTAAAAAGAAGAATTTATGACACACCAAGATAAGTCACATGTGCAATGATCTATTTTATATTTCCTCCATTTATATCCATGAAGAAACGCGTCACAAAGTGGTTTATTGTTTCAATTATATCAAAAGCGGATACCCAAGAATTGCGCGGACCAACTTGCTAGTTATTAGGATCTTCCTCTTGTCTTTTGTCTCGTATCTAATCAACAATCATGCAGATGATCAATAATTATCCGTTGCGCCAGCTTAGAGAGGAGAAGGTTGGACCCTTGCCCCTAGCGCCTCCAACACCTGCCGCCTCCTCCCCCATTGCACCACCTTAGAGAGGAGAAGGAAAGGAGAGGAATCATATTTTCTTCGTGAGCTCTGAGGGTAACGATCTATAACCCTTTATGTTTGCTATAAATTAATCGCTAATCAATTTGACACTAATTTGTTACATGCGTAGTGTAGATGGATCGAAACTGGATGTACGATGTGAACCGTGTGAGTCAAGAGTACATTAATGGCGTGGTTGCTTTTAGAAGAGCCACCGAGTAGGATATGTTGAAGAAGGGATAAATTTTATGTAATTGTCCATGCATTGATTATGTAATCAAGATGTTTAACAACGCGCGCAAATAGAAGCGCACTTGATTCAAGGGTTTCAAAAAAGGGTATACATGTTGGACCAGTCACGGTGAAGAGCAGATTATTACACATGAAGTTAGTAATGACGGCATCGCCGAGGAAGTCAACGATACGCCGGATGTGGATTGTACTACTTTTGATGAGGATAGGTCACACGATGACAATCTGGATCAGATGCTACGCGATGCAGAGGAGAACTATAGTGACAGAGAGTTTTGTAAATTCGAGGGCTTAAGGGAGGACTCGGTGAGACCTTTGTTCCCTGGTTGCAAGCCGGAATATATAAGGTTGTCAACCGTGCTTGAACTGCTAAAATTGAAGGCAAGCAATGGTTGGTCCGACAAGAGTTTCATGGCATTGTTAGGTCTCCTAGCGGACATCCTTTCGGAGGGAAACGTGTTGCCCAGCACCACCTATCAAGCAAAGAAGGTTATTTGTCCATTGGGAATGGAAGTAGAAAGAATACATGCATGTCCGAACGATTGTATCCTCTACCGTAAAGAGTATGCAGACATGCATGTATGACCTGTGTGCAAAGCATCCCGATAAAAGCGTCAGAATACTGCTAAGGTGAAGCAAGGACCTCCTGCTAAGATGTTGTGGTATCTGCCTATGATCCCACGTTTGAAGCGTTTATTTGCGAACCCAAAGGAGGCAAGATTGCTGCGTTGGCACTCAGAGGAGCGTAAGAGAGATGGAAAGCTAAGACACCTGCCGATTACGCCATGGAGAAACTTCGATCGAGCTTCAAGAGTTCGGTCGGAACCGAGGAACATAAGGTTAGGGTTGAGTACGGATGGAATGAATCCTTTCGGTAACATGAGCAGCCGACATAGCACCTGGCCCGTGAATCTATATATGTACAACCTTCCTCCTTGGCTGTGTATGAAGCGGAAGTAAATTTTGATGTCACTACTTATCCAAGGGCTGAAGTAACCTGGGAATGATATTGATGTGTACTTAGCACCATTGCTGGAAGATCTTGTGACACCGTGGAACGAAGGGTACAGGTATGGGATGCGTACAAACGAGAGAACTTCACTTTACGCCCATGTTGTTCTCGCACCATCAATGATTTTCCTGCACTTGGTAACCCGTCAAGCCAAAGACAAAAGGAGCCAAAGCTTGTCCGCTTTGCTTAGATGCTACAGAGAGTGTATGGTGAACAACTCGCAAAAAGCGTATATATCGTCACCGTAGGTTCCTTCCCAGGAGTCACCCATACCGGAAGATGAAAAAATAATTCGACGGAAATAAGGAAAATGATTCAGCTTCAAGGGCTTTTAGAGGGAAAGAGGTCTATGATATGGTTAAGGATATCAATGTTGTGCTTGGGAAGGGACGTAAATTAAGAACCCGTGAGAAGGACATCTAGAAGAAGCGGTTAATTTTTTGGGACTTGCCTTATTGGGAGCACTTAGAAGTTCGCCACTGCATCGACGTCATGCACGTAGAGAAGAATGTATGTGATAGCTTGATTGGTCTCTTGCTGAACATTAGTGGCAAAACAAAGGATGGTGTTAACGCACGGCGTGACTTGGTTGATATGAACATAAGGACTGAGTTAGCACCGAAGAGACCGACACAGATGAACGTACCTTCCCCACTTTTGCTACACTCTATCCAAGGCCGAGAAATGAATCGTGCGAGAGCTTGCATGGAGTGAAAGTCCCATCTGTTACTCCGCTAACATTAAGAACCTTGTTTCTATGCAAGATTTGAAATTAATTGGTATGAAGTCTCATGATTGTCATGTGTTGATGACACAAATGCTTCTGCTGTAATTAGAAGTATCTTGCCGAACAAGGTCCGAGTGGCAATTTTGAGGTCGTGTTATTTTTTCAACTCAATTGCTCGAAGATCATTGATCCCCAAGGACTAGATGCTCTGCAGCCGAGGTGGTGACCACTCTATGTCATCTTGAGATGTATTTCCCTCCGCCATTTTTCGATATCATGGTCCATCTCATTGTTCACCTTGTGAGAGAGATAAAGATATGCGCCCTGTGTTCTTCGCCATATGTACCCGCTCGAGAGGTACATGGGAATTCTCAAGTCCTACGACGGAATCGATCTCGACCGAGGGCAAGATCATCAAATGTTATGCAACCAAGAGGTCATTGAGTTCTCGGTCGACTACATGGCTCGTGGAACCGATAGGTGTGCCTCTATCTCACCATGAGGGAGATCGATGGTATCGGGACCATCGGAAGGAAATCAATAACTCCCGATCTGGATACGTACGCTCAAGCCCATTTCATGGTCTTGCAACATATGACCCAAGTGTCCCCGTACATCGACGAGCACAAAGACATGGTGCGCCAACAGAATCCAGACCGGTCGGAGGTTTGGATCACGAGAAAACACAACCGCTTGTTCAACGAATGGTTAAAGGTGCGAATCACTGGGAGGTCATCAAGTTATGTTACCCTGCTATGGTTGGCACGAGGGCCACAATTTACAATTGTCGCATGGCAAGGATACGACATAAATGGGTACACATTTTATATGGTAGCTCATGATAGGAAGAGCACGTGATCCGTAATAGCGGTGTCCGTGATAGATGCATTCAGTACCGATGGGATGAGGAGCTCCTACTATGGGCAAATAGAGGAGATATGGGAGCTCGACTATGTGCTTTTCAAGATCCTCCTATTTCGGTGCCGTTGGGTCCATCTCCCACAAGTGAAGGTCGACAAGTACGGTGTCACTACCGTGGACCTCGAACGTGTCGGATACAAAGACGAACCATTCGTACTGGCTAACCAAGTTGTTCAAGTCTTCTATGTAACTGACTCGGCAAATAAGAAGCGCCACATAGTTCTTCATGGAAAAAGGAGGATTGTCGGAGTTGAGAATGTAGTGGACGAGGAAGAATACAATCAATTTGACGAGTTGCCTCCTTTCGGAAACGGCATTAGGCTCGAGGAAGAACCCAGTGAGGAAGCTAGCTATATGCGCGTCGATCATCACGAAGGCCTATATCTTAATTAAGAATTTACTCCAATGTAATTAATTTATTCCATAACATCATGTGTTATGGACTTGTAATCTCTCATATATTTTGATGTCAACGTGGAATTGTCATGTGTTGATGTGTTATGGACTTGTCATATTTGATATTGATGTCAATGTGGGCGTACATTGTAATGTGGAGTATCAAAATTGGTTTCACTTGATTTGGAGTTGAGTTGAATTAGATATGAAATTTTGAAGTCAAATGTGTTATGAACTTGTTATGGACTTGTCATATTTGATATTGATGTCAATGTGGACGTACATTGTAATGTGGAGTATCAAAATTGGTTTCACTTGATTTGGAGTTGAGTTGAATTAGATATGAAATTTTGAAGTCAAATGTGTTATGAACTTGTTATGGACTTGTCATATTTGATATTGATGTCAATGTGGATGTACATTGTAATGTGGAGTATCAAAATTGGTTTCACTTGATTTGGAGTTGAGTTGAATTAGATATGAAATTTTGAAGTCAAATGTGTTATGAACTTGTTATGGACTTGTCACCAGGTTAGAATTCATATGGACTTGTCATAATTGTCATCATACTTGTCTCACCAGGTTCACTATGTTTTGTCAGGATATTTATGTCTCACCAGGTTCACTATGTTTTGTCAGGATATCACAAATTGTCATCGTTTACGTTAGTTATCACGCACGGTTTTGTAATACAACCGCTCAGGATAAGTATATCACAGATGGTTTCTGATGAGAACCGTCTGTGATATTTACATATCACAGACGGTTCTCATCAGAAACCGTCTGTGATATACTTTTTATAAGGCGAGAAACGCTAGGGTTTTCCTCTCACTTGTCACTTCCTCTCCCGCGCCCCTTAGGCTCTGGCGTGCTCGTTCGCCTCCTCTAGGGTTTAGGGCTCGCCAGAGTTCACCGCCGACCACGACCTCGGCGCCCTTGCCCGACATTGGCGCCCCTGACCTCGGTCTTGCGGTGCCCCGACCTCTGCGCCCGCTTCACCTCCCCGATCAGAGCCCCACGTCGCCGCCTCCGACCTCGACGCCGCCGTCCTCCTCCCGTGTGGGCCTCCTCCCTCTGCACCAGCCTTCTCCCTGCCGTCCTCCTCCCTCTGCAGACTGCTTCTCCCCTTGCCCTCCTCCCGTGTCGGCCTCCTCCTTGCACCGTGAGTTCTTGTGCGGCATCCTCTCTGTGAGTATTGCTCCTCTATGGCAGTTCGGCTTTGTTGATCAGTGGGCTTTGTTGACATGCTCTGTGATGAACTCTGTCTTATACTGAGATTGAATGTGATAGTTAGTTCATACTTGAGCTCTATTGTATTACTTACTCTTGCACAATATGATCTCTCGTTAATTCTTCTAGTAGTCTGTATGAGCTCATTCAACTTTTCATTTGCCATCTTGATCTCTGTAGTCAACCTCTGTATGATCGAAGTTTAATCTGCTTTTCATTAACAGTTGAGATCATTTGACAGCTTAAGCAAAGTATTGTTTAGAGCTCATAGTTTGAATTTATATTATCATATTCATTTAATGAAGAGTATAGACAATAGGATTGAGATGGCAAAGACTTGTTCTTTAGCTACTCTCCTTCCGAGAGCACATAATATCATCAATCAATAGTTGGAATAGTGTCTCATGCACCGTGAGTTCTTGTCGCGCATCCTCTCGTGAGTATTGCTCCTCTGTGGCGCTTCGGTTGATCTTTGCATATATATATATATATATATATATATATATATATATATATATATATATATATATATATATATATATATATATATATATATATATATATATATATATATATATTTGTGCTAGTTGATACCTTGATCTGTATTAGTTTTGATTTCTGAATCTAATACTGAAGATATTGGAAATTGATCAGTGGGCTTTGTTGACATGCTCTGTGATGAACTCTGTCTTATACTGAGATTGAATGTGATAGTTAGTTCATACTTGAGCTCTATTGTATTACTTGCTACTGTCAATATGATCTACTGTTAATTCTTCTAGTAGTCTGTATGAGCTCATTCAACTTTTCATTTGCCATCTTGATCTCTGTAGTCAACCTCTGTTTGACTGGAAGTTTAATCTGTTTTAGATTAATGATTGAGATCATTTGACGCTTAAGCAAAGTATTGTTTAGAGCTCATAGTTTGAATTTATATTATCATATTCATTTAATGAAGAGTATAGACAATAGGATTGAGATGGCAAAGACTTGTTCTTTAGCTACTCTCCTTCTGAGAGCACATAATATCATCAATCCGTAAAAGAAAGTTTTACTTGATTCTATTTTGTTTCTATGTCTTCATTAAAGGCTAGTCTTCTCGTACATGAAGCATTAAACCTTTGCTTCGTGGATTAAGGAGTGTTAGGAGTGTTAGAATAGGAGCGAGGCGGCGAGCCCTACAGATTAAACCTTTGCTTAGCATTTCCTTCGTCGATCTCGACACACTTGAGTGTACCTTTGTTTCATGCCGTCCTCCACCAAGATGAAACAAATGGTACACTCCAAAGGTGTCGGCCTCGATGAAGTAGGCTTCTTAGAGAAGATGGTGGATTAAGGAATGTTAGTAGTCCAGTATGAGCTCATTCAACTTTTCATTTGCCATCTTGATCTCTATAGTCAACCTCTGTACTTCTTCCTGAGATTAATTGTTTCATATTTATGCTGGAATTAATTATGATTATTTGCTAATATTGCACATGTTGAGCATATTATTAAGTTTAAATGTATATGTTAATTTGGGACACTTGCAATCTATTTTATTGCATATGTAACTTATATAGATAGCAAGTAAGCGAGATGGCAGAGGCACCGTCTTCACCGCCGTCACCAACGCCGCAGATGGAAGAGGCACCGACGAGGCCGCCGTCACCGTCGACGATAATGACACGGAAGCGAGATGGTAGAGGACAATCGAAAATGCCTACGGGCCGACTGGTCATCACGGAGGTCAGTGACTTTGGGGTCCCTCTGCGTCCCAAGAGATCAGCGGCGAGATTCCGGACCATCTGCGGGATACTTGCAAGGGAACGGGTCCTCATCACCATACCAAGGTGGAAGGACCTGACGAAAGAAGCGAAAGACGCGCTGTGGACAGAACTTTCAGAGAAGTTCACTATTCCGTATACATGTGGCACGCGTCGCGACGGACGGCGATGCTCACGATGGGTAAATCGTGGAGGACCTTCAAGAGCATTCTTGTCACGAAGTACGTGAACACGGGTCAAACGCCCTTCGCGTAGTATGGATTCTTGACGTGGGAAGCATGGGACACCTTTGTGGCTATGAAAACGACGGCCGAATTTAAGGAGCAAAGTGCGCGCACAAAGCTCTCGGACACTAAACACTCACCCAAGACAGACTCGGCACCGTTGGGTACACGGGTAAATACGAGGAATGGGCGGCGGAGAAGGAGAACCTATTTCCTGATGTCACAGACCCGCATTCCCTAAGCTGGTTAAAAGCGAGGGCACAAGTCTCGTCTTCGGGCAGCATCTCCTTCACAAACCCGGTAGACCAGGAAGTGTCCCAACGTGTGGTAAATATGTCGAACTACTAAGTTGTTAATAAGTCCATAACTTCATAGTGCCTATAATAACGTGATGACCTCTTGCGCAGTGACTTGATCGCCTAAGCTTCCCAAGGCTCCTTCCATGCGAGCGAGGGAGAAGGATATACTATCTACGACCTTGGGAAATAAGGAGCACCGGGTCGCACACGAGGCCTTGGGGTTAACGCACCTTGGAGTCATGGATTCGCGGACGACTCATCGCGTATAGGACTAGGAAGAGATCCAAGGCGAGCACGACAACCGGTTGGTACAGATGATTACTAACCAATTTCAAGTACAGATGGCAAGATTGCGAGTCAAATGGATATACTCATGAGCGGTGATGCAAACCGCCTCGCTAATTGGAGGCGGTCCTCCTCGACGTCGGAGTAGCGCCGCGTCACAAGATAATTGTGAACATGACGACGTCCGATTACCGATAGACGACATCAAGGTAACGTACATCTATGGAATACACCAAAGATAGACCTATAGAACGCCTTAGCTAATTGCGATCGCTTTGTAGGAGCCGACGCCTGTGAGCTCCAAGTGAGGATGGATGGGTCCTTTGTATTGAGGTCACAGCAGGATGGTGTATCCATACGAGGAAGGGCAAGTCTGACGGCGGTGCCACCGGCGCGCACGATTACGCCAGGTCCAGTGGATATGGTACATGTCAATTTCCGAGCCGCCCCAATGAAGATTTGCCCAATGAAGAGATCACAACACTAGGGGATGCCGCCTCTCTTTATCCAAAGGCCCAAGAAGGACATCGCCGACCCAATGAGTGCCGCGATCCGACACGACCATTCCTCTCCAATGGGACCTCGATGACTCCACCTCATGTTTCGCCTCAGAAGGCCACCTCTTCGATTCCTGTGGAGAAGACGCCGAAGGAACAGCAAAAGTGTGCCATCGTATCGGTTCCCGAGTCATCTCACAAGAATACGCTGCCAATCGCTAAGGCCAAATTGAAATCGACGAACGTTAAGGCGCCTCCCAAGTCCAGGAAGTCCGGGAAGTCCGCAATACCCGGGAACTACATCATCGAAAAACCGTTGTGCTCCGATGCAGTATTAATGCACGCTGGATATGCTTGTTAGGCTTTGCATGCCTGGTACTTGGACAAGACCCAAAAGAAGGGGTGCGATACTGGAATCACCGTCAGATATGAGGACAAGCATTTCTTCAACGGGACGAGGTACTTCGTCGTGGGCTTCAACGACTTATTTTAACTATTCAACCTTGTTGGCCTCGACGTCTCGCTTTTACGATGTTGGACACTGTAAGTGCGTACAATCAAGTTCTACATTCATGTAATACCGATAAATATCACAACTCATTGCTTATGTATAGATACATGCTGCAAAATGTCCGGGAATGGAAAGAACCGGTGGGTTTCTCGACCCACACGTGGTATCGCTGCAAACCATCCAAGAAGACTCGCCCTTCGTAGAAATACATAACGAGGTCATTGCTTCTCTGAGATGAACATGAAGTACATAGTGGTGCCCTACAACCAGGGTAAGTGTCACTACTTGCTATACAAATTTCATTTGTACTTTATACGCAACCACGAACTTAGGTTTAATGACTATAGCGACATACATGAGTAGGTACCATCGATCCTTTTAGTTATTATACCCAAGAGGAACCATGTGATATACCTTGATTCCCTAAACCGCAACAAGCACGACTTCAAATTCTAAGAGGAATACTCGAGAGGTATGCTCATTTCCTCCTTACATAACTCTATTGTAGTCTTCATTCGTTTGAAATGGCCGAGGATAACTTTTTCGAATCATGTAGGTCGTTCATCAATTATGTTGCCAACAAAGGAATATACGATGGAAAAAGCGCCCAACTAACACACAGGATGGATTTTCGGGTACGTGCTACAACACGATAATCCTATATCATACTTCATAATAACGCGTCTCGAACCGACTATACCTATATATGTAATTCTATTTTTGCGGTCATTGAAAGAAAAAGATGATGAGTTATGTGCAATCTACGCCCGCTATCATATGCGCCTAATCCTTAGAGCTAGGAAGAAGGATCCCGAGGTTTGTCAATCTCAAATAATTATTTCCTATTTATAAATTTAAATATATATAGCTTACCACTTTACACTTAATTGGTAGCGGTGTCTTGGATTTACAATGTGATTCACTTGTTGCGGAAGAAATCAAGGACATTCGAGGAAGCTCGACCTTTATCAACACGTAAATCATTAACGACAATGGAGAGTTTCACTCCGTCGCCAACCGAGAGCATCACCCGCCGACACCTCTCAACGTAAACAATTGTAATCCAGTTGTAACTATAGCGACAATACTTGAACAAATGCGATCTTTTGTAATTTATTTTGAGTAATGATCACTTTGAGTTGTCAACAATTGATTATCTCTAATGAATCTGTTTTTGTGCATGCTTGAATCTGTGCTTGAATCTGTTTTTGTGCATGCTTGTTTTCAGAGGGCATGGCTAGCAATTCCTGAGGCTAGCCAGAAAAACAGCAATATTGTGGTCAGGGGGTATGAGCTATCACAGACGGTTTTTTGTTAAAACCGTTTGTGAAGGAAGTATCACAGACGGTTATAAAAACAAACCGTCTGTGATCCTAGAATATCACAGACGGTTTTTGTTTAGAACCGTCTGTGATAGTCACAAATCACTGACGGTTTTTAGTCCGAACTATCTGTGATACTAGCCTTCACAGACGGTTTTTTAGTAAAACCGTGTGTGATATTGCGTATCACAAACGGTTTTTTACCGTCTGTGATAATGGCCTGTTATCACAGACCAACAAACATAGACGGTTCGGAAACCATCTGTGATGACGGTTCCGAACCGTCTGTGATGTGGCTTCCTGTAGTAGTGAACCAGATATCATGAGGCAAAGGGAGAATACATGAGCAGGTCTTTCAGTTTGATCATATATGGACTGGTCGCATGGAGATATGAGCCAGTCGTAGGCTGGTCGAAACCTGGTCATAAGGACTTACGAACTGGTTGAGACCAAATATGAGCTAGTCGTATAAAGATACGAGCTGGTCATTAGTGATAAGGACCTAACCGTAGATCATATTGCATTAAGGTTCGTCCAATATAATTCGTGTGTATTCAAGAATCGTTATGTCCTGCTAGAAGCCGCTAACAACTCATGATCGGAAAGGAGTTTCCAAGTCACAGCCGATTACGCATGAACCTAACGGGTCACACAGTTAACAAGTTGGAACAAACGTATTCGGATAGGATCCGTCATTTGCACTATATAAGGAGATGCTTGAGGCTATGGGTGAGATAGACGAAGCGATACACGTGAGTTGTTCCTTCGAAACCCTAGCTGCCACCTTCCCGATAGCTCTGCCGTGCGAGTTGGTGCTAGCACACTAGCGTATGGTGTTCCTTCCTTGGACGTGTGGATACCGTAGAGCCGCTACTACGGTTGCTATTGCGCTTGAGGACGATCCACGATTTGCACAAGGAACTACGGAGGTTACTGGAGGAGACGATCGATTCGTGAGGATGCTGGACGTTCGACTACGACCACTATATCGATGTGCTCTTTGTTGGATCAGGCTGCTCCAACTCTTCTTCCGCTGCACTACGCATCTGGTGGTAACAATCTATGATCTCTTGCTTTCATGGTGTAACATCCCAAAGTTCTGTTACCAAAATAAACATATTATTTTATTGGATTTTCTAGCTGTCGAAGTTCTTTCTTGATTTTCTGTAATTTAAAAAGAGTTTTCTTTGTCTAAAATTAATTATTTAATTTCTTGGTTTTCAAAGTCAAAAAGAAAATTTATGGAGTTTTCTGGGATTTTATTGGATTTAAAGTGAAAAGTAAAATTTTAATTAATTTACGAATTTTCTCGAACTTTAAAAGCTTTTCCTTAATTATTTTAAAGCCAAAATAAATTTTGTGCAAAAACTATTACCAATTACAAGTTGGAAATATTTTATTTAAGTCCAAAATAACTCTAGAAATTTCTGTGAATTTTTATAGAATTTTTGGATTTATTTTGCTATTTTCTAAAGCTATTTTGATTTAACTGGATTAAATCAATTGATAAATCAATATAAATTCTCTACTCAGTGATTGGGCCGAATTCAGTTCAGTCCATACCCTTCGCAAGCATGCCCGGCCTACTCAGGCGCCTCACCGCACGCGCTCCTCTCTCAGCCATTGGATTTACAAGGAACGGTCCGATTTTGACGAAGCGTTCGGACGTCCGAACGTTACAATCAACGAGGACCAGTAGATCTAAATCGAACGGCTCACATGGACCTGTTACTTTCCTATTCACCGCGCGTTCGCCCAAACCGTCGTGGCCGTTGGATTATCATCGGATGGCTCACATGCAACCGTTTCTTTCCTATTGCCGCCGTCGCCGACATGTGGGATCGCCAGCCACAAGGTCATCTCCTTCCTTCCTTTCTTCTCCGCGTCCACGCTTTCCTTTCTCGCCGACCGCCACGGACGCTGATTTGAACCTTCCAAAACCGGGTAGATCTGGCCGCATCTCCCTTGATTCTGCATGCATTAACACCGCCACGTCAATCAGCTTCCGACACGGCCTCGTCCTTTCCTTTCTCTGCCCCAAACCCCCTAACTCTCGTTGGAGACCCGCTCGGGCCTTTGTGCTCTCCACGCCACCTTGGCCATGCCCGCGCCGTATATAAAGGAGCCCCGGGTGCGCCTTTCTTCACTCATTCCATTGCCGCCAACTGCCCATCTTCTCCTCCCTCTAATCGCTGTGATTTTAAGATTTTCCAGCGATCACCGAAGCCTCGATCTTCGTCTTCTCCAGTGACGACAAGCCCTCCCCGGTCGCTCCAACCTTGCCATCAGCTTTGCCTCGATGTCACCTACCTCGTGCGCACTTCATCTTCATCGAAGAACCACCAGAGTAGCTTCGCTGCCGTTAACTGAGCTTTGCCGTTGCCAAAGCTTGTCGCCGACGGCCAAAACGCCATGCACTTCCTCCACGAATGCACGCGTCAGGTCCAGCATCGCTCCCTCTTTCTTTTAAGTGCACCCACGCCCCTCGCTGTGGCGCATAGCGCCGACAAGGAGGTCACTGGAGCTTCGCCGGCCTTGTGCCTACGTGGCGTGTCCACGTCATGGCCACGTTGGAGCCACCTCGGAGCCAACTCAGCCCTAAGGGCCACGTGGCTGCCGTGTGGCGCTTATGCAACATCCATCGCATCAGTGGGACCTACTCGCTGCTGGCACCTCAAGACACATCACCGACGTCATATTTCGGATTTTCCTTTAGGGAAATAAATCAGGAAATTCGAGTACAACCAATTTAGGGTTTTATTTGAGTTTTAAACTTCCCGAAGCTTGTTCTCCTTCATACGAACTCTGATTTTGACGATTCAAATTTATAAATTCATATAAATTCAAGATCTAGCTAACTAAACTAAAATTATTTAATTTGGGGTTCATTTGTATTTTGTTTGAATTTGGCTTATTTTCGCGTATAGATTTCGACGAATTGGAAAGTCATATTTCGACGCCGTTTGAGAACAATTAATGAAGCAAGGCAAGTTACATATTTGATCCCAATATTTCAAATTATTTAAATTCTGTTTTAAAATTATTATTGCATGCTTATTTCTATTCAGTCTAAATTAAATACCTGTTTTTAAATTATAGTTATTCCTAATTTCCTTTGCACATCTAAATCTTGACATTGAGATAAACCTACCTTGTCACTCTAGATAAAACCTAGTTGATATGATAGTATGAACTAGGACCATTTGGAAAAATTATGCTTAGTGATGATTAGACCAAAAATGTTTGATTTGGGGAATTTCAGCCAAAAATCAATTATTGTTTAAATTGTATCCATAGCATTGGTGTGTTATGGAAGTTTATAAATGGCTTTGAAAAATGAAATAAAATGATGGTTTGTACTTGGGCGAAATGGTTGTTTGGATGGTGTATGTTGATGCACGGGCTCAACCTAGTCAAGGTTGAGGCCTAGGGGTTGTTTTGGAAGTCGCCCAAGTCAATTAAGGACCGGTCTTCGAGTCGCATCTTGCTAAGACACATCGTACTACCACATGTCCTGAGTATGGGGAGGGGACCTGGCCAACTAATTTTCAATGTTTCACCATGGTTGTTCCCTTCAGATGCGGTGGGTAGTCATGTTATGACCTACTTTAGTCCCACCTAGCGCAAGAGGAGGCTCAAATCTTGCGGGTTGCAGCCCAAAGGGAGCGAAACCTTAGCGAGGGGAGACTACGGTGGAATGGCGCTTTGTAAAGGCCTTGACACGTGCTCTAGACTGCTTACGTAAGGTAGTGAGCGGTGGTATCTACGGATGCCAGACAAACTAGAGAATTCATGTCATGTGGGTAAAGCTGTACAACCTCTACAGTTTGTTAAGAACTATTCGAATAGCCGTGTCCACGGTCATGACATGCTTAGCAAAGCCACTCAAAGTTAGACTTTGGTTTTGATTTCAAAATGATTTTGTAAAACAGTTTTGACATGGATGGGTGTCCATGAGAAAAGTTATGGGTTGAAGCCTCGGGTTGGTGCCCGTGTTTATGTTGGTGTTAGGTTGGTGCCTACACTAGCTTTATTAATTCAGTTAAAACTCAATTTTAGTTATTGTAAAATTTGAGCTTTTGAACTTACTATTGTATTTAAATTGTCAAATATTGCTTTTGCACAAATAACCCTATAAGCCATCCTTTGTTACATCCATACATGCATTAACTCTGTTATTGGGTGTAACTTGCGAGCACGAAAGTTGTGCTCATCATTGCTTTATGCAAATAAATTTCAGAGAAGGACTTTGCTATCGGTGTGGATCTCGACAACTAGGCCGCTACCCCAGTCGATTGCCTGTGGTAGATCATCTAGACTCCATTACTTCTTCATCTTCTGCTGTGTTTGTTTATTGTTGGCTTATAAGCCTTTCTTGTAATCAACTCTGTTGTTATTTATTAATATAATTGTGCAATTTATAGATGTTACCATATATGTTTACTGTGTGAACTAGCTACTGATCATGGGACTAGTTCAGAAATACACAGAGGATTTGGGATGTTAATCCCGGGTCCGACAGAAGTGGTATCAGAGCCATATCGACTGTAGGTTGTGACCTAGTTAGAATGGCTGTTAGCTAAAAACTTCAAAACTTATTTTATATAACAGGAAAAATAATTTGTTCTCTCCTCATCTTGGCCATCTATCTATCTTTAGCTTGTTTATAGCAATTCTTTCTTACCTAATTCTCTTTTCACCATTTTATAATATTAAATGGATCCTCTTTTCCTTGAAAATATCTATAAATGGTGAACACATTCTTTACCATTGCGTTCAAGATCACAAGGCACGAAGTTGTCAAGAGAGTTTCGTCATCATCGAAGAATGCGAATTGAAGATCGTGATGTCAGCCCAACCATATAGTTTAAGTTTGCCAAGACGCATTCTGTGTATGGAGTCATTTCACCAGTTTACGATTATCGATCGAGTAGAACATTGTACTTAATTTGTATGGTGGATTTTTTTTTGGTACGTCGTACGTAGATCTTTTGATCTTGTGTACAACACTTTCTTTATATGGGTAGATTTCTCTCCTCATTGCATTCTCTCTCACCCTTGGTACTTCTAACCTATCAAAGCACTAGGAACTTGAAGGACGAATTGGTACTTCAAAACTTCGAACAACTTAAGACCATAGACATGAAGCCAACTTGAAGATAGACTCTCTCGATCTCTCAATTCATTTGTCCTTTGAACTTCTTCTTTCTTTCTAGCCTCTCTGAATCTCGGGGACGAGATTCCTTTTAAGGGGGGTAGTTTGTAACATCCCAAAGTTCTGTTACCAAAATAAAAATAAATAAAGATATTATTTTATTGGATTTTCTGGTTGTCGAAGTTCTTTCTTGATTTTCTGTAATTTAAAAAGAGTTTTCTTTGTAAAAAAATTAATTATTTAATTTCTTTGTTTTCAAAGTCAAAAAGAAAACTTATGGAGTTTTCTCGGATTTTATTGGATTTAAAGTGAAAAGTAAAATTTAAATTAATTTCGGAATTTTCGAACTTTAAAAGCTTTTCCTAATTATTTTAAAGCCAAAATAAATTATGTGCAAAAACTAATACCAATTATAAGGTGAAAATATTTTATTTAAGTCCAAAATAACTTTAGAAATTTCTCTAAATTTTTCTAGAATTTTTGGATTTATTTGGTATTTTCTAAAGCTATTTTGATTTAACTGGATTAAATCAATTGATAAATCAATATAAATTCTCTACTCAGTGATTGGGCCGAATTCAGCTCGGCCCATTCCCTTCGCAAGCACACCCGGCCTGCTCCGGCGCCTCACCGCACGCGCTCTGTCTCAGCCATTGGATTTACAAGGAACGGTTCGATTTTGATGAAGCATTTGGACGTCCGAACGTTACAATCAACGAGGACCACTAGATCTAAATCGGACAGCTCGCATGGACCCGTTACTTTCCTATTCACCGCGTGTTCACCCAAACCATCGTGGCCGTTGGATTATCATCGGATGGCTCACAAGCAACCGTTTCTTTCCTATTGTCGCCGTCGTCGACATGTGGGACTGCCAGCCACAAGGTCACATCCTTCCTTCCTTTCTTCTCCGCATCCGCGCTTTCCTTTCTCGCTGACTGCCATGGACGCTGATTTGAACCTTCCAAAACTGGGTAGATCTGGCCGCATCTCCCTTGATTCCACGTGCATTAACACCGCCGTGTCAATCCGCCCCAACACGGCCTCTTCCTTTCCTTTCTCTGCCCCAAATCACCTAACTCTCGCCGGAGACCCGCTAGGGCCTTTGTGCTCTCCACGCCGCCTTGGCCACACCCGTGCCCTATATAAAGGAGCCCCTAGTGTGCCTTTCTTCAGTCATTACATTGCCGCCAACCGCCCATCTTCTCCTCCCTCTAATCGTCGTGATTTTAAGATTTTCCGGCGATCACCGAAGCCTCTATCTTCGTCTTCTCCGGCGACGACAAGCCCTCCCCGGCCGCTCTGACCTCGCCATCAGCTTCGCCTTGACGTCGCCTACCTCATGTGCGCTTCATCTTCATCGGAGAACCACCAGAGTAGCTTCGTCGCCATTAACCGAGCTTCGCCGCCGCCAAAGCTTGTCGCCGACGGCCAAAACGCCACGCACTTCCTCCACAAACATGCGCATCAGGTCCAGCATCGCTCCCTCTTTCATTTAAGTGTACCCACGCCCCTCGTCATGGCGCGTAGCACCGGCGAGGAGGTCACTGGAGCTTTGCCGGCCTCATGCCTACGTGGCGTGTACACGTCATGGCCACGACGGAGCCACCTCGAAGCCAACTCAGCCCTAAGGGCCACGTGGCTGCCGCGTGGCGCTTGCGTAGCCGGTCACGGCATCGTGGGGCCCACCTGCCAGTGGCACACCCGCACACTGTCACCGCTGACATCATATTTTGGATTTTCCTTTAGGAAAATAAATCAGGAAATTCAAGTAAAATCCAATTTAGGGTTTTATTTGAGTTTTAAACTTCTCGGAGATCGTTCTCCTTCATACGAACTCTAATTTCATCGATTCAAATTTATAAATTCATATAAATTCAAGATCTATCTAACTAAACCAAAATTATTTAATTTAGAGTTCATTTGAATTGTTATTTGAATTTTGTTTATTTTCGCGTATAGATTTCGACGACTTTGGAGTGTCATATTTCGACGTCGTTTGAGAACAATTAATCAAGCAAGGCAAGTTACATCTTTGATCATATTAGATCCCATTATTTCAAATTATTTAAATTCTATTTTAAAATTATTATTGCATGCTTATTTCAATTCAGTCTAATTTAAATACCTATTTTTAAATTATAG
The DNA here is from genome assembly GCA_036346405.1 of Phyllostachys edulis. Taxonomy (NCBI): domain Eukaryota; kingdom Viridiplantae; phylum Streptophyta; class Magnoliopsida; order Poales; family Poaceae; genus Phyllostachys; species Phyllostachys edulis. The sequence goes on from CM070550.1 coordinate 63,824,105, forward strand.
TTATTCCTAATTTCCGTTGTACATCCAAATCTTGACATTGAGATAAACCTACCTTGTCACTCTAGATAAAACCTAGTTGATACGATTGTATGAACTAGGACCATTTGGAAAAATTATGCTTAGTGATGCTTAGATCAAAAATGTTTGATTTGGGGAATTTCAGCTAAAAATCAATTGTTGTTTAAATTGTATCCATAGCATTGGTGTGTTATGGAAGTTTATAAATGGCTTTGAAAAATGAAATAAAATGATGGTTTGTAATTGGGCGAAATGGTTTTTTGGATGGTGCATGTTGATGCACGGGCTCAACCTAGTCAAGGTTGAGGCCCAGGGGTTGTTTCGGAAGTCGCCCAAGTCAATTAAGGACCGGTCTTCGAGCCGCATCTTGCTAAGCCACATCATACTACCACATGTCCTGAGTATGGGGAGGGGACCTGGCCAACTAATTGGCAATGTTTCACCGTGGTTGTTCCCTTCAGATGCGGTGGGTAGTCATGTTATGACCTACGTTAGTTCCACCTGGCGCAAGAGGGGGCTCAAATCCTGCGGGTTGCAGCCCAAAGGGAGCGAAACCTTAGCGAGGGGAGACTGCGGTGGAATGGCGCTTTGTAAAGGCCTTGACACGTGCTCTAGACTACTTACCTAAGGTAGTGAGCGGTGGTATCGACGGATGCCAGACAAACTAGAGAATTCATGTCATGTGGGTAAAGCTGTACAACCTCTAAAGTGTGTTAAGAACTATTCGAATAGCCGTGTCCACGGTCATGGACATGCTCAGCAAAGCCACTCAAAGTTAGACTTTGGTTTTGATTTCAAAATGATTTTGTAAAACAGTTTTGACATGGATGGGTGTCCATGAGAAAAGTTATGGGTTGAAGCCCCGGGTTGGTGCTCGTGTTTATGTTGGTGTTAGGTTGGTGCCTACACTAGCTTTATTAATTTAATTAAAACTCAATTTTAGTTATTGTAAAATTTGAGCTTTTGAACTTAGTATTGTATTTAAATCGTCAAATATTGCTTTTGCACAAATAACCCTATAAGCCATCCTTTGTTACATCCATACATGCATTAACTCTGTTATTGGGTGTAACTTGCGAGCACGAAGTTGTGCTCATCCTTGCTTTTTGCAAATAAATTTCAGAGAAGGACTTTGCTATCGGTGTGGATCTCGATGACTAGGCCGCTACCCTAGTCGATTGCCTATGGCAGATCAGCTGGACTCCACTACTTCTTCGTCTTCCGCTGTGTTTGTTTTTTGTTGGCTTGTAAGCCTTTCTTGTAATCAACTCTGTTGTTATTTATTAATATAATTGTACGATTTATGGATGTTACCATATCTGTTTACTATGTGAACTAGCTACTGATCATGGAACTAGTTCAGAAATACACAGAGGATTTGGGATGTTAATCCTGGGTCCGACGCATGGCATCCTGGTTTGCATGGTAGAATTTTTGAATTACTAGCTAGTGTAGCCTACTGTATCCCTTCAGTGGTATCAGAGCCATCCTGCATAGTTTTTATCTAGATCGATCACATATATTTGATATGTCGCAGTAGTAGATTGGATCTATTACTGGTCGAGTCTGGTAACCTGGATTGGTTCATATGGATGGAATGATCTAGGCACTAGTCGATAAGATCGATCAGGTTTTCGACGGTAGTAGATGGGTATACGACGAGGTATGAGTACCAGATGGCCTTCTGCGCTTGTTCACCACCACATTGCATGATACTCATACCGGTCAGAATTCCGCCATCGAAGTATGCTGTAGTGCGTGGTCGTGTCAAGGCTGTTATCAAACTAGTTCGGAATAGGGTTAATATGAATAATCTGATGATTTCTAAGGCTCGGTTATGTGCGGGACTGCTGTGGTCGTAGCCATGCGTTATTGGTAGTATGTGTTCATGTCGCCCGATAGAATTGGATTCTATGCATAACTTGTTTTTGTAGGGATTGATGTGAATAGTATGACCCATTGTGTATGTGATGCATGAATGGATTTCACATGGCCTGTGTGTCATGCTGTGTGATAGCCATCGAGCTACATATTATTGTATAACGGTCTACACACCGATATGAGATGCTTGATATTATCGTCTATAATTCATTACTAGCTTTTAGTTATAATTGCTTAGTAGATGAATGCGGTTGGAGACTTCAAGCATGATGGTTGGAGGACAGGAAGCATGGCGATGGAGATCGTCATGTTAAGGGCCATACTATTTCATAGTTTAATATGATTATCTGTGAATGTTTATTCCTGTCATGATTTTAATCATGTTTTTCATTAGATGTTTTAACATGGTAGAATAGTATTCCTCAAGAAAAATTAAGTTAATTCGATGCCTTTCCAATTGCTGCGCCTATCACGATTTTGATCGTTAATTGGTACATCTACCAAAGTAGGGTGCCATTAACTATCTTAATAAGATGGGGTGGGTGTCAGACACCCACATGCATAGTGTTGGTTTAACTTGACAAGGCTATTAAAATAATTTTGGGCCTTGGGGTATAATGTTGGATGCTGGGGCATAGAGATGCCGCCGAACAAACAAGAGTCATACGTGATATCATTGGTAAGAGGTTGCCTACCTAAAATCACTAGGTTTCTAGTAGTGATGCCAAAGCTTACTAGGACTTAATGATTTTTGGATCTTGAACTCACTATATGATGTTGGAGGGAAACATGGTTTAGAACATATAGTGGGGTATCTTTTATTAACTGTTGATGAAAGTTCGACAAGGTATGAATTGATCGTATAGTGATACAACCAGGTTCACACTAGTCATATAGTGATACGAGCTGGTCATAGACTGGTCGAACATAACCACCAACATGAGTGTCTAATAGAAGATCTTACATGAACATAGTGCCGAATTTTTGCATATATTTCTATTGTAGATCATGGCACCTACTACTTCTTTTGCACCTTCCTTTAATTTGCGATCTATTCTTGAGAAAGAAAAGCTGAATGGAACCAACTTTATTGACTAGTTTCGTAATCTCAGAATTGTTCTCAAACAAGAGAAAAAGGAATATGCTCAGACGGTCCCTATCCCGAGGAACCAATTGCCAATGCTAGTCGAGCTGAAAAGAATGCTTATGAAAAACATTGCACTGCCTTATGCTTGCAACCATGAAATCTGAGCTTTGGAAGGAATATGAGACCATAGACGCTTACAATATGATTGTAGGTCTGAAAGGTATGTTTCAGGATCAAGCAAGGCTAGAGAGGTTCAATACCTCCAAGGCATTGTTTTCTTGTAGGCTGTCGGAGGGCAACCCGATTATTCCTCATGTGATCAAGATGACTGATCACATTAAGAGCTTGAAAAAGCTTGGTTTTCCCCTTAGCCAAGGGTTGGCTACTAATGTGATTCTCCAATCGCTCCCTGCGAGCTTTGAGCTTGTCATATTGAATTTTCATATGAATGGCATGGATAAGTCAATGATCGAGTTGCATGGCATGCTTAAAGGTGCTGACGAGAGCATCAAAAAAAGTTCCAATCATACGATGATGGTTCAAAAGACTACCAGCTTCAAGAAGAAGGGTAAGTCGGGAAAGGGAAAGGGCAAAGGAAAGACACAAGATGAGATCGAGAGTCTCAAGGCTAGGCTTAAGAAGCTCAAGCTGGGTCCTAAGCCTGACACAGAATGTTACAATTGTCATGAGGCTGGGCATTGGAAGAGAAACTTCAAGAAGTACTTAGCAGAAATGAAAAAGAACAAAGGAAGTAAGACTTCTAGTTCAGGTATAAATGTTATAGAAATTAATCTAGCCACTTCTCCGACCAGTTCTTGGGTATTTGATACCGGATCGGTTGCTCATATTTGCAATTTGATGTAGGGACTGATAAGGAGTAGAAGCTTGGCAAGAGGAGATGTTGATCTTAGTGTGGGCAATGGAGCAAGAGTTGTTGCATTAGCTATGGTACTTTACCATTAGCCTGACCCTTAGGATTAGTTATGGAACTAAATAATTGTTATTATGTTCCAGCCTTAAGCAAAAACATTATTTATGTTTCTTGTTTAGGAGCAGAAGATTATGAGTTCAGAATAAAAAACAGTTGTTGTTCAATTTATTTTGAAGATATGCTTTATGTCCATGCTCCATTGGTGAATGGATTGTATATTTTGAATCTTGAGGATATGCCTATCTATAACATAAATGCTAAGCGACATCAACCTAATGATGTGAATCCCACTTTCATTTGGCATTGTTGTCTGGGTCATATAAATCAAAAGTGCATGATGAAGCTCCATAAAGATGGTCTTCTAAACTCATTTGATTTTGAATCATTTGAAACATGTGAATCTTGTTTACTTAGCAAGATGACAAAGGCGCCTTTCACGACCAGACGTGAGAGGGCGAGTGATCTACTGGTCGTAATATATTCGGATGTATGTGGACCAATGAGCAGTCCGACCAGAGGTAGTTTTTAGTACTTCATAACTTTTGCTGATGATTTCAGTAGATATGGCTATGTCTATTTAATGAGGCATAAGTCAGAATCCTTTGAAAATTTCAAACAATTTCATAATGAAGTGCAGAATCCACTTGGCAAGACAATCAAATGCCTATGATCTGATCATGGAGGTGAATATTTGAGTCATGAGTTTGGTGATCATCTAAAGAAGTGTGGAATTGTTCCACAATTCACTCCGCCAGGAACGCCTCAATGGAATGGGGTGTCTAAATGACACAATCGAACATTGTTGGACATGGTTCGATCAATGATGTGCCAATCTGATTTTTCATTGCAATTCTAGGGATACACTCTAGAAATAGCAGCTTTCACTTTAAATAGGGTTCCATCAAAAACTGTAGAAAAGACACCATATGAGATATGGACCGGGAAGAGTCCTAGATTGTCTTTTCTCAAGGTACGGGGTTGTGAGGTATATGTCAAACGTTTGACGTCTAATAAACTCACACTAAAGTCTGATAAGTGCTTCTTTGTGGGGTATCTTAAGGAAACTAACGGATATTATTTTTATAATCGGGTTGATAACAAAGTGTTTGTTGCTTGTAATGGTGTCTTCACTACTACAAAAAAAGCTAATACTGAATGCCTCATCACAGACAGTTGACCAAAACTGTGAGACCCTCAAATATTGGAATGTGCCGAATTATAAATTACATTTGGTAGCATAATTCTTAATTAAGGAACAAAGTAATGTCCTTAATAAAAATCATACTAGAAGCATAATCATAATAAGTAACAATCCAACATTTAGGTTCCTTGATATATGCCATGCAATAGTTCCTGTGATTAGTGACTATTAGCATATATCCTTAATCAACATTGCATCAATCACATACAAGTCATACATTCACATAATTATACATCATATTACATCTCCAATTTCGGTTGTTACACTGATGCCGGGTTGCTACAAAGACCGAAATATGAACAGATGACCTTGGGTCATCTACAAAAAAAAATAACAACGGAAACGAAAAGATAAAAACAAAACCACCAATGGCCCCATCATCCCGCAGGCTATTGCGTGGAGAATAGAACTAGCACTACTCGTTAGCGTCACCCAGATCGGCGCTAACGGGCATCTCATAAAGATATCCATCCTCACCTGCAACAAGGGGTCATAAAACCCTGAGTACGAAAGGTACTCAGCAAGACTTACACAAACTAATAAAAGAAAGTGTTTGTTAGAATCTATACAAAGGAATAGAATTTTATATGCATAAGGTTATCAACAGGAGGCTTAAATGGTTCCATTTTGCATAAAGCGATACATCTTAACCTACAGTGCTAAATTTTAACAAGGCAGTTTTAATAAAGCAATTTGGACCAAAACAGTAAGTAATTGAAAACATAAACATAAACAGTACAAGAATAAGTCACAATTTACTGTCAACCGAGCATGACACCATCATGCCGAACTTAACTCCCAAAACCCAAAAATTAGAATAATTTCTATACAGGTGACATCAATTCAAGCGTTGTCCGTAACCGTGGACACGGCTATTCGAATAGTTTTAACCCTGCAGGGGTGTACATCTTTACCCACATGACTTAGTTAGCCCGTAAGCCTCCGGAATAATAACACACTGCCTTTGGTGTGTCGGTAGTAAACTAAGATTTGGTATTTTCAACAAGTTAACATTATTGAGTTGGATGACCCATGTGAGGTTAATCCCGCTTAAACTAGACGATAGCATACATTCAACCGGGCTCACATGTTGTACCGGAATGCCGACCGATCAATTAAATGCAAACTCGTGTTAGCCACACATATTACACCGATCGGGGCCTGAAGGAACGTACACACGCGATGTAACACATCTACGCCTTACCCATCTAAGAACATCGATATCAATATAAGCTCCACATGGCATACGACACGGCCCAAGACTTAAGCATCTATGCCATATGAAATCAATACACATGTCCTTACTCTCGAAGATCCAACTCAATAATATTAACCCTTTACTTAACCAAACAATACCCATACATCGCGTGTGGAAATGCGTTGGGGCTCGAATTGGCCGTCGAGTTCACCTTAATCAATCCGCATAAGACATCCACATTTCCCAATTCTCGTGCACAAAGGCACCATCACTAGCATCCACTTGTCCAGATTTGAATTAATGGATAACAGGATTCGTACATTTCCAAATCAAATAAACTGAACAAAGATCAAATTATATAAATCATTTGTTGTTCCCAAGTCGACAAGCTAAGCTTGCCAAACTCTAACGCTCTAGGACCGCATGGCTAAGCAAAAGTGAAAATTAAATATAATAACATCACAAACTACCTTAGGTTGAGTGTATGATATAATTCAAGATAATCCACAAGTTCAGGTATAACTACCTAAGAACAGAGCACAAATAAATTTTTAGAAATTTGCATGCACAAAGTGTCACCAGATTTTAGAATTCTAAAGTTCAAAAGATTAGGTTCAACATGGTGCGAGAGGAAGCTTGCCTTGATAGTAGTATATAACCTCTTGTTCAGGTTCTTGAGGTTCAACAAAAGATTCAACAAACTCGTAAGAACCGTAATCTAAAAGAAGATAAAAGAATTTCAATGAACACAGAAAAAGCAGAGAACAGATGCATAAAAGAATGTATGATCAAAATGATAATGCATGGGTAGCAATATGCTTAGACTATATTTAATTTACTAAGGATAATAACCCATATATATTATCTATCGATACTTGCTACCTGTGTTTTTAGATTTAGAATTATAGCTACAATGTCGGGTTTTATATATCGAACAGACAAATTGCAAATACACTATTTATCTAGCTAAACTTCATATAAATGAAAGACTGAGTTAAAACTAAGTGGATTAAGGTTAGCGTTGACCTAACCAGCAATTAATACCTATTATTAGCAATTTACAACTTTAGATTTGTTCTTTGTCCAAAGTTGTCGGCTTGGACATCAATAAAAACAACAGGAGCCCTTTACCATTTTTGGATGACCAGAAAGTTGCACAATATCCAGATTTTAAAGGGAGTATAACTATCGTGAAAGCAATTAATACCGTGTCCCATTATCGCTACCCTAATAACTCGGTCCAAAGAAAGAAAAAGATGATAGACTTTGGTTGGTTCAGACCAAAAACGGTAAAAGAGTTTTATCCAGATTTGGTCTACTATGGAGGAATACCTTAACCGAAAACCCTAAATAGAATTTAAGGCTATCTGGAAGGTGGCTTATACCCTAATTCTTCATTACTAACCCTAATCAACAAATTTACGTAAAAGAACGTAATAGAACTCTTGTCGGTTTTGTTTGACAAAACCCACAGAGAAGAAAGTTTGTCTTACTGACCAAATTGGTAACTTAGATAATTATAAGAGGGACTACTAAAAGTACTAGGGTTCACTTAAGACCTAAATAAGTTAATATGCTGATAAAGAAACCTAAAGTTTTTGAAAACGATATGAAAGACCGAAAGATTAAAATACAAGTTTTTAGCTAAAACAAGATAGGAACATCATAAGATCAGATGAGTGATTCTTGTGAGCTAGTGAGGTTCTTAGGGATCTTAAAGTGACAGAAGACAAGGTATCCTTACCAGCTAGGGTTTAAGGAGGAAAAGATCAGAGTCAAACTCTTGGTCAAACAAGAAAAGATCCTCGTAGCCTTTTTCCTTGTCTTGACCAAAAGAAGAAACGATGGAATTTAGCTCCACGATCATTAGTCATTTTCTTGCTAATAAAAGAGGGAACCTAACTCACCCAGGATGAAGTTTTCTCAAGAGGGTGCTTCACTGGTCCAAGGTGACAAAGAGGAAAATCCTAATTCCAACCCTACAAGAAATGCCCAAACCACGTTAGCATGAGCTTTAGGCCTTCTTGAGGTTGAACAAGGGTAGAAGAACAAGGAGCTTCACTATGAAGGAAGATAAAGATGATGCTCCTCAGTGGTCAACAATGTCAGAGGTCCCAAGACTAATGGTTATATAGTGTATAGAATGTGTAGAGCAACCGAGATGTGTCTAGAATCCAATAGGTGGCACTAAAGGATAGAGATTAGGAGAAAATATCCTCCAAAAGATTGTTCATCACCACCATTTCGGTCACAACAATGTCCATGGTGGAAAAAAAAATAGAGAAAAATCAAAATTCTACCACTTACATGTGGGCCCCAAAGCCATGCAATGCACACAACGCCAAAACCTTTCCTCGACGCTGGGGCCCTGTGGCAAACCGGTTATGCATGCAAGACGCCTGCAAGACGCAAAAAAACCCACGCTGACATGCGGGCCCAGAAGAAATCGCGCCATGCGCACACGCGGAAACGCTCCTCGCACATCCACCGTCCGATCCTCAGCGGATCGCCACGATCGCGAGCGCTCCGGAGTGGTCCGAACGTCTCATCTCACGCGAGCCGTCCGATTGAGGTTTAACGGTCGCGATTCCAAGGAGGATCGTCGCGTCCGATCGCCCAATCGATTAGAGCTGCGATTGAACCAACGGTGGGAATCAAGGGGGAATGGAGCGGTCCGGAAGGCCCAACTAATCTGCCCGTTAAGCGAGAATGAAGGGCCGAGATGGGCGGGAGTTTTGACGCGAGGTGGACGTGGCCGAGCCGCACTGGTCTGCAGCGACTGGCCGAGCCAAGTCACAAGGTTTGAACCACCGTCCGGCTGCTAAAGATTAGACCGGGTTTAGGCCGGAGGTTTGACTAGATTCATTTAAATTTTAGAAAGATTTGACCAGCCTTTAAATATGGCAATTAAATTTGTAAAATCTGAAATTTTGCAGAATCGCTCTTCGATAATATATTCCCCAATTAAATTTTAAAATCACTGTTTCTTCTTTATAAATACATAAATAATTCATTTAAATCAACTAGGTTTCATTTAAAGACAATTATTTTTACGAGAATCAAAATAATTTCTATAAATTCAACGAAAATTATTTTTGACCATAATAATTGATCTGGTTTTCAAATAAAATATTTCCCACTATAATACCAACATTGGATGGTATTTCTTTTTGAAATTTTTATCAAGTTGGAATTTATAATTAAAATTTTGGGAAAATAGTTTGTAACATGTTACCCAATTTGTTAATCTGAACAAGAATGACATGAACAGGGCTTCATTATCAGATATTAGGGTTGGGGCTGTTACAAACCTACCTCCCTTAAGAAAATCTCGTCCCGAGATTTCTTATAATTCAAAAGTTGGACAAAGATGAAGTTGAAATGATGTTCTTTAGGAACATAAAATCAGTTGTCTTTATTTCTTTCAAAGATAGAAAGAAATTTCACATAACAACATAGTGCTGTTATTACAACTTATGTTACATTGCTTTGTTTAACCTTGCCTTTCTTGATTTAAAGACAAGTATTAAACAATAAAAAGGTGAGGGTGCTCGATCTTCATCAGATCTTCACGCTCCCAAGTGGCTTCATCTTCGGAATGATTAGCCCACTGAATTTTTAAGAACTTGACAGTGCGATTTCTGGTCCTCCGTTCCATTTCGTCGAGGATACGCACTGGTTGTTCTTGATATGAAAGGTCCGGTTGCAGATCAAGATTCTCAAATGAAGTAGCCTCGGTCGGAACACGAAGGCATTTCTTTAATTGAGAAACATGAAAGGTATCATGAACTGCCGACAACGTGTCGGGAAGTTCCAATTGATATGCCACGGCTCCTCGTTTTGCAATGATTCGGAAGGGTCCGATATAACGAGGTGCTAGCTTCCCTTTCACATGAAAGCGATGAGTACCTTTCATCGGCGACACTTTAAGATAGACAAAGTCATCTAGCTCAAAACTTAGCTCACGACGTCGATGATCGGCGTAGCTCTTCTGACGAGACTGGGCAGTTTTTAAACGGTCTCGAATCAGACGAACTTGTTCTTCGGCTTCTAAAACCAAGTCTGGGCCAAAGAATGGTCTTTCACCAGATTCTGACCAATTCAATGGAGTCCTACAAGCTCTTCCATACAAGGCTTCAAAAGGTGACATTTGAATACTTGCTTGGTAGCTATTATTGTAGGAAAACTCCACATACGGCAAAGATTTCTCCCAATTCTTGCCATATGCTAAAACACAGGCTCTCAGAAGATCTTCCATTATTTGATTCACCCTTTCAGTTTGACCACTGGTCTGAGGATGATAAGCAGTGCTGAAGGATAATTCAGTTCCCATTGCTTGATGAAGACAATTCCAAAAATGGGAAGTGAATTGAGATCCACTATGCGAAATAATAACTTTAGGAACACCGTGGAGACAAACAATCCTAGCAATATCTGACTCGCTAGTTGCTTGCCATTGAAATTGGTTCTAACAGGGAGGAAATGAGCCACTTTCGTTAGTCGATCAATTATGACCCATATGGCATCAAATCCATTCTGGGACTTGGGAAGTCCGGTAACAAAATCCATACCGATTTCTTCCCATTTCCATTGTGGAATAGGCAAAGGCTGAAGGGTACCAGCAGGTTTCAAGTGCTCGGCTTTAACCCTTTGGCATATATCACATTCAGCAACATACTGAGCAATTTGCCTTTTCATTTTGCTCCACCAAAATGTTTTCTTTAAGTCCTGGTACATCTTAGTACTGCCAGGATGTATAGAAAATTTGGAATTATGAGCCTCTTTAAGAATTAACTTTCTCAGCTGTGAATCTGAGGGTACAACCAGACGATTGCGATAGTGAATGGTACCACGAGCATCTTCAGAAAATTCATTGGCTTTACCTGTCTTCATGTTTTCTTTGATCTCTGCTACCTCAAAGATCGCTTTTACGGGCCTCGAAATCTGATCTTCGAGTGTTGATTTTATTTCCACTAAGAAGAAGAAATCCATCTTGACCATTTCGAGACTTAAGCTACCGGAAGTCGAGACATAAGCTCTTAGTCAAAGGAAGGGATGATAAGCAATTGCACTGTGACTTCTGCTAGAGCATCACCACAACATTGGCTTTGCGGGATGGTAGTGAATACCCATATCGTAGTCTTTGATCAATTCAAGCCATCTTCTTTGTCTCATATTCAGATCAACTTGAGTGAATATGTATTTGTGCTCTTATGATCGAGATAGATTTATAGCGATTGCCAAGAAGGTAATGTCGCCAAATCTTTAATGCATGGACTACGGCCGCCAATTCCAAATCATGGGTAGGATAATTCACCTCATGAGGTCGCAACTGCCTAGATGCATATGCCACAACTCGGCCCTCTTGCATAAACACACAACCAAGTCCATGACGAGATGCATCACAATAGATATCAAAATTTTATGGATATCTCGAAGAGTGAGAACAGAGCTTGAACAGAGCTTTCTCAAGAGTGAAAATCTGTTTTCACAATCCATCGACCAAAAGAATTTGTTATCTTTCTTCAAAAGCTGAGTCAGTGGTCTGGAAATCTTGGAAAAGTTTTCAATGAACCTACGGTAATATCCTGCAAGTCCAAGGAAACTTCGAATTTCAGAACATTCTTGGTCGCTTCGATCTAGTACATCTTGCACTTTGTCAGGGGTCAATGATATACCTCCTTCGGATAATACATGACCCAAAAATGCAACTTGTTTGAGCCAGAAAGCACACTTGCTAAATTTAGCATACAGCTGATGCTTGCGAAGTGTATCCAGCACAAGTCTCAAATGATGCTCGTGCTCTTTATCAGACTTGGAGTAGATAAGAATGTCGTCAATAAACACAACAACCAACTTATCCAAGAAATCCATGAATACTGAATTCATTAGATTCATGAAATAAGGTGAGCATTTGTTAGACCAAATGACATAACAAAGATACTCAGATAATCCATAACGAGTAGAGAATGCGGTTTTAGGAATATCCTCGCCTACTTTGATATGATGATAGCCCTAACGCAAATCAATCTTAGAAAAGACACGGCTCCGATTAATCGTCAAACAGATCATCAATTCGGGGCAAAGGATACTTATTCTTGATAGTAACCTCATTTAACGGACGGTAATCTACACACATCCGTAAAGTTCGGTCTTTCTTTTTGACAAAGATAGCCGGGCATCCCCAGGGTGAGGAACTCGGTCGAATGAATCCCTTGTCAAGCAATTCTCCAAGCTGTTTCTTCAATTCAAACAGCTCATTGGAAGGCATGCGATAAGGTCTTCTCAAAATGGGAGCAAGATGCAGTGGACTAGTTCAATTACTGAACTCTACTTCCGATCGGGTGGCATACAGGAAGGTCTTCGAAAGACATCCGGATATTCACACACTCTGTATCGACTCCAAAGTAGGGGTGGTGTCACTTTCAATGCACCAAGGTGAGAATGAACTGTTTTAGATTGAAAATGACCGAAAGACCATTTTATTAGTGAGGATATAGTTCGATTGGGCACAATTAATTTGGCCGAAATTTTGGGATAGCCAATTCATACCCAAAATGACATCTATCCCTTTAAAGTCTATCACAATCAAGTTTGCCCAAAAATCTACCCCTTCAATATTGATATTGACATTAAGGCAGATTTGATCAGTCGTGAATACTGACCCTGGTGAGTGAATAATATGAGGTGGTTGAAGCAGATGCATGTTTAATTGATGTTGAGTAGCAAACTGCCTACTAATAAAAGAATGGGATGCTCCAGAGTCAAATAGAACAATAGCTGAACTGAAATTAACTAGGAGCATACCAAGGATAACCTCAGGTGCCTCGGCCGCTTCTTCAGCAGTCAACTGATTCACACGGCCGCGGATAGGAACAGGATCAGGTTTGATAACTGCCTTTGGAGAAGGTGCAGGACGCACCGAAGCTGGAGATGGCTGAACAGGTGGTAATCCCTTTGCCTTAGCAAAACATTGGTTCGCAAAATGTCCCGGGCAACCACAATGATAACATATCACCCCCGGCCTAACATTGATAGCAGAAGGTGGTCTGTGTCCACTAGGTCGGGACTGTCCAGCGGGTGGAGGTGGACGAAAAGCAAACACCGGCGCCCTGGGTGGAGCTGGAACTGGTGCTCGGAAAGATTGAGGTTGCCACAGTCGCGGTCTAACTGAACGACCACTATATGGGAACTGAGTGGTCTTCTGCCGCTTCCGTGAATCTTCCAAGGCTTTACTCTTTGTTTCAGCAATTATGGCTTTGTCCACCAGGTGTTGGAAATTTCTGAAGTCTTGTATTGCCAAAGCCAGTTGCAGCTCCTCAGACAAACCATTCATAAAACGGTTTCGACGACGAGTGTCAGTCGAAACATCGTCAGGGGCATACCGAGCAAGAAAGTTAAACTCATGAAGATACTCGGTCACTGACTTTCGCCCTTGTTTGAGAGCGAGAAATTCCTGCTGCTTGAGCATCATCACTCCCTCAGAATATGGGCTTCTTGAAAAGCCTCCATGAACTCAAGCGGTAGGAGTATGACCAGTGGGTTGGATAGCCAGGTAATTATCCCACCAATTACTAGCTGGTCCAGTCAATTGGTAGCTAGCATATAAAACCTTCTCCTTTCGTAACATTGGGCAATAGTCGACTTCTTTCCAATTTCCGAAGCCCCTCTGCCTCCATTGGATCTCGAGCCGAGAACAACGGCGGGTTAGTTCGCCGAAAATCGCCGAGACTACCCCGCCCATGTTGAACTCTGCTCTACCAAGAGGTGTAGGAATAGAAGAAGTGTTGCGCATAATCTGCTCCAATATGCGCGTCGATCCATGCGGTTGCGCTCAATTTGCATGAGCACGCCCGCCATGGTGGGTGGTGGAGGAAGTTCCTCTTCTGGCGACCACCTTGTGGACCATGAGATCCGGAAGGTCGATCTGCTCTCCCCGAGTTTGGAGAACAGGGTGAAAACCTCTCCTCTTGTTGTGTTCGCGATCGAGTGGTCGGTCTGTCATCTGTTGCCATATAATGGTTAACAACATAACAAGGATACACTCGTGCTAACACATACAAGCTTTGGAGAAAGAAATTAATTAAATACTAAACCTAAGCATGCAGTATGTCATGATATGCAACCAATTAACACCAAAATAACACCAAGCTGAGTACAGAAAAAGGGCAGCATTACTTTATTAACACATTAAGTCCAATACACATGTCAACCACTACAATACCAAGTTCCAAAATACAAAAGTTAGTACCCAGCATTTATACAAAACATAGGCCAGATTATTACATAATACTACCTATTACACAACTAAGGCGAATCTCACATTCAGCCCTAAGTGTAGTCGTTCGGTTAAAATTCACCGAAACTCATTTAACATATGAGCCTGGTGAACCCGTATCTATGGGATCCCTAGGACCGATAAGGCAGTAGGGGAACCTAGCGACAAATGATGTCCACCGGGGTGTGTAGGTCGCCGAGTCGCGAGGAAATCCAGCAGACATTCGTGCCTGACGACACTGACCAAGGACTGGAACAAGCCCCGGCACCTCTGGAAGTCGCAATCCCTGTGGTACGGTGGTAGCTGGAGGGATCTCATTGTTGCCATAAAGCACGTTACGAGGAACGCGTTCGTGGCAACACCAAGCCTCAAATATTCACGTGCCTCGTGCGGCATTTACGGCGGGTTTCCCATAACTCGCACACGAGGCGGTGATAGGTTTGGTCCATGATACGGACCAACCTCGCTAGCTCAGCGTCGTATGGGTCTTCTCAAACTGAATCTCATCAAGCGTAATCACATCCGGCCTAGGGCCATGTTTGGGAAGTGTACATAGGGTGGTTGAGACACTCACAAATCATGACGAAGGAGGCCCATCATCCTCTGCCACTTCTGCCTGACCATAGACTCGGAAGTGGCACGTACGTGGATGCAGTAAGGAACACTACCCACCACCTGCCTGGCGATCACATTAATGATAGCTTGGTATTCTTCCATACCAGGACCTCGGTCTCGACGGTAGATGACATATTCGCCGACACGTGAAATTAGCACGCCACATCATATCCTCAAGTATAGTGAAACCCATCCACTTCTTGACTCGAGTCTCCTTGATCGGATACCGACCACTCATCTCTGAGAGAAGGACAAGGTAGATAAGAGACTAATCTTGAAAAATCCAACGAAAGGTGGATAAGAATTGATACTAAAAGAAGATAAGGAATAAAAGATAGCGACTTAGATCTTTAGAAATTAATTTAAGTTAAAATAATGTTACGAGACTCACTAAAGGTAACAACCATGCTAATTCTATCCTACAGTAACCGTATGCTCGATACCAACGCCAGGAGAGACCCTCAAATATTGGAATGTGCGAATTATAAATTACAATCGGTAGCATAATTCTTAATTAAGGAACAAAGTAATGTCATAATAAAAATCATACTAGAAGCATAATCATAATAAGTAACAATCCAACATTTAGGTTCCGGATATATGCCATGCAATAGTTCCTGTGATTAGTGACTATTAGCATATATCCTTAATCAACATTGCATCAATCACATACAAGTCATACATTCACATAATTATACATCATATTACATCTCCAATTTCGGTTGCTCAGCACCGGTTGCTCAAAGACCGAAATATGAACAGAATGACCTTGGGTCATCTACAAAAAAATAACAACGAAGCGAAAAGATAAAAACAAAACCACCAATGGCCCCATCATCCCAAGCAGCTATTGCGTGGAGAATAGAACTAGCACTACTCGTTAGCGTCACCCGGATCGGCGCTAACGGGCATCTCATAAAGATATCCATCCTCACCGCAACAAGGGTCATAAAACCCCGAGTACGAAAGGTACTCAAAGAAGACTTACACAAACTAATAAAAGAAAGTGTTTGTTAGAATCTATACAAAGGAATAGAATTTTATATGCATAAGGTTATCAACAGGAGGCTTAAATGGTTCCATTTTGCATAAGCGATACATCTTAACCTCAATTGCTAAATTTTAACAAAGGCGCTTTTAATAAAGCAATTTGGACCAAAACAGTAAGTAATTGAAAACATAAACATAAGCAAGACAAGAATAAGTCACAATTTCTTTATCAGCAACCGAGCATGACACCATCATGCCGAACTTAACTCCCAAAACCCAAAAATTAGAATAATTTCTATCTGGTGACATCAATTCAAGCGTTGTCATGCTCAGTGGACACGGCTATTCAATAGTTTTAACCTGCAGGGTGTACATCTTTACCCACATGACTTAGTTAGCCCGTAAGCCTCCTAATAATAACACACCGCCTTTGGTGTGTCGGTAAGATAAACTAAGATTTGGTATTTTCAACAAGTTAACATTATTGAGTTGGATGACCCATGTGAGGTTAATCCGCTTAAACGGTGATAGCATACATTCAGCCGGGCTCACATGTTGTACAGGAATGCCGACCGATCAATTAAATGCAAACTTCGTGTTAGCCACACATATTACACATGATCGGGGCCTGAAGGAACGTACACGCGATGTAACACATCTACGCCCTTACCCATCTAAGAACATCGATATCAATATAAGCTCCACATGGCATACGACACGGCCCAAGACTTAAGCATCTATGCCATATGAAATCGATACACATGTCCTTACTCTCGATCCAACTCAATAATATTAACCCTTTACTTAACCAAGCAGCGCCCATACCTCGCGTGTGGAAATGCGTTGGGGCTCGAATTGGGCCGTCAGAGTTCAGTCCTTAATCAATCCAGACAAGACATCCACATTTCCCAATTCTCGTGCACAAAGGCACCATCACTAGCATCCACTTGTCCAGATTTGAATTAATGGATAACAGGATTCAGAAGCATTTCCAAATCAAATAAACTGAACAAAGATCAAATTATATAAATCATTTGTTGTTCCCAAGTCTGACAAGCTAAGCTTGCCAAACTCTAACGTTCTAGGGACTGCATGGCTAAGCAAAAGTGAAAATTAAATATAATAACATCACAAACTACCTTAGGTTGAGTGTATGATATAATTCAAGATAATCCACAAGTTCAGGTATAACTACCTAAGAACGAGCACAAATAAATTTTAGAAATTTGCATGCACAAAGGTCACTTTGTATTTTAGAATTCTAAAGTTCAAAAGATTAGGTTCAACATGGTGCAGAGAGGAAGCTTGCCTTGATAGTAGTATATAACCTCTTGTTCAGGTTCTTGAGGTTCAACAAAAGATTCAACAAACTCAAAAGAACCAGAATCTAAAAGAAGATAAAAGAATTTCAATGAACACAGGAAAAACAGAGAACAGGATGCATAAAAGAATGTATGATCAAAATGATAATGCATGGGTAGCAATATGCTTAGACTATATTTAATTTACTAAGGATAATAACCCATATATATTATCTACTGATACTTGCTACCCAGGTTTTTAGATTTAGAATTATAGCTACAGTATCAGGTTTTATATACTGGAACAGGACAAATTGCAAATACACTATTTATCTAGCTAAACTTCATATAAATGAAAGACTGAGTTAAAACTAAGTGGATTAAGGTTAGCGTTGACCTAACCAGGCAATTAATACCTATTATTAGCAATTTACAACTTTAGATTTCTTCTTTGTCGGGTTGTCGGCTTGGACATCAATAAAAACGACACGAGCCCTTTACCATTTTGGATGACCAGAAAGTTGCACAATATCCAGATTTTAAAGGGGAGTATAACTATCAGGGAAAGCAATTAATACCGTGTCCCATTACTGCTACCCTAATAACTCGGTCCAAAGAAAGAAAAAACAGATAGACTTTGGTTGGTTCGGACCAAAAGCGGTAAAAGAGTTTTATCCAGTTTGGTCTACTATGGAGAATACCTTAACCGAAAACCCTAAATAGAATTTAAGGCTATACGGAAGGTGGCTTATACCCTAATTCTTCATTACTAACCTAATCAACAAATTTGAGAAAAAGAACGAGAATAGAACTCTTGTCGGTTTTGTTTGACAAAACCCACAGAGAAGAAAGTTTGTCTTCTTGACCAAATTGGTAACTTAGATAATTATAAGAGGGACTACTAAAAGTACTAGGGTTCACTTAAGACCTAAATAAGTTAATATCTTGATAAAGAAACCTAAAGTTTTTGAAAAGCGATATGAAAGACCGAAAGATTAAAATACAAGTTTTAGCTAAAACAAGATAGGAACATCATAAGATCGGATGAGTGATTCTTGTGAGCTAGTGAGGTTCTTAGGGATCTTAAAGTGACGAAGACAAGGTATCCTTACCACTAGGGTTTAAGGAGGAAAAGATCGAGTCAAACTCTTGGTCAAACAAGAAAAGATCCTGTAGCCTTTTTCCTTGTCTTGACCAAAAGAAGAAGCGATGGAATTTAGCTCCACGGATCATTAGTCATTTTCTTGCTAATAAAGAGGGAACCTAACTCACCCGGGATGAAGTTTTCTCAAGAGGGTGCTTCACCGGTCCAAGGTGACAAAGAGGAAAATCCTAATTCCAACCCTACAAGAAATGCCCAAACCACGTTAGCATGAGCTTTAGGCCTTCTTGAGGTTGAACAAGGGTAGAAGAACAAGGAGCTTCACTATGAAGGAAGATAAAGATGATGCTCCTCGCTGGTCAACAATGTCGAGGTCCCAAGACTAATGGTTATATAGTGTATAGAATGTGTAGAAACAGCAGAGATGTGTCTAGAATCCAATAGGTGGCACTAAAGGATAGAGATTAGGAGAAAATATCCTCCAAAAGATTGTTCATCACCACCATTTCGGTCACAACAATGTCCATGGTGGAAAAAAAAACAGAGAGAAATCAAAATTCTACCACTTACATGTGGGCCCCAAAGCCATGCAATGCACATGGCGCCAAAACCTTTCACGGCCGCGGGCCCTGTGGCAAACCGAAGCCATGCAGCACAGACGCATAAGCGCAAACAAACCCACGCTGACATGCGGGCCCAGAAGAAATCGCGCCATGCGCACACGCGGAAACGCTCCTCGCACATCCACCGTCCGATCCTCAGCGGATCGCCACGATCGCGAGCGCTCCGGAGTGGTCCGAACGTCTCATCTCACGCGAGCCGTCCGATTGAGGTTTAACGGTCGCGATTCCAAGGAGGACTGTCGCGGTCCGATCGGCCCAATCAGTTAGAGCCGTGCGATTGCGAACCAACGGTGGGAATCAAGGGGGGGGGAATGGAGCGGTCCGGAAGGCCCAACTAATCTGGCCCGTTCGCGCGAGAATGAAGGGCTGAGATGGGCGGGGAGTTTTGGACGCGCGAGGGTGGACGTGGCCGAGCCATGCACTGGTCCGGCGCCTTTGGTGAGCCAAGTCACAAGGTTTGAACCACTGTCCTGGTCGCTCTGATACTAGGCAGGGGTTTAGGCCGGGAGGTTTGACTAGATTCATTTAAATTTTAGAAAGATTTGACCAGGCCTTTAAATATGGCAATTAAATTTGTAAAATCCTGAAATTTTGCAGAACTGCTACTGGGATAATATATTCCCCAATTAAATTTTAAAATCACTGTTTCTTCTTTATAAATACATAAATAATTCATTTAAATCAACTAGGTTTCATTTAAAGACAATTATTTTTACGAGAATCAAAATAATTTCTATAAATTCAACGAAAATTATTTTTGACCATAATAATTGATCTGGTTTTCAAATAAAATATTTCCCGTCATAATACCAACATTGGATGGTATTTCTTTTGAAATTTTTATCAAGTTGGAATTTATAATTAAAATTTTGGGAAAATAGTTTGTAACATGTTACCCAATTTGTTAATCTGAGCAGTAATGACATGAGCAGGGCTTCATTCTCTGTATATTAGGTTGGGGCTGTTACAAAAACCGTCAGTATTAAATACAATCACAAACGGTTTTGGTTTAGCGGCCAAATCGTATTCTTGGTATGCTAAAACCATCTGTGAAGAAGTAATATCACAGATGGTTCATGTTGAAAACCGTCTGTGAAGTAAAATCAGAGAGTAAGGAAAATTCCAAGTCACAGACGGTTTTTAATACAAACCGTCTGTGATAAGATATATATAATAGACAGTTCTTAATACGAGCCGTCTGTGATAAGATACTTATCACAGACGGTTCGTATTACGAACCATTGGTGATATGTCATCACAGATGTTTTTTGTATGAAACCGTTTGTGATTCGCAGCGTGGGAGTTCAAAATTTTTTGAAAGCGCACGCAGGAGGCAAAATGTTTTGGAGCTATCCTTATATATTATAGCCATCCCAGCCTTGTTTTCCATCAGTCTCTCCATCTCCCCTCCCCACACCGAGCTCTAGCGACCACTCTCGATTCCCCGTCGTGGTTCAGCGAGGAGACACAACTAACGACAACGACGAGGAGGGATGCAGAGGAGCTCCTTGTCTGTCGCGGGAGGTAGACTGCCGAAAGGTATGTGTACATCCCCATAACATACATAATTTGTTGGCTGTTTGTTGTAAATAAAATTATCTTAATTTTGTGTTACCTAAGGTCGGAGCGCCGCTGGAGGTTTTCAGTCATCTCTCCTTGCCGACGAGCTTGAGTCGAACTCGATGACATGCAAGAACATCTTGTGATATCTTTGGTGAGTATGAGAGGAGCTCACAAGACCAATCCAAGAAGCTGATGAGTTCTTCAGGAGCTTCGAGGCATAGATGGTTTCTGGCTAGTTTAACTTTGTAACTTTATTCTTTTTTTCCCATTCGGAGGGGACGTTGTGAAACCATTTGGTTTCCCTTTCCTACAATGTGTTTGCCATCAGATTTTTAATTGGATTTTAGTTGTCTTGCTAGAGGTTGCATATGGAAACTACTGTCTAGCAATTGATTGGTTTGGCTCAAAATCTGATTTTTTTTTTGCAATAGAAAAAACTATCACAGACGGTTCTAAATAAGAACCGTCTGTGATAATTACTTATCACAGATGGTTCTTGTTCAGAACCGTCTATGAAAATAGACTATCACAGACGGTTCTGAACAAGAACCGTATGTGATAAGTAATTATCACAGACGGTTCTTGTTTAGAACCGTTTGTGATAGCGTTTTCACAGATGGTTCAAAAACCGTCTGTGATGACCTGATGTCATCACTGACTCATAAACTCAGACGGCTCATGAAACCGTCTGTGATGATGTTTTTGAACCGTCTGTGAAGACCTTTTCTGTAGTAGTGCTTCTTGGAGAAAGAGTTTCTTTCCAAAAGAGTCAGTGGGAACAAAGTGCAACTCAAAGAAATTTGGGAAGCATCTAAAAATGTTTCAACTCCTATTGATCCTCTATAGGATGAATAAAATATTGTTGAACCGGTAGATAAGGCATCAGCCCCATGAAGATATAAGAGGCCACGTCAATTGCCTATAAACTATGGGCATGATGTTTTATTATTGAATAATGGTGATCCTAAAACTTATGAGGAAGTGATGGTGGACCCAGACTCTGAGTCATGACTTGAAGCCATGAGATCCGAGTTAAAGTCCATGCATGATAATCAAGTTTGAAACTTGGTTGTTGCACCTCATGGTGTTAGAACCATTGAGTGCAAGTGGATTTTTAAGAGAAAGATAGATTTGGATGGAAATGTTCACATTCATAAGTCACGACTAGTTGCGAATGGTTTCAGACAAATTCAAGGTGTTGATTATGATGAAACCTTCTCTCTTGTCGCGATACTTAAGTCTATTCGGATTATGCTAGCTATTGTTGCATATTTCGATTATGAGATATGGCAAATAGATGTCAAAATGTCTTTCCTAAATGAAAACCTAAGTGAGAATGTGTACATGACATAGCCCGAGGGTTTTGTCGATCCAAAGGAAGCTAGAAAGGTATGCAAGCTTAAGAAATCCATTTATGGATTAAAGCAAGCAACTCGGAGTTGGAATATTCGTTTTGATGAAGTGGTCAAAGGGTTTGACTTCATGAAAAACGAAGAAGAACCTTGTGTTTACAAGAAGGTTAGTGGGAGCAAGCTTGTGTTTCTAATATTGTATGTAGATGACATACTACTAGTCAGAAATAACATTCCAATACTTGAATCTGTTAAAACTTCATTAAGAAATAGTTTCTCAATGAAAGATTTAGGAGATGCAACATATATTCTTGGTATAAGGATCTATAGAGATAGATCTAAAAGGCTAATTGGATTAAGCTAGGATATGTACATAGCTAAGGTGTTGAAACGGTTCAACATGCAAGATTCCAATAAAGGTTTCTTGCCCATGGCACATGGCATTAATCTTAGCCAAAGTCAGTGTCCTATGACCATTGATGAGCGAGACAAAATGAGTAGGATCCCATATGCTTCGGCTATAGGATCTATCATGTATGCCATGCTATATACACGACTAGATGTGTCGTATGCTCGAAGTGTTACGAGCAGATATTAGTCGGATCCAGGTGAAGGTCACTGGATAGCAGTCAAGAGTATCCTTATGTACTTGAGAAGGACTAAGGATGCATTACTTGTTTATGGTGGTGAGGAAAGCTGGTCATAAATGGTTACACCAATGCTTGCTTCCAAACTAACAATGATGATTTCATATCACAATTTGGGTTTGTGTTTTGTCTTAATTGAGGAGCAGTATGCTGGAAAAGTTCCAAGCAAGGAATGGTTGCTGATTCTACAACAGAGGCTGAGTACATTGCGGCTTCGAAAGCTGCAAAAGAGGTTGTATGGATAAGGAAGTTCATTTATGAACTAGGTGTGGTTTCTAGTACTTCCAGTCCAATAGATCTCTATTGTGATAATAGTTGAGCCATCACACAAGCTAAGGAGCCTAGATCGCGTCAAAAATCCAAGCACATACTTCGGCGATATCACATCATTCGTGAGATCATTGAGAGATGTGATGTGAAAATATGCAAAGTACACACAGATTTGAATATTTTTGATCCGTTGACAAAGCATCTCCCGCAACCTAAGCATGAGGCGCACACAAGAGCAATGGGTATAAGATACCTATATGATTGACTCTAGTGCAAGTGGGAGACTGTTGGTGATATGCCCTAGAGGCAATCATGGCGATGGTTGTTTCATGTCTATGTTTATGAGTTATTGAATAAGTGTTATTCTATTCCTTGAATAAATCATTGGTTATAAAGATTAACAAGTATGTGAGTTGTTGGTGAAGCTCTTTTAACTTATATGATGTCGTTCTAAAAGTATCCCTAGTCGGATGTCACTGGTCGGAACACTAATGACTTATCGACCAACATATGTATTGATTGATGACTATGTTTCACTGGTCATGGATATAGGGATATTGCATCAATAATGTGAACACATTTTAGAGAACATGGGGTTGGATTGACCCACCTTGAGACACTATTGA
Organism: Phyllostachys edulis; assembly: GCA_036346405.1. Taxonomy (NCBI): domain Eukaryota; kingdom Viridiplantae; phylum Streptophyta; class Magnoliopsida; order Poales; family Poaceae; genus Phyllostachys; species Phyllostachys edulis. The sequence goes on from CM070550.1 coordinate 63,847,788, forward strand.
GATTGTTATGATTTTATGTGTCGTCAGTTGGTCTCAAGCAATGATTGTAACATCCCAAACTTGGTTTGTGTTTCAAATGTATAAAAATGAGGATAATTTAAAACTTTTGATGCATCATGTTGTTATTTGAATTTTCTGGAAATTATTTCTTAGGTTTTGTGGGTTTTGAAAACCTATTGTTTCAATTGACTAGAAGCATAACCCTTTGAAAATTTTTAATCAAGTCTTATGATAATCTTCTGGAAATATTTTTCCTAGCTTCTAGATTATCCTAGTGACTACCCTGAAAAATTTCAAAATTTTTAGATTTTATTTGCTATTTTAAAATAGCTAGTCAAACCTGTTAGACTCTTGGTCAAAACCCTAGGATAGGACCTTGAATTATTTCTTGAGAAAAATTCAGTACATGAAAAACTCTAGAAATTTTATAAATTGTTCCTCCCGAAGTCCTTAACCTCTTGTAAAAATTTCAGAATTTGTGGAGTTGTTTTGTTAGGTCTAAAAATTCCATATCTTTCTCAGCCTATTTATTAAAAATTAGAATTCACTGTTGGACTGACCGAGCCACTTTGACTCAGCCGAACCCAACCAGCTAAGCCGGACTGACCATGCCACCCACCCCAGACCTGACCCCAACCCAGCCTGTTACCTTCGGCCTTTAACTGGTGGGCCTACATTGCTGTTCTTCGTCTCCACATCGCGGGCGCGCACTCGCCAACTCACCGTGGCCTCCGTTCACGCCCGCGTTAGCTTGTCGGCTATGCCCTTGGTTTGCGATGCTCACCAGTGGTTTCACCAAGCCTCACCCGTGGTTTCACGCACTCACCTGCCTGCGTCAACTCGGCGTCACTCCGTGGGCTGGGTGCGCCGAGCTCACCTTCGCCGGCCTCTCCTCACGTTCCTCCTCCCGGGACCCTATAAGAACTCTAGAGCTTGATCATTTCCTTCCTTTCGACACCCAAAGCAATCCTCTTCGTCCTTGTTCTCTCTTTTGGAGCTATTCAACCGAGGAGGGCAAGTCGCCATTGTCAGTCCAGGCGACACCTCTTCATCGCAAGAGTTCCAGTGTCACCCCCTCTTTCCTATCTGCGTTAGCTTACGTTCCTGAGCACAAGGATTCATTCCCCAACATTAATTTCAGTTTTTAATTGCAGGGTTTGTCGGAATTTGATTTTCTTCAAACTCGGCCGAAAGCTTCGTCATCGCCTCTAGCTCAGCCAGTGAGTTCTTGACCTAATTCCTCGCTCGAGCACTTTCTCTTGACCCCACTGATACTTCTCCTTTCTCTTGTTTCCCTCCTACTTCGTGAGGGCATCACCTCCGTGTGAAGGTCTTCATCGTCATTTCGGTTTTTCGCCGCCGGCCTCACTCCGACGAGTTCCATCCTCCCTCTCGACTCAGGTTGCTTCACTATACCCCTCTAATGCTTGTGTGTGCTATAATCGGACGAAAGCATTGCCAAAATGCTTTTTTTCGGATTGGTCGTAAGCTCCTCCGCCGCCATAGCTCGCCGCACCGCTAATCACAGTCGGTTTCATACAAAAACCATCTGTGACGACATATCATAGACGGTTCTTAATACGAACCGTCTGTGATAAGTCACAGACGGTTTGTATTAAGAACCGTCTGTGATATATATCATATCACAGACGGTTTGTATTAAACAATACCATGGCTTGGAATCACTAACACTCCAATTTTACCATGGCTTGGAATCACTAACACTCTGATTCCATAATACAGAAGGATTTAACAATATCTCATCTAAAGACATAACGAGTTCAACATTGAACCGAACAATAGCAGGAAAATAGTATGAATCCAAATAATTATAACAAAGGGATGATCAAAGATCACAAGTAGTACTTAATCAACCATAACATAGCACAAGGTATCATTCACCATCTAAATTCATTTATTACTGTTCATCAATTAACAAATGAAAGATATAAACTAAGTCATAATGTTGAACTTGAATATGGTGAATTGAATGATTAGTGCATGTCTACTCCCTCCCGATAGAGCTATCATCAATGATCACCTAAAATAAACAAACAAAACAAGAATGAGTCCGAGACTTAGCAAGTACAGTGAATACATGAACATACAACAAATATGAACATAGCACCGAATGGATATGAATGAATGGAATGAATGGATTGAATGAAATGAAAAGGGACTGCACACATGCTTATACTAGTAGAGCTAGTGACACATCTGTCGGTGTTCACATAAGCCCGCATTTAACAAAATACGAGGATCCAAATCCCGTATGAAGAACGTTTCATACGGGTGTCCCAATCTGCCCACATTGGAATGGTGGGTCTTACGTGCCCATACTGGAATTGATAGGTCTTTATAATCCACTCCCGTGGATGAAACATGAATAATGGATGCATGGAATGAAATATGAACAATGAAAGGCATCATCTCTAATCATGGAAATAACACATATGAAAGGAACATAAACATTGAATATTCTCATGTATCATAAAAAAACACAATATGAACATCAAGCATTCAGCATTCACAAATCTTAAGAACATCAAAGTACTTGCCTTCCGCGTTGGTAGGCAACGAAGGTGCCCCTAAACCCGAGCCTCTCCGCCTACACATGTAATTACTCAAAATAAGAACAACATGGCACAAGATACTACCAACAAGAATTAAATATTGGACCTATTCTGAAAACAGACAACTCAATCACAGAAACGAATCTGGACAGCAGCACGGAATAACTCATAACTATTGATCTGGGACTCGGAACGAGGTGAGCCCAGATCCTAAGGAAACTTAACGAACATAAATACAAAATCCTAGTTAATGAGATCTCCCAATTCGGCCAAATTAAAATGCTAATAGGTGGGAGAAAAAACAAGACAGATTCTGCCTAGACGAACAGAACAGCAGTAAAGAATATGTCACAACTTTTGATATACAACTCCGATTAGGGCATTCTTTAATATTCTGGAAAGTTTATAAAATTTTATACAATAACCTAGTTGGGTGAAAACCTTGAATCTGCCATTAACATAATCATAATTTAGGAGACAACTTGTCAGTTCAATCTCGTCAGGATTTCAGGATAGTGGTAAAGATCAGACCATAACTTTTGATCCGTACATCAGAATTACATGTTCTTGACGGACACGGAATGCTAAGAACATTATCTAAATATCTGCGTCTAAGAACCCAAAATCGGCCACGCAACCTACTAAACAGAATTAAAAGTCTACCGGCAGCAAAACGATCCGTCCCAATTAATCGATTTCTGAACTAATCCTCATCAAAAGTGGGGAAATCACTTCGTTACCCTTGAATATCCTTAGGAAGACGCGTATCAAATCCCCCACGAAGAACTCTCTTCTTATCCTCCTTTCTCCCCTCTTTTCCCTTCTTCTTCTTCTCTCTTCCTTGACCTTCCTCCTCGATTCTCCTTGGCGACAACAGAGGAATGGATGTCTTCTGATAATCATAAAGCTACAAAGAAAGCGGTGCTCTGATGTTAGGGTTTGCCTCCCCACCCTCTTAAGTGGTTCCCTACTTGGGCCAAAAAGCTATGGTAAAAGCAGGAGTTCTAATACACCTTGAAATTCAATTTTCATTTCTTTTCTAATTCTATTTAATTTCAGTACTAATCACTTATTTGTTTAATTTTTAAATGGGGTATTACATTCTACCCCTTAAACGGAATTAGACCTCAATTCTAACCGTCGAAATGAACACCAGAACGAATTGCCAAAGAATTGGAATTAACGAATTTAACACATACCAGTAGCGAACATGTCTGGATATTGCTCGTGCATGCGAGACTCTAGCTCCCAGGTGGCCTCTCTCTTAGTCTGATGAGACCAAAGAACCATGACATACTTGAAAGTCTTGTTCCTCAGAACCCGCTCTGACTCCTCCAGAATTTTCACTGGCCGGGACTCAAAAGTAAGATCTTGCTCAATGCTCAACGGCTTTAATGGAATTGCATGTTCTGGGTCTCTCAAATATTTCCTCAACATGGATACATGAAACACATTATGAACTCTGCGCATGGACTCAAGAAGATCCAAACAATAGGCTAATTTCCCAATTCGTGCCACGATTGGAAATGGTCCAACTTACCTCGGGCTAAGTTTCCCTTTGGTACCAAAATACACTACGCCCCTGGTAGGCGATACTCTCAAAAGAACCTCGTTCCCCACTTCGAATTCGAAATCTCGCCTTCTGACATCTGCATAGCTCTTCTGTCGGCTTTGAGCAGCTAACAAATTATTCTAACCTCTGCTACTCGCCACAATTTCTTTGAACAATCGGGACCCAAATCGCCGCTCTCCAATCGCATCCCAAAGACAACGGGATCTGCACTTCCGTCCATAAAGAACCTCAAACGGTGTAGCCCGAATGCTAGCGTGGTAACTATTGTTATAGGCGAACTCTGCCAAAGCTAGGTGGTCTTCCCAACCTCCTTCAAGACATAACACAACATCGAGCATATCCTCCGATTATACGAATTGTGCGTTGATTGACCATCTGTTTGGGGGTGAAAAGCAGTCTTGAGGCATTTTGTGTGCCCAACGCACTTTGCAAACTCTCCCAGAACTTGGAGACAAATTTGGCATCTCGATCAAAAATAATGGTTTTAGGCACCCCGTGCAACCACGCTATCTCTCGCACATAGAGAGGAGCCAAATCACTTGCTGAATTGGTTGTACGAATAGGTATGAAATGTGCAGACATACTAAACCGGTCCACTCTGACCCAAATAGCATCCTTCCCTAGCTGCGTGCGAGGTAAACCAACTACGAAATCCATGGAGATGTCATCCCATGGCCAAACTGGAACCTCCAAAGGTTGCAACAAACCTGCTGGTCGCTTATGCTCACCCGCTGGCAAACTCCACAAGATGCTACATACTGAGCGATATCGACCTTCATCCTTTTCCACCAGAAACTCTTCTTCAAGTCCTTGTACATCTTGGTCTCACCAGGATGTATGGTATACGGAGTATGATGTGCTTCCCTTAGAATTTCATTTTTAACTTTGAGCCTCTGTGGCACCTGAGGCGGACCTTTAAGCAACGCACTGAACCATCTACACCAAGTGGCCTTGCTTGTCCTCATCGAGCGCTTCCTCACTCATTTGGAGCATCTGATCATCTTTGTTGTGCTTCCCTTTTCGATCTGGAATGGCTGACTCATGAAGCAAATGAGTCTCAGTCTGGGCGGTACCCGCAAAGCAAAAGGAGATATCTATATGCTCAAAATTAGCAATAAGACAACTGAGAGTAGGAGGTGTCGCCTTGCGACTCAGGGCATCTGCTACAACATTCGCCTTGCCAGGGTGATACTAAATAGTGATATCATAGTCTTTTATCAACTCTAACCATCTCCTCTGTCTCAAGTTCAAATCTTTCTGGGTAAAGATGTATTTCAGACTCTTATGATCAGTGAATATATCACAAGATTCACTGTACAAGTTGTGGCGCCAGATCTTCAAAGCAAAAACCACTGCTGCAAGCTCTAAATCATGAGTAGGATAATTCTGTTCATGTTTCTTCAACTGCCTCGATGCATAGGCAATCACCTTGCCATCCTGCATGAGCACACAACCAAACCCAACTCTAGACGCATCTAAATAAATAGTGAAACGCTTCCCAAGCTTACGAAGAGTAAGAATTGGAGCGATCACCAACCTATCTTTCAAAGTACAGAAGCTGCGCTCACATGCATCTGACCACTGAAATTTGACACCTTTCTGTGTCAATTGAGACATCGGTCTAGCAATGGTTGAGAAACCCTCCACAAAGCACCGGTAATAGCTAGCTAAACCCAGGAAACTCCTCACTTCCATGACATTGGATGGCCTTTTCCATTCTACCACTGTCGAGATCTTGCTAGGATCAACTGAAATGCCCTCTTGATTGATTACATGGCCCAGAAACCCAACTTCATAAATCCAGAATTCACACTTCTTCAGCTTGGCATAAAATTGGTTCTCTCTTAAAGTTTCGAGAACCAACCTCAAATGCTGACCATGATCCTCTTCCGTCTTGGAATAGATCAAAATATCGTCGATGAATACCACAACAAAATCATCAAGGTATCGGTGCAACATATTGTTCATGGCTTCCATGAAAACTGCAGGAGCATTTGTTAGTCCAAAAGACATAACCTTATACTCATAATGGCCATACCTCGTAGAGAAAGCCGTCTTCTCGATATCTTGCTCCCGAACTCGAATTTGATTATAACCTGACTGAAGGTCAATCTTGGAGAATATTTTAGCTCCCTTCAGCTGATCAAAGAGATCCTCAATGTGGGGAAAAGGATATTTATTCTTCACAGTAGCTTGATTAAGAGCCCGGTAGTCCACACACATACGCCAACTGCCATCTTTCTTCTTAGTGAATAGAACAGGCGCTCCCCACGGTGAAACACTACGCCGAATCATATCTTTGGACCGCAGATTGTCCAATTGCTTCTTCAACTCCTCCTGGAAGGGTTGTGCCAAACGGTATGGAGACATTGAAATAGGTCGAGTTTCCAGAATAAGATCAATCCGAAACTCTACTTTCCGCTCTGGAGGCATCCCAGGAAGCTCCATAGGAAAAACATCAGGAAACTCATTCACCACAAGAATCTCCTCAATACGCAGTGAAGAATCAGTCTTCTCGCTGAGAGACAAAAGCAACCCAAAGGTTGAGGCCCGACATCTGGGAAATAGACTAGCCAACATGAACAAGGAATCAGACGGTGCACTGCCCTGAAACACCAGTTCTTCACTGGACAGGGCTTGCAAAGTCACCGTCTTCTATAAACAACATATCTTGGCACGGGAACTGAATAACCAGTCCATGCCCAGAATAACATCAAAAGGTGACAACTGAATTACCATAATACCACCACTCACCACCTTAGGTAAGCGGTCTAGAGCACATGACAAGGCCTTTACAATGCGCCATTCCACCGTAGTCCCCTCTCGCTAAGGTTTCACCCCCTTTGGATTGACCATCCGGCGGGTTCATAGGCCCCTCTTGCGCCAGGTGGGACTAACATAGGTCATAACATGACTACCCACCGCATATGAAGGGAACGACCATGGTGAAACATTGCAGATTAGTTGGCTAGGTCCCCTCTCCATTCTTAGGACATGTGGTAGTACGATGTGGCTTAGCAAAGGAACGCTCAGAGGCTGGTCCTTAACTGATTTGGGCGACTTCCAAAACAACCCTTGGGCCTCAACCCTAACCAGATTGAGCCCGTGCATAAACATTCACCATCCAAAACGTCCATTTCGCCCAAGTCCAAACCATCATTTTATTTCATTTTTGCAAAGTCATTTATAAACTTCCATAACACACCAATGCTATGGATACAATTTAAATAATATTTGATTTTTTGCCGAAATTCCCCTAATCAAACATTTTTGGTCTAAGCTTTGACTAAGCATAAAGTTTTTCAATCAAAAGCATCTTGTTAACACTATTGTATTAACAAGAGTTTTATCTAGGGCGACAAGGTATGATGGATTAATGTTCAAGAATTGTGAATTTCAAGGTCAGTAGGTCAACCTCCAATGTTGTATTCCTATAATCCAACTTCCAGTAATCCAATAGCCATAAATCATCTATCTCTATAATCCTACATTGTCCATCCATTCTCCAACAATATTCTACTTCTACAACCCAACATCCGATAGTAATATATCTCTATTATCCAACAGTCATGTATACCTATTATCCAACAGTCATGTAAGGCTATATTCCAATAATCATTTAGTCCTATAGTTCAATATTCAACAACCATCTACTCCTATAATCCAACATTAATATAATCCGATAATCCAATATAACCAATTCTTCCTACTAATTCCACAAAGTTTTATACAAATTGCTTGATTCAACTAATCCACCAAAGTTTAACATCATGATTTGCTAATCCTATCATCATGTAATCATATAATCCAATATCTAATAATCACATGATTCCATAATTCAATATCCATCCATCTTGTATATCTACAATCCTATATTTATTAATTATGTAATCCTATAATTCCATCTCTGATAATGCGATGCCCAATAACATATGTATCTATAATTCAATCTCAACAATAATCAAATTCTATAACCCAATGTCCAACAATCGTGTAGTTCTATCATTCATATTCGTTAATAGTCTAATATCAATAATTACCTATTTCTGTAATTCAACATTGATTAATCCGATATCCATCAACATTCTTTCTTTATCATTAAACATCTACCCACAATCTACTTTTATTATCCAAACATCAAATTCTAACTCTAGATTACATCGCAATCAGAAAGATTCTCCCTACCACCTCTCTTGACAATTATCAGCCATACAAGGGAATTGGGAATAACTATAAAGCTTAAAACGGGAATTTAAATTACTTGAATATAAATACGCATGCAATAATAATTTAAAATAAAATTTAAATAATTTAAAATACTAGGATTCAAATATTATCAAAGGTATAACTTGCCTTGCTTGATTAGTTGCTCTCAAATGGCGTCGAAATCTGACTCTCCGAAGTCATCGAATTCTATACGCGAAAAGAAGCCAAATTCAAACAAAATTCAAATGAAGATTCAAATGAACTCTAAATTAAATAATTTTAGTTTAGTTAGCTAGATCTTGAATTTATAGGAATTTAGAAATTTGAATTGACAAAATCGGAGTTCGTATGAAGAACGAACCCCAGGAAGTTTACAATTCACATAAAATGATGAAATTGGAATTTCTTGGATTTTGGAATTATTTTTGTGAAGGAAAATCTGATTAATGGCATTAGCGGCTGGTTTTCATTGACAAGTGGGCCCGGCCTTGACACGTAGGCGCTGATCTGGACAGAGGGCGCTGAGGTGGCGCTGAGTTGGTGCCACATGGCGCCACATGCCACGCCAGTGACCGGAGGAGTGGCGCTCGGGGCCCTAGGCTCGCCGGCAAACGATGGTGAGCTGGCCTCCGGCGAGGGTATCTAGAGAAAGAGGAGGCAATGGGGAGCCTAGGGCTCACCACGGCGACGAGAGGATGTGTAGGGCCGGCGACGAGGACGAAGGCGGCGGCGCTAATGGGTCAACGAGGCGGCGATGATTGAGGGGTTCTCCGGCGGAGGCGAGGCGCGCACCATGTCGGCGTTGATGCTGCGATGCCGAATATGCGGTCAAGGTCACCGGAGGACCTTGGATGGCACCGGAATCGAAGAAAAACCTCGACTCAGCTGGTGGCGCTCAACCTTGAAATCCGGGCTCTAGTGGAGGGAAGGGGCTACGAAAGGAGAGGGGACAGGATGAGGAGAGTGGTGCGCAACCAATGCTCCTCTTTATAGGCCAAAGGGAGGCCGGGAGGGGGAGATCGGCGGCCGGTTCTTACGGTGGTGATGGAGCAATCCCGATGATTGTGTGCCTGATAAAGAGGGGAATGGTCAAATTTGGGGGAGGCGGAACGCGGAGAAATGAATACGCACGGTCGTTTGAGGCAAGGAGGAGGAAATCACGGAGCAAATGGAGCTCCATGCACACGAAAATGGCGGCGGTGGGGCTTGGCTGCGTGAAGAAGAAGCAGGGAGGAAGAAAGGTGCGGTGGGCCCACGCGTAAGAGAGAGAGGAGAGGCTGACGGGTGTGGCCGGGAATGAGAGAGAGAGGGTGGAGGCTGGATGCTTGTTGGGCCAAAGACAGGCCGAAAGTGCAGGAGGAAGAACGGGCTGAGGAGGAAATCGGCCCAAATACTATTTGGAGATTTAATTAGATTTATTAATTAAAATAATTCAGTTAAATCATTTAGGCTTTAGAAAATAACAAATAGAATCCAAAAATTCTAAAAACATTCACAGAAATTCCTAGAGTTATCTTGGACTTAAATAAAATAATTCTAACTTAAAATTGGTAATAGTTTTTGCACATAATTTATTTTGGCTTTAAAATAATTAGGAAAAGCTTTTAAAAAATCCGAAAATTCTAGAAATTAAATTAAATTTTATTTTCCAATTTAAATCAAATAAAACTTTAAAACAAACTTCAATAAATTTTACTTTTGACTTTTAAAACTTCATAAATTCAAATAAAGCAATAAAACTCTTTCAAATTTCAGAAAATCCAATAAAATAATAACTTTTTTTATTTTTATTTTGGTAACAAAACTTTGGGATGTTACACACAATAAAACCTTCCCCCTACTTAACTATACAACACCCATATACCGCGTGTGATAGCACGAGTTTTGCTTGAATCATAGGTACCAAAGTTCGGTCCTTAATGGTTCGGACAAGCCAACCACATACCCAATCTCGTGCACGAAGGCACCCTCACTAGCATCCATTTGTCCAGACCTCAAAAGTCATTTCAAATGACAAATTTTAACTCACAAAATAGATACAAAGATCTAGAATAACAAGAATATAAGAAAGTGTGTTTCTCCCATAATTGTCGGGTTAATCCCGACAATCAAATTACCGTTCTAGACTCGCAGGGCTAAGCAAAGCCATACAAAAATTCACACAACCTATCTTAAGCATGTGGTACTGGAATAATTCAAGATTAACCTCAATGAATAGGATATAACAAACTACACATCACAAAAATGGCGACATAGCAAAACAAGCATGCAAGCAATTGTCATTGCACTAACTCTTCAAAAACTGGGATCAAATATGGTGCAAAAGAAAGTTCAAACGATGCTTTCCTTGATAGTAGATCAATTTCTCACTCTTAGCAGCGTAGGAGTAAATATCAATCCCTTCGGGATCTATAGAATTAATGATATCGATAAACACTGAGAAATACCTTAAAAATCAAAGTGCTAAAAAATGCATGATTTTTCTACAGTGGCTAGTGTAAGATTTTATATGAATTTAAGTGAAAGAATTATTCTTTTTGGAGTTATATTGTGAGAGTTATAGCAATTTGAATTTCAGGTTTTAATATGTTCAAGTTCATGCAATTTAATTATTTGGCCAAAATTTGTAAAGCAGTGGGGGATACAAGGATTATATAGATAAATAAAGAATATTAATACAAGTTCAAAACATTTGTGTTCATCTCATGTGGAGTTTTTATGAATTAGTTATGTATTTTTAAAGTTATCATCCTTTTGTAACACCCCAGCCAAACAAGGGCCTGGAATGCTACTAAATTAAGTAAATTTAAACATATTCAAACTAAAACATCTTACAAAAATTAATGCAGAACCTCCTTTGTATAACTAAGTATCTAGGAGGTTCAACAGATGCATACATTATTAGCAATATCTCAACATCCAATAGTTCATCAAAGCATTCATAAACAATCAATTCAGCTAAAATATAAGCAAGCATAATCAAAATTTACCGCTCTCTTTATTACAAATAATCAAATGCATTCAAGCATAACCAAGATTAATCCTTAAGCAGTTTGCTTATTATTAAGGTATGAACTAATGATAATCATCTTTAAAAGAGTGTGTGGTAGTGAGTGCATCCTTAGCAATCCTACTCCCTCCCATGCATGCCGTTCTTGCAAATGGTACCTAAAAACACAGCAAAAACAAGAGGTGAGCCCAAAGACTCAACAAATATAATAAATGGCATCAACAACATACAAACATGTAAATTAGCAATTAAACCTCTCAAACCCACATATCAACCATCTTACACACGCATGCTATGCAATATGCTCAAAAGATGATCCTCTTCCTTCTCTTTCCTTTTGCATTTTACCGGTAATGCAAAGTGCGCATCCGTCGATGCACACCCATGCTGTACTATCGGTACACGGACCATTGCCCATACTCCACGTGTATGGGGACCTAAGCCCATGCTCTTCAAGCATGGGGACCTTTAAGCCCGTCATTAACATGGCGGGGACCTCAAGTTGCTTGGTCACCACATGACCAAGTCTTCAATAAGCCAACATGATGCATATGTATGAATTTCTCAAATTAACAAACATGCATCCAAGAACAATAATGCATATGAAAATCCTTTTCATACTACAAGCTCATAAACAAAGTCATCACAACTAATGAACAACCAAATCTAACACATAACTCATATCTCCAGTAATAATGCACAATCTGGCTATGCCGTCATCACATCTCAGAGCACACAATTTCTCATAACATATACCCAGCATTGCCATTCAACAATAAAAATTATAACCATCATTATACTTACCTCAATCGTGCGAGAAACGGTGGGGCGCTAAGAGGCGCTGCCCTGGGATCACGCTCCCACCTGAACATAATGATAACCCAAACTAAGACAAGCATACTAGACCAAAAGCATAAATAAGAACACAATTGAACTCGCTAAACTCCCAAGCGTTTCCAATCTTCCAATTTCTACCGATCGATTTGGTGTTCACTGCAGACAGTCAACTTCTAAAATACATAACTTTCTTCTCAGGAGTCCAAATAAGATGTTCTAATACTTTATGGAAAGATAATTAAATTACCTAAATAAACTTAGTTGGAGAGCCCTTCTGATTCTGCAATTTACTGCCCCTACCAAGCCAATCTACAGAACATCAATTATCACATCGGGTTCTCTGGACAGTACACTAAAATTATCATAACTTTTGCTACGAAAGTCCAATTCTTACGTTCTTTAGCTTTCTGGAAAGGTTAGGAAATTACCCATCTTTTTCATTATAACTAGATCCTCTGATTTTGTATTTAAGTAATAGATTAACTCAGATTTCTACAGACTGTCAGGATGTTGACAGATTAACAGGACAGCGGCACTTAACAATTTATAACTTTCTAACTGTTAATCGGATTTGGGAGTTCTTGGTGGCCACGGAAAGCTAATGACATAACCCAACTATCTCTAAGAGGGTGGATCCCCAGATTCTGCTTCTAAAGACCTGAAATCTGTGGATCAAACTACTGGACAGAACGCAATCTAGATAACCGACTTTGCTAAAACAACTAATTAAGCATCTACTCAAGGGGAAACAGCGATTACCCTTGACGACACGATGAAGGGCCTGCTGAGAACAACGATGATCACCCGCCTACGATCTCTCCCCTTCCTCTCTTCTTCCTCCTGTTCCTTTTCTTCTTGATCAGCAGCAGGGAGCACCGACGGTGAGGAAGGGAGGCACCACCATGGAGGAGAGGGGTGTGCTACAGTAGTAGTGCTACAGTGCGGCTAGGGTTTCCCCCTTCCTTTTGTTGGTGGCCGGCCCCTCATGGGCCTCCTAGGCCAAGGCCCGAGACCCAAGTTGCCGAAGAACTGCAGAAACCCCCCTTTTTTATGTCTAATTTCTCTTTTGAACGCTTTCTTTCGTAGAATAAATTGGAGTATTATATTAAAACTCCCTCTTTCTCCTGTTCAATCGCTTTGCTAAAAGAAACATTCTCCCGATTTAATTATTCTCTCCCGATTTAATTTTTGGGGTATTACATTCTACCCTCCTCAAGCGAATTAGGCCGAATTCTATTCAAGCTCAACACCAAGAATAACCACCGCTAAAAGATTTACTAACATTACTACGAACTTTGTTGTGAATAGCTCTGGATGTTGCTCGCAAGATATGAGACTCAAATTCCCGGTGGCCTCTTTCTCGGTCTTATGGGATCACATCCCTTGACGGATTCTAACGTCTTACACCTCAACACTAGTCTTGACCTTTACAGGTACTCTCAACACACGGGACTCAAAGCTAGGATCTTACTCATTGACCAACGGCTTTAACGTAATCCCAAGCCGCGGACCTCTCAGGTACTCACTCGGCACGAGAACATACCAAATGTTGCGTAATTCAGTATGGACCGAGATGGTCGAGCGATCGCTAACTTCTAATCCTCCAGAATCGTCGAAACGCATGCAACAAGCGAGAACACACACGGAACACTTGTCTTATTTCTCAATCGATTTCTTCACCTTAACAAGGAGAAACTTAGTTAGCGAGGACGCATAACACAACTTAAACAACCTTCCTCCAAAACACTCAAATCCAAACTCGACGATTCATCAAGAAAACCTTTTCATATTCAACTAAGCACTTTGAGAATAAACACCACATAAGCCAACAGAGAATTAAACTCGAGCGCCCAAATCAAACACTTCATTTTAACTCTGAACCGGAAAGAACCACCTTGCCGATCATAAAGTCAGATCATATTGTACATGATATCCATCATAAAAACCCAACTCATACAAGAACCAATTGAGCACTTCTATACTCGAATTTTTTTTTCAGAAGTTCTTTTAAGAAATAAATCCTTTCCCAAATCATGGGCTTCCAAATCATCACACTAACTCATTCTCTTAACTGTCAATTCCAAAATGATCACCAATCGAAAGAACAACCATTTCCTTTCTTTGTCTTAACCGAAAAGAACCACACATACCAAGATGAATCAACTCAATTTATAATTGGCATCTGTCATAGAGACAAGGCTCAAATAAAAACCAGGATAATATTTCATCGTCCGAGAGTACAATCCCTTTTTTTTGTTTTCAAACTTTCTTTTAAGAATTCAACTTTCTCTTACATCATGAGATTCCAAATCATCGCATAACACACTAATTCATTTCTTTTAATTTGGCAAGCCTCAAATCTATGCTCAAACTGAACACGAAATCCACATCTAGGAAGAGAGACTTTTCCAATCCACAATAACATACTGTGATCACCTTCTCTACCAAAGGAATTACTTTGACAAATAATAATTCCCAACACACCTCAATATAGATTTCAGCTACAATCACATCACCTCAATCTTTTAAGGATAATCAACTTGAAATTCACTGCATACACCCTCATTTATTGCATCCAAAAGATCCTATCAAAGATCACCATAACTCTTAGAACCTAATAATGGGAAACTAAGATGCTAGCATAAAAATGCCAAGCCTGAATTCCACCTTTAAGAATTCCACACTAAACTTCCGGTATACTTGATTGGTAACCCTCAGATCTGATGACTAAAATTTCACACAGCTCGACAATAACCTCAGTTATTAATGTCAACATTCCTCACTCATCAAGTAACCGCCCCAAGGCGATTTATTTTACCAATCTTGGACCTCCTCTAATCCACACCAATCCAATTCAGCTACACATCCACAATATACACATTTGCAATACCCTAACTGATTGACCAAGATTCAAACAAAGAGTATTGGATCATAATTTGCCATACGTCCCACTAGTTGTAACATTAATCAATTGTATTTCATCGACAAATATTCCATTTAGTTAGAACCCTCTCCAGGTGTTATAGGTCAAAACCGAATCACTAACTACTGCTCTTCAAATAGCTTGGTTCCCAAGATTTCACCACTATCATATACTTGTCCACCACCAACGATCGGCGTTCTACACTTCATAAGACTTTGGCAACACAAATTGGTTAATTCCTTTCTCAAAAGGAAGAAACAAACAAATACAAGTTTCAACGCACAAGAAAACGTTGCTCCTCGGGTGAGTACGAGACCAAGAGAAACAATCAAATATTAATGATCTCGGAAAAAAAAACAAAATACAAGTCCGAGATGAGGCACATGTCCCACCGAAGGAACTTCCAAATCCCCATAAATCAAAATAAAACATTGCTATGGAAACCCAAGAAACTCTTAAGTCAGTAACAACGAGAAAAGTTGCAGATTATAATTCTTAACTCAACCTCAAATACTTAGGGCACACATTTTCCGTTAACAAAGAAAGCAATTTTCTTTGATTACAACATACTTGCCATCCTATGCAAGAAATGCCTTTAAAACCAAATCAAATTAATCACTTAGAAACCAAGCGAAACTTTCCATCGTCACATTGCTCAACTAATCTCATCTACTCGTAAATCATGATCTCCCAAAAAGCACGTATGCAAAACTCGAACATTTCATTTAAGCGGTATTACGAAAAGCAATCAACTTACTTCCTCTCTAGAAGAATCATTACCACTCCAACGCGTCACATTCTCTTATCGACAATCTTACTAATATCAAGAATAATTCACTCTTAACAAGCGGCGGCGAAGCTTTGGGCTTGACGGCGACGGCGCTAGGGCGGTGCTCCAGCGAAACGAAGGTGTCCCCTGGGTTCCACTTGCTCGCGCGATGCCGACGGTGTAGGCGTTGAGGCTTCGACGGCTTCGGGCTCGTCGGAATTGCTCGTCGGAGTAGGCGGCGGCGAGATTGAATCTCCGAGCTCTAGTGGCGGCTAGGGTGCGGCGCAGCCGAGGAGGCGGCTAGGGTTCGGGTGAGGGCGTCAAGGGCTGGCCTCCCCCTTAAATATGGCGGTGCGGGAGAGTCCAGAGCACGGACGCCCAAAACGGCCACGCGGTGGCGCAACAACCTCCACGACGAAATCGGAGACGAAGAACAGTAATGGGGTGGGGCCCGCTTGTCAGCGTCTGGGGCTCGGGCTAGCGCGAGTGGAAAAAGGGCGCACTGAGGTGCGTGAGTGCGGGCGAGGATCTGACCGTCAAATTCAGATCGGACGGCTCACAAACAATGTGACGTTCGGACCGCTCCAATCGGCCATCAAGATCGGGACGTCCATTTGCAATCCAACGGTTGCGATTGACTGGAGAAGAAAACACGCGGGAGGGAGAGAGAGAGGCCGATGGTGGGGTCCGCTTTGTCGATGGAAGCGGCGCATGTCTTGGCGTGAAATTTTGCAGTGTTAGGGGATAGATTAAACCCAGCAAACACAGCTCAAGAAACTCAAATGAAATAGCCTTTATTAATAGCTTATTAGCATGGTCGCAACAAATGCCTAAGGGCCTGCGGCTCATACTTACACACAGGAAAATAAAGCAAACCTAAGCACACAAACTACGCCTAAAGGCGACTCAAAAAAAATCAAGCTAAGCGACTAAACTGGAACTTAAACGAACTACTCCTCGAGAAAGCCTCCAAAGCCACGGCGGCGCTCATGCAGCCTGGTGTAGACTCTGAAGTGAGCAAGCATCCTCACTGGCCCGGTTACGATGCCACAGGGGCCAGTGCGGCTAGGCGAGCGTCTTTGAGTCTTGTACTGTTGGCTCCTCATTTGTCTGAGCTCATTGGTCCCTCTAGTCATGCAACCTCTGCTGGATCCTCTGGAATCTCCTCTGGATCCTCTTCTGGTGCTTTTGGTTCCTCTTGATCATCCTCGAGCTCATGCTGACCGTAGAGAGCTTGCTCTAAGACGGCGATCCTTTCCTCGGCTTCTTCGGGCTTCGATAGGCGCACCTCGGCTCGGTGGCGGCCATCTCCAGCGACTCCTCTGGCAACAAGGAATCGTGCAAGATGCACCACTGTGGCATTGCCTTCCTGTTAAGTGAAGCGGAAGCGTGCGATTAGCTCCCGGCGAAGACTGATGGTAGCGGAAGACGGTGTTCTGTAGTTCTCCCGCGTAGATGTGGCAGACTCGGAGTATGGCGAGCGGGGCGACTCTGGATTCCCTGCGTGAAGGTGATCCTCCGGTCTGAGATGTCCAAAGGCTGGCTGCCTCTGGTGTTCCTCCTGGCATAGACCGTCAGGCGGCAGACTAAACCACGATCTCGCCCATAGACTATGTACTCGCTGCCGCGGTACATTGGGCAGTCAAAGCCTCGAAGTGTTTGCAGCAGCTTCCACAGCTCTGCGGCAAGTCCTCCGTTCTGCGATCTCCAAAGGTCGAAGGTGCGACATCTGTCGAGCGGATAAGAGGTAGAACCAAGTTAAAACAATTGGGGAGAGGAGAAATTATAGCAATAGATGAGTCAAGAGAGATATGAGAGGAGTTAAGCAATTCATTTAGTCTTCTGGGTAAATTTTCTTTTAGAAAATAATTTGGACATAGCGGCCGATCTAGCGAGGTCTAGACATACAATCAAGATGGCTCGATACCACCTCTATCGGGACCCAAAATTACATTTGGGACCCTCGTGTTTAATGCACTAGTCGGGATCACGCTAGTGCACACCGTGTCAACAAAGGTGGATGTCGATCCACACAAGCGAATAATAGCATAAACGATAATTTGATTAATAAATAATGGTTTGACCTTACGATTGAGTTTACATTTATTTAAGCCACGCAGGCTAACAGAGAAATAAAACAGCGGAAACAAAAGCGGTAGTGGCATCCCATCAATTCACCACGGGCAATCAAGCGGGATCAAGACCTGCAATCGTGCACCTTCGATAAACTCGTCCTCAAATCTTTGGTGAAGACTCCTCCTCTTACGCTTGATTCGTCAAAACAAGCGTGAGTACACACCGTACTATAAAGCCACACCACGAAATGCAATATATACATGTTGGCATTTTACAAGGGAAAGGCATCTTGTGGTTCTTTTGCGTAAAGCATAATGTTTGCAATTGAATACTATTAATAGATTGAAAACCAATAAAACAAATAGATAACAATAATTTTAACAATTGATTTCACAAAGACACACACTGACCCTAACGGGTTATTCACATAGCTAGATGATTTAATCACATAGCTCCCTTCCCTACACGCTTTTATGAAGATCTACCCTAGTGTGAAATCCCGAGCATTGTCCATGATCATGACGCGCTATTGAATAGATTAAATTACACTCTCTGAGTTTGTACACTTTACCCACAAGATATAATTAGTGTAGCTAG
This sequence comes from Phyllostachys edulis, assembly GCA_036346405.1. Lineage (NCBI taxonomy): Eukaryota > Viridiplantae > Streptophyta > Magnoliopsida > Poales > Poaceae > Phyllostachys > Phyllostachys edulis. The sequence goes on from CM070550.1 coordinate 63,866,352, forward strand.
CACTAATCATAACAAAGCATTTCAAAAATTCATCTTACTATGCTAGGCCCGTCCCCATAACATGTGGTAAATGCAGATGGGCTCAGATTCAATGGCGCACATGGTGAGGTCCTTAATTGACCAAGGCAAGACTACCATATGCTACTATGCCACACAGATTAATTCCCATGCACACAGCTCACACAGTTCACACAGTCCACCATATCACACAGTATCCACCCCCTTGCCTCAGTCCAAATCCTTTTTACCACCCAGTTGATTTAAGTGCAACACATACCACAAAGACACATAGTACACACAGATTATTACAAGATTACATATTCACTTAGTGAGATTAATAATTGCAGTCTCACATGAATAAGTGATTCGTGGCATGGCTAAGCAACCTACTCGTACTAACCAACCCACGTTGGTGCTACAATATTTACCAACTAAATATCAACTAGGGTGACAAAGGATCAAGGCATAACAAGTACACAAGGAAGGCATAACAATTTGGAATTAACTACTACAACCAAAAGCATTTAAATAAATACTTGAATTAAGATGCAGTAATTTGAATTAAAATACTTTTATCAAACTGGGAAGCAAAATGGTCAAGGGTATAGCTTTCCTTGGAATAGGTTTAGGTCCTAGTCCTGGTCTTGGAAAGCTCCTTCTTCTTCAACTCTTCCAACAGCGTTGAAGTCTACTCGCAAACGAAGCACAAAACAAAATAAATAAATAACAGAGGCAAAACAACTCTGTCGGTGTTTTAGAACCGAACTTACGTAAAGATTGTTTGATTCGGGGGGTCTCCTAGAATGAAATCACGCAGAGAGATTGACACGAGGATTTTTATACGAGTTCGGGCCTTCTCCGGGAGAATAATAGCCCTACTCTGTGTGTGTATGGTATTGAGTGTATTACGAACAACCAGGAAAAACTAAGACTATTACGAGATGATAGTGCTTGTCTTCTGATGGCTTTGATTCGATCGCCCTTTCCTTCTCGATTGCCGTCTTTATATAGTACGTGAAGGAGCGGCGGTTTCTCCAGTGAAGCGGCGCCTCATCACATCTCGTGTGGCGCGTTGGTAGTAATCACCGGCGTATTAACTCCTCCACGTCGCCTAACACTATATACGGAGATAATGGAGCATTACGTGCTATTACTTGGCGAATAACGGCAACATGATGATATTTGAATCCCTTAATCAATTGGGCCCACTTATGCAGAGGTTTAATTGATCATAAGGTGGTCGTAGCTGACCTAGTCGTAGAAGAACCTACGACTATGAGGTAGTCGTAGCAAGACTTATGACTATGGGGTAGTCGTAGCATAACTTACGACTATGGGGGTGGTCATAGAAGAACTTACGACCACCTAGTAGGCTCTTCCCTTATAACATTTAAGGGGTATACTCAGGGACCATATGACGTCATATTTACCTATAATAAGAATTATAGATAAAAGATAAAATGAGGATTATTATATCCTCGTCATCTAGCCCCCCAGCTTCAAGTGAAAGCAACTTACTTGGTAAAGGAGTTATAGATGGTCTTACGACCACGAGAGGGTCGTAGAAAGATAGTTGAAGGAAAAACTCTTCGACATTAGTGTACTACTTTGACCAGAAGTATGCTTGGTCAAGGAAATTGCTTATGGCTATCAAATAGTCGTAGAACATTTCTACGATCACGAGGTGGTCGTAGCATGGTGATCGGAAGAAAAAACCTTTCCGATTAACATTTCCTTTGGTCAAAAAGATCTAACCAAGGAAGTAATTTCGCTTGAGGTGTAAAAGCAAACCTGATTTTCTTGAACGGACAAGTTAGGGAATTTCAAACGATTCCCGTTAGTCTGTCCGTTGGAGCGGTTCCTGAGGCGGTGGCAACCTTTGGAATGCCACGCCTCCGGCCCAAGGTACGCGGTTATAAATACTTACCGAGGGTAAGACTATGATTTATAACGAGACTGTCCGCATTGCTAAAGCAAACGCAGAGGAAGTCAAGTTATGGAAGGGGCGACATGCTGAGACCGTCGTTTCTCATAATGCAGAAATCGAGAAGTTAGATTCTCGTCTAGCAGGTAAGAAATTCTTTTACCTGTGACTATTTTATTCTCTCCTCTAGAAGTTTATTTACTCGACCAGTCTTATTCTTGTCAGAACAAGTGGTCGAAAACAAACAACTCCTCGAGGCTTCGACTCGTACACAACAGGTCATGGAGGCGATGAAGATTAATCTTCAAGACAATATCACGCTCTTGAACAATGTACTTGGTGAGCTACGTACTGAGGGAAAAGCTCCTCAAGATGATATGATGGCTGCTCACGTAAGTACAATTGGGGAACAAGTCGGGACTTTACAAGAACTGATGACCACCCTGAAGGCCAACCAAGCTGAATCGATAAAGGAGGCGGTCGAAGTTGTAGTAAGTTATGCATTGGCAAAACGTAAAGCTCATGACCCCAGCCTTAATGTTCAACCAATCGAAGCCGACTTTGACTGCCCTGAAGCAGAAGCAAGTCGTCTAATTGAAGAAATGCAATCGAGTTGGCGGAAAGTTTGGAGGAGATCTTGTTGGGCTCTCCTCTTGAGTAGTTTGTAACAAACCCGTGGGAAAAACAAGCTTTTGTTGATGTATTATATAATCCATCTTTTTCCTGCAAATCATCTTGTCGAGTAGTTAGTAACTCAAAAGATAATCAACGAATGAAAGACTAAGAAATGAAGTCAAATTAATAACTTTATCCTAGCCCCCGACTATTTGCTTAGTTTGTTTAGACAAACTAAGTAAATAGTGTTAAAAAGGGTTTCTGAAAATAGAGAGGTTTGGTTAACTTGTAGTTTTTGGTCACGATTGTCATGCACTGGTCGAAAAAGTAGTAACGAATCGACACTAGAAAGTTCCTTCTAGTGGGCAGGACCACATGCAGAGAGGAAAGTCTTTGACTAGGTGATGTCACCATCTCCGACTAGATTAATTAAATCGAGAACAGCAACTTGAGTTAAACAAACATCAAGAAGACTTCAAAAAAAATTCGTTCGCCCTTCTTTGGAGGACTCGATAAGTCTGTCCTGGTATCAAGAGTAGGAAACTGAACGATGCTAGGAAGTTCCTTCTAGTGGGCAGGACCACGTGCAGAGAGTAGAGACTTCGACTAGATGTGTTTCTTCCTCCGACTTAGTTGAGACGAATCGAATACACCAAAGGCAGCTGAATAAATCTAAAAAAGTGCACTCTACTTAGAATATTTTTCAAAAGAACTGAAGAAATAATCTAAGGTGAAAGGAGTAGGCTTTCAAAAAATATTTCGACTAAATAGAACCCAAGCTATTTGTGTTGGCGGCAAAAGTGAGTAACGAGTCAATACTAGGAAGCTCCTTCTAGTGGGTAGGACCACATGCAGAGAGGAGAGGTTTCGACTAGGTGATGTTACCTGCCTTTCGACCAGTGTAAAGGAAACTGGGTGTTTGGAATATAGTCGAAAGATTATGAAAGCACTACTCAAAAGTAAGACAATAGAGGTAGAGAGAACACAGGTCTTTATTATGCGAATGATTGGTTACACATAAAACTTGCGTGGCGGTCGATGTTCCAAGAATTCGAGAGAACACGCCGTCTTTCATTGCCAATCGTCCGACCACGGATGAGTAACCCGACCCTTTGTGTAAGGACCTTCCCACTTGGGAGAAAGTTTGTTCGATTAGACTTGGATTGGCGAGCCTCAATACCAAGTCACCTCTGACAAAAGCTGCGAGGTTGGACCTTCGATCGTAGTATCTGCGTGGGGCTTGTTGGTAGACTATTTGAGCGGATTAAGGCCTAGTTTCTCCTTTCCTCAAGTAGATTAATATCATCTGCTTTCGAAGTTGTTCTGGTTGGAGTCTTTGAATGTTTCGACTGTGTTGACCTTATCTTTAGTTCCGAGGAAGCATGGCTTCACTCAAGACTAGAAAAAATGGTGTTTCACTTGTAGCTCGATCGTAGTCGTCTGAATCGCCCATATCGGAGGGTAACTCTTGTACCCAAGCCCCGAGTGTTTGATGAGTGGTCAAGACTCGAGTCTTAATTCCTCTTATTATTTGGCCGTTTGCGTTCATTGCCCCATTACTTTGGGGATGGGCCATGTAGCATAACACAACTTGGTACCCAACTCGTCATAAAATTCACGAAATTTTATGCTCAAAATTGCTTACCATTATCTGTAATTATTCGACTTCGGTACTCCAAATCGAGTAATTACGATCTCATCATAAACCATTTTGCCACTTCGTTGTTATCGATCCGCGACAATGTTCGGCTTCAATCCATTTTGTGAGCGTATCAATAGCCACAAAAGGAACTCGAAACCTCCCGGAGCTTTGGGGAACGGTCCTAGGATATCGAGACCCCAGTGCAAAAGGCCAAGATAGAGGTATTGTTTGTAATGCCCGAATTTGGTTGGTGTATTTGCTCGCTATGAAACCGCATCGACACACTTTTAACCAACTCTTTAGCATTGTAAAGGGTTGTTGGCGATAAAACCTTGTCGAAAGGCCTTACCGACCAAATACTCAGAGGAAGCATGATTTTCACAAATGCCACCATGTATGTTGTGAAGGAGTGTTAATCCTTTGCTCTGCGGAATGCATCGCATGAGCACCCCTTGAGTACCTCGTCTATAGAGGACTCCTTCAACCAAAGTATACATTTTGGCTTTTCGGGATAAGCGATCTGCCTCGAGATCATCTTCGAGTACAGAACCCTTTTGAAGATATTCATAGATGGGTGCCATCCATGTATCCTCATATTCTAGAGAGGCTGTCTCAATAGGAGGTGTCTCTGGTTCGTTGACCAGAGACGACTTCTGGAGTTGTTCCAAGAAGACTCCTTTTGGTACTTGAGACCGAAGAAGCTATTCGAGCAAGCCGGTCTGAGAAATTATCCTTCGAGATGAATTGTGCCTTGAAACCTAAAAATGCTTTTCTAGCTTACGCACTTCCGATAAGTACCGAGACATTGTCGGGTTAGAAACCGGTACTCTTTTCTCGACTTGATTCACGACTAGTTGAGAGTCTCCTCTCATGAGTAGTCGGCGAATCGAGAGCGCTTCATTGCTTTCGTATGCCGCCTAGCAAACCTTCAGATACGCCATGTTGTTAGTGGCCCGAAAGTTTAATTGTATGACATACTTTAAGGTCTCTCCGTTAGGAGATACCAGACCACCCCACCCGAGCCACTTAAAGTGGCGACCGTCAAAGTACATCGCCCATCGGTCGTGGGAATCGTCTTGGGATCTTGAGCAGTTCAGATTTGTCCATTCGGCGACAAAGTCTCGCCAAGATCTGGATTTAACGGCCGTTCGGGACATTTAAATGGATGTCAAACTCCCCAAGTTCGACCGACCATTTTGCCATGCGTCCGCTTGTTTCCCTATTCGGAGGGTCGCTCCCAAGGGAAACTCAGACGGCACAGCTATTTTGTGCGCCTAAAAATAATGCCGCAGTTTCCTCGAAGACATGAGGAGGGCATATAGAAGCTTTTGGACCTGAGGGTAACGCTCCTTAGGCCCGTGTAAAACTTCACTCATGTAGTAAACTAGTCGTTGTACATTTTCACGTTCTACAACCAGTACTGCGCTTACTGCCTGTGGCGTGGCAGCTAGGTAAATTAAGAGCGTTTCTTCTGGCTTCGGAGAGACCAGAATAGGAGCACTCGTAAGGTACCTCTTGACATCCTCAAAGGCAGCATTTGCCTCTTTCGACCACTCAAAACCTTCGTGTTTCCTTAGAAGTTTAAAGAAAGGTAGTCCTTTTTCTCCCAGTCTTGCGATGAAACGACTTAAAGCCGCCATGCACCCAGTGAGTTTCTGAACTTCTTTCCTTGTGGTTGGAGGGCGCATTTGGAGAATGGCCTTGATCTTTTCGGGATTTGCTTCGATTCCCCGTATAGATACTAGGAATCCAAGTAACTTTCCTGAAGAGATTCCGAACACACACTTCTCAGGATTGAGTTTTAAGCGATGTTTTCTGAGGTTGTCGAATGTTTCTTGCAGGTCAGTAATATGATTAAGTCTCTTGATGCTTTTAACAACTAGATCATCAACATAGGCCTCTAGATTTCGGCCTAATTGAGATGAAAAAGTTGCTTGCATCAAGCGTTGAAAAGAAGCGCCGGTATTTTTTAGACCAAATGGCATTTTGACACAACAAAATATACCAAATGGTGTAATAAATGCGGTCTTTTCTTCATCGTCTAGACACATATTGATCTGGTGGTATCCAGAATATGCATCTAAAAAACTTAACATTTCACAACCTGCAGTAGAATCAACCAACTGATCAATACGAGGTAAAGGAAAATCGTCTTTTGGACAAGCTTTATTAAGATCAGTAAAGTCTACACACATACGCCATTTGCCGTTTGACTTTCTAACCATTACAGGGTTAGCCAACCACTCTAGGTGGTTGACCTCTCTTATAAAGCCTGCTTTAAGTAGCTTATCCAATTCTGATTTGATAGCATCTCGTCGATCAGGGGCAAATCTCCGTAATTTTTGTTTTACGGGTACTTTGTCAGGCCGTAAAGCTAGCTTGTGCTCGATCACCTCCCTGGGGACTCCGGGCATGTCGGATGCTTGCCACGCGAAGACATCTGCGTTAGCTCGGAGGAAGGCGACGAGGGCGTCTTCCTACTTGGGGTCGGAAGTATCCCGATCTGAACTGCTCGAGGGCTCCCTGCGTCAAAGGAACCTCTTTGACCTTGTCGTTCGGCTTTGGTGCGGCTTTGAGGCTTCGACTTGCTAGTCGGTGACTTTCTTCTCGAGTTGGTATTTGTCCAAGCATCTCGAGGATCGACGATCGCGGTATCGCCATCTTCTTGTCACAATGAATTGTGACTACTCCTTTGGGACCTCGACATCTTGATACATTGATATCCATAATGAGTAGCCATTAGGAATTTTGCCAAAGTTGGTCGTCCGAGTATGGCGTTATATCTTGATCGAAATCGACCACATCAAAGGAGATTTTCTCGTCTCCGAAATTACTTGGTGAACCAAATGTTAAAGGAAGAGAAACTTGGCCAATTGGTTTGGCGAAGATCGATGCGATTCCATGGAAAGAGTATCGTCGGGTCTTACCTTTGTCCCGGTACTTGCATGTCATCCAGGGCACTCGTAAACAAAATGTTTAACGAGCTGCCACCATCAACCAAAACTCGATTGACCCGACAATTGTTGATGGTGGGTTCGACCACGATTGGATATCGACCTGGTCGAGTCGAAGGAATCGGGCAGTCACCCTTCTCGAAAGAGATGGTGACTTCCGACCACTTCGGTAATTTATTGACGAGAGGAGGATCTATGGAGTTTACCTCACGTTCGGCAGCCTTAAGCTGTCTCTTTGATTCATATGCTGATGATCCCCCGAAGATGTGCTCAACGGTGTGTTGCGGATCCTGGAACGGCATCTCCTCCTCGTCATTCGATGACTTATGACCACTCGTTTGCCCTACCTGCTCGAGAGTGGGAAGTGGTCATTTGCCGTTGTAGTAGTCTTCAAGCTTTCGTTGGAAGACCCGACAGTTGCGAAGGTCATGTCCTTCCTTTTTATGGAAAGGACACCACCTAGGCTTATCATTTTTCTGATCGGGGCGCTTACTTTTGCCTCGGTCAGAGTGCAGCTTGGAGGTGCGTGGCTCTTTATCATTCACAGCCAAAACCTCCTTGGAACCGCTGGCTTGGAGTTTTTGACCCTTCGTCTTGTTCTTGGACTTTTTTGCTTTCTTATCTTTCTTCTTACCAATGTCGCCTGGCTCTCGAGAGGTATTGTCTTCTCGATCTATTGTGTTGTTCCACTCGACCGTCTCAGAGGCAGTTGCATATCGATCAGCCATCTCAAAGAGTTCAGCGACAGAAGTAGGCGGATTCAAAGCAATGTCTTCTGTTATCCTTCTACTGCGGACTCCTTGCTTGAAAGCCCTGATGACAGATGAATCAGAAACTTCCGGAATTGAGTTACGAACCTGACTAAATCGCTTGATGAATTGGCGCAAAGTCTCGTTGTCGTTCTGTCTCATCCGGTGCAAGTCGTTCTCCTTCCCGAGGCGATTGTAAGTGCCTTGGAAATTTGCCAGTAGAAGGTCGCAGAGGTGTTGCCAAGAGTAAATCGACTCGAGTGGTTGGTTCAGTAACCACGATTGAGCAGATCCTTCGAGCACAGTTGGAAGGTAATTTGCCATTACATGCTCTCCTCCTCCTACTGCTCGGACAGCTGTTGTGTAGATTTGAAGGAATTCGATAGGATTTTGGGATCCATCAAATTTCTCCATGTTCACTGGTCGAAAGCAAGGTGGCCAGCGAACAGCTCGAAGATCAGGCGAGAATGCCCGACATCCAGTAATAACTTCTTGACGCCTCCTTTGTAGAAAAGAAGGGTTGATATCATCAGATGGTCGTACTCGACGATACCCAGTAATAGGTTGACCTGACCTGTAATAGGTCTCGGCCCTACGAGGGAATACTCCTCGTAGTTCATCCGTTCTTCTTGATTCCCATGTCGGTATGGTGAGCGATCACCTCCGAGGGGTTTGTTGATCATCGATCGTTCGAAAGACATTTCTTTGAGTAGGAGATCGATCGACTTCTTGTTAAGTCCGATTCCTTTGTGGTGATATGATCGATCGACCGGTAGTCGAAGAAGTCGTATTACTCGATTTCTGAATGATCTTTGGCGAGGTGCTTCGGCTTTTCCATCGAGACCGAAGCCTTTGTGTGATCTCCTCAACGAAGAGGTCATACCCCGGCGCTCGGGCGAGCTCTCGAGTTGGATTCTCGAGCAAATCACTGATGTGCTGGAGTTCTTGAGCTTCCTCTGACCGATATTGAATGCGCCCAGGTAAACTCTTCTGGGCCGCAATCTTCCTTCGTCGAGTAGCTTCAAGATCTTCCCTATCAGACTCTTGAGACTACCTCAATGAAGTGCGAGTATGTCGAGGATTTCCTTCGTGTTCATGAAGGTGTTGGTCGTGTCTGCCATCGGTGGTGTTCTTGCCACTGCCATGAGGGGGCGTAGTGCATGATCTTCGGGGAGCGTCTCCATCTCGGTTTCTAGGAGAGTGACATTGATCTGAGGGAAGGACGAAGACCTCCTGTTGACGATTCTCACTTGCGCTCGAGGCCTCCCCACTTGAGGAGTAGTCGAAAGACACCATCTGGTGACTTGGAGTAATCCCCTCTAGGTAGGGGAACTCCGGGTTATAACCGTCTCCGTCGGCAGGTGGGATCTGCGGAGAGATGATCGAATTTGCAGGAAAAGCATGCTTGACCCCGCTCTCTCTGGCGTCATCCGGAGAGAGAGAATCACCAGATGCTGGTGAAGTCTTGGAATTGTAGCTTCCAGAACTTGCCTCACCAAGTCGGACCGCCTTAGGGGGACTCGGACATTTCAAGGTAAAACTCTCGTCGTGTTGTGAGTCCACCTGGGTGTAGTCCTAGTCAGATTGACCCTTGTCCTTTGAGAGGGTAGATTCGTCTCTTGGACGTACTGTTGTGGGGGATATGGATCCCTCCTCAACTCCATCAGTGGCATTGTCTCCTGGATCTGCGGGAAGATCATCGGAGGCAGCAGTACCATTGGATGAGTCATCACTCGGCTCGTAATCGAAACCGACATCCATGTCGACGTCTGCGTAATCTGCCAAGTCGAACCAGTTCTCCTCGTTCCATTCTCCTGCCATGAGTGCATGAGATTTGGAAAACAGAGAGTATGTTGACAAGAGATTACCGGAAGATCCCCACGGTCGGTGCCAACTATCGGTGTTTTAGAACCGAACTTACGTAAAGATTGTTTGATTCGGGGTCTCCTAGAATGAAATCACGCAGAGATTGACACGAGGATTTTTATACGAGTTCGAGCCTTCTCGGGAGAATAATAACCCTACTCCGTGTGTGTATGGTATTGAGTGTATTCGAACAACCAGGAAAAACTAAGACTATTACAGATGATAGTGCTTGTCTTCCCGATGACTGATTCGATCGCCCTTTCCTTCTTTGATTCTTTGCCTTTATATAGTGCGTGAAGGAGGCGGTTTCTCGGTGAAGCGGCACCTCATCACATCCTCGTAATCGCGACGTTGGTAGTAATCACCGGCGTATTAACTCCTCCACGTCGCCTAACAGCTATATACCAGAGATAATAGAGCATTACGTGCTATTACTTGGCAGAGTAATAGCGTATGATGACTATTTGAATCCCTTAATCAATTGGGTCCACTTGTCTATAGGTTTAATTGATCATAAGGTGGTCGTAGCTGACCTAGTCGTAGAAGAACCTACGACTATGAGGTAGTCGTAGCAAGACTTATGACTATGGGGTAGTCGTAGCATAACTTACGACTATGGGGGTGGTCGTAGAAGAACTTACGACCACCCAGTAGGCTCTTCCCTTATAACATTTAAGGGGTATACTCAGGGACCATATGACGTCATATTTACCTATAATAAGAATTATGGATAAAAGATAAAATGAGGATTATTATATCCTTGTCAAACTCCAAAAAAATAAATAAAAATCTCCGTTAGGTAGATCTTGATTTTAGACGAATTTAGAAATTTGAATGGGCTGATTTGGAGTTAGGATGCAAAAGTTATGAGGTTTGGAAGTTTGAATCTAAAGAAAAACCCTAGAAATTGAATTATACGAATTTCCCGAATTATTTCTTAAAAGAAAAACCTGGATTATTGCGCAATGCTGGCATCAACGAAGGAATTTCCGGAAAAGATAAATAAAAAGAAATTTCGACGTGTGGGACCCACATCGTGACCACAACCACGGTGGACCAAGTCCACCGAGCCTCTGAATCTGATCGGTGAGGTGGCGCACCCGTAGCACAGCTGCATCGACGCGCACCTCGTGGCTGTCACGTATGCGCCACGGAGGCGGAAACGCTGAGGTAGAGGGTGACGTGTACGGCGGCGAGGACGGCAGCGCACGGGAACCAACGCCACGGCGAACGGCGGCGTCTCACCGGCGGCGAGTAGTATCGGAGGGTAGCTGGCGTTATTGCGAACCTCAGGGTGCAGCTCCGGGTGGTCGAGGACAACTGTGGCGACCGACGGCGAGGTAGAAGCAGCGGCGAAGCTTCGGGCTCGACGACGACGGCGCTAGGGCAGTGCTCCGGCGAAACAAAGGTGTCCCCTGGGTTCCCCTTGCTGGCGCGATGTCGACGGTGTAGGCGTTGAGGCTCCGGCGGCTTCGGGCTCGTCAGAATTGCTCGTCGGAGTAGGCGGCGGCGAGATTGAATCTCCGAGCTCTAGTGGCGGCTAGGGTGCGGCGCAGGCGAGGAGGCAGCTAGGGTTTGGGTGAGGGCGTCGAGGGCTGGCCTCCCCCTTAAATATGGTGGCGCGGGAGAGTCCAGAGCACGGACGCCCAAAACGGCCGCGCGGCGGTGCAACAACCTCCGCGATGAAATCGGAGACGAAGAACAGTAACGGGGTGGGGCCCGCTTGTCAGCGTCTGGGGCTCGGGCGAGCGCGAGTGGAAAAAGGGCGCGGTGAGGTGAGGATCTGACCGTCAAATTCAGATCGGACGGCTCACAAACAATGTGACGTTCGGACCGCTCCAATCGGCCATCAAGATCGGGACGTCCATTTGCGATCCAACGGCTGCCATTGACCGGAGAAGAAAACACGCGGGAGGGAGAGAGAGAGGCTGACGGGTGGGGTCCGCCTGTCAGTGGAGCGGGCGTGCGCGTGTGGGCTACATAGTGTTGGGCTGGGGTGGGAGAGAGAGTGGGTTTAGGCCGAAGGACTGTTTGGAGATTTTAATTAGCTTTTTCTTTTAGAAAATAGCAGAAATTCCAAATGGCAATAGAAATTAGCAAATGAACTTGGAAAAATTCTAGAAAATATATCCAAGCACATAGAATCCAAATAAAATAGTTTGACCATTGTTCATGTTGACTTTAGTCACATTAAATTGTTTGGCTACTCAAAGTCCAATATTAAGCTTTTAAATTAAATTCAAATAAATCCAAATGGTGAATTTTCTCACTACAACTATTTAAAAGATTTTTAAAGCTCTAAAAATTGGGATGTTACACCGTGTGTAAGCGACACATTAGGGCGGCTAAGATAGCCATTAAAGCTAATCATTACCATTAACCATTAATGATTTTGCTACAGTGTTGGTTTGCATCTGACAACGTGCCCGCTTGCATGCCCGGCGGCTCGTCGGCGTTAGGCTTCGTGGCGGAGCCGGCCAAGGACTAGGATAGGTGCGCAATAGTGTTGCGCACCGAATGGATGTGCCGGCGACGTCTGAGGTGGCCCATAGCGGCGGCTAGCCGGAGATGGGCGACACTACAACTGCGGCAACCATGCACAGCACAAACAAGCTCCGCAGTGTTCAAAGAAGCAGGTGCCCAAGCATCTACAGGCTAGAAGATGGCTACCTGAAGGTCGGAGAGAAGAGGAGCTGGTCGGAGATGGCTGGTCGTCGTTGAGGCCCACGATGGCGGTGAGCTTTAACGTGGAGAGAAGATCCTGAGCAAAATAGAGAGGAATGAGTGGTAGTGATAGCTCACCGACCACATAAGGATGCTCTAGTAGCAAGGAATTAAGATATGGATTACCAGATCAAGGTGCGAGGTGAAAGGGTGTTCTTTGGCCGAAATGGGTCCAAGCTTCAAATCCACCAGATCCTGTAGCGCATTAGTAAAATTGATTGAGAGGTTTTAGTTGTTATGCTCTGGAACAGAATATGACATGAAAGATTGAGGACCATACTCATCGAGCACGGAGTTGGCACGGGGATGTCCTCGGGTGCGCGCTCTGGGCGTGAACCAGAGCTGAGGAAGACACGAAGATGGTCCAGAAGCTACAGGCGATCGTAAGAGCTAAGGTTAACCAACATGGATAAAGCATTGAACATAGAGAGGAGAGGAATCACGCGGTCGAAGTTTACCCGAGTAGGAAGCAAATGCAAGCTTTTTCCTTCTCAGCCCCGAGAGAAGGAATGGGGCAAATTGAGGTGGAAGAGGGGGTATTATCCCTGGGTGTTAATGGCTATGGAGCGGCGTGAAGTGAGGGAGCTCTAGGAGTGGTTGGAAGGGGCGGTGCGGTCACGGCGTGACGGAGCAAGGCAGAGCATCGCGGCCGCATGGCGAAGCAACTCTGCGTGAGCGCCAGTGCGAGGAGGGAGACGATGTTGACATCTTGGGCCCACCATGTCAGCGATGAAATGGCGCGTGCGCGTGTGGCCTAGTGCGATGATTGGGTTCCGTTAGAGCCGTTCGATCATGAATACATGGCCCAGATTCAAAGGGATGTTCGGACTGGTCTGAATAGTTGCGAGATCAGGTCCGTTGAGTCTTAATCGGATGGCTCGCATGAGGTGCAATTAGTTGATTCGACAGAGTCAGTTCACGTCGGACTTGAGCCCAAGGAACAATATCGGCTGGTTGGGTCTGAGTTGACTGAGATTTAAAATGTTTCCTCTACTTTGACCAAAGCCTTATAAATAGAAATAAATTTCCTAAAATCCTGAAATAAATAAGGGGTGTCCTTGGGAAAGTCTAGTATCCATAAAAATTATTAAACCTTACTATTCATGATATATTTTGTTCAGTTTAAATCCAAACCCGAGATAGGTTATTGGATTGTATTTGAATTTTGTGAAGGTTAAAAATATTCCCAAAAATTTGGAAAAAATTATATTAATTCATGATAATTAAAATAGTATTTGAATAAATTATTTCTAGATGATGATCATAAGGTTTTGTTCCTGCTTTTGTTTGGAGTTATAGTTTGAAGTGTAGGTTTAACACTTGTTTGAGATTTTCCAAGTGCAATAAAATATGCAATTGCTTCAAAACATGATGCATGCTGATGAGATGCAATCTAATTATCTTTTATTAACTTGGGGATGTGACAACAGATGCAAAATTGTGGGGTCTCGAGAATAGTGTCATTTTCTATTTAACTTATGAATTAAATTAATCTGACATGTGGGGCCCGTAGGTCATAGACACGATCCATGGCAAATTGCATGGACCGAGGTCCACAAGTTCGGTCCACACGGTCCACTGCATAGTGCGCTACACACTTGAGTGTGGGACCCACATGTCATTCACTGAGCTTAAACCGATTTTTTAAACCTCACGTTTCCTATTCATGAGGGTAAAGTAGTACACCCCTGTAGGGTTTAATCTATTCGAATAGCTAAGTCCTTGGTTATGGACACGTTTGGAAAGGTCTTTCGAGAGTTTGACTCAATATTTTGGAATTTAAACTTAAAACTTTATGGGTAGTTTTGAGAATGGTTTCTCGTGCTATTGTTGTGTGCTGCTGGGGTAGCCACATGTAGATGTTCTGTTGATTTCTAATGTTAATTACTCGCTATTATTTAAAGTATCAAAAATGTTTGCTCACTTGCTATTTAAATCTATTATAGTGTATTCAAATTCAAATATTGCTTTGCGCTGAAAATAAACTTTATGGCCTTCTCCATTGAATAGAGCTTGCATGTAGCTATGTATAGGCTTGGTAAAGTCTTGCGGAGTACATTCATGTATTCACTGTTTGCTTTTATTTACTAATCTGGACAGCAAGTATTGAGATCAATTCAGGTAAGAAAAGATGTGCAAGAAACGTCGATTTGCTAAGGTTTTAACCCCAGTCGGTTGCCCTGTGGGTTATGGCAAGCCATTGGGATTCCAATTCTGGTTATTTTATGATTTTATTTTAGTTCATTTATTGTTTTCCACTGCGTACTTGATATTTTATCTTACGATATTGTGATAACTTGTGTATGGTTTGATACTAATTGTAAAGGTGTATGTGTACCGCTCCTGGGAGGTACATAATATACCAAGAGCGGGGAAATTTAATTTTTGATGCTAGGGCCAATTGGTGGGTTAAGCATTTCAAGTTAAATCACCCGGCGGCTCTCACAAGTTTTGTTATCAGAGCCATGCTAATTGTAGGTTAAAGCCATAGCAATGGACGTTATTAGGAGTTTGGTTGCAAAGAGTATTTTCAAACTAGCAAAAGGTTTGGCAAAAATGCAAGTGATATAATTCTTTTCTTTCTTACCCATCCTAGCCTCTGATTCTTACCTCATATTCATTTGATTTGTGAAAAATCATTTGTCCATTACTCATCTCCCTTTTCCAACAATAGAAACACTAAGTAGTCACCAGCGAAGAGCATCGACGAATGGACGAGAAGACGATGCCTTGCTATGATATTAGGATTAAATTAGGGTTTATTCTTAGAATGTATACACCCATATGATATTACCTAGCTTGTAGACGCTGGATTTTGTGAATATTTGCTCTCTTTTGTTCCAAATAGTTGCGCATCACCCACGGGTAGCATGTATATTAACTATATCGAAAAACTAACTGTGGTTTGCTTGTATCTCATTTTGGTGATTCTGGAATGATTAGTACATGCTAGGGTTAAGATGTATACCCGCGATTCACTTACTCACCTTATGCTCATTCTTTCCTCACTCTATCCTTTCTGCATCAAAATATTTAAGGGGGGTAGAAGATACCTCAGAGTATGTATTAAGTATTTTGATTCTTATACTTTGATCATGCATATAGATTCTAGATTAACTCAAGCATATCATGATACTTAAGTTGTCAACAAGAACCACAACTAAAAAGGTTAAGTATAGCTCAAGAAGCATGATTAGTAAATCATCTTGGTAATTAAAGTATGAAAATGACTAGCATCTAGAAGTATACCTTGAAATTGTCTTTAATTTGTGTCATCTAAAAATTGTTAGCTAAATTGGAATTTAACAACTTGCCATGCTTATTTAGATGCCTTTCATGAATCTAAAATTTGGAGAACATGCAGGTGGGACTCATGGAATGCATGTATAAAATTGAGTAAATAATTTTGTGAGGTCACTTGTGGATTTAGACTGTAGGTATGTCCTAATCAATATGTTGGTAGGACTGTGAGTAAGATTCCAGTTTAGTGTGATATAGTTAGAAATGAAACTGAAGTTATTATGGATTTTGGTGGATACTTGTGATGATAATTTGAGAGTTGTGAAGTTGTAATTGAGTATATAACCAGATTGTAGGTGATTAAATAATCATGTATTATATGACTATGAGGATTGAATAGGAGATTTATCTTTGTGGGAATAGTTGTCCTAAGGACGGTATAATAAGATCAATTAGGGATGATTAATTGTGGTGGTTGGATTTAGATGATACTTGGGGATCAGTAGATTTTTGGAAGACATCGAGTTAATATTATTGAATTGGACTAAGATAATTATTGTGGATAACTTGATTTGGATGAGGTTAGTAATTCAGATTATTTCGGTTATAACTGGATTACAATCACCTTGGATGGATGATCTTCTTGATGATTTAATTCCCTAGGATGGAGTTGACTGCGGATAAGGGAGGTATATTTTTAACCTAGGATGATTGTGTTGATTTTGGTAGTTAATTAGATCCTAGAGTAAGGATGAGTGGATTAGACCTTAAGAGATTAATTGGTATATTTGATGGATTGATTATTGCAAGTGGATTAATCATATTGACAAAAGGGATTGAAAAGCAGAAATATAGAGACATTGCTTGAAGATGCAATTGGATCTTACATAGGTATACCCACTCTTAAGAATTGAAATTATTGTGAGGAAACTTGCTGGGAACAACAAATATTTGATAAATGGTTAATAGTATATGTCAATTGGTGGATTATAGACAGTGAAATACAGATCTTTAATGCTCATGATTTGGAAGTTATATGGAAGTTACCCTATGATAGCAATTTAGAAAACAAGTGTAATGGAATATGTGAGCATTTACACTCTCACTAATCCAACCTAAATTTGTCATAAAATTGAAGTCATATATACATCCTTGTAACATCCCAAAGTTTTGTTACCAAAATAAAAATAAATAAAGTTATTATTTTATTGGATTTTCTCAAATTCAAAAAGAGTTTTATTGCTTTATTTGAATTTCTGAAGTTTTAAAAGTCAAAAATAAAATTTATTAGAGTCTTTGAAGTTTGCTTGGATTTAAATTGAAAAATAAAAATTTAATTAATTTCTAGAATTTTCTCGAATTTTAAAAGTTTTTCCTTAATTATTTTAAAGCTAAAATAAATTTAATTGCAAAAATTATTAGCAAATAATAGTTGGAAATATTTTATTTAAGTCTAGAATAAATAAGGAATTTATGTGAATTTTTTCATATTTTGTTGGGTTTTATTTGCTATTTTCTAAAGCCTCTTTTAATTATCAGGATTAAATCAATTGGAAAATCAAAAGAAAACCTCAAACAGTGTTTGGGCCGAATCCGGTTCGGCCCATCTCCCTTCATGCGTGCACATGGCCATGTCGGCCCAGCTTTCCCCGCGCGCCTCCTCGATCCATCGCGACTATGGGATCGTGATCGAACGATCGCAACCTGCTCCGCTTCTTTCCTTTCTTTTTCTCCCGCCGACAAGTGGGGCCACCGTCTACAGTGCGTCCCCTACCTTCCTTTTTCGTTGGTCGCGTCCGCCATTGATGCTAATTCGAACCTTCCAAAACCCGGTGCAATCCTCATTAAATCCCAGCGTTTTTAAGCGCTTTGAATTCACTGTGTCAAATCGCGTCGATCATGGCCATTCCCTTCCATCTCCGGCCCCCAATCCCCCTAATTCTGCCTCGGACCCAGTGGAGAGCTTCGTAAAATCCACGCCACCTCGAGCTCACCCGCGCCCTATAAATAGGAGCTCCGGGACCGCCTTTCTCATCTCATCCCAATGACACTATCACCTAGCCCCTCTCGCCCCATAGCGCCTGAATTTTGAAGTTTATCGCCGGTGCCCGAAGCTTCTTCAAGCTTCGATTTCATCGCCGACGAGCTCGCTCCGCCTCCTTCATTCTCACCTCCAGCTTCGCGACATCACCATGAACATGGTGCGCCCAACCATTCATCCCAAGGATCATCGGAGCATCTCCTTCGTCGATGACCCCGCACCGCTGCCGCTAAAGACCTCGCCGCCGGCCACCTCTTCACACTCTGTCGCCATGAGGTAGTGCAACAAGTTCCCCATCGCATCATCTTCGCTTTGCGCGCTTCCATTTAACTCGCCGTGGCACCATGCGCCAGCGAGCCCGAGCCCTAGCTCCGCTGCTATCGAGCTAGCGTGAAGACTTCGGGTGGTCCTAGAGACCTCTGGGTGGTCCTGAAAGACCTCCTAGGGTGGTCGTGGCATGTGTGCCGAAGCACCCATACGCACCACCCTCTTCGCACTGTGCTGTGAACTGGGTCTGCGGTGGACCCTTGACCATCCGTGGGCGTGGTCCATTGACCACGGGCCCACCTGTCAGCTACTCATAATTTTCAGTTTAAAAACAAATCGGCCGAAAATTCAATTTCTATGGGCTGACGTCATAAACCGGATTTTCCTTTAGGAAAATAAATTGGTAAATTCTTTTAAATCTAAATTAGGGTTTAAAACTTCCAGGAGCTTGTATTTCTTCATACGGACTCTGATTTTATCGATTCAAATTTCTAAATTCATATAAATTCAAGATCTAGCTAACTAAACTAAAATTATTTAATTTGGACCTTATTTGAATTTTGTTTTAAATTTATAGATATGCCTAGATCCTTTGTATGGCCAATGTTGATATTTGAATCGAATATATTATCACCCTAGATAAAACCTAGTTGATACGATAGTATGAACTAGGATCATTTGGAAAAATTATGCTTAGTGAAGCTTAGGGCAAAAAATATTTCATTTGGGGAATTCTAGCCAAACGATCAACTATTTTTTAAAAGTCTATGGTATTGGTTTGTCATGGAAGATTTTGCAAATGCTTTGAAAAACAAAAAGGAAGAGTTGGTTTGGACTTGGGCAAAATGGATGGATGGTGGGTGCAGTTTTATGCACGGGCTCAATCCGGGTAGCATTCAGACCCAGGGTTTTGGAAGTCGCCCAAGTCAGTTAAGGACCGATCTTCGAGCGTTCCTTTGCTATGCCTCACTGTACTACCACAAGTTTGGAATGGGACAGACTAGGCTAAATAATTTGTAACGTTCAATTGTTAGTTGTGCCATTTTGATGTCTAGGTGTCGGTTAGACAGTACTCCCACTTGGCGCAAGAGGGGGCTTGAATCCGGCGGATGGTTAGTCCAAAGGAAGCGAAACCTTAGCGGGCATAACTACTTTGGAATGGCGCATTGTAAAGGCCTCGTGATAATCTCTTAGTCGCACACCTTCGGAAGTGTGTGGGCAGACAGTACAAGTTGATTATCTCTTGTGGGTAAAGTTGTACAACCTCTGCAGAGTGTCAATCTATTCGAATAGCTGTGTCCACAGTGATGGACATGCTGAGCAAAGCCTTTCGCAGATTAGACTATAATTTTGTTTTAAAAATGGTTTGACAAAAATGATTTCATGGATGTCTATTCCATGTGGGAAATTTGGGCAGAAAGCCTGGTGTAAGGGGGGTAGTCCTTCACCACTTGTGTATGGAGATTTATCCTACACTTGAGAAATAATGATTAAAAATAAAATTTGATTTTAGATATAGTATAACTGCTTTTGAACTTAGTATTATATTTAAATTGTCAAATATTGCTTTTGGACAAATAACCCTATAAGCCTTCCTTTGATGATATCCATGCATGCATTAACTCTGTTATTGGGTTTAACTTGTGAGCGCGGAAGTTGTGCTCATCCTTGCTTGATGCAAATAAATTTCAGAGGAGAAGGACTTTGCTATTGATGTGGATCTTGACGACTAGGCCGCTACCCCAATCGATTGCCTGTGGTAGATCAGCTAGACTCCACTACATCTTCTTCGTCTTCCACTGTGTTTGTTTATTGTTGGCTTGTAAGCCTTTCTTGTAATAAACTCTATTGATTATTAATAAAATTGTGCGATTTATAGATGTTACCAGATCTGTTTACTGTGTGAACTAGCTACTGATCATGGGACTAGTTCAGAAATACACAGAGGATTTGGGGGGTTACTCCCGGGTCTGACAGAAGTGGTATCAGAGTCATATCGACTATAGGTCGTGACCTAGTTAGAATGGCCGTTAGTTGAAAAACTTCAAAACTTATTTTATATATCTAGAAAAAAATAAATCGTTCTCTCCTCATCTTGGTCATCTATCCATCTTTAGCTTCTTTATAGCAATTCTTTCTTACCCTATTCTTTCTACACCATTTTACAATGTTAAATGGATCATCTTTTCCTTGAAAATTTATATAGATGGTCAGCATGATTACTAAACCTTACGTTCAAGACTACAAGACATGGAGTCATCGTGAAAGTATCATCATCTCCACCATCCAAGGACAATAGACAAGATTTACCAAAGATCATTTTGTCAGCCCATCCATATAGTTTAAGTTTGCCAAGACTCATTCTGTGTATTGAGTCATTTCACCAGATTAAGAGTTTCAATCGATAGAATGTTGTACAAAGCTTTTGAGTTGGTTCTTTCATTTGGGAGTGTTGTTTTGCTCTATCCCCTTAGTTCTACTCCTTTATCTCTTCCCTAGCCTTTGTCTCCTTTCCTAACCCTTAGGAGAAACCGGTAGATGGTGAACACTCGCCGCTCTAGAAGTGGAACCAACCAAGACAACAAAGATGTCCCTAGAAATGAAAGTACCCCAATTCCACCACCATCAGCAATCAATGGATCAAAATGGTAGCAGATGATGGCCAATCAAAACCATCTGATCGAACTGCTTTCTCAGTCTATCAACAACAATCAAGCCCGACAAGCTACAGCTTTCCAAGCTCCACCTCCACCACCCCAGAGGACCAGCATGTCAGAATTTATGAGGATGCGTCTGCCAACTTTCTCTAGCAGCAAAGAGCCCATGGATGCAGATGATTGGCTTCGGGCAAATGGTAAGAAGTTGGACATTGCTCAATGCAGCGACCATGAAAGAGTGTTGTTTGCTTCACACCAACTCATGGGGCCAGCTTCTGAATGGTGGGACAACTTCAGCATCTCACATGCTAATGCTCAAGCCATCACCAAGAATGAATTTGTGCAAGCTTTCCATCGTGCACATATTCCTCCTGGCATGATGACCCTCAAGAAGAAGGAGTTTCGCTCTCTGCGCCAAGGCAACCTCTAAGTGAATGAGTACCTCCACAAGTTCAATCAACTGGCACACTACGCACCGGAAGATGTTGCAAAAGATGAAGACAAGCAAGAAAGATTCCTTGAAGAACTCAATGATGATCTGTCCGTACAACTAATTTTCCAGGATTATTCTGATTTTCAGCAGCTGGTTAATAAGGCGATTTGTCAAGAAGGCAAGCACCAGGAGATGGAGAACCGCAAGAGAAGAATGGCTGCATAGAAGTTCAACCCTGGAAGTTTACCTAGAGCTAGAGGAACTGCAACACATCAAGTTAGATTCTAGCCAGCAAGTTCAACTAAAACACTTACAACAAATGACTCAGACGGCTTGGAGTCTTCCAAAACACCTAAGGATGGCCAGCCATAGAAGGACCCATCCTATGTTGCAGGCATCACATGCTTCAAATGCCACGAGGTTGGGCATTTTCCCAGTAAATGTCCAAAGAAACAGCAGCCAACGAATCCATCCAACTCTGAAGTTCCAAAAGTCAACACCATGCAAGCAAACAGGAAGCCACAGCACTCGAAAAGGACGCTCAGACAACATCTCACCAGCCCTGCTCAATGAGGAGCACGATGTGGACGATGACAATTCCAGTTGAAAACCTTGTATCCCTAGCTTTCTTTCTAGCAACTCTGAATCTCGGAGACGAGATTCCTTTTAAGGGGAGTAGTTTGTAACATCCCAAAGTTCTGTTATCAAAATAAAAATAAATAAAGTTATTATTTTATTGGATTTTCTAAAATTTAAAAAGAGTTTTATTTCTTTATTTGAATTTATGAAGTTTTAAAAGTCAAAAATAAAATTTATTGAAGTCTTTGAAGTTTGCCTCGATTTAAATTGAAAAATTAAAATTTAATTAATTTCTAGAATTTTCGGAATTTTAAAAGCTTTTCCTTAATTATTTTAAAGCTAAACAAATTTAATTGCAAAAACTATTACCAACTAATAGTTGGACATATTTTATTTAAGTCCAAAATAAATAAGGGAATTTATGTGAATTTTCTCATAATTTTTGGGTTTTATTTGCTATTTTCTAAAGCCTCTTTTAATTATCAGGATTAAATCAATTGGAAAATCAAAAGAAAACCTCAAATAGTGTTTCGGCCGAATCTGGTTCGGCCCATCTCCCTTCACGCGTGCGCACGGCTCGGTCGGCCTAGCTTTACCCACGTGCCTCTTTGATCCATCGCGATCGTGGGATCATGATCTAACGATCGCAACCCGCTCCGCTTCTTTCCTTTCTTTTTCTCCCGCCAACAAGTGGGGCCACTGTCTACAGTGCGTCCCCTACCTTCCTTTCTTCCCCGCGCCTCCTTCATTTTTCGTTCGCTGCGTCTACCAGTGACGCTAATTCGAACATTCCAAAACTCAGTGCAATCCTCATTAAATCCCCGCGTTTTCGCGCGCTTTGAATTCACTGTGTCAAATCGCATCCATCACGGCCATTCCCTTCCATCTCCGGCCCCCAATCCCCCTTATTCCACCTCGGACCCGGCGGAGAGCTTCGTACGCTCCACGCCACCTCGAGCTCACCCGCGCCCTATAAATAGGAGCTCTGGGACCACCTCTCTCATCTCATCCCAACGATGCCATCCACCTAGCCCCTCTTGCCCAGTAGCGCCCGAATTTTGAAGTTTATTGCCGGTGGCCGAAGCTTCTTCAATCTTCGATTTCGTCATCGACGAGCCTGCTCCACCTCCTTCGTTCTCACCTCCAACTTCACGACATCGCCGTGAACACGGTGCGCCCAACCATTCATCCTGAGGATCATCGGACCATCTCCTTTGTCGACGACCCCACGCCGCCGCTGCTAAAGACCTCGCCGCTGGCCACCTCTTCACACTCCACCGCCGTGAGGTAGTGCAACAAGTTCCCTATCGCATCCTCTTCTCTTTGTGCACTTCCATTTAACTCGCCGTGGCGCCACGCGCCGGCGAGCCTGAGCCCTAGCTCCGCCACTATCGGGCTAGCTAGCGTGAAGACCTCCTGGTGGTCCTGGAGACCTTCGGGTGGTCCTGGAGAGAGCAGGGTGGTCCTGGAGACCTCCGGGTGATCTTAAAGTCCTCCAGGTGGTTGTGGCATGTGTGCCGAAGCACCCACATGCACCATCCTCTTCGCACTGTGTTGTGAACCGAGTCCGCGGTGGACCTTTGACCATCCGTGGGCGTGGTCCATTGACCATGGGCCCACCTGTCAGCGACTCATGATTTTTGGTTTAAAAACAAATCGGCCAAAAATTCAATTTCTGAGGGCTAATGTCATAAACCATGTTTTCCTTTAGGAAAATAAATCGGTAAATTATTTGAAATCCAAATTAGGGTTTAAAACTTCTAGGAGCTCGTATTTCTTGATACCAACTCCGATTTCGTCAATTAAAATTTATAAATTCATATAAATTCAAGATCTAGCTAATAGAACTAAAATTATTTAATTTGGAGTTCATTTGAATCTTTATTTGAATTTTGTTTGAATTTGGCTTATTTTCGCGTATAGATTTCGACGACTTCGGAGAGTCAGATTTTGACGCTGTTTGAGAGCAACTAATTGAGCAAGGCAAGTTATACCTTTGATCATATTTGTTCCCATTATGTCAAATTATTTAAATTCTATTTTAAATTATTATTGCATGCGTATTTCTATTCAATGTAATTTAATTTCCTGTTTTAAATTTATAGATATGCCTAAATCCTTTGTATGGCCAATGTTGATATTTGAATCGAATATATTGTCACCCTAGATAAAACGTAGTTGATATGATAGTATGAATAAGGATCATTTGGAAAAATTATGCTTACTAATGCTTAGACCCAAAAATATTTGATTTGGGGAATTCTAGCCAAATGATCAACTATTGTTTAAAAGTATATGGCATTGGTTTGTCATGGATGATTTTGCAAATGCTTTGAAAAACGAAAAGGAAGAGTTGGTTTGGACTTGGGCAAAATGGATGGATGGAGGGTGCAGGTTTATGCACGGGATCAATCCGGGTAGGATTAAGACCCAGGGTTTTGGAAGTCGCCCAAGTTAGTTAAGGACCGATCTTCGAGCGTTCCTTCACTACACCTTACCTTACTACCACAAGTCTGGAATGGGACAGACTAGGGTAAAAAATTTGCAACGTTCCATTGTTAGTTGTGCCATTTTGATGTGTGGGTGTTGGTTAGACAGTAGTCCCACTTGGAGTAAGAGGGGGCTTGAATCTGATGGATGGTTAGTCCAAAGGAAGCGAAACCTTAGTGGGCATAACTACTTTAGAATGGCGCATTGTAAAGGCCTCATGATAATCTCTTAGTCGCACACCTTCGGAAGTATGTGGGTGGACAGTACAAGTTGATTTTCTCTTCTGAGTAAAGTTGTACAACCTCTACAGAGTGTCAATCTATTCGAATAGCCATGTCCACAGTGATGGACATGCTGAGCAAAGCCTTTCGCAGATTAGAGACTTTGATTTTGTTTTAAAAATGGTTTGACAAAAATGATTTCATGGATGTCTATTCCATGTGGGAAATTTGGGCAGAAAGCCTGGTGTAAGGGGGGTAGTCCTTCGCCACTTGTGTACAGAGATTTATCCTACATTTGAGAAATAATGATTAAAAATGAAATTTGATTTTATATACAGTATAACTTCTTTTGAACTTAGTATTGTATTTAAATTGTCAAATATTATTTTTGCACAAGTAACCTTATAAGCCTTCCTTTGCATGCATTAACTCTGTTAACTCTGTTATTGGGTGTAACTTGTGAGCACGGAAGTTGTGCTCATCCTTGCTTGATGCAAATAAATTTCAGGGGAGAAGGACTTTGCTACCGGTATGAATCTTGATGACTAGGCCGCTACCCCAGTCGATTGCCTGTGGCAGATCAGCTGGTCTCCACTACATCTTCTTCGTCTTCCGCTGTGTTTGTTTATTGTTGGGTTGTAAACCTTTCTTGTAATAAACTCTGTTGATTATTAATAAAATTGTGCGATTTATGGATGTTACCATATCTGTTTACTGTGTGAACTAGCTACTAATCATGGGACTAGTTCAGGAATACACAGAGGATCGATTTGGGGGTTTACTCCTGGGTCCGACAATCCTTTCATGCATTCATCCAATGCATTCCTTTCCAAGACGGGCATTTAAAACTAGAAAGTCTGGGGTCAAATAAGACTACCATGAAACTTGAAGTCACCTAAAGAGAGGGTAGTATTTGACACTAGGAGTGGCCCTTTCCTCGTAGGTAGTTGGTAGTTTTCATCCTATCAAAAGATGACGTGAAGCTAGATACGTCGGAAGTACCTTTGAATCAAGAAAGGAAAGGTTAAACAAAGCAACCAAAAGGAAAGGTTAAACAAAGCAATGGAAAGGAAAATGTGTCAGCAACATCAGGTTACTTCATCAAGATCTTTCAGCACTATCTATGAAGGAAATCAAGACAACAGATTTTGCATTTCATTTAGAGTTGAAAGAACCACGTAGAAAAACACTTGACAAAAGGATCTTAGCAATCCTTCGACAAAGCTTCCCTCTATAGTACCAAAACCTTAGGAAGAACCTCACTTGGTTTGGATTTGAGTTGATTTACGACAAAATCCAAAATTATAACCGCGTGACCAAACCCACCTAGGTCTGCCTTAGTCTTTTGTTTCGATTTCTGAACTACTAGAATCTCGGGATGAGACTCTGTTTAAGGGGGATAGGTTTGTAATAGCTCAAAATCCCTAACTTGGATTAGCTAAGCATCTATTGTGCATTTGTGAAATTTTGAACCTTTTAAAAAACTTTTTGTTGCAAAACAAATAGGATACAACTTGGTTTTCCAAAACATAGAAATGAAATTTCTAGGTCAAAATAAAAGTGTGTCAAGAATTTGAAAACTTAGTTCAGAGTAGGTATAAAACCCTATGTAGAAAATCCTTTGATTTTGAAGACTAGATTTGAAACCTAGTAATCCAATACTCCTTCTCCATTTCAAACTTGAAAATATATTTTCTATAGCTCAGAAATACAAACTGATTTCTATTTTGAAAATATAGTGGGACTCAAAGCTGGCAATATGTTATTTATATTTGATAGGCTCTGTTATGCTTGTTTGGATTTTCTGAAATTTTTGGAGATTATTTGGTTCCTTATTGGATTTGCATATTCAAATTCAGTTTGAATATAAAATGCAAGCAAATCTTGTGAACAGTGCCTGGAAATATTTTTCCTAGGCTTTGGAACATCTTATCAACTCACCTACAAAATTTGATAATTCTTAGAATCAATTTGTTATTTTACACAATTAGTCAAAGTAAAGATTTGAAAGTCAAACATCAAAAACAGGAAATTAAAATAATTTTGGGAGAAAATGTACTTCAAGTAAAACCCTAGAAAATTTATAGAATAACCATCTCTATTTCCTCAACCTCCACTAAAAATTTCATCAATTTTAGAGCTGGTAAGCTATATCTAAAAATCCCCTAAACCCCCTTAGCCATTTTGGAAAATAAGAAAATCCACTGTTCCTCCGACCGGACTCATTCGCCAAATCGGTTCGACCTAACCCCAATCTGGAATAGTGACCGACCGCACCCGACCGCACCAGCCCTGAAGTCGCCTCCCCCCTCCTTCTTTCCGCTTCCCCTACTTGAAGGGATACTCCTGTGGAGCCGCTTTCCCTCCTGTCTCTGTCTGGCCTGTGGGCCCCACTCACAGGTCATCTTCTCCACGCGTCATTTCATCCCTGCCGAGCGAGCACGCATGGGCTCCATGCCGCCAGAGCCGCCCCTGGGTTTGCCAGCCCGCCCGCGGTTTCACCTTCCTAGACTATGCCCTGCTCCCGGTCACTATGCCTACGCCACTGTTGGAAATATGCCCTAGAGGCAATCATAGAGATGATTATATTTCATTATGTTCATGACATTGGATAATGTGTTATCTTGTTCCTAGAATAATATTATTAATATTGATTATCAAGTATGTGACTTGATTGTGAAACTCTATATTTCTGCGATAATTATTCTTATACGATCCCTGGTCGGAAACATATGAGGACACATATGAATAGACTAGCATATGTATTGGTTGATGACTATGTTTCACGAGTCATAGATATGGAGATATCAAACCAATAATATGGACACATGTTAGAGAACATGATGTTGGATAAGACCCACCTTGAGACACTATTGAGATTGTTATGAATCTATGTGTCATTAGTTGGTCTCAAGCAATGATGATGTATAATCCTTAGACCTGAGATCAGCATGGTTTCCTACATGTGTAATAGCACTCTTAGGGGTTGCTAAACGCTACACCGTAATTGGGTAGCTATAAAGGTAGCTTTCGGGTATGCTATGAAACATGGAGAGGAATGTGATTGGTCGGATATGGGATTTGCCCCTCCTAACATAACAGGAGAGATGTCTCTGGGCCCTCGTTGATCGGATAAAGAAAGTGCATGGCCATGCCACTAGTAGTCAAGTGTTTGACCACGAAGTTATCCGACACTCGACGAGAAAGTATTGAACAGTCCATGGATGACACAACATCTCACCGGAGTTCACCGCACATCGTGAGGCAAAGGGAGTATACACGAGTAGGTCACTTAAGTTCAATAGATTCTGGCCGGTCGTATACTGATACAAGCTGGTCGTGAGACAGGTCATATACTGAATCTGAATCGGTCAGAGATCGGTCGAACGTAATCACAAAGTGGTCGAAACCAAGTCGTAAGGAGTTACGAGTTGGTCGTGATCAAATACGAACTGGTCGTATAGAGATAGGACCTGGTCGTAAGTGATGAGGACCTGGTCGTAGATCATATTGCATTAAGGTTCGTCCGATATAATTTGTCTGTATTCGGGAATCGTTATGTTCTGCTAGGAGCTGCTACGACTCGTGATCGGAAACGGTCTCCGAGTCACAACCGAACTATACATGAACCTACAGGGTCACATACTTAACGGGTTGGAACAAAACAGTACGAATACGATTCGTAAACGTGTCCGGATAGGATCCGTCACGAGCACTATATAAGGAGATGCATGAGGCTGTTTGGAGAGGTGAAAAACACCACCGAAACCCTAGCCGCCATCTTCCTGAGAGCTCCGCCGTGCGACTTGGTGCTAGCACACCGGCGTTCGGTTGTTCCTTCCCTGGACGTGTGGATACCGTAGAGGCGCTACTACGATTGTTGCGCTTGAGGACGATCCGCGATCTTCACAAGGAATACAGAGGTTGCTGGAGGAGACGATCGACTACAACCACTGCATCGACTTGCTGGACATTGGACGATCGACTACGACCACTACATCGACGTGCTCTTCGTTGGACCAGGCTGCTCCAACCCTTCTTCCGCTACTCTGCGCGTCTGGTGGTAACGATCTATGATCATCTACTTGCTTGGCATCCTGGTTTGCGTGGTAGAAAATTTTGTTTGTAGCTTTTGTAGCCTGCCCGCGACCCAACAGCCACACCCATGTGGTGCTGCCTCCGTGCGCTAGCTCTACCATGAGTGCATCGACCAAGCCACCTTGCTCTCTCCGTCGCCCATATCCCCTCGTCATATAAAAGGGTCACCCCTAGCAGTGCCCTGGCCTTCCTTTGGCTCGGCCATCCTCCAGCTCCACTCCATCCTCTTCTTCTCCAAGCTCAAGAGAGCTCCAAGCTCCGAATGCCATTTCGGCTTGGCCGTGCCGCTTCCAAGCTCTTCGGCCGCTCCGGCGAGTTTCGGCCACCCACGACCGCGTCATAGGGCGCCATCCACCACGACCATTTTACCTCTGTCAATTTTGGGAATCAACCACTAGGGAGCTGCGTAACTGAGTTCTTCCTCACCGTCAGCCGCAACCACCATTTTTGCCGCCACTTCTCCTCTGAGGACTCCCTCTCCGATTCCTCCCTCCCTAAGTACCCTTGTAACTCCCTTTACCTCTCCCTATAACTCACCTATGCCCTACTCCTCCCCAGGTCGCCATCGTCGAGAGCTACCTTGCGGCACCTTGGGTCGTCGTGGACAGCTCACACCGGCCACTCTCCGCCTTCGCTGACCACCCCCAACATGTTCTAGGTACACCGTCGGTCCTCATGATCCCCCTATTTAGGCCTCAACCTCACCAATGCACTGTCGCACCTTGTCTCCTCCACGGTCAACCACCGCTCGACCTCGCCGCGTCGCCACAGAGCCACTTGAGCCTCACCAATCCCGACAACCCATTTTGTTGGTTGTCTTCACCTCACCACTGCTCCCTCGCCAACGATGAGCCAGGACCCGAGCCGCCCGAGTATCCTCCTGTAGTTCTTCCCTGTTCTTTGTTTCAATGGTTCTTCCTTGTTCTTTTGTCTCTGCCACTGAATTGTAGTAGCCCTAATACATTGGCTAATAGAATTTTGAATGTTTGTAGGATATCTCAGTGGAATTGACAGAACTTGAAGTTTGATCTTGTAAGGATGTTCAGTTCATAGCTTTTCATCTCAGACTAGTTTCTGTTAAAAACTGTTAGACAAAGAAGATAACTTCTGGACAGTTAGAGTTAACAGTGGGCTAATAGCTTGTCTAATTCCAGTAAGATTAACTAAATGCAATTGCTATTAGACCGTTTGATTAACCTTTAGATGACTTAAACCTATTTAGCAAATGGATTAAGGATCCCAATGAGAAAAAGGTGTTGACAGCACCTCCTTTTTTAGATGATCTTCTATTGTAGGTGTAAGAGTAGTTGTCTAAACAGTATTAGATTTGTGTTTGGACTAATGACTTGGTTAAGGTAAGTAGTTAGAGTTTGTATTAATGCAAGTAGTCAATTGATTACTATCTAACAGAAATGACCAAATCAGATAAATCAGTACTGAAAGGTGAAATTTCAGGAACCTTCAGAGGACAACTTTGATTGACTGATAATGATGCCACTCAAACATATGATTAGCAATTTAAAAGTTTAATTAGAAAGAAGTTAGTAGACAATAATAGTGAAATCCCTTTTTGTTGAGGTTTTGTGCAGAGAAGGTGGTTTAGAAGAAAAACTTGCTGTTATAGGTTTTGTGAGTAGTAATCTGAAGTTAGTCTATCAATAGGCTAATGGCTTGGTTAATACAGTAGTTGGAAGGGTTAGTGAATCAATTAATCAGTAGTCTTTTGACGATTCAAGTACTAATAATTAGAATAGCTTTGTTGGGTTAAATAGCTTTTAGAGGTTGATATAAAAAGAGTTTCCCAATTTGACAAACTAGATTTGATATTCAAAACCAACAGGGAGTTCTTTGTTTAGGCTGAAAATTAATGGAGTTGAGGTGAACAGTAAGTAGAATTAACAATAAGTGGAGAGTTCAAAATTTCTAACCGCATGGTGTTAGTAAAGTCTAGTGCTTAGTCATAGTTGACAATACTTAGTAGCCTTAACAGTCAAATGAACATAAAAACAGAAGTTTAAACCTCATTAGGTACAGTGTTCAGCCTTTAACAATTCATTCAAAGAGAGCAAGAGTTAATGGGAGACAAGATTGGAATGAAATAAGCATCTAACTATGAGATAGAGCTAATTCAAATACCAAAGCAAATGGATGAGAAAATGTAATTATTAGCCATTAGCATCTAATCTATAAGGTTCAAAATGAATCATTAGTCAAGAATTAAATCAGTAGTTAGTAAACAACAGTAGACCATATGCCATGGTCTCAATTTCAAAAGTTCTTCACCAATTCATTTTAACTCCAAATCAAATAATTTTTATCTCTAAATTCATCTAAAATCTTTATCTTTCTTCTCTATTAATTTCATGATTTTTGGAGACTTTTAGAATTCTGGTGTTTATTCGATGCTTTTTACTTGTTAGTTCTTACCGTTAGATGACGATGATTCGGGGTGCAATTGAGAAGTTCGTGAGACCCATTATATTGATGCATGTTGATCCTATTACTTTCAAAAATTATTATCTTGTTTTGCAACTGTATGTATGCATGCTTTATTTGTCAAATTATGTTTGTGATTAGAGGTAGTTAATCCTATTGCATGAATTCCCTAAAATTGTTCATCCCCTGCCACAAGCCTAAGTTAATAATTCCACTGGTGAATTAGAGCCCGGTGAATGCTATATGGTCTATTTATGATTATTCGATGTCATTCTTAGCAATGCTTAGTTTCCGATAGATTGGGTGGTTATCGACTTGTCGATGACCTTGATCACACAAATCATTTTTTTATTATGTTATAACCAGCACCCTGGGCTGTCATATTTGGAAAACTAAAAAGAAAAATAAAATGCTTTAGATTTGGGCACATTAGTGGGATGGTGTGCTGTTTGGTGTGTGCTTAGTGCCCGAGTAAAAAAGGACCGAACATCTCGTCCCACTAAACCAAGCATTATTGCGTGCATCCACATGAGGGCCATATGGGACCCCACTTGACTTAGTACTTTGGCATGTATTAGCTCCGAGTCATAGGAGGTGGGTGGGTGTGTGTGTTGTGTTAAAAAGAGAAATGTGTTTATATGTGTTGGGTGTGCGGGAGTGGAATTCTATCTAGGTTCTCCATACCGAAGGGCATTGTAGTTGTTCGGGGCTTTACCCCTATAGGGTAGTTGACTTTCGGCTTTACAATGACTCTGACACAATGTATGGGTAACCATACGGGCGGCTCGTAGTTAATACACAATATTGGAAAACGTCTCGTAGGAGTTAGCACTACCGGTATACCTTCGGAAGTGTGCTTTATCCGGTGGCAAAAGGAGTGGTCTAACATGTGGGTAAAGTTTACACCCCTGCAGGGTTTAATCTATTCGAATAGCCAAGTCCTTGGTTATGGACATGCTTGGAGAGGTCTTTCGAGAGTTAGACTCAATATTTTGGAATTTAAACTTAAAACTTGATGGGTAGTATTGAGAATGGTTTCTCATGCTATTGTTGTGTGCTGCCGGGGCAGCCACATGTAGATGTTCTATTGATGTCTAATGTTAATTACTCACTGTAATTTAAAGTATCAAAAATGTTTGCTCACTTGCCATTTAAATCTATTATAGTGTATTCAAATTCAAATATGCCTTCTCCATTGAATAGAGCTTGCATATAGCTATGTATAGGCTTGGTAAAGTCTTGCAGAGTACATTCGTGTACTCACTGTTTGCTTTTATTTACTAATGTGGACAGCAGGTATTGAGATCAATTCAGGTAAGGAAAGATGTGCAGGAAACGTCGATTTGCTAAGGTTTTAACCACAGTCAGTTGCCCTGCGGGTTATGGCAAGCCATTGGGACTCCAGTTCTGGTTATTTTATTATTTTATTTTAGTTCATTTATTGTTTTCTACTGCGTACTTGATATTTCATCTTATGATATTGTGATAACTTGTGTATGGTTTGATACTGAGAGACCATGTGGTCGTGTCTCCATGAGAGTGATGAGTAATTGACAAAGGTTTTAGGTTAGTCGAGTTTGGTTTGTGTGGTCGGACCTTGTCGCTATGCCGTTCACGCGCTTTTGTGAAGTCATTCGGGTCGTCAGAAAATCGAACGACCGGCGTGTTATGGGCGATACGATCATGCAGGCGGTTGTACCGATTGGTAAATGGCGTTGAAGAATTCGAGAGAAGTTGTTTTTTCGAGTTCGGTCTTCATTGAAAATCGAACGACCGCAGGTATTGGAGCGGTACGACCGGAGTGCGGTTGATCCGCTGGTAACATGGCGGTTGTACCGATTGTATTGTGTGTTTCGGCCATTTTGGTGTTTTGAGTTTTGGGATAGGTCATATCCAGGTGTGTTCATGCATATGTGTTGCATATTGCATGTTTGAGCTAACGTTGGGTCAAGTTGTGAAGAACTTGTTCCCGGTTTCGTGTTTCTTGTCTGTGTGGCTGCAGGACGTCGAGCGGAGTCGTGGCGAGACACGGTGGATCGACTAGGCGCAGTGGCGCCGAGGTCGAACGGTCGATGTGTCGAAGACGACGTGGACTCGAGGTGGTTGCGAGGCGTGCGAGACAAGGAGCGCTGAAGCTTCCCGGAAGGTGCAGAAGGGGCGAATCGGGAAATTCGCAAGGCTGCACAAGCGGGGGCGGGCTCCGTTGGACTTAGCGGGCGTAACGGGGAGGAGACCCGTTAGCCAAGGCTATATAAAGGATTGGAGGGGCTGCATGCCCTCTTGAGCACTTGAAAAGGAATTAGGGTTTGCTAGAGTCAAAAGAGTCTTTAGTGGCTGTTTTTGCTTTAGGCTTTAGTGGTTGAGGGGTGTTGGTGGAGGCAGTGGGTGCTCCCTGCTTGTCCCCTTCGTTGCTTCCCTCCTCAAGAATGGATGAGTGTGTGTTCTTGAGGTTTGAGAGTGGGAGAGGATGAGATGAAAGCTTGTAATCATTCCTCTTGTATCAATCATGTATCTCTCTTCCTCTAGATCAATATGAGATGGTGTTTGTTTCATATTTGAACTCTCTGTCATTTCTTTCTTCGATGACCTCTTTTTGAAGATTTCTTGATCCTTTGTTTCTCTGGTTGTTTCTTGCCCCAATCTACCTTGCTATGACGTGTGGGAATACATCTAGGGTGATCTAGATCATCAATCATCCACGAGCAAGTGATTGGATTAGAGGTTTGTTCTTGCGGTTTAGATCCTTCTTCGCTCAAATGCAAAAGATAGGAACCTTGGAATGGATCTCTGAAATTTTTGATTGGAATAGGTTCCTAGTATCGTTAGGAAGGTGTGGTTCAAATCTCGTAGAGTTTGGCCAAGCGGTTCAAAAGTTACGTTGATTTTCGCTTTTGAAACCCGAAGCGGATTTTGCTGTTCCAGACAATCGGATGAACCGGCTTAACATCTGCGGTTAGTCTGGACTGCGGTACAACCGGTCATTTGCTCAAGGGTTATCTGGGATCTGCGGTACAACCGCCGCTTGCTAACGGTTGTACCGATTGTCCCGATTTGTTCGGCTCTTCCTCGCTTTTTGTTTGTTTGAGCTTTGGGGGTGAGGAGTGGATTCAACATAAGACTTCCTCTGTGCTTAATCATTGATCTTCATAGCTCTCATAGCTATTGGAGTGATTTATAAGTTGAATCCATTCTTTGCGAAAAAGATTCGGTGCTCCTATTCACCCCCTCTAGTCGCCTTTCGGTCCTTCAATTGGTATCGAGCCGTTAGCTCTTTTCAATAGATCTTAACCGGTCTCAAGAGCCGTGGCGATGGACAAGTACTCGACCAAGCCGCTTTGTTGGCGATGGCATCGATTACCGAAGAAGAGCGAATGGAGACATACATCCAGGCCGGGGTATGCCATCCGGCGAAAGGTCAAGGTTCGATTCATTGTTCTGCCGATGAGAACATCAATGCCGGAACATGGTTGATGTTGAGGCGAATGCAAAGGCAAGGAACATCATCATCCGTGGTTTGAGTCGAGTGAGTTTGACCAATATCTCACTGCCGTCCGCCTACGATATCTGGGTGACCTCGACGATACCATGAGGGCACCACCCAGATCAAGACGGTTCGACAGACCCGCTTCAACGAGAATACAACAAATTTGAGATGCTTGTCGGTGAGTCCCTAGATGAGTGCTTCACGCTTTTCACAAGATCTTGAGCAACCTCCGAGCGGTCGGTCTCACATACCCGACTTCGGACAATGCTCGCCGATGCTCACGGCACTCGATCTGCGTGTTTGGGAGATGAAAGTGACCACCATCAAAGACACGACAGACCTCTCGACTCGACTCTTGATGCTACCAGACTCGCGCCTCAAGACTCACGAGATTGACGTTGTCTCTCGTCGGTCGAAGTCACATCGATGGCCTTAGTCACCAATCCAGCTTTCTTCTTCCGGCTTTCTTGATTCTTCTTGCGGTTTCTCCTTGTCGCTCTCGTGACATAACGATGATCGCTAGAGCAACTTATGATGAGCAGCTTGCCCTCCTTGCTCAAGATTCTCCCACGCTTACAAAGGAGGAGGGACAGAAGAGAGGAGGACCCGTGATTTGCTTCGAGTGTGGTGGCCCCAACCACATCCGAGCAACCGCCCCAAGCCGGAGAAGGAAAGAACGACTCACGGCGGTTCGGGCAAGAACGACTACACCGACAAGAACTGCAACAAGAAGCCTCCACTCGGACGCCCAAAGAAGAAGAAGTTCCGCAACTTTGGCAAAGCCAAGAAGCTCTTCCATCGCGTCCTCACCGCCTTGACGACCTCGACCTCGGCGAGGTGGAGGGATGGAGCGACGATGACGGACGGGTGACCAAGAGCCCAAGGATGGCGGCGACTTCTCCCAATGTGCTTCATGGCCCTCGAGGGCGAACTCAGCGACAGCGAGCTGTACTCCGACTCGGACGAGGTAGATCCCACCTACGAACAGCTCAATCATGCTTTTCTTAAGCTAGGAGGTTTTCATGCTAAAGCTAAGGCTAGGTGTGCCGAGTTAGAGAAGGAAATAGATAGACTGTCACTAGAGATTATTGCTCTTACATCTGCTCCTTCTAGTGATGATTGTGATACATGCTCGCTTTCTCTGGTTGATATGGAGAAGTTAAGGACCTCACATGATAGTGTGTCCTCCAAACTTGATAGTGTTAAGGTGGAGAATGTTAGTCGCTTCTTTGAGTTAGAGTTGAGTAGGATGGCTGTTACCCTACTTATTACTGATGAGACTACTTCTCCCACCTCATGTGAGGGTAAGGACATTGCTGCTAGAGGATCTTATGCCATGCTCCTTGATCTGCCCGAGTCTTGTGAAAATTGCAATAACTTGAAGATGAACTTAAAACGGGCAGATCATAAAATTGCTGAACTACAAGCTTCTTTACTTGAGCCGATTGTTTCATGCTTGAACTGTCCTAAGTTAACTGCTGAACTTGAGGCTGTCTCCAAACAGTTTCAAGATATGATTGATCATGAAAGGAAGTTGGCTCAGTTTGCTTCTAAGGACCCTGTTAGCTCACCATGCATTAAGTGTAACAAACTAAAATCTGACTTGATTGCTTTGGATGAGAAATGTGTGAAGCTAACTAAGGATCTTCTAGAGAAGCCACATTGTGCTTGCAATATGATTGTGGAGAAGGGAGAGAAGCCCCAGGGTAAGGATGAGACGCTTAGCAACGTTAACCAACTGGCTAGCGAGAGGATCTGTCCTTCAGAGTCGGCCAGTGCGTGCACAAGCCATTCTTCCCTCTCGCCTTTGGTTCTTCTTTTGCTACCTTACCTTCTGCTTGCTCTTCTTCCCCTGCTCTTCTTGCACCTCTCTCTTTCGGGAGTGTCGATTACCTTATGAACACTCTCGAGAGATTTGTAGGAGGCAAGAAGAAGCTCAATCTTATTCTAGACCAATCTAAGATCTGCAGATTTAATCGTGGTCTAGGATATGACTTCTTTGAGGACATGAGGAAGCATCCACCGCCGTGCTCGGACCCATAGCACTGTGTGTGATCGAGACCGAGCCTGGACCGAGAAAGTCCATTTCAAGTCAGCGGGCTATGTCCGAGGATTTCGACAAGAAGGTAATTTCACATGTCGCTTCTACCTCTCGAAGGTGAAGTATCACCGCACCTTCTGTCGAAGGATGGACACACATCGATCGATGCTTCAGCGCGCCAAGATCGCGTAGAGACCATGTTGAGTCTCTTAGGCGCATTGAAGTCGGCCCTGGACCTTGAGTGCACCTAAGACCAACACGAGGTCTAGGCTTGTTTCTTCGATGGGTTTGTGCAAAGATCGAGGACTTGGCTTTTCCGAAGTTTTCGGTTTTCGCCCTCATGTTTGCTTTCGATCGTGACTTCCGCCGTCCCCGAGGGTAGATCTCGTTTTCCCATCGAGATAGCTACCATGGCGTGTTCGATCTGTTGCGGGTGCTCGACTCGCTCCTTCAGAGCGGCCGGACTCAAAGAATGCCTTCGGTCTGCTCTTAGACCTTCGCTGTGAGTGACAGAGAGCGAGAGTAGATAGAGGTCGATCGGGCTTGACTACTTCATCTGCCGACGTGTTACTCAAGATTGGGTGCCAAAATCATTGTTGATTTATCCCAAGATCGAGACTTTACTCTGTTTGACTCGAGTTCGCCGGTAGGGAAGGAGAAGGTTTGGCTTGTAGACTCGGTTGTTCTCGCCATATGACCGGAGACTCCGTTGGTTCTCTTCCTAGCCCGCGCTCGGTGATGAGACGATCACCTTCGGAGACGCTTCGTCTGCAGGCGCCATCGCCAAAGGTACTTGTCGCGTATTAATGCTTCTTTTATTCTTAAGGATGTTGCCTTGGTTAGTAAGTCGCAGACAATTTGCTTTCCGCTTCTCACCTTATTGATGACGGTTTCGAGGTGAGCTTTAAGAAAAACAATTGCAAAATTCTTGACTCTTGGGTAGTCCGGTTTATGGATTTCTCGTTATGGGAGGATCTTTCGTGCTGATTTCTCCGAGTCTTCCGCGATCCTCTCGGTGTTTAGTTGCTTCGAGTCCCGCGATCTCTCTTTCGGCATAGGAGACTTGGTCATATTGGATTTGACCATTTGACCCGAAAGTTAGCGACCATGATCTCATTCGTGGTCCGCCAAACTCAAGATAGTCAAAGATCTTGTTTGCACTCCATGCCTAAGACGGCAAGATGGTTGCCGCTTCTCATCCTCCCACAAGCATTATGACCGATGCAGGACAATTGCTCCACATGGACACAGCTTGGACCAAATGCTCGAGTCAACGGCGGAGAGGAAGTGGTATGTTCTTGTTGTGGTCGATGACTTCTCGAGGTACTCTTGGTGTTTTTCTTAGCCTCGAAGGACGAGACATTTACACATTTCCGAGGTCTTTTTAGTAGGCTGTCTGTTGAGCTCCCGGGTGCCTTACGAGCGATCCGCAGTGACAATGGCACGGAGTTCAAGAATTCCTACTTTGAGAGTTTCTCGGTGAGACAGTGTAGAGCACCGCCTCTTCTCCATACGTTCCTCAGCAAAATGGCGTTGTGGAGAGGAAGAACCGTACCTTGGTCGAGATGGCCAGGACGATGCTTGATGAGTACTCTACACCGAGGAAGTTTTGGGCTGAGGCCATTGCGACCGCGTGCCATGTTTCGAATCGAGTTTTTCTTCGGGCACTCCTACATCGCACTTCTTATGAGCTGAGATACGGGCGAAAGCCCAGCGTCTCTCATTTTCGTGTGTTTGGTTGCAAGTGCTTTATCTTGAAGTCTGGGAACCTAGACAAGTTCGAGTCACGCCTCTGTGGCGGTATCTTTCTAGGCTACTCGACTTCTTCAAGGGCTTATAGGGTCCAGAACCGCGAGTCTAGCAAAATGGTAGAGACTCGCGAGGTGACTTTTGACGCGGCCACCGGGACTAGGCCAGATATCTCGTGTTCTTTAGAGCGATCCGAGACCATCTTTGTGGATGATGAGGACGATGGAGATGACGGTTGTCTACGATCCCGCCCTCATCCACTCCTTGAGGTGCCGTCTTCCACCGCACCTCGAGGTGATCGACCCTGCCTTCGCTTCCTCTGGAGCTAGTGGCTCTGTTCCTACCTCGTCACTCATGAGGTAGAGGCCACTTCTTCATCTCTCCCAGACCTCCTAGACACTTCCGAAAGTTCATCCTTCAGAGCGAGATCATTGGAGATCTTTTCGAGCGTGTTACCCGCTCAAAATCTGCTTATCTCAATTCGTCTCCATTCTCGCCTTCATTGCCTCTTTTGAGCCCAAAGATGTTTCTCATGCTTTATCCGATGAGTCATGGGTCAATGCCATGCATGAGGAGCTAGAAAATTTCGAGAGGAACAAGGTGCTGTCGCTTGTTGAGCCCCCACGAGGCCACAATATCATTGGAACCAAGTGGGTGTTCAAGAACAAGCAGAGTGAGGATGGGGTAATCATCCGAAACAAGGCGAGATTGGTAGCTCAGGGGTTTTCCCAGGTTGAGGGTCTAGACTTTGAGGAGACCTTTGCCCCTGTAGCTCGACTTGAAGCCATTAGAATCCTGCTTGCCTTTGCAGCTTCTAAGGGTTTCAAGCTTTACCAGATGGACGTGAAGAGTGCCTTCCTCAATGGCCTTATTGAGGAGGAAGTCTACGTCCGACAACCTCCAGGTTTCGAGAACCCCAAATACCCTAACCATGTCTTCAAGCTTTCAAAAGCGCTGTATGGACTTAAGCAGGCTCCCAGAGCTTGGTATGAGAGGCTTAAGTCCTACTTGATAAGTCATGGTTTTGAGATGGGTATAGTTGACAAGACCTTGTTCATCCGCCGGCATGGCACTGACCTTCTGCTCGTCCAGATCTATGTCGATGACATTATCTTTGGCGGCTCTTCCCATACTGGTTTCCCGCTTCTCGGATGTCATGAGCACCGAGTTTGAGATGAGTATGATGGGTGAGTTGACCTTCTTCCTTGGCTTCCAAATCAAGCGGACTCGGAGGGTACATTTCTTCATCAAGGAAAGTACACTCGTGACCTCTGGCGCTTCGACATGAGTGATGGGAAGCTCGTGTCGACTCCATGGCTTCTACAGCCTATCTTGATCCAGATGAGGATGGCGAACCAGTTGATCAAAAGGAGTTTCGCAGCATGATTGGCTCCCTCTTGTACCTCACTGCCTCGAGACCAGACATACATTTTTCTGTGTGTTTGTGCGCTCGATTTCAGGCTTCTCCTCGCGTATCTCACCGCCAGGCGGTGAAGCGCATCTTCCGGTACCTTCGAGCTACCATTGACTATGGTATCTGGTACTCTTCCTCATCCTGTCTTTCCTTGAGAGCCTTCTCGGATCTGAACTTCACGGTCAGAGGATAGATAGGAAGAGCACTTCTGGCACCTGCCAATTTCTTGGCACTTCTCTTGTTTCCTGGTCTTCAAGGAAGCAGTCTGGTGTTGCACAGTCCACCGCAGAGGCCGAGTATGTTGCTGCAGCCAGTTGCTGTAGTCAAGTGCTCTGGATGGCTTCGACCCTGCGGGACTTTGGGTTAGTTATCGACAGTGTTCCACTCTTTTGTGATACACTTCTGCGATTAACATTGCCAAGAACCCAAGTCGAGATTCCCGGACCAAGCACATCGATATTCGCTTCCACTTCCTTAGAGACCATGTAGAGAAGGGCGATATAGTGCTCCAGCCAGGAGAGTGACCACCGGTTGGTGACATTTTCACCAAGCCATTGGATAGTTCGAGGTTTTCACTCTGCGGAGAGCTTGGGGTGGTTTGTCCTTATGGACTATAGTGAGGGAGCTTTGGGTTTCTTGCTCTACTATATTATTTATGCTCTTGCTCCTTCTTTGTTGCATTGCATTTTGGGTGCATTTGGGATTAGTCCTTCTAGCATAGATTAGAGTGTTTCTCTTGTCTAGTTGTTTAGACTTCTTCCTCTCATCTTATGTTCTAGGATCTTGCTTATTAGTCGCCTCTTCTCACTAGGTTGAGCTTACTCACTTCTTATAGGTTCTAGCAAGGGTTGGGCCACCCTTGGGTAGACAGGAACGTGTTTGCTCCTTAGTGTGTTAGCCAGGCGATTGATAGTCCTAGAGTCATATGGGGTAGATGAGAGTCGATCGAGCCATAGTATTCTCTATATCTTATCTATGCTTTAAGGACTGCCTGTTTTATGTTTTCTTTGCCAGCTTCTCGATTTATTGTTTTGGTTCAAGGGGAGTTCATTTGGGAGCTTCTGGAGCTTAATATTGAGTTAACTCAACTTGAACTAAAAGTTGCATCTAATGTTGAGGGGAGCTGGATCTTCTGCATTTCTAGCATTCTGCATTGTAATATAACTACATTGAGCCTTGATTATTATCCTGCTATGACATGTTTACAATGCTTTACACCTTGCCATGACTTGTGCTTATTTGCTAGATTTATCATGACTTCATATGTGTAGCCTAGCTTTTGCCATGATAAGTTAATTAAAATTGCTCAACTTAAACTAAAACTTGTCATGTTAGCACTCGAGATTAGTCTTTCTTGAGCTATCCTTTTATGATTCATGCCATGTCAAATAGGCTGGGTAGAGTGATGAATCTATATTGAGCCTTAGAAAGAGCTGTTTTAGTCTCTTGGTGATGCATGAGTTAGTACAACTTGTTAAAAGGCAAAAGATCTCTTTTGTGCGAAAAAACCGATCTCACCAATTCTCTCCTATGAGACGGCTTGCCATTGCACTTGGCATGAACTTAGGGGAGTTTTGGGTGACCTAGACTATCTTCTTAAGCTTCTCGCTTGGAGTAGTCGCATAAGGCTTGAGACCTAGCACATGATAAAACAAAAATCTGGTTGGAAACCACCATGAATTTCAAAAGAAAATATGTTTCATGTGTTCAATGTGCTTAAAGCCACAAAAAGTATCATGTACTTTAACCAATGTTTCAATCTTGAGCATAGCACTCTATTTGGTCTCAATTTAAGCTTCTTAGTTCCGCTTAGCTTATTGACATGGCCTGCATCATCCTTGGATATCTCTAGCTAGACTTTGCTCATTGATGACTTGACTTGCTCACATAATGTACCTCATTTTCAGATTGTCATCTATGTGTTCTAGCTAGCTTATACATATCTTGTCATGATCTAGATAGCCTTTTTATTAAGTTATGGCTTGGTGTATTACATTATGGTCATTCTGGATAATTCTCATGGCTCTAACTGCTTAGAATAATCAAACTTCAGCCATTTCATCCATTGACATGTCATTTTCTCTCTTGAGCATTCTTGATGTGTTTATTGCCAAAAGGGGGAGAATAGAGAAGAAAAGTCTATTGGGAACAGTTTAGAGCTTTGGAGAACAATTTGCTTTTTTTGTTGTTGCTCTAATGTTCCTTCTGTCGACATGGTCATTGTTTCACTCTTCTTCTTTGGACCATGTTGGTTTCTTCAAACTCAAACTCAACTTTGCTCTTTTCCGGAGTTTGTCAATATACTCATCAAGGGGGAGATTGAGAGACCATGTGGTCGTGTCTCCATGAGAGTGATGAGTAATTGACAAAGGTTTTAGGTTAGTCGAGTTTGGTTTGTGTGGTCGGACCTTGTCGTTGCGCGGTTCACGCGTTTTTGTGAAGTCATTCGGGTGCATCGGGAAAATCGAACGACCGTGTTATAGGTGATGCGACGATGCAGGCGGTTGTACCGATTGGTAAATGGCGGTTGAAGAATTCGGAGAAGTTGTTTTTTCGAGTTCGGTCTTCATTGAAAATCGGACGACCGCAGTATTGGAGCGACGACCGAGTGCGGTTGATCCGCCGGTAACATGGCGGTTGTACCGATTGTATTGTGTGTTTCGCCATTTTGGTGTTTTGAGTTTTGGGATAGGTCATATCCAGTGTGTTCATGCATATGTGTTGCATATTGCATGTTTGAGCTAACGTTAGGTCAAGTTGTGAAGAACTTGTTCCGGTTTCGTGTTCTTCTCGTGTGGTCGCAGGACGCCGAGCGGAGTCGTGGCGAGACACGGTGGATCGGACTAGGCGCAGTGGCGCCGAGGTCGAACGGTCGATGTGTCAAGACGACGTGGACTCGAGGTGGTTGCGAGGCGTCTTGCGAGACAAGGAGCGCTGAAGCTTCCGGAAGGTGCGAGGCTTAATCGAAATTCGCAAGGTCGCACAAGCGGGGCGGGCTCCGTTGGACTTAGCGGGCGTACGGGAGGAGACCCGTTAGCCAAGGCTATATAAAGGATTGGAGGGCTGCATGCCCTCTTGAGCACTTGAAAAGGAATTAGGGTTTGCTAGAGTCAAAAGAGTCTTTAGTGGCTGTTTTTGCTTTAGGCTTTAGTGGTTGAGGGTGTTGGTGGAGGCGGTGGGTGCTCCCCGCTTGTCCCTTCGTTGCTTCCCTCCTCAAGAATGGATGAGTGTGTGTTCTTGAGGTTTGAGAGTGGGAGAGGATGAGATGAAAGCTTGTAATCATTCCTCTTGTATCAATCATGTATCTCTCTCCTCTAGATCAATATGAGATGGTGTTTGTTTCATATTTGAACTCTCTGTCATTTCTTTCTTCGATGACCTCTTTTGAAGATTTCTTGATCCTTTGTTTCTCTGGTTGTTTCTTGCCCCAATCTACCTTGCTATGACGTGTGGGAATACATCTAGGGTGATCTAGATCATCAATCATCCACGAGCAAGTGATTGGATTAGAGGTTTGTTCTTGCCCTTTAGCATCCTTCTTCGTTCAAATGCAAAAGATAGGAACCTTGGAATGGATCTCTGAAATTTTGATTGGAATAGGTTCCTAGTATCGTTAGGAAGGTGTGGTTCAAATCTCGTAGAGTTTGGCCAAGCGGTTCAAAAGTTACGTTGATTTTCGTTTTGAAACCCGAAGCGGATTTTGCTGTTCCAGACAATCGGATGAACTGGCTTAACATCGCGGTTGTACGGACTGCGGTACAACCGTCATTTGCTCAAGGTTGTCTTGATCTGCGTACAACCGCCGCTTGCTCGCGGTTGTACCGATTGTCCCGATTTGTTCGGCTCTTCCTCGCTTTTTGTTTGTCGAGCTTTGGGGGTGAGGAGTGGATTCAACATAAGACTTTCTCTGTGCTTAATCATTGATCTTCATAGCTCTCATAGCTATTGGAGTGATTTATAAGTTGAATCCATTCTTTGCGAAAAAGATTCGGTGCTCCTATTCACCCCCCCTCTAGTCGCCTTTCCGGTCCTTCAGAT
This sequence comes from Phyllostachys edulis, assembly GCA_036346405.1. NCBI lineage: Eukaryota > Viridiplantae > Streptophyta > Magnoliopsida > Poales > Poaceae > Phyllostachys > Phyllostachys edulis. The sequence continues at coordinate 63,910,014 of CM070550.1, forward strand.
ACTGATTGTAAAGGTGTATGTGTATCGCTCCTGGGAGGTACATAATACTCCGAGAGTAGGGAAATTTAATTTGTGATGCTAGGGCCAATTGGCGGGTTATGCATTACAAGTTAAATCGTCCGACGGCTCTCACAGGCGGGCCTAGGATGGCAGTGACCCAGACACATGTGTGTCACAAGGTGGCTCGAGCCAGTTCGCTAGGTGGTGCGGTCAAGTCAGGTCAAAGTGGTCAGGTTCGAGTCAAACAAGTCCAACAGTTGACTAGAGGTTTTAATTCCATCCCAAGGATTTTACCGGGTGCTAAAAATAGCAAATAAAATCCTAAAATTCTGAAATACTTCAGAGGGGTTCCTGGGCCAATATATTATCTAAATAAAATTTGAAACCTCTCTGTTCAAGATTTATTTTCTTAGTTTAAATTCAAACCTACAATAGGTTGTTGAATTGATTTTGAATTTTGTGTGGGTTAGGTTAAGTTCCAAAAATTTGGTAAAAATTATATTAATTCTTGATAAATATTATAGTATTTAAGTATTTAAACAAATTATCCCTAGAGGACTTTACAAGAATTTGTTTATGTTTTCTTTTGGAGCTTAAAATTTGAGTTGTGAGATTAACCTCTGATTGAGATTTTCCAAGTGCAATAAACTATGCAAATGCTTCAAAATCAATATTCATGCTGATGAGATGCAAACTAATTATCATTAATTAACTTTTGGATGTGACACCAAAGTTCAAAATTCGGTTTTAGTCTTAGTGCTATAGTAAAAACCAAAGTTGGTTTCCGTTTTTGCAGCAGAATTAGTTTCGGTTTCCATACCTAGCCGAATTCAGTTTTGCCGAAGCGAAATATGGTTTTTTGAAGTTCAAAATTGTGGTTTGGTTACTGTAGCAGTCCAAAAAATTTAGAATTTCAGTTTGCAATAGCTTTATGAGGCTGAAAAAAGGGGAAGGACAAAAAATTAAATAAGAAAAACATAATGACAAAAAAAGAGGAGAAGAAAACCAGAGGGACAAAAAAAGAAAAAAAAGAAATATACATATACCACAGGAATTTTTTGCTTCTCTCTTCGTAGGGCTCCTTGCTTTGACACTTTGCTTCATAGGCTTTGATTAGCTAGCTTTTTCTGGGCTAGGATCAACAACATTGACTAGTACCTTGAACAATTTTGTTAACTTGCAATACTAATTTGATTGTTGCTAATCCTTGCTACCATATTGAAGCCTATCCTAGCTCCACCTTCTACCATTTCACAGGTACCAATTGCTTGCAATCGCTTTGTCAAGTCAGTGAGCTTTAATCATCAAGGACAATGGTGAGTACACTTCAGCTAGCAATATTAAGGAAGAACATGTTTTGGTTGCAGCTAACAATGCAGGTGATTAAATTGAGAAAGAACAATTAGGCCATGAGACATTTGACAAGTACCAAAGCCTAATTGTCCAACATGTGCTAAGTGCTCAAATGGAGCTTGCTCAACAAAATCAACACCACACCTTGTTTCAATCAAAGTTCATCATCAAGGAACGTTCATGTAGAGTCATCATCGATGGCGGGTGTTGCAACAATCTTACTAGCATAGACATGGTCGAGAAGCTTGGCTTGACCACAACTGAACACCCTCATCCTTACTACATTCAATGGCTGAAATCTTGTGGTAAGTTGAAGGTGACTAAACTTGTGCCTGTACATTTTTCTATTGGATCATATCATGACTATGTTGATTGCGATGTCGTACCTATGCAAGCATGCTCGTTATTCTTGGGTAGACCTTAGCAATATGATAGATATACTGAACATCATGGTAGATATAATAATCATTATACTTTCACATATAAAGAAAATAAAATCACTTTGCTTCCAATGTCTCCTGCTGCCATATTAAAGGATGAATTAGAAAGAACTGAGAGAACAAGTAAGGAGAAGACAAAAGTTGATTATCATATTATAGCTCCAAGTGAAATTAAATTGAAAGCTCCTGTTATGTTAGCTACAAAATCTGATTGCATTGACTTGGAAAAACATGAATCTGAATGCTATACTATGATTTGTAAAGAATCTTTGTGTCTATTAGAAGATATGTGTGTGTTTTTTTGTCTCCTGTTGCTACTAACCTTTTGCAGGAAAGTGATGACTTCAAGAAAAAGATTGAGTCTAGGACGATTCAAATTCAAGAAAGGGAGGATGATGAGGACATCAACCTTAAGGATGCAACCACTACTTCGAGACCCTGCACTGCATCCTCTATTGCAATCACATCTTCTTCAGTTGGACTTTCGGCTACGGCAATTCCATATGCTCCAATTGGGCCAAGCTACTTCTACATGCCATGGTGTTACGTCACCTATCGTTGGCCCACGGGCTATGCAATGTATTGGCTGATGACTTGGCCCATCTGGTGGACGGCCACCCTAGGCTTGGACTGTTCACGCATAAACAGTACCGTGAATAGTACACACCTAGGGTTTCCTCCTCTTGGCCGCACTCCTTATATAGGAGCCGCCGTCCCTTTACCAAAATTGGGTTTTGTTAGGTTGAAGTTTAGCTATGCTACTTTATACTTTGTCCTCTTGTTCGACGAGATCAACAGCGGCATTGTTCTTCAGAACCCCGCTTATCAATAAAATCCTTAATTCTTGTTCGTAATTTCAGATTGCTTATTTATCTGGTTCTTCCTTGTTCTTCGATTGCAAACAGGATTAGAACTTTGTGGTCAGGTCGATCGTGCTTCTAGCAAGGTCGATAACAATCATAGAGTTCGTTCAGCGATTGCGGGCATATTGGTCATGTGTGATTGGTAGCCGAATCGTGAGAGACGTCTCCACCCAAATCGAATTATCCTTCTCATCGAAAGACCGGGACACCCATTGTCGCATCAACTACTCCTTTGGCTTTCCTCATGTGACCAAGGAAATCAATTTTCTGCTTCCAAAAGTCACACTTGCTGAACTTAGCATACAACTGTTGCTCTCTAAGTTTCTCAAGTATTACTCTCAAATGCATGTTCTTCCTCCGTCTTGGAACAGAACAGAATGTCATCAATGAACACTGCCACAAACTTGTCCAAATATTTCATGAAAACCTTATTCTAAAGGGATACGGGTAGGCTACACTAGCTGGCAATTAAAAAATTCTACCATGTAAACCAAGATGCCATGCAAATAAGAGATCATAGATCATTACCACCAAACGTGCAGTGCAGCGGAAGAAGAGTTGGAGCAGCCTGATCCAACAAAGAGCACATCGATGTAGTGGTCATATTCGACCGTCCAGTGTCCTCGTGAGTCGATTGTCTCCTCCAACAATGATGAGCCACGGAGGTCCTGATTTGGCCCGATCTTTCGATGAGAAGATAAATTTGGTAGAAGTCACTCAACTCTCATGATCCTAGCTACGAAATCACAAGGCTCGAAATCACGCAACCACTGAACAACTTGACAAGTCGTTATCAACCGTGCACGAATACCCAAAAGACATGATCACGAAGGTCAATTCCTGGATACACCGTAGAAATACGCAAGAACGAGATAAATAGCAATCTAAAATTGCGAATAGGATTTAAGATTGTATTGATAAATAGGGTTCCAAAGACAATGTCACTGTTGATCTCGTCGAACAAGAGGACAAAGTATAAAGTAGCAAAGCTAAACTTCAGTCAATAAAACCCGAGGAAACTAGAGGGCTGTGGCCTCCTTAAATAGGGGAAGGGGGAGCCGCACATAGTTAAGAGATAAGGGAGGTGGTACTACTGTTCACATGAACAATACTCATGGCTACGGTGGCCAGCCACCATATGGGCCAAGTCAGCACATACATTACATAGCCCAAATTAGCCCAGACAGGTGATGTATCACTTTCTTTTGGCAATTTCAGCGTGCATATAAGGAATTTGGAGGTGAGGCTAGATCTGTTGGAAAAAGGACGAGGTAAGCTTTCTATCAAGTACTAGTGGGCCTCCAACAGACTCCGTATGTGAAAGTTATGTATGTTTAAAGTCGGTGCTGTCTCCAGAGGTTGAATTGGATTCCAGAACGTGTACAGCTTGAACTCTTGCTTGGCACGTGGAGTAGCACCATGGCATGTAGACGTAGCACCATGGCATGTAGATGTAGAAGCAGCTTGGTCCAATTGGGTAATATGGCATTACAGTAGCCAAAAGTCCTATCGGAGAAGATGTTGTGCAGCGGGTCGAAGTAGTGGTTGCATCCTTAGGGTTGATGTCCTCATCAAACAACCTCCGTAGTTCCTTGTGCAGATCGCGAATCATCCTCAAGTGCAATAGTAACCGCAGTAGTGCCTCTACGGTATCCACATGTCCATGGAAGGAACAACGTACGCTGGTGTGCTAGCACCAACTCGCATGGCAGAGCTCTCGGGAAGATGGCGGTTAGGGTTTCAATGGAACAACTCATGTGTATCGCGTCGTCTATCTCACCCATAGCCTCAAGCATCTCCTTATATAGTGCCCATGACGGATCCTATCCAAATATGTTTGTTTCAACCTGTTAAGTGTGTGATGTAATACCCCGTTTAAAAATTAAACAAATAAGTGATTAGTACTGAAATTAAATAGAATTAGAAAAGAAATGAAAATTCAGAATTTGGAAGGTGTATTAGAACTCGGGCTTTCGGCCTATAGCTTTTTGGCCCAAGTAGGGAACCACTTAAGAGGGTGGGGGGAGGCAAACCCTAACACTATAGCACGAGTACTATAGTGCCACCTACTGTAGCTTCACGATTACTGTAGCACATCCCTTCCTCCTGTTGCTGCCAAGGAGAATCGAGGAGGAAGATCAAGGAAGAGAGAAGAAGAAGAAGGGAAAAGAGGGGAGAAAGGAGGAGAAGAAGAGAGTTCTTTGTGGGGGATTTGATCCGCGTCTTCCTAAGGGTCTTCAAGGGTAATGAAGTGCTTTCCCCACTGTTTGATGAGGATTAGTTGCGAAATCGATTAATTGGGACGGATCATTTTGCTGCCGGTAGACTTTCAATTCTGTCCAGTAGGTTGCGTGGCCAATTTCGGGTTCTTAGAGGCCGAATTTGAGTTGTCTGTCTTCTAGAGATATTTATATAATGTTCTTAGATTTCCGTGGCCACCAAGAACACGTAATTCCGACGTATGGATCAAATGTTATGGTCTGATCTTTACCACTGTCCTGAAATCCTGACGAGATTGAACTAACAAGTTGTCTCCTAAATTATGATTATGTTAGTCGTAGATTCAGGGTTTTCACCCAACTAGGTTATTGTAGAAAATTTTATAAACTTTCCAGAATGTTAAAGAACGCCCTAATCGGAGTTGTACATCAAAAGTTGTGATATATTCTTTACTGCTGTTCTGTTCGTCCAGGCAGAATTTGTCTTGTTCTTTCTCCCACCTGTTAGCATTTTAATTTGGCCGAACTGGGAGATCTCATTAACTAGGATTTTGTAGTTATGTTCGTTAAGTTTCCTTAGGATAAGGGCTCACCTCGTTCCGAGTCCCAGATCAATAGTTATAAGTTATTCCGTGCTGCTGTCCAGATTCGTTTCTGTGATTGAGTTGTCTGTTTTCAGAATAGGTCCAATATTTAATTCTTGGGTTGTCAGGAAGATGTAATAGAACATTGTTGGTAGTGTCTTGTGTCATGTTGTTCTTATTTCGAGTAATTACATGTGTAGGCGGAGAGGCTCGGGTTTAGGGGCACCTTCGTTGCCTACCAACGCATCGTAACGCGGAAGGCAAGTACTTTGATGTTCATAAGATTTGTGAATACTGAATGCTTGATGTTCATATTGTGTTTTTCTATGATACATGAGAATATTTAATGTTTGTGTTCCTTTCATATGTGTTATTTCCATGATTAGAGGTGATACCTTTCATTGTTCATATTTCATTCCATGCATCCATTATTCATGTTTCATCCATGGGAGTGGATTATAAAGACCCATCAATTCCAGTATGGGCACGTAAGACCCACCATTCCAATGTGGGCAGATTGAGACACCTGTATGAAACATTCTTCATACAGGATTTGGATCCCCGCATTTTGTTAAATACGGGCTTATGTGAACACCGACGGGTGTGTCACTAGCTATACCGGTATAAGCATGTGTGTAGTCCCTTTTCATTTCATTCAATCCATTCATTCCGTTCATTCATATATCCATTCGGTGCTATGTTCATATTTGTTGTATGTTCATGTATTCACTGTACTTGCTGAGTCTCGGACTCATTCTTGCTTTGTTTTTTTATTTTAGGTGATCATTGATGATGGCTCTATCGGGAGGGAGTAGACACGCACTAATCATTCAATTCACCATATTCAAGTTCAACATTATGACTTAGTTTATATCTTTCATTTGTTAATTGATGAACTGTAATAAATGAATTTAGATGGTGAATGATACCTTGTGCTATGTTATGGTTGATTAAGTACTACTTGTGATCTTTGATCGTCCCTTCGTTATAATTATTTGGATTCATACTATTTTCCTACTATTGTTCGGTTCAATGTTGAACTCTTTATGTCTTTAGATGAGATATTGTTAAATCCTTCTGTAGTATGGTTGTATGTTAGTTTATTTAGGTGACATCTTGGCTTCCGAATAACCAGGGTGTTACAGTTGGTATCAGAGCATCAACCTTCGCTGCACGGGTGCGTGCGGGACAGGGGCGCGGGCATATGGCACATGATGCGTGTGGTTCCAGAGTGGACACACGGCATGGCATATGTGCTGGCACTAGACGCACGGACGTGTACCGAGGGGTGGTTCTGGGCATTTGTCGCGTATGCGGTGTGCTGCTGAGGGCGTCAGCCCTTGAGGGGGGGTGAATGTAATACCCTGGCCTACTCGTAGTGTGGCCCATGTGGCCCATGAGGAGTTATGTGGTGGGATTAGTCCCATATTGCTTATCTAAAGTGAGTTGTAGTAGTATATAATGCCTGTTGGGTCCAAACTTAGCACCTCCGGGTTAACCCTTTTACACGAAGCGAGGACGAAAGTGTAAGTGGGGTGCTATGTGTGCGCGGGTCCGTCCCATGGTGGGCTGGGCATTGAGCGGATTTTGGGCCAGGGTGTTACAGTTGGTATTAGAGCGGGCTTTAGATCCGTGGTTAATAGAAATATATTAAAATGACACACTATGCATAGTAGGTGGGATGGGTAATTCGTTGCTTCCGCATTTCCGTTGTTATGTTTCATTTGTTGAGTAGTTGTTGAATTGTTTTTGTGCTTCTATTATACTGTTAAGCTAAATGAATAGCTTTATATGCTTTGGTGTTCATAGATGGCGAGAGGTAGAGGCCGTGGTCGTGGAGCGGCCCGTGGCTGTGGACGTCCACCAGGTCGTGGACGTGGCTGTGGATGTGGTCCAGCTGTGTCTTCATCTTCGTCTAAGGAGTCTGCTGGTGCTGCTGCTGAGGGGGTTGCCTCAGCTGCTCTTCCGACCGCTGAAGCTCAGGCTGCGTCAGCTGTTATCATTCAAAATCTTCAAAGGGAGAACCAAGAACTCTATCAACAAGTGTAGGTAGCTCTTCCTGCAGCAGCTGCACTAGTTGCGGAACCGGTTGCTGCAGCAGTCCCATCTGAGGCTAGGATGAGTCTCCGCGAGTGGATGTCACTTCGTTTGGACACCTTTGATGGAGCAGGTACTTCGGTTCAAGCTGTAGATTGGTTACGATACATGGAGAGGCAGTTCGGTGCCTTAGAGATGACTTCAGTGTAGAAGACGCGGTTCGTGGCCTTTCAGTTGAAGGGCCAAGCTGATATCTGGTGGGAGAGGGTTCTATCTGCTAGGACCCCAGTGCAGGGACCAGTCACTTGGGAAGTGTACGTGGAGCAATTCAGGACCAAATTCTATCCGGATTCCTTCGTTGAGAGGATGGAGCAATCATTGCTAACATTTGTTCAAGGGAAGATGTCCGTGTCAGAGCATGAGACTGGATTCAACAATCTGGTACGCTTTGTACCAGCGGTGGCCAATGATGATCGGGAGAAGGCCAAGAGGTTCTACAGGGGCCTCAATCAAGAGTATCGCCACGTTTTGGGGGCGACTGGCTTGCGTGACTTCAGCTCCGTGGTTGAACAGGCCAGGGGAATGGAGCTGGAGAGAGATCTTTCTTCGCAGAGGCAGCCTGCTAGTGGCCCTGTCCCTGCTGGTGGTTCTGGCGGTGGCCAGAAGCGAAGTTTTGGTGGGGGAGGTGGGTCTTCTCAGCGACCTGCTCCCAAGAGGTTTCAGGGAGTCAAGACACCTCGTCTGCTCAAGAGTGGCGCTTCTTCATTGGCGCCACGTTCTTTGTCATCCACACTTCAGATGCGTCCTGCTCTAGGTCAAGGTATGAAATGCTTCAGGTGTGGTGAGGGGCACCGGGCTTCAGAGTGTTCTTTCAAAGGGACATGTCGTCAGTGTGGCCGGGAAGGCCACAAGTTGTTAGTATGCAAACAAAACCCAGTGAGCATTATCAAATGGGAGTCACCCCAACAAAGGTCTTCTTCCAAGGTCCTCGGGGTTCATTCCTGACCCTAGTCTGCTGCTTTACGCACCTCGCTTTTCTTCAGGATGGGTTCCTCCTGCAGCGTTTACTCCTACACCTCCTGCGGGGTTCTACTAGAACCCCGTTCCGTCTGCACCGCCGTCGTTCGCTCCACCTGCAGCAATTCCTGTTCACCCTTCGCAGAGTGTGGGTGCGTCTTCTGCTCCGGCACCACCGGGAGTCTACGCCATGCCTACCCCTGAGACTATGGGCCGTCCTGATGTGGTGACAGGTACCTTGCTAGTCGATTCACATGAGGCTTTCATTCTTTTTGATTCAGGGGCTACCTATTCTTTTGTATCTCTAAAGTTTGCTAGAAGGGTGGGTTTGAGTTTTCAGCGTATTTCTGAGTCTGTGGTAGTCAGTTCTCCGAGGGGGTCTTATTTCTAGCTCTACAACATGTCTGGGTTGTTCTATCACTATTGATGATGAGAATTTCACTGTTAACCTTCGATGGATGCCAAACAAATTAGAGAAATCGTGTCTTGTGGGCAAAGTTGTACCACCTCTGTAGAGTGTTAAGAACTATTCGAATAGCCGTGTCTATGGTCATGGACATACTCAGCAAAGCCACTCAAAGTTAGACTTTGGTTTTGATTTTAAAATGATTTGACACAAATGATTTTGGATTTATATCCAAATGGGAATTGGGCAGGAAGCCATGTGATAGGAGGGTATCCTTCACCATTCCTGTGTGAATATTATCTGACAATAAAACTTGAGAATTTGTAAAATGAATTTTAGTTATGAAATAACCGCTTTGGAACTTAGTACAAGTATTTAAATAAAATATTGCTTTATGCAAAATTAACCAATAAGCCTTCCTTTGTTATATCCATGCATGCATGAACTCTGTTATTGGGTGTAACTTGCGAGCACGGTAATTGTGCTCATCCTTGCTTTATGCAAATAAATTTCAGAGGAGAAGGACTTGCTACTGGTGTGGATCTCGACGACTAGGCCACTACCCCAGTCGATTTCTTCTGGTAGATTAGCTGGACTCCACTACTTCTTCGTCTTCCGCTGTGTTCTTTATTGTTAGCTTGTAAGCCTCTTTTGTAATAAACTCTATTGATTATTAATAAAGTATTGCGATTTATGGATGTTACCATATCTGTTTACTGTGTGGACTAGCGACTGATCATGGGACTAGTTCAGAAATACACAGAGGATTTGGGGGGTTACTCCCGGGTCTGACATTGTGTTATGTCCCATGGTGGTGTAAGGGCACTTGTGTTGATCATTTGTCCGTAGGAGCCGATGTGATGTTCTATAGCGTGCAAGGGATCACCAATTTTAAATTTATGCATTACATCGGTATTTCCAATACAACTTGTGAGCCTCTTAGAAAGTGCTATCAATCACTTGTACTAAGTACGGGAACATCTTGTAAGGGGGACTTAGCCCAATAGGATTTTCTTGCAAAAAACAACCGTATCTCGATTCTCCCCGGCCGACATACCTAAGGAAGTGTGCTATTTTCAGAGGCATCTGGAGGCTTACGGGCTAATCGAGTCGTGTGGGTAAAGTAGTACACCTCTGCAGAGATAAATCTATTCGAATAGCCATGTCCGTGGTTATGGACGATCACTTGAGTATGTGGCTGCTAATTGTTAGACTTTGAATTAAAATTTGTGGGTACAACTTGGTATTCGATATGAACGGGTGTTCATGCACTTTAGTGTATCAAAGTGGGCTGCCACTTTGATGTTTGTTTGATTCATTTGTTCATATTTGTATTACTTTATCATATGATTTACTTCTACTTCAAATCTGTTTTTAAAATGGCAATTGATAAACTAGTATGTGTAGGTTGGAAAAATTGTTGTGTTTTATGCAAAACTAAAGCCACTAATGCCATCCTTTGAATATCCACTATGCATAACTAATTTTATCTTTGTGTAAGACTTGCGAGTACAACTTTGTACTCAACCAGTTTGTCTACTGGTTCCAGGTATAGAAGATTGTGAGCCCGCTGAGCTTGTGAGTGTCAATTTAGGCGATACTAACGAGTAGTGCTATCATTTAACTTCCAGTCGATTGCCGATAGGTTATGGGGCATACTATGCTGGACTTTTGGTTTATTTACTTGTTTTCGCTGCTACTTTATGATCTCATTTGAATTTGGCCAGCCGGCCACTTGTAATAGCTGTAGACTTGAACTATTATGATGTATGTTGAACTATCAATGTATGAATATTGTATGGATATGATCAATGTTGTATGTGAGTTTGGGTATGTTGGTCGCTGATCTTGGGAGCCAACATGACCCCATGCTCGCTGTTCATGGATTCCATTTTAACTCACTAAATGTGGTCTTTGATTGTTTAGAGAACCGATAATCATGCAAGACTTCATGCAGGGAGCAAGATGCATGATCACCGGGGCTCTAGTTTCAGTAAAGACCTCTCATTTAGGTGGAGTTAACTTAGAATCCATTTACCTGGAAGCCCAGAGTTATCTCCTTAAGATTGGGTGGGTCTCGGTCTTACAGAAATAACCCGGGGGCTCCCACATCTGAGGCTAGGATAGACCATGGTAGAAAAAGTATTAAATGCTTTAGAAAATTTGGAATACATTAATTTGTACACTGAAAAGTAGAATAACTTAAAAAATGCATAACTAATTCAATTTAACTCCAAATCCAATTAAACCAATTTTGATATTTTTCATTTTAAAGGAACTTTAATTTAAAATAGGTTTCAAACTTGTCTTTGACCTAGAAAATATAATCTTTAGAAATTGATCCAAAACCGAATTGTTTTTGCACCAGAAAATGCTTTTAACTTTGAAAATTCATAACTAATTCTTATAAAGTCCAAATGAGTCGAACCAAGTTAATTAAGTCTTATAATTTTATTCTCTATTTAGCTGTGTAATCCTTTTACCCACCACTATTCTACAAATTTTTACCAAATAATTAAATTCTGATGAATAGTAACCAAAATGTATTTTTCAGGATTTTCCAGAAAAATGACGTTCAAACTGCTATAACTCTCACATACTAAATCCAAATGAATAATTATTTCACCTAAATTCATATAAAATCATAACCTAGCCACTGTATAAATTTCATACATTTTTTAGCTTTTGGAGTTTTTGGCTATTTCTCGGTGTTTATTCGATGTTGTTAATTCTATAGAGTCTGAAGTAATCGACGTAGACTCTTTCACCACCGACAGTGAACAACTTGACCTCCAGCAAGGCAAGCATCATTTGAACTTTCCTTTGCATCATGTTGATCCCAGTTTTTGATAAGTTAGTGTTTTGAAATGCAATGATATTGCTTGCATGCTATTTTGTTATGTCGGTATTTTTTGTGATGTGTAGCTAGTTATGTCCTACTCATGAGGTTATCCTTGAATTAATCCAGAACATGAATGCTTAAGTTAGGTTACATGCATTATGCAACACATATGCACTGAAGCCCATGAACTTAACCTATCCCAAAGCCAAAACTCCAAAAAGGACGATGAGCAGCATAAAATCCAATCAGACCGCTATACAAAGGCCGGTCTGACCGCACCAGGCTGGTCTAACCGCTCTCAACACGCCAGTCTGACCGCTCGAGTTCTAACAGCTTTTTAACTTAGCCGAAAATGCGTGATTCGACAAACCAACAATGCCATTGCCAATTGTATCTTCATCCTAAGATCATGCACATATCCCCATGATATCCACAATCTCCCCCTTGATGAGCACATTGGCAATTTCCCAAAAAATGCAAAGTTTGAGGTTTGAAAAGTAAAAAAAAACTCGACGTTTTCGCACAAAGGTACAACTTGGTCCAAATGCAAGATAAAGCAATGGAAATGACCAAGCTGGCTTCAGAAAAGCATAAGCAAGTGAGATAAGGCAAAAGCAAGCAAGAAAGCTTCAAATTCCAGAAAAATTCAAAATCTCACTTAAAGTCCATATGAAAGAACAATTGTTGAATTTGACCTTTGATCATTGTAAGGATGCAAGAATTGCAATTCAAATTCAGAAATGGCAATAAGATTGCAAAAATGCATATGAGATGCTCCCCCTCACTATGATCCTCATATCCTCATGAAAATTTTATTTTCTCCCTATTTTTTCATTTTTACCATTTCTCCCCCTTTGACAATGGATTCATCAAGGTGCATAAAGGAAGATAGAGTATGAATGACATGGAATAGCTGCCATTAATTCATTTTTAGCACAGGGAGCCATGAAAATTATCCAAGACGACTTGACAAGTATTACACCAAGCTATATTATGTGAAGAAGCTATGGTAAATCATGGCAAATCATATATAGCAAAGCGAAAGCCAGATGAACAATAATCTGAGATTAAATGATCGTTTAGTATGACTAGGTATTCAAGATCATAGTTTAGCCAAAGGTATCCAAAAATGAGTCAAGCCATGTTAATAAACTAAATGGAACTAAGAAGCTAAAATTGGGCCAATTTAGAGCGCTATGAGTTCAATGTTGAATCAATTTGTTGAAGCACTTTGAAATTTAGCACATTTAGCACTTGCTAAAATTTATTTTTGGTTTTATCTTAGTAAAGCAAGTCCTGGACTAGGAGTCATCCACAACTGCCTCCTAAGCTTAAACCAATTTTCACAATTTATTTTGTTTTGAGCCAAGTGCTAGATCTCAAGCCTTGCCGCGACCATCCCAAGCAAGAGGTTTAAAAGAGTGGTCTAGGTCATCCAAAACTCCCCCTGAGTTCATGCCTAGTGCAATGGCAAGCCATCTCATGAGAAAGAATTGGTGAGATCAGTTTTTTCGCACAGAAAAGATCATTTTTCATTTGCTTGACTTAGGAAATAGCTTAGCTCAATCTAAAACTCAAATTAGATTCAAGACTCAACTTAGCCTATTTAACACGGCAAGAATCATCAGAAGATCACTATGGCAAAACTAGTCACAAGATCCAACAAGGCATGTGTTAATTCAAGTTTTTCACATTTAATAGAGCTAGCATGGCAAAAGCTAAGCTGCACATGGAAATTCATGATAAACCTAGCAAACTAGCACAAGACATGGCAAGGTATAGAAAATGAAATCATGTCACATAAGGATAATAAACAAGGCTCCGTGATTTTATATTACAATGCAAGTTGCTGATTTAAAATGCAATGTGATACAATGAATGCAAAAGAGCCAACTCCACCTCAAAACAGGCCAAGAGGACTAATAACCCCCAACTCTCCCCGTAAAAAAGCAAAACGAGAAGAATCAAGAGCCTTAGTGAAAATATACGCAACCTGCTGCTCAGACTCTACAAAGTGAAGCACAACATCACCCTTCTCTACATGGTCTCTAAGGAAATGATATCGAATGTCAATGTGCTTGGTCCTAGAGTTGCACTGGGTTTTGGCAATGTTTATGGCACTAGTATTGTCACAGAAAAGAGGGACACTATCCAAAACAACCCATAATCCCGCAGAGTAGACAAGATCTAGAGAACCTGAGAGCAACTACTGGCTGCAACTACATACTCTGCCTCGGCGGTGGACTGTGCAATAGAGGACTGCTTCCTAGAAGACCAAGAGATAAGAGATGTGCCTAATAAATGACAAGTGCCAGAAGTACTCTTCCTATCCACTCTACACCCTGCAAAATCAGCATCAGAAAAAGCCCAAATGGAGAGAGCAGAATCAGAAGAATAGCAGAGTCCAAAATCAAGAGTGTTCTGGAGGTACCTGAAGATGCGACGCACTGCTTGACGATGTAAGGCACGAGGGGAAGCATAAAATCAAGTGCACAGACACACATCAAAATGTATGTCCGGCCTCGATGTCGTGAGGTAGAGGAGGGAGCCAATCATCTTGCGGTACTCCTTCTGGTCCACGGGCTCTCCATCCTCATCAGGATCCAGTACGGTAGAAGTGGCAATGGGAGTAGACACTGGCTCGCTGCTTCCCATGTCGAAGTGCCGAAGAAGGTCCTTTGTATACTTGCTTTGATGAATGAAGGTACCTTCTTTCAATTGCTTGACTTGAAGACCAAGGAAGAAAGTCGGTTCGCCCATCATGCTCATCTCGAATTCCTTGTTCATAGAATCTAAAAATCTGGACACCAAAGCATGAGAAGAACCATCGAATATGATGTCATCCACATAAATCCGAACCAGTAAGAAATCACTGCCATGCCTAAGGGTGAACAAGGTTTTATCTACCATTCCCATTTTGAAATCATTTTTAAGCAAGAAACTCTTAAGCCTATCATACCAAGCTCTAGGGGCTTGCTTCAATCCATACAAGGCTTTGGAGAGCTTAAACACATGGTTTGGGAATTTGGGATATTCAAAACCAGGGGGTTGCTTGACAAAGACCTCTTCTTCTATAAAACCATTAAGGAAAGCACTCTTGACATCCATTTGAAAAAGCTTAAAGCCTTTAGATGTCGCACGGCTTCATCTCCACGTGCACAGAGCAGCTGCTCTAGTGCATGCCATGGCCACATCAACGCGCTAGCGCGCTATGCCACCTAACGGCCTCACCACGGGTTTTGACACGCGCACCTGGTTTCGCCGCCTCACCTGCTCCACCCGCACCTGCTCCCATCGACTCACATCCACTCAACATCACTAAATGCCCATCAGCGCATCACCACCCATGCTGTGGACTCTCCTCGCGTTTCTCCACCCCGACCCCCTATAAAACCCCCTGGACATTTCCCTGCTCATCCTTTCGCAACCCCAAGAATCTCCTTCACCAATCCCTACCTTATTCTTGTTTCCACCGAGCCCGAACACCATTAGACCTCAAGCTCCAAGCTTCATCCGTGACGCCGCTGTAGCATTCCGGCTATTCCGGTGGAGCTATTTCCTTCCTTTTCACGTCACATGTCGAACTCAGGAATGAAGGATCCCAGATTCTCTGTGTTTCATACACTAGTCTAGGAATAGCTAGCGTACACAGTCAAACAACAATGATAGCAAAATTATATCACGCATTTATTAATTGATAATCAGAGTTTAATACAAAATTAGGCACAAGGCCAAATATAAAGAAACAACGGATGCAAAATAAATAGGTAGACCACACGATTCGCCACATGCAATTGTCTGGGGGCGTAGCCTAATCATCCTGATCCTCACCGTCTTGATAATAATCTTCACCTGAATAAATTTTATTCAGCATGAGTGAGCACAACTTCCATGCTAGCATGTTATACCTCATAACACAATATAATGCATGCATGCAATTGTAATAAAGGGAGGCTAACAGGGTTCATTTTGCATAAAGCAGCATTTTCAATTTTAAATACTCCTACTAAGTTTTATAGCAATTTTTAATCTATAAATAAAATCAAATTTTAAATTAACAATTTTATAGTGGATAACCTCCATAAATGAATGGTGAAGGATATCCTCCTTTCACATGGCTAACCACCCAATTTTACCACAAGGATTAACCATCCTAAAATTATTTGCTAAAACCATTTTAAAACCAAAACCAAATTCTAACTTGGAGTGGCTTTGCTCAGCTTGTCCATGATCGTGGACACAGTTATTCGAATAGTTTCTACTCTATAGAGGTTGTACAACTTTACCCACAAGAGATAATCATCTTATAATATCCGTCTAACACACTTTTGTAGGTTTGCGACTAAGTAATTATCAAGAGGCCTTTACAATACATCATTCCAAATTAGTCATACCCGCTAAGGTTTCACTTCCATTGGGCTAAACACCCGCCAGAAGCCCCCTCTTGCGCCAAGTGAGAATACTGTTTAACCGACACCCGCACATCAAAATGGCATAACTAACAATGGAACACTGTAGATTATTTAGCCTAGTATGTCCCATTCCAGACTTATGGTAGTATGGTAGGGCGTAGCAAAATACGCTCGAAGATCGGTCCTTAACTGACTTGGGTGACTTCCAAAATAACCCCTAGGCCTCAACCATTCCTGAATAGAGCCCGTGCATAAACCTGCACCCACCAACTATCCATTTCGCCCAAGTCCAAACCAATTTTCATTTTGTTTTTCAAACCATTTGTAAATTTCTACGGCACACCAATGCCATAAACACATTTTAAACCATATTTGATTTTTGGCTAAAAACTCCCCAAATCAAATACTTTTGGGTCCAAGCATGACTAAGCATAATTTTTTCAAATGATCCTAGTTCATACTATCGTATCAACTAGGTTTTATCTAGGGTGACAATATGTTTGATTCAATATCAACATTAGCCTTACAAAGGATTTAGGCATAACTATAAATTTAAAACAGGAATTTAAATAACTTGATATAAATAAGCATGCAGTAATAATTTAAATAGAATTTAAATAATTTGAAATACTAGGATTCAAAGATGATCAAAGGATGTAACTTGCCTTGATCAAACTCTTCTTCTTCAACTAACTCAGGTTCTTCGAAATCGTCGAAATCTATATGCAAAAATAAGCCAAATTTAAATAAACACAAATAAATTCAAAGGAAAAAAAATCAAATTAACTCCTAATTAAATAATTTTGGTTTAGCTGGCTAGATCTTGAATTTATATGAATTTAGAAATTTGAATCATTGAAATCAGAGTTCCTATAAAGGAGAACGAACTCTTGGAAGTTTAAATCTAAAGAAAATACCCTAAAAAGGAATTTCTGGAATTTGCAGATTAATTTTTCTAAAGGAAATTCCCTTTATGACGTATGCTGATGTCATTGGGTGGATTTTGATTTCTAGACAGAATTATTTTTCTACTAGAAATGCTTTTGTATCTATGACATGTGGGCCCTCTAGTCAAAGACTACGTCCACGATCGGTCAATGGTCTATGGTGGACTCAGTTCATGGAATAGTACAAAGGGGGTGCGGGTGCTAACATCGATTGCCACGTAGGCGTGACGAGGACATTGACTGGGACAAAATGGGTGACGTGGCATTGACTAGGCTACGACGTGGCTGGGCCACATCAGCCCAGGATTGGCGGCGCTATGTCGACAACCTCGTTGGCGCTACACGCCATGGCAAGGCACGGGAAAGGTACCAAAAGAAAGAGTGCAATGCGCTGAACTTGGTGCTTACCGAAGTTGCTAGCGAGCGCGCTGTTTTGGTCATCGGCAACGAAGTTGGTGGTGGCGTGAACTAGGGTTGCGGCAACGAGGTGCTCCGAAGGTCCTCAACATGAGATGGTGTGCACACACAGGGCCGACGGTGAAGCGGCGATGCCGAGTATGTGGTTCATGTCGACGAAGGACCTTGGACGGCGCTGGAGAAGACGAAAGAAAAGGCTTCGTTTGCTGACAAAGAACTTCAAAATCCGGGCGGTGGAGAAGAGGGGATGCTAGGGGATGTTGTGCGTTAGGGTGAGCGACGAAGTGCACACCCGAGGCTCTCTTAAATAGGGTCTAGGGTGGTCGAATCGCCGTAGGGATCAAGCAAGTCCGCGCGAAGTTCTCAGCTAGGATTTGGGAATTTAGGGCGAGAGAAGGAAAGTAGAGGAGGAAAAACGGATGTGGGATTGAAAGGGGTCTTAAATGCGCACGAAATCACAGGGATGTGATACAGATTTCACCGATTTTGGAAGGTCTTGTATTGCACTAATGGCAAAAGGTGAATAGTTCAAAAAGAAAGCGCCTAAGGTAGACGAAGGTGTAACACCCTAGCCCAAAATCCGCTCAATGCCCAGCCCACCGTGGGGCGGACCCACGCACACATAGCACCCCACTTACACTTTCGTCCTCGCTTCGTGTAAAAGGGTTAACCCGGAGGTGCTATGTTTGGACCCAACAGGCATTATATACTAGTACAACTCACTTTAGACAAGCAATGTGGGACTAATCCCACCACACAACTCCTCATGGGCCACATGGGACGACTGAGAGTAGGCCGAGGTATTACATTCACCCCCTTAAGGGCCGACGCCCCTCGGCAAAGACACCGCATCTGTGACAAATGCCCGAACCACCCCTCGGACACGTCTCAGACGTCCAATGCCGCACATATGCCATGCCGTGTGTCCACTCGGGACCACACGCGCCATGCGCCATATGCCCACGCCTCGCCCCGCACGCTACTGCGAAATAAGGTTGTTGCTCGATACCATCTGTAACACCCCGCCCAAAATCCGCCAATGCCCAAATTTCAGTAGGGCGGACCACAAGACACATAGCACCCCACTTACACTTTCGCCCTCGCTTCGTGTAAAAGGGTTAACCCGGAGGTGCTATGTTTGGACCCAACAGCATTATATACTAGTACAACTCACTTTAGACAAGCAATGTGGGACTAATCCCACCACACAACTCCTCATGGGCCACATGGGCCGCATACGAGTAGGCCGAGGTATTACAGAAGGAAGGAGAACGACAATGACGCGGGCAGGTGATGTCATGGGCGGGGTCCACCTGCTAGTGGCGGGGATGAAAGGAAATGGGTAAGGGATGGGCTAAGCGGGCTAGGGCATGGAAAATAAGTTGGGCCGAGGGAGATATGGCCCAAAGGGAGGTTTCCGGATTTTTATTTGATTTAGCGATTTAATTAATTTAGTTATTTCAAATTGGCTTCAGAAAATAGCAAATAAAGTCCAAAAATTCTAAAAAAATTCATAGAAATTCCTAGAATCATTTTAGACTTAAATTAAATATTTTAAACCTATAATTGGTATTTAATTTTAAAAAAAGTTATTTTGGCTTTGAAATAATTAGGAAAAAGCTTTTAAAATTTCAGAAAATCGAAGGAAAATAGTTAAAAAATATTTTTAACTGGAAATTAAAATTTGGGTTGTTACATCACATTGTGTTCCAAAGCACCACCTTCAATTACCCTAACCTAATTATGCCTTTCATTCAGAGGGTTAGCCGAAATTTGGGTTCTCTTCACTTCGGCCAAGAATCACCACTTTTGTTCCCAACTACGGTGAGGATCACCTTTTTCCAATCCCTTTCTCTGGCACCATCTTCCAGGTTCACTGAAGCTTCCCCCACCACTCTTTTCCTTTGTCCTTGCTCAGGTCTCTCTCTCCTCGGTGAAGTGTCACCGCTGCCACGGGTCTTCAACGCAAGCCCAACTCCGGCGAGCTTCCCCTCTCCGCGTCATCTTGGTGAGTTACCTAAGCCTCAGGGACACTCATGCACACGCTATTTTGTCATGGGCGCCATCGCTTTGAGAAATGGCTTGTCACTCGAAGGGCACCGCCGCCAATCCACGTCGCGCCACCGCTCCAGTCCACCTCCAGTGATGCTTCGGCCACCCTTGGGTTCACCTTGATACCAGGATTCCATTTTGGCCTTTAGCTCGCACCACCTTGGACCACACCGCCGGCAACATGTCCGACAATCTTGCGGCTATGAGCTCCTCTGCGTTTCCATTTAGGACAGCTACTGTAGCACATGATTAATTCATAATCTCTGTCATTTAGGGTTAAAGCAATGATTGTTGTGTTTAATGACTGCTTTGGTTGTCATAATGTTTTAGTGACATGTGGGGCCTTGAACAGAAAACGAGCGAAGTTTAAAATCTGGTTTCCATTTGAGTCTTTGACGAGTGGGCCCGGCCTATTAAGTGCACAGTAAACACACCCATGAACCAGTAGACCCATGCACTGTGCATGTGGACCGATGGTCCACGCACTATGCCACCGTCCAAGTCTATGATAGGTGGGCCCGTGGCCATTAGACCGAGTCGGCGTTGACTAGGTCATATTTAACCGTAGTCCCACTGGTTAGTGATCGTGGCTAGCTCAGCCCGAGTATAAAAGGAATTTAAGAAATTTAGAAATTCCAAAATGAATTTCTTTTGCACTAGAAATGGTTTAAACTTCAAAAATGCATAAGTGTTTCATTTTAACTATAAATTGAGTGAAATAAATTTTGTTGGTTTCCATTTTTATTATACTTTAACTTCGAATAGGTTTGAAACATGTTGTTGTCACCGAAAATATTGATATTCAAATTATTTCTACACTAATGTCATAACTTCGAAAATACATAGAAAATTCATATCAACTCCAAATGAGGTGAATAAATTTTTTTGTTCATAAAATTGTATCCTCCATCTGACCATGTAATTTATATCTTCACCACCTCTCTGGAAATTTTTGCGAAAACAATTATTTTCGGCTATAGTAACCGAAACCTAATTTTTCAGCAATTTCTCCTCCGTCAGATTTTCGTTAGGGCTACAGACTCTCACATGCAAACTCCAAATCAAATTATTTTTGTTCCTAAAATCATATAAAAATCATTCACTACCGACTAAGAAAATTTCAGGCAATTTGGTCGATTTTGAAATTTTGGTTGATTTCGTTCTTATTTGTTCTTCTCGCTCGTTCGACAGGTTTTCAAGATTCGATTGTCTATGAGAGTGATCCTTAGCAGCACCTAGATGATCTCTAGCAAGGCAAGCTGCCCCCCCCTACCTTTGATCATATTGATCCTACAATGTTTTTTATAAAATTATCTTGTTTGCAACTGTATATATGCATGATCTATTTGATGGTTAATTTCTCGTTAGAGGTAATTAATCCGAATAGATGCATGAGCTGTAGGTAAATGTTGACCATTGCCACTGAGCCTAGGTTTATATTATTTCTAGTGATTAGAGCCCAATGGATGGCTTCTGGTCATTTATATATTGTATATGAGTCTATGTCGCTTAGCAATGCTTAGAACGGTAGTATGGGAATCATCGCTTCGGCAATGGTCATTATGTCATCATTTTAATTACTTAGATTAGGGTACTCATGTATGTACCGTATTTGGAAAAACTAAAACTAAAAATAAAAGGATTTGGACTTGGGCACATGGTTTGATGGTGTGGTTATTGGGTGTGCGGTTTGTGCCCGAGTCAACATGGACCGAACATCTTGTGTCACACTGATCAAAGCATTATTGCGTGCATCCACATGAGGGGGATATGGGACCCCTCTTGACTTAGTACTTTGTTGTGCATTGACTATGAGTCACATGTGGTAGTGGTTAGGGAGAAAAATGTTCTGTTGTTGTTGGAAATGTGCGGGGTGGGATCCGGGTAGGTTCCCTTGCCTGAGGGGCATCGGTAGCTGCTGAGGCTTTACCGGTGACTCCGACACAACGTATGGGTCCTCCGTGGGAGCCCCGTCTCCACACACAAGGGTGGCTCACGGAGGATTTCACCCATATGGGCGGCTCCTATGTAACATCCCCAAGTTAATTAATGATGATTAGTATGCATCTTATCAGCATGCATGACATTTTGGAATTATTTGCATCATTTATTGCACTAGGAAAATCTCAAAATAAGTTAAACATACAACTTAAATTTAAACTCCAAAAGAAATCAGGAACAAAAACTTATGATTATCTTCTGGAAATAATTTATACAAATACTAGAATAATTATCATGATTTAATATAATTTTTTCCAAAATTTTTGGAACTTAATTTGACCCAAAGAAAATTCAAACTCAAATCAATAACCTTTTCCAAGTTGGAATTTTAAATAAGAAAATAACTCATGAGCAGTAATGTTTTATAATTTTATGGGAACTAGGTTGTCCCAGGAACACCCCTAAATTAATTCAGAATTTTTAGAATTTTATTCCTAATTTTAAGCCTCGGTCAAACTTTCCTTTTGTTTGGTCAAACCGATTTCCAAAAACTAAAGTGGCAATCGTCTTTGACTCGAACCCGACCCTGGCTCGAACCCGACGCGACGCGGTGCCACCCAACCGCCTAGGCCCTCGCCATTTTGGCCGTCCAGATTAGATCGAACGGCCCACGTCAACTGAGCCGATCGAACCTGTCCATGTGACCACACAAATCTCGCCGCCTATTTTAAATCGTGCGGTCCGCACCATTCGACCGAGCCCGATCGCCCTTGGTTCCAGCCGCACCCTTTCACCTCCACGCCGAGCCATCGGCGGTGGGCCCGCCAACAAGATCGTCTTCAACCTTGGCGGCGCGCAGACTCAGACTCCACTCCACGGCGCCCACGCTCTGCCGCTCTCCGTTCTTTGCCAAGGACGCCACGCACCGCCCGTGTTGGCCAATCCCCGACCTTCACCTTCTCACGCCGCTATCTTCTCCGTCTTTCTCCTGCGCTAAAACCCCCTCGGATGCTCCCTTCTAACCCACTTCTCTTCCCGGCCGAGGAAGAGAGGGAAGCAAAGCTCCTCTCCCGTCCTGGTAAGAGCCGCCGCAACCACATAATTCGCCTCCCACTTCGTTGCCGTCTCCATTTTTCCCTCTAACCGAGCTCCCCTTTTCGTGTTGTAGCTCGCGGGACGAATTTGCGTTGTCGCCGCCCAGAGCGCGCCCGAGCGTCGCCATCGATCCTTCTCTCGCTCTGGTGAGTTTCCCACCGCTCCACCTTGTCTGGGAGGTTCCTCTCACCGCGCTGAGTCACTCCACCTTTTTAATCGCCATTTGGTGCAGGGAATCGTCGCCGTGACCTTTTCTTCTCCGGCTCCGGCCGTGAACGCCTTTCTTCCCCGAGTCCGACGCGGTGAAGCCCAGCTCGATTCACGGCACCCGGAGCACCGCTGCGGCCTACTCGTCCTTCCCCAACAACCTGCTGGAGCTCTCCTCCGCCCAGCTGCCGCCCCCACGACGCCCGAGCCGCCTCCTTCGCTCCACTTCGCCGCCGACGCGCCACCGTGCCTCCCCGCCGGCAAGGACACCACCAGAAGGTAGCTCTCCTTATTGTCTTCCCATTTTGCCGCGGCCCTCGCATCCTCCGGCCTCCCCTCGCCGGCGACGAGCGCGGCACCACCGCGGTCGCACGCCCTCTGTTGCCGGATTTCTGTCCGACAACAGTAGCTTAGTTAGCCAAATCTCAGATTAGTTAGCCCTTAATGATTTTCTTAATGTTAGTATGACGCGTAGGTCCCACTTTTAAACCATGTTTAGGATTCTTAAGTGGACAACGTTTAAGCTGTTAAGTGTATGCCATGTGGGCCCCTATGGCCGATTAAGTGAATACGTAAAACCGTGTAGTACGTTTTCGGTTAAGAAAAACGTATTCCTCTGCGCTAAATTCCCAAAATTACGCTTTCGCTAACAGAAGACGTAAAACAAAAATACGCCTCCCTTGTCCTTCTCGGCAGGGGCTGGGTCAATGTTGACCAGTCAACCCTTGACCCTGGGACCCAGCTGTCTGTGAGTAAGGTTAGCTCAGCCTCGGTGAGAAAAGGAGGAAATGATTTATGAAATCCGAAAACAAATTATTTTCACACTGGAAATTGTTTTAACTTCTAAAAGGCATAACTAATTCATTTTAACTCCAAAAACAGTGAAACCAATTTTATTAATTTTCATATTAAACTAACTTTGTTATAAAATTGGTTTAAAACATACCACTGTCCCAGAAAACATAATTGGTGGAAATTGGTCCACAACCTACTTATTTATACACTAGAAAATATCTTTAACTTGAAAAATTCATTACTATTTAATATTAACTCCAAAATGGATGAAACCAGTTTTGATAATTTTCATTTTAAGTAAACTTTATTTTAAAGTAGGTTTCAAGTATGTCTCTATAACAGAAAGGTAGTATTAGAATAATGATCCTTTAACTCTATTATTTTTACTATAGAAAAAGGTGATAACTTTGTAAATATATAACTAATTCATAAAAACTCCAAATGAGGTAAACTCAACTATTTTGGTCTTATATTATTATTCTCAAATTATCTATGTAATACTTTGCTTCACCACTACTCTACAAATTTTGGCCAAATCATTAATTATAGGAATTAAGACATATTGGAAACCGAATTTCAAACCATCATAACTCACACATGCTAAATCCAAATGGAATGAATCTTTCACCTAAATTCAACTAAAATCATAATCTACCTACTGTATAAATCTCATGCATTTTTGAGTATTTTGTATTTTCAGCATTATTTGGTATTTATTGCAATATCGTCTATCTTTAGGTTTTTCGACGATACCGATATATTCGTGAGATCTAAATTGAGTGTAATCTGAGAATGAACAATTGGTACAGCAAAGGTGCGAGCACCCTCCTCTTGAACATATTGCTCCTATTGATTTTAAAAAATGTTTTTGTATGGCTTTTATCTCAATTGCATGCTATTTTGAAATGTATGTTCATGGGTAGAAATAGTTAATTCCCTACTTGCTGCATTAGCCCTCCTTTGAATGTTGATTATCCTTTTTACCTTGAATGATTAAGGCTATATGTTATATGGGTTTGTTGCTAATTTGTAGAACGATGCTTAGCTATGCTAGTAGTTGTAGTCGATAACGGTTGATGGAGCTAGTCCATCGATCGATGGATCGAATTGAATCTTAATGAAATTTGAGGATTATATGGATTGGATTATATTGATTTTGAGGAGAATGTCCAGATCTTTGTATCTGAATATTATAAATTTGTTGATGGGTTGTTATGTGTTGGACTTGGGCGGGTGATAGGGTGATGAAGGGTGGTCCGGATTCGTGTAGCCCGTCTGGGTATTTGAGGACCGATGCGTGGTGTGATGAACCAAGTCTTACGTACAACCACACGCCGGGTTTATGGGCGATGGCTTGGCTTAATAATTTGTCGTGTGTTAGCTATCAAAACACAATCAGTTTGGCAATTGTTGTTGTTGGTTTTAATGGCTCCCTTGTCAATCTGGTGGGGGCATGTTTTTCTTACCTTGCCCTTAAGGGTCTCTAGTGATAGGGACTTACTTACACAACGGGGTTAGCCGTGGTTCAGGCGACTGTACTGTCTGCCATGGTGGACATCCTCGGGTGGTTTGATAGTTAGGACATGACATTGTAACGGCCTCGTTATGCTACCTCGACCACACTCCAAAGGAAGAGTGCATTGGCCGACACTACGAGGAATGCATATCGTGTGGGTAAAGTTGTACACCTCTGCGAGTCAAATAAATCTATTCAATAGCCGTGTCCCGGTTATGGACATCGCTTGGGAAAGCATGCACAGTTAGAGTATGGGAAGTTAAGTTTGGGGTTATGGTTGAAAATGTGTGTCATTATGTTAGTTTGTTCAAATCTGAATTGATACCTTGAACGCGATGTTCGCATGTTAATTGGTTATGGATTGAATTGTGTCATGAATGGTATATTCATGTGTTGATTATATTTGGAGATAGTACTATTGTTGATCATTACTTGCTACTGCAATGTTTTCTAAATGTTTTAGAAATGGCATTTTGAATCTATATAGTTTATCTAATTGCAAAACTTGCTTTATGCTAAAAATTGACTAGGGTAGTAGCCTTCCTTTGATACTTACATGCATCCTTATTTTTCTTGAAAAGTCTCGCGAGTACAACTTTGTACTTAAAAATTTGCTATTACAGGTGAGAAGTCATTCGAATTGGGTAAAGTTCTTCCGACGCTACGACTTTAACTCCAGTTGGTTGCTTGTGGGATTGTGGGCATGCCAACTTGGTTATTCCCTTTTTATTTTAAGTTTATCTTCCGCTGCGATTTATCATTTGTTATTTACTTTTGGCCGGTTGGCCCTTTTATGCAAACTTGTATATTATGTTCTATTCAATGATGTTGTATTTACGTTTCCTTTGATTCTTGTATATTGTATGGATGTGAATACAATGTTGTGTTTGGATATGTGCATGTTAGTCGCTAATCCTTGGGAGCTAACATGGGACACCTATCCGGGTACTCAGAATCGTTTTCGTCTCATGATAAGTATTATGCTCTTTCAGCATAATTACTTAGCTTGACACGGATCTGATCTCGGGGTCCCCACATCCTAGTTGATGCATTGCATTGGAAAACGTCTCGTAGGACTTAGCTCTGCTGGCACAACTTAGGAAGTGTGCTAAATAGCTTGGTAAAGGTGAGGTTTGGTGTGTGGTTATAGTTGTACAACCCTGCAGGGTATAATTTATTCGAATAGCCACGTCCTTGGTTATGAACACGCTAGATTAGGTTTTGCAGGAGTTAGACTATAACCTTTCGATAAAACTTGAAATCAAGTGGTACGAATGGGCATTCATGGTATTGTTGTGGTGGCCGTGGGAAGTCACCTCTAGGATATTAAGTATGTTCCTAAATGTTGTCTCGCTGTTATTTAAACTGATAAAAATATATTTGACAAATTTCTTTATAATCTATTACTCTATTGCAAAGAAAACTGCTTTATGCTGAAAATTGTCTAGTGTAGTAGCCTTTCTTTGATACATGAATGCATCTATATATTTTATTGTTTGTAAGACTTGTGAGTACACCTTTGTACTTAACCGGAATGTCCATGCTACAGAGAAGGTTGACCCCCAAGGGGTTGGCCAATGTGAGACTAACTTTGACTTTGACGACTAGCTCGGTGTTTCCGGTCGGTTGCCTTGTGGGTAAGGGCAGCCGCGGTTGGCTTTTGTTTACTACCATCTTATGGCTTGTGTTTTCCGCTGTGAACTTGATCTTTTGTTGTGATATTTGGCCGGTCGGCCCTATATATGAAATCTGAACTCTTTATGTCTTTTGTATTGTAAACTATGAAGATATTGGTATTGTAATAACTTGTGTATGGCATTGATATTTTTTTTTGAAGGTGTATGTGTAGAGCTTCCCTAGGAGGTACATAATACACCGAGAGTGGGAAAATTTAATTCGTGATGCTAGGGCCTATTCGAAGGTTAAGCATTACAAGTTAAATCATCCGACGGCTCTCACAAAAGTTGGTATCATAATCATATTGACCGTAGTAAACCCCTAGCTTAATCGTCATTAAGGTATTTGGAAAATTTAGTTTTAAAATATCAAATCTTTGATGAAACTTTAAGTAAGTTCTCAGATTTTATTCCTTACCTATCTTAGATTGCTCATCTTAGATTGCTCATCTTACCTTGCTCTATGTTTGATTTGCCCAAATGTGTTCCCTCTCATCTTCTTTCAAAAGTTAGTTGGAAGTCGTTTAAATTCAGATTGCAAATTCAATGAGAGTTGAAAATATGAAGTGTTGGCTGTCCTTAGGTGAAGTTAGGAGGCACTTGGGGTAGGAAAGTTCATCTCAAAGCTCGTTTATCATTTTTGGATTGCAAGCGTAAAATCTGGACAGCAAACGTGTAGTTCGTCGTTAGGGCTAAAATTGAGAGGGTAATTCAACTAAAAATCGTGGGAATAAAAGGGTAAGATGTGATGATAGATGGATAGTGCCTAGTGTACCCTTAGTTAGTTCTTACCATGCTCATTAGAAGCGATAAAACTTTGCTTGCGTTATGAAAATTTCTGTCCCAACCGATTGCTCGTTCTTTCGGCACGATGTAATCGTGCCGGGAAACTAAGCATTCGTGTCATGGTTTTTGTGCTGGATCTTATGCCTTCATACAAATATTTGGAGTTAAATTCTTGCTCATTGTTTGTATGCACACATGATTAGATTAGTATTGCATCTCCTTAGTCGATTGCTTCTCTACTGCTGTCTTTTCGTATCTTGTATCCAGTTGTTGTTGCTAACCTAGTTCATGGGAGTAGGATGGCTGGACGAACTAGGAGTGGTCAAGGCCTACAACCTGGCCGTGATGAGGAACTCCCACCTCCTCCCACCATGGCCGAGGTGCTCATTCAAATAGAGCAAAACCGGATGGACCAAATGAGGATTCTTGAGCAGATTGCTCAGAACACCTTCGTTCCTCTGGGCTCCTCTAGATCATCAGGAGGAGGTGGACATCAACCATGGGGAGGACTCTCTGAATTCCTCCGCATGTAGCCACCAACCTTCTCCCGGTTTGAAGATCCTCTCGACGTGTACGACTAGCTTCGTCTCGTGGAGCGGAAGCTGAACATCACTCAATGCCCGGACTTTGAGAAGGTGTTGTTTGCCTCTCATCAGCTGGAGGGGGTTGTGCACTCATGGTGGGAGAACTTCCTTGTCATGTAGCCCGCCGGTCAAACCGTCACTTGGGAGGAGTTCCATACTGCCTTTCGGTGGGCTCATGTTCATGTCGGCTTGATGAAGCTGAAGAAGGAGTTCTTTGTGCTCAAACAAGGGCGCAAGTCAGTGATAGAGTATCTCCATGAGTTCAATCATCTCTCCTATTATGCGCCTGACGATGTTCCCACTGACGCCGCTAAGCAAAAGAAGTTCATGGACGATTTGACCGAAGAGCTGCAAGACAAACTGGCAGTACTTGACTTCCCCGACTTTCAGGCTTTGGTCGACAAGGCCATTGTTGCTGAGCATAAGGGGAGAGCACAGGACAAGTCTCACAAGCGCAAGAGAGAGTCCCAAAATTCAGCAAGGGGCAGCTTCCCTCGTCCAGGCATCGGGCAACCCCTGATGCCTCGCTTTCAAGCTCTACCGCTACCAAGGCCGCCGACATTTGTATCTCGCCCTCCGCAGGCCGTGTTTCAACCATGAGCACCTGCGGGACAGCAAGGTGACCTCCGCAATCTAGCTGTCGGGGTCCTTGCATCTACTACAACAGCAAGGGGCACTACGTGAATGCTTGCCTTAAGAAGACCGAAGCAACCCCTCACCCTAATGCGGGGCAAGGGCAAGAAAGTGGTCCTCCTGAAGCTTAGAGGACTCTCCAAAAATCTTAGAGCATGGGACGCGGCCCAGTCAATCATATCTCGGCTGAGGAAGTGTAGTAGGCACCGGACGTCATGTTGGGTATGCTTGTCGTCAATTCTTGTCCTGCTACTGTTTTATTCGATTTAGGAGCTTCTCATTGTTTTATATCAAAGTCCTTTGCTACAAATGGTGATATTCAAATTGTTCCTATGCATGTCCCTTTCATTATTCAATCTCCAGGGTTGAAAATAAGAGCCAAACATGAGTGTCGGGACATATCGATTGAGATTGAAGGAGTGGATTTTTAGCAAATCTTATCCTCCTCAATTCAGCAAGTTTGGATATGATACTTCCATGGATTGGCTGTCCCAACATTTGGAACAAATCAATTGTGCCCAGAAATTCATCTCCCTCACAACTTCCTTCGGCGAGCAAGTTGGAATTGCACCAAAGTTGCAAGAACTGCACCTCGTTGCGCTTAAAGTGAAGCTGGCTCTAGAAATTCATGAAGTGCTAGCTATGTGTGACTTCCCCGATGTATTTCCTAAAGAATTACCTGGGATGCCGCCAGCCCGGAACGTCGAGTTCATCATCGACTTGCTGCCCGGTATCGCCCCGATTTCAAAGAGGCCATACCGGATGCCTCCAAATGAATTGGAGGAATTGAAGAAGCAACTTGCTGAGCTGCAAGATAAGGGTTTCATTCACCCAATCTCATCTCCTTGGGGCTGTCCTGTAATCTTTGTGAAGAGGAAGGACAAGAGCCTGCGAATGTGCGTCGATTATCGTCCACTTAATGAAGTGACGGTGAAGAACAAGTACCCGCTGCCCCAGATCAATGACCTTTTGATCAATTGACTAGAGCTTGAGTATTCTCTAAGATTGATTTGAGGTTGGGCTATCACCAAATAAAAATTAGATCTAAAGATATTCCGAAGACGACTTTCTCTACTCGCTATGGACTTAACGAGTACACTGTCATGTCTTTTGGCTTGACTAATGCTCTAGCCTATTTCATGAGCCTTATGAATATGGTATTCATGGAGTATTTGGAAAAGTTTGTGGTGATTTTCATAGATGGCATTCTCATCTATTCGAAGAATGAAGAAGAACATGTCGAACATCTGAAGTTAGTGTTGGAGAAGCTACGTGAGCACTGGCTATACGCAAAATTCAGCAAGTGTGAAATTTGATTTGAAGAAGTGGCATTCTTAGGCCATGTCCTTTTAGCTAGAGGCATAGACGTGGATCCTAGCATGGTCAATGATGTGCTCTCTTGGGGGCAAGCCAAGTCGGTAACCGATGTGAGAAGTTTTCTCGATTTAGTAGGCTACTATCGTCACTTTATCAAGAATTTCTCCGAGATCGTGAAGCCGATGACAGAGTTGCTCAAGAAGGACAAGAAATATGTGTGGTCCACTGATTACGAGAAGAGTTTCCAAGAACTCAAGAAGAGGTTAACCACATCCCCGGATCTCGTCCTTCCCGATATTCAACGAAGCTTCAATATTTATTACGATGCTTCTCGTCAAGGACTCAGATGTATTCTTATGGTAGTGGAATATGCATCAAGATAATTGAGACATCATGAGCTCAATTACCCAACTCATGACTTGGAACTAGCTATCGTGGTCCATACACTAAAAATTTGGCGATATTACCTCATCGATAATCGTTGCAAAGTGTATTCGGACCACAAAAGTCTAAAATATTAGTTCACCCATCCAAATCTAAACCTTAGGAAAAGAAAGTGGTTGGAGTCGATCAAAGATTATGATATGAGCCTCCAATATCATCCCGGCAAAGCCAACGCCGTTGCTGACGCACTCAACCGGAAGGTCTATTGCAATACCTTGATGATCAGGGAACAACAGCCTACCCTTCACGAGAAATTTCAGCGGCTCAACTTGGGAGTGGTTGAGCATGGTTTCCTCGCTACCATGAAGGTGCAACCAACCTTGGAGGATCAGATCAAGGCTGCTTAGCAAACGAACAAAGGGGTGAACCAAATCAAGGGAAATATCAAGAACAGGACAGCCAAGCGCTGCTCGGAAGATAACCATGGGATCGTGTGGTTCGGACAGTGCCTTGTTGTTTCGAAGGACATGGAATTGTAGGACTTAATCCTCCGCGAAGTCCATGATTCCCCTTTGTTCATTCATCCCAGGGCCACGAAGATGTATCAAGATCTCTAGCAGAGGTTTTGGTGGACCCAAATGAAAAGAGAGATCACAAGATTCATTGCCGAGTGCGATGTATGCCATCGTGTGAAGGCCGAGCATCAATGACTAGCGGGTATGCTACCACACTTGACAGTGCCCGAATGGAAGTGGGACTCAATCGGTATGCATTTCATCACCGGTCTGCCTCGTACCTCCAATGGGAAAGATGCCATTTAGGTTGTCATTGATCGGTTGATGAAAGTAGCATATTTTCTATCAGTGCGGACTAATCTTAGTGTAAGTCTCTTGGTGGACCTCTACATATCCCGCATCCTGAGCTTATGTCGATATCATGGGGATATGTGCATGATCTTAGGATGATGATACAATTGGCAATGGCATTGTTGGTTCGTCGAATCACGTGTTTTCGGCTAAGTTAAAAATCGTCGAATCGGAGCGATCGGACCGGCGTGTTGAGAGTGGTCGAGCCGACTGGTGCGGTCGACCAAATTTTTTATATGGCGATCGGCCGGATCTTATGCTGTTCATCGTCCTTTTTGGATTTTTGGCTTTGGGATAGGTCAAGTTCATGGGCTTCAGTGCATATGTGTTACATAATGCATGTTTTCGCTAACGTGGGTTAAGTTGTGAAGAACTTGTTTCCGGAATCGATTTCTTTGTCTATTGTTGTGCAGGACGCTTAGAGGTCAATGATGGTCAACGACGAGGATGATCGAGACTAAGCTTGGAGAGTTGAGGTTCAGAACGATCAAGAATGCCGGGTGAGGTCAATGGATTCAAGCATGGCACAAATTGGACAAAGGTGACCGAATGGGCAGTTCGGTGCGACGGGTAAGATCAAGCAACACGGGGGTCGCTGCAAGTGCTATGGTGGTTTCGACGGGAGCCGGACAAGAGAGACTTGCCGACATGATGAGAGCCGTTGATCAACCTACACGTGGCGAAGTAGGAGAGTGCTTCACCAAGATTGGACTTCGTCTTCGGAGAAGGATCGAGAAGGGGTATTTTGGTAATTTCACCAAATACCTCCTTTATAACCTTTTGGCTAAACCACGGCGCAAGACGGTGCGTGGAGAAGCAGTTTAGGTCAAGAGAAGATGAAGACGACGCTTTAAAATGCGTGTGTATGTATGACCCGTTTGTGTGTGGGCTTAATGGGTGCCCTAAGTGGAATATTCTCTAGATCCTAGTCTCCACTATAAATAGCGGGTGTGCTGGACAGCAATCTAGAACCCATTCATTGTGTTAACCCTAGTTTAGCTTTTTGGGCTTAGAGAGAAGATAGAGAGGTTAGGGTTCTAGAGGATGGATTGATTGGAGTACTCATGTTGTGAGCTTTGTCCTCCTTGAGGGAGTGGCTGTAAACCAGCAAAAACTACGAATCAATCTATGCAAGATTTCTCAAAGTTGAGTTCCTATTTGTTCTTGCTCTCTATTTCTTGATTTTGGGCCTTTCTTTGATCCTTAGATTCTCTGTTTGTTTCTTGCCCCAATCTACCTTGTTGTGATATGTGGGAATACATCTAGGATCATCTTGATCATCAATCACCCACGAGCAAGTGTTAGGATCAAGTTTTCGTTCTTGCCGGTTTTGAACCAATCTTCGTTCAAATGGAAAAAGGTTGAATCTTTGACATGGATCTACTCGATCGTTGCTTGGAATAGGTTCCTAATATCCTTAGGAAGGTGTGTTCCTAATTTGGTTAAGTTTGGCTGTGTAGATCAAAAGTTAGACCGACTTTCGTTTTGGTTTTTGGGCTGTCGACACTATTTCTGGTCAGGTCCAGTGAGACCGTGCTTAAGCCGCCAGTCAGACCGCTCGTCAGTCTAACCGCGCATCAGACGTCGGTCAGACCAGGCCCGAGGGTTTGAACTCTGAGTTTTGGGTCGTTTGTATCGGGGTCTGATCAGATTCAACACAGGTCATCCATTGTGCTTGTATACAGATCTTCATAACTGTTATAGCTATTGTAGTAAAAGTAGTGTTGAGTTAGATCGAGGTGAAAAATAGAGAAAACGTCTATTCACCCCCCCCCTCTAGGCGCCTTTCCGGTCCTACAAGTGGAATTAGAGCACGGTTAGCTCTTCTCATAGATCTTAACCAGTCTGAGGAGCCATGGCGTCTGACAAGTATTCCACCAAACCACCTGTGTTTGATGGAGTCGATTTTGCTTACTGGAAGGCTCACATGCATGCCTACATCGAGGCTCAAGGGCACGCAATTTGGCTTAAAGTCAAAAATCCTTATGTTGTGCCAGCCAATGACGATGTGATCACTCCAGATGTAGAGGCAAATAGCAAGGCTCAAAATAGCTTGATTCAAGGGCTTAGTCGATCCGAGTTTGAGCGTGTCGCTCATTTGAGGTCTACTCACGAGATCTGGAAGACCCTTTGTGATTACCATGAAGGATCTACTGCGATCAAGGAAGTGAGACAGAACCAACTCAAGAAAGAATACTCAAAGATCGAACAAAGGCCCGGTGAATCTTTGGATGAGTTGTGGGGAAGATTCTCAAAAATCCTTCATGACTTATGTGCTGTGGATCTCGTGTTCACTAAATCTGAAAATGCATGTCAGCTCTTGGGTGCTCTTGATGTGAAAGTTTGGGGGATGAAAAATCACTTCCATCAATGACAACACTTTCATGAGTAAGCTTACCATGGATAAGCTCTACTCGAGGTTGAAGACGCATGAGATTGACTTCATCTCGCGTCTCCCTAAGACAGAGTCGATAGCTTTAGTGGCTGACCCATCTAAGGGTAGTTCTTCTGATTCTTTGGATTTTGGCTCATCTGGGTTTTCATTGTCTACTTTACACTCTTTGAGCGATGAGCAGCTAGAGAAGCTACCTGAGGATGACTTAGCCCTCCTATCCACAAAATTCATGAGAGTCTACAACAAGGTGAGGAGTAGAAGGAGAGGTGGCCCTGTTACCTGCTTTGAGTGTGGTGAGCCAAACCACATTTGGGCTAAATGCCCCAAGCTGAAGGGCAAGGAGGAGAAGGACTTCTGGAGGCGTCCTCAAGCTCGAGATGCGAAAGCCAAGAAGCCCAACTATAGGAAGTTCGTCAACTGGGTCCTTGCCGCTCTTAAGAATGTTGATATGAGCGATGTGGACTTAGGGACGGAGGATGACGATGATGATTCCCATGACAAGAAGAAGGCCCAAGACTTCACCGGCATGTGCTTCATGGCCAAGAACAGCCACGACATCGACTCTTCCAACGATGATGAGTTTTTCAGTGATCCCGATGAGGTATGCCCCTCACCAGATGAGATGAAACGTGCTTTAGTCGTTGCTGAACGAAATCTAAAAAGACAAGCTAAAATGATTAAGAAACAAGGTATCATGATTGACAACTTGAACCTAGAAGTGGTTAGCCTCAAATCCATTAATCCTGCTGATGATTGTGATTCTTGCTCTAGCTTGCATGATGAATTGACCAATCTGAAATCTACTCATTCCTCTATTGCAAATCAACTTAAAGACGCTCTAGATGAACTAGAATCTCTCAAATCAAGTCCTAGTCATGTTTGCTTGGATGCTATTGCTCTAGATGTGACTGCTGTAGATGTTATTCCTTCACCTTGCTCAAATTGTGCTTTGCTTGAATTGAAATTGGATAGTGCTACTAAGGAATTGCATAAATTTGATCCTAGTCACACTTGCTCTCATTGTGAGGATAACAAGATTAAAATGAAGGAAATGTCTGAAATGATTATTTATTCTAAGACTGCTTCATGTGAAAACTATCTTAAACCCACAATTGAGAATGATGTTCTAAACAAGACTCTAGTGGAGAAATCTAAAATTGAACAATCCATGTCTATGACTGCTTTTAAGAAAGTTGTTGATTCTGCTTCTTGTGCTTTTTGTACTGAAATTGGAATAAATTTAGATGAGATACAAGAGGCGTTTAGAGTCAAATTCAAAGAGCAAGTGAGTAGGATTAAGAATGCTTCTTGTGTGTCTTGTGAGGCTTTAATGGTTGAGGTAGCTCTTGTTAAAGAAAAGCTTGCTAGGACAATCAAGTCGAATAAGTATGTCACCTGTAAGGACCTAGCCAAAGAAAATGATTACCTCAAAAAGACTCTTGAGAGATTTTCTAGTGGGAAGAAGAACCTTAACATGATCCTTGATCAATCTAAGGTGAGTGTGAAGAATAGTGGCCTAGGATTTAATCCTTTAGAGAATTCTAAGAATCACCCACCTAAGTTGGTGAGAACTGTTAAGAGTGGTTTGTTTGAGGTGGAACCCCCTGAGCCATCTAAGATAGTCTTTAGATCTGCAGGTTTTGCCCAAACCCCTTCTAGCAAGACAGATGCTTCTAAGTCAGCAGATCAGACCTCTCAAAAGGTCAAGTATCATTGCATCTTCTGCAAAAAGGATGGCCACATAGTTGAGTTCTACTTCCGTAGAGCTAAGAGTGAGAGGAAGGAGAGAGTGTGTGCTTTGAGGTCCATTAGAAGAGTTCCTTCACCTTCTACTATCCCTAGAGCCAGGCAGCCTGTCTTTCCTGCTAGACATAGGCCTAGGTTCGTAGATGACTTCTTTGACTCTTTTGGTGGCTCTAGGCAGCATTTTGGGTTAGGATATCGTGAGGAGAGACCATGAGTAGCATCTAGACAGGGGGAGTACCGATCTTTTGGTAGGTCGATTCGGAGAGGTCTAGGTGTTGCTCGTGTGCGTTCTTATGATTATCCCTCTAACCATTTTATTGCTGCTTCTTTTGCTGTTCCTAAGCATCGTGTGGCTCGATCTTTGGATTCCCAAGTCTTTTATCACTAACTTGATGCTAAGGCACAGATGTTCCTTGCTTATGCCCTGTAGGTCCGTCGTGCGAGGAAGGAGGACATTTGGCTTGTTGACTCTGGGTGTTCCTAACACATGACTGGAGATTCTAGATGGTTCTCCTCCCTCACACATGCATCTGGCAACGAGTTGATCACGTTTGGGGATACTTCTACCGGGCCGTGACAGCCAAGGGCACAGTGCGCGTCAACAACAACTTCATGCTTAAGGACGTCTCTTTGGTAAGTAAGCTAAGGTATAATTTGCTACCTGTTTCTTAGCTTCTTGATGAGGGTCTAGAAGTGAGGTTCAAGAGTGGTGAGTGTAGAGTTCTAGACTCCTCGCACTACTAGAAATCCCCATTTTCCCTAGCGAGTAATATACTAGGGAACATGCCCAAAACTGTAGGGAATTGGTTTCCCTAGTGGCATTCGTAGGGAACGACTACTAGGGGAAAGAATGTGGGGGAAAGAAAACGTTCCCTACGGTTTTTTTGGAAAAACCTAGGGAAAGAATCATTCCCTAGGATTTTAAACGGTAGGGAAATCTCATCCACGTGGCATTGTCATCTGACGTGGAAAGTCTATTGCCCTACGTTTCCCTTTCTGCCAGCCTAGGGAAAGAAATTAACAAATTCCCTACGTTATTTCTTGTATACCCTAGGGAACATTTTTATATAAATATTATTTTTCTATTGCTAAGTCAAAATTCATCCCCTACTATATTTAGCATGAACACTAGGGGTACTGAATTTATTTTTTTTCTAAATATACATATATTATTCAAATACTTATTTATATTCAAAGACACTAAATTCACATTATCACTCAAAACAAAATTTATGCAAGAGATAAACATAACAATATCATGTATTTCCAATTGATCATCAAGTACTATTTGAGGCACATTTGCACCAACATATACAAGTGTAAATGTCACACTACCAAAAAGTCCAAGAAACAACACCCATGCTTGCACCACAAGTGCACAACACATATGCATACTGAAGTACAAATAACCAGCAATGTTTCAGACATCAAAATGCAACCCTTACATGTTAGTCATTCCATAAAAGAAGGCAACATGCACCACTTGCAACAAAAATATGCTTCCACATGTATTTAGACTATGGCTGACATTAAAATAGTGCAAGATCATCATCCAGCGGAGAAGAGTAGTTCCCATCAGCACTGACAGATGCGTTAACATAACCTCCAAACATTCCTCGAGCAATCCTATTCAATATATCATCCGGGTTCTCTACTCGAACAGCTGAACCGTTGGTATGAGGCTATACAACAAAAAATAGTTCGAAGATCAGTAAAAAAATATGGACTGGGAGCATATTAAGGTGTGTGCAACCAGTATTGGCATATCCAGAATATATACATGCAAAGAACATCTACAGAACATGCAAAGAAGCTCTTATAAAGTAGGCATCACGTAAGCTTTGATCACATGGATATCCAGTGTACCAAGAGGCCAGCGGCTCCTAGATACTTGAATTAGAAGAAGCCTTTTCCATTTTACTTTGGAAACTTGAAATTTGACAGCATGCATATAACAATAAGTAGAATATATCAAAGGGACATTATCAAAAGACAAACAAGTAAACAAGTGTTGGGACACTGAAACTAGTTCAAATATCATAGAGAAGCTTATTGTGCATAATATAGCCCATAGAAAGTAAGTTAGCTAACTAGCATATTAAGGTTTGTGCTGATTCAAAAATTAATATGATCTTGAGAAGTAAACAAAATCACATATTTTAATCAAATGTAGTTTATTGAGGATTAAGTGCTGAAGTGATCAGCATTTGTAATTACACATAATATTGTCATTAGAGCAGTGTGCACTAAGGCAATGGTGGAGTCATAAGCCAGAATTAGCAAGAAATATCCATTACATACCTCAAGAGATAGATTTGGAGATGTTGAAACTTTATATGTAGGAGGTGGAGGCGGGGGAGGTGGAACTGCAGTAGAAGGCATTCCAGTATGCTCAGCCACATTCTGCAACCATAAGATTTAATGCAAAAAGGTCAAATGTAGTTCAACATCTATTATTAGAATCTTGCAGATTTGGCCCTCTATGTGTATGAACCCATGCCTCAATCAACGAGACTTCTCGCCCTTCTTTCTCAGACTTTTGGCATACAAAAGGATCCCAAATTAAATGCATACACAAGGAGTGTCCATTACATAATGAAAAAAAAGCTTAGTAACTCACCAGCTTTTGGCATATCGTTGCAATGGAGTTGGATCCACCTTTGTGAGGCTTAAATCTAGTGGTGTATCGATTTGCACGATTTGTCTCAGATTTCCTAATCCAATCTGGATTGCACCATTCATCAATCATAGCATTCCAAGTCGCTTCGTAGCACCAGATAGGTCTTTGTGCATGGTATTTAGCCCTTGTCAAATACTTCTGCTCAGCCATCTTGTCGCACATTTTTACTCCTTTGACAATTCGATAATGATCCACTATGGCTTGAATTCGAGCATAATACTTGAGCCCTGTTAGGAACTGTTTGCAACATTCATCAACATGCAATCTTGCAGCATTTTCATGCTCAGGTTCATATCTGAATCTTAGTTGTGACAAACATAAAGTATAGTTATTCATGGGATAACATAAATAGTCCATTATGTGCAGTTGACATATTTGTAAATATATCTAGCACAAGACAAGTTTGCATGACTGAACAGTACAGAAAAGTGCTAATTAGAAATGACTTGTTTGAATTATCTCAGAGATGCTAGGGCCTGAAGCTACAACACATGCATTGGTGACTGCTTCTTCAAGAGGCTTTGATGGTGCAATCAAATGTTACCAGCCACGTAGAGAAAATAAACATATATAAGACAAGTGGGAAAGTGTTATGTTTTGAATCTAAAGTAGTGCTAATTGTTCTGCTATGTGCTAAAGACACTAAATATTTACAAATTACTACTACAGTGAACAAAGAGGCACAAACAGCATGATTATCAATACCACCAAGGGTTAATGCGTTCCTAAATCCTAATCCCAATAAGTTCTTGTTTGAACCAAACAAATTCAGGCTTATCCCATACCATCTCTTATTTCAATCTTATGCCGAAGTATTTGAAAACAGCAGTGAACCAAATGGCACTTTAGTTGGTTTGGACTTCCATGTCATCTCTGGTCACTCCCCTTATTCCCTTTGCTTCATCTCCGGTCATCATCACACACTGGATAAAGCCGGAGGCTAAAAACCATACAACCTTACCCCACACATGGCACACCCTTGCATTACTGGATAGCAGCCTCTGCATTGGCATTGCGAAGACACAGTAAATGAACAAATGTGTGTGTGCCTGTGCTTGTGCCTGTGTGCATGCAGATGCAGGGAAGTGTGGCCTTTTCCTGGCTTTGGGTTCCTTGCAAATAAAAGGAGAAAAAAAACTTAATGTGTTCCATCGTAGTATAGTAGCCAGTAGCCACAACTGAATAAACTTCCTTTATACTTGTACCTTATCAGCTAAACAATGATATGTGATCTGGTGATAGATCAGTCATTCAGCAACTTAAGTCCATAAGTGATATAGTGTTGTTTGCTTGCTACCGATTCAAGTTTAACAAATAAATAGTGTGCCTTCAGAATTTCACATTACTTCACATATAATCAACAAACGATTATAATATCCAGAGCCAAAATGTAAGTAGGATATGCATTATTACTTTGATGTCTGGTGTAATATGATATTGGCATCTTCTGTACCAAATAGTGCCAGTAGATGAACTTACTTCCAAGCTTCTATGGTCAGTAGATGAACTTTTTTGTGTCTTCTCTTCTCTAACTCAAGAAACAGCAGACACCTGCTCCATCAACAGAACATAGCAAAACCTTGAGTAAGATGGTATTTAAGTAACATCATTTACCAAGGTGGATTGGTGTTCACTAAATACCATATGATTCAGTCTAGCGGTCCAGGGGTAAGAATAGTCTCATCCTAGATGTGAAAGGTTTAGCCACATATTCATAGAGCATCTAATCTATCTTTTCCCATGCCAAGGAAAAACCAAAACCAAATCACCTCTTAGTGTTGCTTAGTGCTCAGGTGCATCCTACTGGGTAATCCTAAACTTCAGTAGTTCTATGGCCACTACATGATGGAATCATCATTCTGTTTTGTCATTCTCTAGATAGAATAATCACATGAAGTTGAGTGTGCTATGATCAGAACATGAAGTTGAGTGTGCTATGATCAGAACACCTTGACAAAATAAAAATCACAATAATATGCTTGTCTGGAAGCCCCAACCCGCAAGAACAATCACATGAAGTCGAGTGTGCTATGATCAAAACACCTCGACAAAATAAAAATCACAGTAATATGCTTCTCTGGAAGCCTCAGCCCGGAAGAACACATGTGAGAGGAGTGTTGGAGAACACAAACAAAAACATATCGAGACCTATCCAGAACAAAGTGACATACGGACTGGGGAGTGGCGGCAGCCGGCAGCACCCAATCTAGTTACCAGCTGCGAGCGGTGGTGACACCAGAGTGAGGAGAGGACCGACGGCGCCGGGCCAGAGTGAGGAGGCAGAGTTGTGGCAGCAGCAAGAAGCACCGGGAGTGAGGGGCAGCGACGAGAGGGACCGGCCGGCGGTGGCGGGACGCAACAGAGGCCGACGGCTGAGCGGCTCGGATAAGGAGGACGAGGTGGAGGGATTTGCTAGAGGGCGGCGTCGGGGGAGCAGTTGCCCGCGTGGGGGGCCGGCGGCGATGGCTCGGGGCAGGAGGAGAAGAAGGGGAGCGGGGCAGCGGTGACGAAGAGGAGGAGGGGCGGGCGGCTCGGGGGAGGAGAAGGGGAGGGGGCGGCACCACTCGGGGCAGGACGTCTCGGGGGAGGAGGAGGGGCAGGACGGCTTGGGGGAGGAGAAGGGGAGAAGCGGGGCGGCGGTGATTGCTACAGGCGGCAGGGAATTTGGTTGCTACGGGAGCCAATTTTTTTTTGCTACGGGCGGCAAGGTAATTAAGCACAGCGAAACTAACTGGCGTGGTGCTAAACTAAAACTAATGGCGCCCAGCTAAAAAAATGGCGCCTAACCAAAAAAAAGCGCGCAGCAAAAAAAAGATGGTGCATAAAAAAAGTGCAGCAAAAAAAATGTCGGGGCCCAAAAAAAATGGTGGCAAAAACAAAAAAATCATTCCCTACGGTTTTG
Source organism: Phyllostachys edulis (assembly GCA_036346405.1). Taxonomy (NCBI): domain Eukaryota; kingdom Viridiplantae; phylum Streptophyta; class Magnoliopsida; order Poales; family Poaceae; genus Phyllostachys; species Phyllostachys edulis. The sequence continues at coordinate 63,951,126 of CM070550.1, forward strand.
TCCATTCGAGTAGGGAAATTTTCCACCATGACGCTGACATGGCATAGTTTATTTCTCTCTCTATAGTCTTTCCCTAGTAATTTGTGTAAATGGTAGGGAACGATTTCGTTCCCTACGTTTTTTTTACCTCACCCTAGGGATAGATACTTTCCTTTGGATTAGAATTCTACTACTAGGGAACGTTTTAAACTGTAGGGAAAACGGGGATTTCTAGTAGTGTCGGGTGAGCGTGTCTTTGGGATCTCTAGGTTTGAGAAGAACTTTAGTGCTGATTTCAGTATCTCTTCTTCTTCCAGCCCTAGGTGTCTTGTGGCTTCAGACTCTCATGATCTAGTGTTGTGGTACCGTAGGCTTGGACATATAGGCTTTGATCATCTAACCAGGATCAGTAGTAAAGATTTGATTAGAGGCTTGCCTAAGCTTAAGAATGTTAGAGACCTTGTGTGCACTCCCTGTAGACATGGTAAGATGGTTTCTGCTTCTTATCTACCACTTACTTTAGTGATGGTGATGGACTGGTCGGCTCTTGCACTTAGACACGCTTGGCCCCTCTAGAGTTCGATCTCTGAGGAGGAAGTGGTATGTGCTTGTGATTGTGGATGATTTTTCCAGTATTCTTGGGTATATTTTACGGTTTCTAAGGATGAGGCTTTTGGTTGTTTTAGAGAGTTGGCCCTTAGACTAGTGTTGACCTTCTGGAGCCTTGAGGACCATTAGAAGTGACAATGGCATAGAATTCAAGAACTCTTCCTTTGCCACTTTCTGCACTGATAGAGGACTTGAGCACCAGTTCTCTTTACCTAAAGTTACCCAGCAGAATGGGGTTGTAGAGAGGAAGAACAAGACCCTTGTAGAGATGGCTAGGACCATGCTAAATGAGCATAGCACACCTAGGAGGTTTTGGGCTGAGGCGATTTCTACTACTTGTTATGTGTCCAATAGGGTGTTCTTGAGATCTATCATAGGAAAGACTTCTTTTGAGCTTAGATTTGGTCATAGGCCTAAAGTCTCTCATTTCAAGATTTTTGGTTGTAAGTGCTTCATTCTTAAACATGGAAACTTGGACAAATTTGAATCAAGATGTTATGATGGCATTTTTCTTGGATATCTTGCTCATTCTCGTGGCTATCGTGTATTTAATTTGGATACTAACAAAATTATTGAGACTTGTGAATTCACTTTTAATGAGGCTAGTCCTGGTACTAGACCAGATGCTGCAGGTACACAGGTTCCTGATATTCGAGAAAGCATCTTCGTCGACGATGACTCTGACATAGAGGATGATGGTCCAATCCATTCTCCAGTCATTTATGAGATGGTTGGAGAGCCTGCTTCTACTTCTCCAGCTTCAGCTGAGCAGCCTCCTCCTACTTTCACCGGTGATTTGAGTGGCTCTGCTCCTATCTCCACAGCCCATAAGGTAGATGCCACATTTACACCAGGACCTCCTCTTCATATTCAGCGACAACACCCGCCAGAGCAGATGATTGGGGATCTCCATGAGCGAGTTACTCGCTCCAGGTTTATCTCTCTAAATTCTCATGCACATTCTGCTTTTGTTGCATCTTTTGAACCCCGAGATGTCACCCATGCTTTATCTGATTCCTCTTGGGTCAATGCCATGCATGAAGAGCTTGAAAATTTTGAAAGAAACCAAGTCTAGACCTTAGTTGAACCTCCACCTAATCAAAATGTTATTGGAACAAAATGAATTTTCAAAAATAAGCAAAGTGAGGATGGGTTGGTAGTTCGCAACAAGGTTAGGCTTGTAGCTCAAGGATTTTCCCAAGTAGAAGGCTTAGATTTTGAAGAGACCTTTGCTCCTGTAGCTAGATTAGAAACCATTCGCATTTTGCTAGCTTTCACGGCATCTAAAGGCTTTAAGCTTTTTTCAAATGGATGTCAAGAGTGCTTTCCTTAATAGTTTTATAGAAGAAGAGGTCTTTGTCAAGCAACCCCCTGGTTTTGAAAATCCCAAATTCCCAAACCATGTATTTGAGCTCTCCAAAGCCTTGTATGGATTGAAGCAAGCCAATAGAGCTTGGTATGATAGGCTTAAGAGTTTCTTGCTTAAAAATGATTTCAAAATGGGAATGGTAGATAAAACCTTGTTCACTCTCAGGCATGGCAGTGATTTCTTACTGACTCAGATTTATGTGGATGACATCATATTCGGTGGTTCTTCTTATGCTTTGGTGTCCAGATTTTCAGATTCTATGAGCAGGGAATTCGAGATGAGCATGATGGGCGAACTGACTTTCTTCCTTGGTCTTCAAGTCAAGCAACTGAAAGAAGGTACCTTCATTCATCAAAGCAAGTACACAAATGACCTTCTTCGGCGCTTCGACACGGGAAGCAGCAAGCTAGTGTCTACTCCCATTGCCACTTCTACCGTACTGGATCCTGATGAGGATGGAAAGCCCGTGGACCAGAAGGAGTAACGGAGCATGATTGGCTCCCTCGTCTACCTCACGGCATCGAGGCCGGACATACAGTTTGCTGTGTGTTTGTGCGCTCGATTTCAGGCTTCCCCTCGTGCCTCACATCATCAAGCAATGTGTCGCATCTTCAGGTTCCTCCAGGACACTCTTGATTTTGGACTCTGGTATTCTTCTGATTCTGCTCTCTCCATTCTGGCATTTTCTGATGCTGATTTTGCGGGGTGTAGAGTGGATAGGAAGAGTACTTCTGGCACTTGTCATTTCTTAGGCACATCTTTTATCTCTTGGTCTTCTAGGAAGCAGTCCTCTGTTGCGCAGTCCACCGCCGAGGCAGAGTATGTAGCTTTAGCCAGTAGTTGCTCTCAGGTTCTCTGGATCTTGTCTATTCTGCGGGATTATGGGTTGTTTTTGGATAGTGTCTCTCTTTTCTGTGACAATACTAGTGCCATAAACATTGCCAAAAACCCAGTGCAACACTCTAGGACCAAGCACATTGACATTCGATATCATTTTCTTAGAGACCATGTAGAGAAGGGTGTTGTTGTGCTTCACTTTGTAGAGTCTGAGCAGCAGGTTGCGTATATTTTCACTAAGGCTCTTGATTCTTCTCGTTTTGCTTCTTTACGGGGAGAGTTGGGGGTTATTAGTCCTCTTGGCCTGTTTTGAGGGGGGGTTGGCTCTTTTGCATTCATTGTATCATATTGTATTTTAAATTAGCAACTTGCATTGTAATATAAAATCACAGAGCCTTGTTTGTTATCCTTGTATGACATGATTTCATTCTTTATACCTTGCCATGTCTTATGCTAGTTTGCTAGGTTTATCATGACTTTCCATGTGTAGCTTAGCTTTTGCCATGCTAGCTCTATTAAATGTGAAAAACTTGAATTAACACATGACTTGTTGGATCTTGTGACTAGTTTTGCCATAGTGATCTTCTCATGATTCATGCCATGTGAAATAGGCTACGTTGAGTCTTGAATCTAATTTGAGTTGTAGATTGAGCTATGCTATTTCCTAAGTCAAGTAAATGAAAAATTGTAACACCCCAACCCAACTAGGGCTTGGAATACTACTAAATAAATATGATAACCATTTAAACATAAGGCATGGTTCTAAATTTCGGCATAACCTCCTTTGTATATCTAAGTATACCAGAGGTTTCAACAGATGCAAATATCATTATCACTATCTCAACATCCAAAGTTCATCAAGCATTAACAAATAATCTATTCAGCTAAAGCATAAGCAAACATAATCAAAATTAACTACTGTCATTAACTCAAATAATCCATGCAGTCAAGCATAGCCAAAATCAATCCTTAAGCAGTTTGCTTATTATTCTGGTACGATCTAAATGATATTCATCTTTAAAAGAGTGTGTGGTAGTGAGTGCATCCATAGCAATCCTACTCCCTCCCATGCATGCCGTTCTTACAGGTGGTACCTAAAAGCACAACAAAAGCAAGAGTGAGCCCAAAGACTCAGCAAGTACCAAATAATGTGACATTATAAAACACCATTAAAACATCAGCATTCATTCTCACATCTTTACCATACATCATGCCATATGCTTATGCAATGCTCAATGCAACCTTTCTCTTTAACTCTTTTTGCATTTTACCGGTAATGCAAGGTATACAACCGTCAATGTATACCCATGCCTGTGCTCACAAGCACAAGGACCAAGAGCCCAATACTCCGCAAGTAATGGGGACCACAAGCCCACACTCCATAAGTGTGAGGACCTCAAGCCCATCATATACATGACGGGGACCTCAAATCATTGCTTGGTCATCACATGACCAAGACTTCAATAAGCTTTCATGATGCATATGTATGAAATCTCAAATTACCACAACCATGCATCCTGACGAGGATTAAAACATCTATGTATTATTTTAATATATAATAAAAGACCATACGTCTTCATGGTCGTAACCCCTAAGACCGCGACCTCCACAGTCGTTAGTATTCGAAGGTTACTTAATGGGTACCTCTGCCTGATGAGGCTTTGTGCCTAATCCCGACCGATAACCGCCGTAAAATTCTCGAATGGTATTTCTTATCGTATGATGAATGGAACACGTGTTATCGTTCCAAACCATGCGATGGTACAACCACGAGACACCGACTATTAACCACCCTACGGTTAAGCTTTTCACAAGCAACATAAGGAAGTTAGCACATTGCTAACTTCTCTACCGTTCTGACCAGTCGTAACGCTTCACCAGGGACGTCTTCTCCAGGAGTATCTACCACCTCTTCGGAAGTTATTTAAAGGTGAAGCACAAGAGACAACGACAGAGACAAGAGGGGAGACGATAGGCGACACACAAAACAAGGCCAAGGCAAAGATATGCACAGAAGCCTAAGCGGTGGAATTAGAAGCTAGATAATCAGCCTTAGACTCATATTCTAAGTCTGATTGCCCGATTAAGCATTCCTCCATTCAGTGTAATTCAGGGTAGTACTTAGCCGCATCTTGTAAATCCAGTTTATATCAATAAAGAGCGACCCCCATTCCATTCCAGGATATTCCACGTCATTTTCCTCGTTTATTTTCATAAGATCGGCGATTCGATCGTCGACAGCTGGCGCCGTCCGTGGGGATCGAACCCACGACCACGTGGTTAATGTATTTCAACGGTTCCTTGATGTTACAAGGATCGGGGGCTGGAGTGGTCTTGATATCCCCTACTGGCGAACACATCAAGTACGCCATCCAGTTAAATTTTCCTACCACCAATAATGTGGCAGAATATGAAGGTTTACTGGCAGGACTCCGAGCAGCTCGTTCGCTCGGGATTCGCAGATTACTAGTGAAAGGCGATTCTCAACTAGTAGCAAATCAAGTGGGAAAGAGTATCAATGCTCGAGTACCAAGATGTCATCTTATCTGGCGGAATACGAAAACTTGAAAAGCACTTCTTGGTTTTCGGATCCAACATATTCCTAGAAAGGAAAACTTTCTGGCGGAACCGGTTAGCACGGATGGCCTCCACGAGGTCGGCCGTCCCGCCGGGAGTTTTTCTCGAGCAACTCAATTCACCCTCGGTAGTTGAGCCTTGAGAACATACATGATTCTTTGCAAGTTGAACAAACTAATCAAGGAAACATGGATGCTCCACAGTCGTTGACGATTGGCGCCATCACGATCACGGTAGAGAGCGGATGACATCGATCTACAATTATCTTGACATGACACAATTCGAGAAGATGATGTAGAGGCTGATCGATATACGAAAAGCCAAATCATACACTCTAATCGAGCGTATCTTGTATAAACGAGGATCTCATGGAGTGTTGATGAGATGCATATCTCAAGCGGATGGCATTAGATTGCTAACGAAATCCATGAAGGCGTCTCAGGAGCACACCATTCCTCTGAGAACCACGGTCGGTAAAGCCTTAAGCAAGGCTATTCTTGCCAACCGCCCTTCATGATGCAAAAGAGCTTGTGACGAAGTGTGTACAATGTCAGTTTCATAGTCGACAAGTACATCAGCCGGCACAAGCCTTACAAACAATTCCTCTTTCTTGGCTTTTTGCAACCTGGGGACTAGACATTCTGGGACCTTTCCCAAGAGCACCCGGGGGCTTCGAATTCCTTTTCGTCATGATTGACACGTTTACAAAATGGATTGAAGCCGAGCTAGTTGTTAAAATAACAACTGAGGCCGCTAAGAGATTTCTCTTGAAAAATGTGATCACGCGATTTGGTGTACCCAATCGTATCATCACGAGACAATGGTTCCCGATTCTCCGGCGATCAATTCCGGAGTTCTGCGATGAACTTAGTGTCAAAATTCATTTTGCTTCATTGCACATCCGCATGAGCAGCGGAGCGATTGAGCGGCTAATGGTATCCTTATGCGGGATCAAGCGCCGAGTATTCGACCGATTAATCAAGCGGTCGGCGCTTGGGTTAAAGAACTTCCCTACGTGTTATGGGCGTTCGAACCCACGACCGATCGTGCGACCGGTGAAACTCCATTCTTTTTGGTTTATGGTCTTTGAAGCCATGCTTCCTCGAAACTCAAAATTGGCTCTGCTTTCGAATCGATCGCTTTGGCGAAAATGATCGAGAATGAGCAGCGACTTCGGCGACGTTGATTTCCTTGAAGAACGCGAAACCAAGCCCTTATGCGATCGGCGGTCTACCAACAAGCCATGCGAAGGTACCATAGTCGTAAGGTGCAGCCTCGCAGCCTTGCTGTAGGTGATCTGGTTCTCAGAAAAATTCAGAACCAAACAAATCGCAATAAACTTTCTCCTAAATCGGAAGGTCCTTACTGCGTGGTCGAAGTAACCCGACCGGGTTCGTCTGTTGGCTATGTCGATGGGCAAATTTTGTCAAATTCTTGGAACATCGATCAATTGCGTAAGTTCTATGTTTAATTTTCATTCTTTCATTTCTTTCAATTTCAATTTCATTAAATTCATTAATTAATTAAGAAGTGCAACCTTGCTTATATATATACACCTACATTACAGTGCGTTTATTATTGTTAGTGCAGTCGGAGAAGACATTTTTCTCTCCGATATCCTTTATAAGGATCTCGATACTCTATGGTCCTAGTCGTGAGCATTTTTTCAAATGATTCCCACGCGACTACACTCTTTTTTTAAGAAAATGAGTAATCGAGCACCACACAACTACCTATCTCATGAATGATATGCTTACGATTTTGAAGATTATGCTTCATTATTACACGATTCTAGTCTATTCTTGTCAGCTCTTCGGTCGGGACACGGAAAGCCTCCTAGTCGAAGTCTCTCCTTTTTACATGCGTGGTCACCTTGCTGGAAGGAGCTTCCTAGCGATGGTTCTTTTCTTCGATCCTCGCTACGATCGGATCTGAAATTTGAACACGTTTCAAGAAATGTGTCGTATGCCTTCGTGTCTTAGCATTAGTTCCACCAGTTATGGGACAATAGATATAAACAAAGTTCACTTATAATTTGTTGCATACATATTTGCATTTCTTCTTATGTCAAGTTTGACAAAGTCTTTTTCCGACCATATATAGTGTTTTTGATTGGTATTTCCATTATGACAAACAAAGATCTATAACTAGTCGAAATCATCTGTCCCGACCACATTTGATTTCCTAATCTTTAACGATCGCTTTTGTCTTACATGTCCAAACATACCTTCAAAACTCACATACATGGTTATGACCTCTTTTTATTCTCTTTCTTGGCTCACTTTGCTTGTGCGATGCGTTCTTCTACTATCAAGCGTTGGGGCTAGGAAATATCTGAGAATTTTAAAAAGTCAAGCAGGATAAACAAAAGCTTTGTCAATGACATAAAAGGTAAGTTTTCATAGATATTCAAATATTTTTACACTTGCAGAACCTACTCTAAGAAATATTCCTGCCTAACTCGCTTGTCGGAGATTAGACCTCCATCTCCTCTACAACTATATCTCAAGTGGCTGAGTTCTTCCATGAACTTGGTCACCTCCTCAGTGGGCGATTGAAGTCATCTTTAACAGCTTGGAGATCAATGGAGGGTCGGAAGCTTTCAGTTTTGCCAAAGCAAAACTAACTCCACTGCAACACTGCTTTTAGGGCACAGGCATAATTAAATCCGAGTAGTTTTGACGAACTTTAAGATCCCTAGAAGTTGACCCAAATAGTTCATTTTCTCTATTGGATCTCTTAAGATAGGCACGCTTGATCTGATCCCAAATCAAAGATCATCTTGTTCAAAGTATGAATCTTTTCATCAATATTTTGAGCAAGAGCGCCTCCTTATCTGCTCAAATTTGAGTTTTCTTTACTCATTTTAGCATTTGCGTTTGCTCTGCAAAAACAAATCGATTAATGAACACAAGCATCATTGAAGGAAAATCAAGTTTACGACATATTACCTTTATTTGTTTTGCTAAGTGTTTCATATTTGGTCGTTGCTTGACGATCAAGCGGTCCTTAGTTGAACTTGCTTGACAAATAGATGATCCTTAGCTTTTATTTCTTCTTCAAGAAAAGTCGTCTTGGCTTTCTCGACCACAACCTCCTCTTTTATTTTCTCCAGATCTATCGAATGCTATAAGGGAGAATAATTGTAGAGGAGCAAAGTATTGAAGAAGAAACGAAGTTTAAAAGGAAAAGTTCTTACTTTCCAACTCGAGTGCTTTTGCTCCAAGTCCTTAACTTCATTGGGTCGATCCTCCGATCACAAAGAAAAGTTCTCGACCAAATGCTACACAATTAGCATTCTCTTTCTTAAGTTCCTTATAAACTTTGTAAAAAGAGTTATGTAACTGGTCGTAGAATACTTACGAATTGCTGGTCATTATAACCGCAAAAATCAAATCGGGTGCATCTTGAGTGAGTATCCGATACTTTCGCCACGCCTCATCAAGCTCCTTATCCTTGATGAATCGGGGCGAAAAGGAACTTGTTAGGTTGGGAAGGGTTATCAGCAGTGATCGGAACCTGTTGAGACCTCTCAGAGGCATCTACCTCCACAGAAGGGGTTTCAATCACCAAAGGATCCAACTCAGCCGTTGCCCTCGTCACCTGCTCGGGGGCTTCTTCGACCACTACTTCCTCAGGAACTTTGTCCTGAGAAGTGCTCTGGTCGAGAACTTCCACAGGTGCCAGGTCCTCAGGAAAAACCTGGTCGGAAATGACCGAAACACCAAAAGACCTATGCAAACCGAAGATGGGAAGTTCAAAATATCAAATCATCAAGGAATTATTAAAGATACATACTTATACGATCACTTTCATTTGTACATACCTTGTTAATTTCCGGGATTTGACTCTGAAACGCGCCAGAGAGAAATCTATGCCGCTAGCCTTCCTTTTCTTCTCTTCCAATTTTGCTGGTTCTGGACCAGCAGGGTTTGTTGGAACCCTCACATCCTTCAACAAGATGTCGGAAGCTATGTCCTCGACCAGTTCGTCAAGGTCCACATTCCTGACTATCTGGTCGGAGGGAGTGGTTTCTTCAATCTCCAGATCAGTTGTTTCAGTAACAACCGTAAGGTCGTGCACGACCACTCTGGAGTCTCTGACCTCCAGATTACATTCTGCGGGCCTTGAGCTTATCCACCTAAATCAAAGAACAAATTTGATTAGGTGAAGAAATCCTTTATCTAAAAAATTTTCGTACATATATGACTCCAAAATGTTCTATTACCTCGAGGATTCATCTCCTTCAAGTGCCTCGAGGCACGACTCGGTCGGAACCAAGGTGGGGCGTTGATCCTCACCAGTTGTATGATTCGCAATCCGACCGATTTGCAAATATAGAGCACGATTGGAGATCTGGTCGAATATATGTATATACATGGTAAAAGGAATTTAATAAATTACCTTAAGCCTTGCAGTCTCCCTTCAATAGGAGTTGCGGCTAAGATCTTGGGGCATTGACCTTTTCTCCGTGCTCCCCAAGCAGATCGGCTGACTCGTTCTCTAACTTCCCGAGGGTAAGAACTTTAATGAAGGAAGAATAGACAGATTTTAAGGTAATACATTTATCAAATCAAAATACCGATCGAATTTATCTCAAAGACTTACCACCTTCCGAGGTAGCTTCATCACGATCAAGGCACCAGAGCGGGGAATGAGTCCGAGCTTCAATGGGCTAATCTGGCGAAGGTAAAATCCTTCACCACATCCCACGAAGTCAAGCCCCGACTTAAGTCGTAGATGGCATCCGCCCATCTCTTGACTATCCTGTCTTCTTCTACGGCTTCCTTCCACTTGGAGTTTTCACTTGCTCTAGTTCGTGAGTAGAGGCCATCGTCTTCGTAACCGTCATGTAAAACCAAGACTTTTCCATGACGACCACGAAGATTTCGCAGTACATGAAGATGTACTCATCGGCCTTCCGTCATGAAGGCGCAATGTGCATTCCCCAGAGCGCCTCAGATTTTGCCGCAGATTTTCCCATCACCATGCGGTAGAAATAACTAAAGAGCTTCAAGTTCGGTTGTATTCCTGGTATGCCTCGCACAAATATGCGAAAATACTAATATTTGCGATCGAATTTGGGGCCAAATTCACCAATTCCACCCGTAATGTTCAAGAACGCGAGGAGGAATTTGTGTACCGATAGTCTCGACCCACATTCGATGTAGGCAAGAAAAAGCAGGATTTCGCCATCTTCACGGCTCGCAAAATGCTCTCCGGTCGCGGTCTCCAATTAATCGATTCCTATCTGGGAGCATTCCCATCTTCTTCAAGGCCTCGAGTTTTTCTTGCCCAATTCGAAGGCAACCACTTTGTAATCTGCTCCGACATGGCGAAAATCCTCAAGAATGAGTAGCAAAAGTTGGAGACTTTGTGGTCGGAAGAACAGAAAAGACTCGGAGGATTTCTTGGCGAGAAGCTAAAGGGGATCGAAGGGGATTCGGAAGTATAAAAATTCTAAGAGCCCAAATGAGAGGAGATCTTATAACCTTCCGATACTTTGAAGGATTTCTACAAAGTCCAAGCGACAAAAAGCTTCTTTTTGTTCAAGCGACGAGGAACTCTTCGTTTCCCAAGGCAAGTTCTCAACTTTAAAGTGAACACAGACCACTTCGTATACCACGACATTAAATGGGGTCTGCCTGATACGATTTCATCGGAAAAGGTATATACACGACCAGTTCATTTAAAGTTCGGGGCTAGCTGACGAGGATTAAAACATCTATGTATTATTTTAATATATAATAAAAGACCATACGTCTTCATGGTCGTAACCCTAAGATCGACGACCTCCTGGTCGTTAGTATTCGAAGGTTACTTAATGGGTACCACCTGGGATGAGGCTTTGTGCCTAATCCTCGACGGATAACCGCCGTAAAATTATCGAATGGTATTTCTTATCGTATGATGAATGGAACACGTGTTATCGTTCCAAACCATGCGATGGTACAACCCTGAGACATTGACTATTAACCACCCTACGGTTAAGCTTTTCACAAGCAACCGCAAGGAAGTTAGCACATTGCTAACTTCTCTACCGTTCCGACCAGTCGTAACGCTTCACCAGGGACGTCTTCTCCAGGAGTAACTGCCACCTCTTCGGAAGTTATTTAAAGGTGAAGCACAAGAGACAACGACAGAGACAAGAGGGGAGACGATAGGCGACACACAAAACAAGGCCAAGGCAAAGATATGCACAGAAGCCTAAGCGGTGGAATTAGAAGCTAGATAATCAGCCTTAGACTCATATTCTAAGTCTGATTGCCCGATTAAGCATTCCTCCATTCAGTGTAATTCAGGGTAGTACTTAGCCACATCTTGTAAATCCAGTTCATATCAATAAAGAGCGACCCCCATTCCATTCCAGGATATTCCACGTCATTTTCCTCGTTTATTTTCGTAAGATCGGCGATTCGATCGTCGACACATCCACAACAACATTGCATATGGATAACCTATTCATACTACCAATGTTCATAATCATAAACTTCATAACTTTCAAACACCAATGGATAGCACGTAACTCTTAACACTAGAAAACATGAGCATTACCATTCATTCCACCTTACCAGTCATGAATAACACAAATACTCATGGTATTTATCAAACAATGCCAATCATTAGGATCTATTCTATCCCTCATTATACTTGCCTTAACCGCGAGAGAACGACGAGCGTGTAGAAGGTGCTGTCCCCGGGATCAATCCACCACCTTAATATATTTATAACACACGCTAAGACAACAGTAGTGGACCAAACAAACTATATAAAAGCAATCATGAACTTGCACAAGCGTCTAACTCGATCCCAACCCCAATTCCTAAACATCGATCTGTCCCCTCTGTGGACAGTCATATTCTAAAATCTATATCTTTTTTACAGGAGACCAAATGAGGTGTTCTTGGACTTCCTGGAAAGGCTAACAAATTCTCCAACTAAGTCTAGTTGGTGAGCCTCTCTGAATCGGCTATTTAATACCCCTACCAAGCCAGTTAATAAAACATCGATTTCACGTCGGGTTCTCTGGATAGTACACTAAAAATACCATAACTTCCAGTACGAGTGTCCAAATCTTGCGTTCTTGAGCTTTCTGAAAAGCTGAGACAATAATATACAACTTTAATTATACTAAGATTCTATAATTCTCCCTTTAACTAATTTCTTAACCCAGATTACTAAAACCTATCAAAAACCAACAAATCTGCCGAACAGTCCCACTAATAAAATCATAACTTCTGCTACAGAGGTCCAAACAACGTGTTCTAGCACTTCACGGAAAGATGGAGACGTCCTCTACATTACTCTAGGAGATGTCCAGAACTTAATCTGCCCGAAAATATATGAAAACATCGATCTAACACGAACTGTCCTGAACAGGCCTAATTACCGACATTGCTAAATAATCAATAAATCGACTAATCGAAAGGGCATCGGATCTTACCCTTGAAGAACCGCTGAAGATCACGTACCGAGGCCATGATCTCTCCCTTTCCCTCTCTTCTTCCTTCCTCTTCCTTTCTCTTCCCTTCTTCCTTGGCCAGCAGCAAGGGGCGACATGGCTTGGGCAAGGAGGACGGCATGGAGGGGATGTGGCATCAATGGGGAGGCCACGCTACAGTGACAGCAGTGTACTGTAGCACGGAATTACTGTAGCAAACTAGGGTTTCCCCTCCTTCTTTTGTTGGTGGCTGATTTCCTCATGGGCCAAGGGCCACTTTGGCTAATTCCCCCCCTTATGGCCGGTCACCACCTCCCACCTTTGGGCCAAATACCAATGGGCACGAGGCCCCGCCCAAAGTTGTCCAAATTTCATTTGTAAACCCCTATTTAACTGCTTAAATAACTATTTTCTATTTAGTCCTTCTCCTAATTTAATTATTCTCTCCCGAATAATCTTTCGAATACTTTTGGGGTATTACAAAAATGATCATTTTTTTGTGCGAAAAAACTGATCTCACCAATTCTTTCTCATGAGACGGCTTGCCATTGCACTAGGCATGAACTCAGTGGGAGTTTTGGATGACCTAGACCAGTCTTTTAAGCTCCTTGCTTGGGATGGTCACGGCAAGGCTTGAGATCTAGCACTTGGCTAAAAACAAAATAAATTGTGAAAATTGGTTGAAGCTTAGGAGGCAGTTGTGGATGGCTTCTAGTCTAGGACTTGCTTTACTAAGATAAAACCAAAAATAAATTTTAGCAAGTGCTAAATGTGCTAAATTTCAAAGTGCTTGAACAAATTGATTCAACATTGAACTCATAGCGCTCTAAATTGGCTCAATTTTAGCTTCTTGGTTCCATTTAGTTTATTGACATGGCTTGACTCATTTTTGGATACCTTTGGCTAAACTATGATTTTAAACACCTAATCATACTAAACAATCATTTAATCTCAGATTATTGTTCATCTGGCTTTCGCTTTGCTATATATGATTTGCCATGATTTACCGTAGCTTCTTCACATAATATAGCTTGGTGTAGTACTTGTCAAGTCCTCTTGGATAATTTTCATGGCTCCCTGTGCTAAAAATGAATTAATTGCAGCCAATCCATGTCATTCATGCTCTATCTTCGTTTATGCACCTTGATGAATCCATTGTCAAAGGGGGAGAAATGGTAAAAATGAAGAAATAGGGAGAAAATAAACTTTTCATGAGGACATGAGGATCACAGTGAGGGGGAGCATCTCATATGCATTTTTGCGATCTTGTTGCCATTTCTGAATTTGAATTGCAATTCTTGCATCCTCATAATGATCAAAGGTCAAATTGAACAATTGTTCTTTCATATGGACCTTAAGTGAGATTTTGATTTTTTTTTCTAGAATTTGAAGCTTTCTTGCTTTCTTTTGCCTTATCTCACTTGCCTATGCTTTACTGAAGCCAGCTTGGTCATTTCTATTGCTTTCTCTTGCATTTGGACCAAGTTGTGCCTTTGTGCGAAAACGTCGAGTTTTTTTACTTTTCAGACCTCAAACTTTGCATTTTTTGGGAAATTGCCAATGTGTTCATCAAGAGGGAGATTGTGGATATCATGGGGATATGTGCATGATCTTAGGATGATGATACAATTGGCAATGGCATTATTGTTTTGTCGAATCATGCGTTTTCGGCTAAGTTAAAAAGTTGTCAGAACTGGAGCGGTCAGCCGGCATGTTGAGAGTGGTAAGATCGGCCTGGTGCGGTCTGACCGGCCTTTGTATGGCGGTCTGACCGGATTTTATACTGTTCATCAGCCTTTTTGGAGTTTTGCCTTTGGGATAGGTCAAGTTCATGGGCTTCAGTGCATATGTGTTGCATAATGCATATTTTCGCTAACGTGTGTCAAGTTGTGAAGAACTTGTTCCTAGAATCGATTTCTTTGTCTATTGTTGTGCAAGATGCTTGGAGGTCAATGATGGTCAACGGCGAGAATGATCGAGACTAAGCTTGGAGAGCTGAGGTTAAGAACGATCAAGAATGCCGGGTGAGGTCAATGGATTCAAGCATGGCACAAATTGGATAAAGGTGACCGAACGGGTAGTTCGGTGCGACGGGTTGGATCAAGCGGCGCGGGGGTCGGTGCAAGTGCCATGGTTGTTTCGGCGGGAGCCGGACGGGAGAGACTTGCGAACATGATGAGAGCCGTTGATCAACCTACACGTGGCGAAGCAGGAGAGTGCTTCACCGAGATTGGACTTCGTCTTCGGAGAAGGATCAAGAAGGGGTATTTTGGTAATTTCACCAAATACTCCTTGATAACCTTTAGGCTAAACCACGACGCAAGACGGTGCATGGAGAAGCGGTTTAGGTTAAGAGAAGATGAAGACGACGCTTTAAAATGCGTGCGTATGTGTGACCCATTTGTGTGTGGGCTTAACGGGTGCCCTAAGTGAAATATTCTCTAGATCCTAGTATCCACTATAAATAGGGGGTGTACTAGACAGCAACCCTGAACCCATTCATTGTGTTAACCCTAGTTTGGCTTTTAGGGCTTAGAGAGAAGATGGAGAGGTTAGGGTTCTAGAGGATGGATTGATTGGAGTACTCATGTTGTGAGCTTTGTCCTCCTTGGGGGGGTGGCTATAAACCAGCAACAACCACGAATCAATCTTTGCAAGATTTCTCAAAGTTGAGTTTCTATTTGTTCTTGCTCTCTATTTCTTGATTTTGGGCCTTTCTTTGATTCTTAGATTCTCTGTTGGTTTCTTGCCCCAATCTACCTTACTGTGACATGTGGGAATACATCTAGGATCATCTTGATCATCAATCACCCACGAGCAGGTGTTAGGATCAAGTTTTCGTTCTTGCCTAGTTTTGAACCAATCTTCGTTCAAATGGAAAAAGGTTGAATCTTTGACATGGATCTACTCAATCGTTGCTTGTAATAGGTTCCTAATATCCTTAGGAAGGTGTGTTCCTAATTTGGTTAAGTTTGGCCGTGTAGATCAAAAGTTAGATCGATTTTCGTTTTGGTTTTTGAAATTTGTCGACATTGTTTACGGTCGAGTCGGTCGGACCGTGCTTAAGCCGCCGGTCGATCGCCACTGGTCTCGATTCTTGACAGACGCGTCGGTCGACCCAGGCCCAAGGGTTTGAACTCTGAGTTTTGGGTCTTTTGCTTTGAGGTCTGATCGGATTCAACACAGGTCATCCACTATGCTTGTATACAGATCTTCATAGCTTTTATAGCTATTGGAGTGAAAGTAGTGTTGAGTTAGATCGAGGTGAAAAAGAGAGAAAGTGTCTATTCACCCCCCCCCCTCTAGGCGCCTTTCCGGTCCTACAGCTTACATGGTGTACTGAAAAAGATTGTTTCAGATCGCGGTGCACTCTTCACCACCTGGTTTTGGAAGGGCTTGCAAGAAGATATGGGGACTCGCCTTTCCTTCAGTACTGCATACCATCCACAAACTAGATGCAAAAATGAAAGAGTCAATCAAGTCTTGGATGACATGATCCGTGCTTGTGTTCTCTCCTATGGAAAGAATTAGGAGAAATACTTGTCATTTGCCGAGTTCTCCCACAACAATAGTTTCAAGCAAGTCTCAGCATGGCACCATTTGAAGCCTTATATGGGAGAAGATGTAGAACCCCATTGAATTGGTCTAAGACAAGCGAAAGACCACTCTTTGGCCCGGACTCGATCAAGGAGGCCGAAAGTCAAGTTCGGTTGATACGAGACCGATTGCACACGGCTGAATCAAGGCAAAAGAACTATGCAGACTGACGTCGTCGCGAGTTGAGCTTTGAAGCAAATGATTTTGTATATCTCAAAGTCACTCCGCTGAAGGGCAACCAATAGTTCGGCATCAAAGGAAAATTAGTTCCTCGATATATCGGACCTTTCTACATCATTGAGAAGAAAGGAGATGTGGCCTACAAGCTGGACTTGCCTGCTGTACTTTCTAGAGTACATGATGTATTCCACGTATCCCAGTTGAAGAAATGTCTTCGTGTCTTGTAACGTCCCGTTTGTCCTGAGTCTGTTAAGCTTTTAAAATAAAAATAATCATTTGGTTTTGATGAGAGTTCAAAGCTTAACTTGAGATTTTAAAAGAGCTTTAACTTGACATAACTAAACTTCAACTAAACCCAGTTGTTTGGTGTTCTTTGTTCGTTGGAGTTCCTTGCTGTTCTTTGGCTTTTAGCCTCTTTTCTTCGTTGGCCTTGTTTGCCCTCCAAGCTAGCTTTTCCCTCTAGGTCTCCCTCTCTTTCTCTAGACCTTTCTCTTACTGGACATTCCCCTTTGTCCAGATTCTCCTTTTGTTGGACATCTTCTGATGTTCAAATCTATCTCATCTTTCTGACCTTCCCTTCTTCTTCCTCTCTTAGGACCTCCCTTGAGTTCCTCTTTTTGGTCCTCTTACCTTGGATCTCCTCCTTTTGGAGATATCCTCCCTTGGATCTTCCCTTTTACCCAGATCTCTCCTTCACTGGGATCAAAGGGTCCAGACCTCCCCCCCCCCAGCTGGACCTCCATGTAGGTTCAACCTCCCTTGTTCTCTAGACCTCCCCTTGTAATCTTTTGTTTGGACTTCCCCTACCTCAAACATCCCCTTTGTTGGTTTGAATCTCTTTCTGTTCAGACCTGCCTTTGGTCTAAACCTTCTTCTCTGTCTAGGTCACCTTTGATCTAGACCTCCTTCTCCGTTTTGGACCTCCCCGGTAACATCTTAGCGTTCATTTGAACTCCTTGAGTTCATCTGGGCTTCTCTGAAATCCTTTTGGACCTCTCTGTGCCCATATGGATCTCCCTGTGTCCATATCGAGCCCCTTTTGATCTTTTCGCGTCCAATCGGACCTCCCTGGTGTTCAGTTGGACCTCCTCCAGTCCATTCGAACCCCTTGGGTTCATTTGGATGTCCTTGAGCTCTTCTTGGACCTCCCTCGCGCTTGTGCGGTGCTACCGCTTGCTTTGGCGGTACTGCCGCTTGTTTGTTCGGAACCACCGCCCTTCTGTTGCGGTCGTACCGTTTTGAGCTTAACCGCTCAGACCTCCCCTTGTTCAGATCTGGCCGTTAGGACCTCCTCTCTGGAGATCTTAACCACTCAGACCTCCCCTTGCTCAGATCCAGCCGTTAGGACCTCCTCTTTGGAGATCTTAACCGCACAGACCTCCCATTGCTCAAATCTGGCCGTTAGGACCTCCTCTCTGGAGATCTTAACCGCTCAGACCTCCCCTTGTTCAGATCCAGCCGTTAGGACCTCCTCTCTAGAGATCTTAACCGCTCAGACCTCCCCTTGCTCAGATCTGGCTGTTAGGACCTCCTCTCCGGAGATCTTAACCGCTCAGACCTCCCCTTGTTTAGATCTGGCTGTTAGGACCTCCTCTCTGGAGATCTTAACCGCTCAGACCTCCCCTTGTTCAGATCTGGCCGTTAGGACCTCCTCTTTGGAGATCTTAACCGATCAGACCTCCCCTTGGTCAGGTCTAGCCGTTAGGACCTCCTCTCTAGAGATCTTAACCGCTCAGACCTCCCCTTGCTCAGATTTGACCGTTAGGACCTCCTCTCTGGAAATCTTAATCGCTCAGACCTCCCCTTGCGGAGATCTAGCCGTTAGGACCTCCTCTTTGGAGATCTTAACTGCTCAGACCACCCCTTGCTCAGATCTGGCCGTTAGGACCTCCTCTCTGGAGATCTTAACCGCTCAGACCACCCCTTGCTCAGATCTGGCCGTTAGGACCTCCTCTCTGGAGATCTTAACCGCTCAAACCTCCCCTTGTTCAGATCTGGCCATTAGGACCTCTTCTTTGGAGATCTTAACCGCTCAGACCTCCCCTTGTTCAGATTTGGACGTTAGGACCTCCTCCCTGGACATCTTAACTGCTCAGACATCCCCTTGTTTAGATCTGGCCGTTAGGACCTCCTCTCTGGAGATCTTAACCGCTCAGACCTCCCCTAGCTCAGATCTGGCCGTTAGGACATCCTCTCTGGAGATCTTAACCGCTCAGACCTCCCCATGTTTAGATCTGGCCATTAGGACCTCCTCTCTGGAGATCTTAACCGCTCAGACCTTCTCTTGTTCAGATCTAGCCGTTAGGACCTCCTCTCTGGAGATCTTAATCGCTCAGACCTCCCCTTGTTCAGATCTGGCCGTTAGGACCTCCTCTCTGGAGATCTTAACCACTCAAACCTCCCCTTATTCAGATCTGGCCATTAGGACCTCCCCTTTTGGAGATCTTAACCGTCCAGATCCCTCCTCTATTTGATCTAAAGGTCCAGACCTCCTTAGGTCTAAGATCTCCCTAGCACTTGGACCTGCCGCTGGCTCTTGCGGTTATACCGCTTGAGTTTTGCCTTTCTTGCCTTAGGACCATTTGATGCGTATCGGACGGCCCAATCTTGTTGGAGCGTTCACCCGGTCCGAACGTTCCATCTTTTCTGTGCCCTCTGATCCACATTGGATGGCTTGACCTAGTTGGCTCGTTCGCTTGGTCAGAACGGCCCTTTGCCTTGCTCCGCCCAATCAAGATCTGACGGCCCCTGTTTCTCCCGCTCGTCCTTGTTTCCGCCGGCCTCCCTTTGCTCTCGGTCTTAACCATTTGGATCTCGCGTGGGGATCTAACCGTCAAGACCTACTCCTTGAGGATCTAACCGTCAGGACCTCCTTGTGGTCCTTTGGACTTCCTGTCCAGTGGACCTCCATGTAGTCTTTTGGACCTCCTGTCCATAGGACCCCCTTGTGGCTGAGTCTTTTGGACCTCTTCTCATAGGACCTCCCCATTGTGTGCCTTTTGGACCTCCCTGCCCGCAGGACCTCTTTGCCCTTCGGACCCCTCCTCTCTTGTGTTTGGACCTTTGTGGTCCAGACCTCCTCTTTTGTGTTTAGACCTCTGTGGTCTAGACCTCCTCCTTGTGTTTGACCTTTATGGTCTAGACCACCTCTTTTGTGTTTAGACCTCTGTGGTCTAGACATCCTCCTTGTGTTTGGATTTTTGTGGTCCAGACCTTCTCCTTTGTGTTTAGACCTACGTGGTCTAGACCATCTTCTTGTTATCTTAGGACCCCCTATCCTCAGACCTCCTTGTTTGTCCTTTTGTCCTCCTTGTCTGTCTCCTTGGACCTCCCCGCAGGACCTCCTCGTTGGACCTCCTCTATGGATCTCCTCCTTGGACCTCCTCGCAGAACCTCCTCGTTGGGTCTCCTCAGGCGACCTCCTCTTTGGGACATTCCCTTTGACCAGTCAGTCCTATTCTTTTCTCTTTTCCTCCGCCCAAGCCTTTTAAGCGCATTTGATGTGGGCTGAAGTCACATTAAATACTGTCACTTCTATTGTACCGATTTCTACTTTTTATCCCCTCCTTCTCATAATCTAATCCTTTTTCGTACCTTTGGTAGTGTGCCTTTGTACCAATGCTTTGAACATGGTCACCTCCCTGTTGTGGTGTTTCTAGTTCCCTTTTTCCTTTAAATAGAGCACCAGGGGGCGTCCACTTCCTCCCTGTTCGTCCTTCTTAGCCTCCTTTTGGTTTTGGTGTGCTCCTCAAGCTCCCCTGGTCTAGAGCTCTTTGGGCTTGGACCTCCCTCTCGGACCTCCCTTCCTCGTGGACCTCCTCTCTTTTGCTTTAAGTAAGTTCTTTTGAATTTCTTGGAGTTTCTTTGCTTATTTGGTTTTCTTTGCGCACTTGTAGATTTCGGTTGATTGCTGAGGAGCTCGGGGTTCAAGCTACACCAGCTGAAGCTTTTCCCTTCAAACAGAGGCAAGCCGTGGACCTTGATCACCTTGATCCCATTTTACAAAAATATTTTGATTAATTAAACTTGCATGGCTATCTTTATAGAAACAGTTTGGGCAGTAGCTATGTTCCACTTGACTTTATGCCTCCTTGAACTTTGGTACTTGACATGTTGACATGATCTCCCTTGGACACCTTAGGATGGATATTTAGTTGGTACCTTTCGTTAATGCCAACATGGGACCGATTGCTTATTGCTTAGTCTTGCTGTAGAACCGTGGGTCTTGAGAATCATGCCTCATCAATTAATAATCTTGATTAATGATCTATGAAATTTGTGGTTGGTGCCACTGTTAAGCAACTATGGTGGGTTGCCGTATGTTGTGTTGACTGTGGTGCGAGACCACTTTGTTAAAATTTGGTTGTGCGAGGACCTAGTGGTCCTTTGGCCAGGGTTAATCACAAAATGGTTTTTCATGGGCAAGAAGGCCGGGAGTGAGAAGTGGGCGCTTTGCACATGGGGTTGTGGAAGTCTTGCATGAGCACAATTAAGGACTTAACTTTGTGTCTGTGGATCCGGATAAACCATGCAACCACAAGGTCATTTTATGGGGATGGCCTGGGCCGAATAATTAGCAATGGTTGGCTCGGATCTGTTGTAGTTGAGCGTGTGAGGTGCCGGCACAAGAGGGGGCACCCCATAATCCGGCGGACTTCTAGACCAAAGGGGGGGGGACATGCAAAACCTTAGCGGGCAGCCCGAGTCAGTTCAAAGCTTTGTAAAGGCCTTGCCACGCTCTCTAGACTGCTCACCTTCGGAAGTGAGCAAGGGTCTTTCCAGAACCCGTCCCGCTAGAGAGATCTTGGATTGTGGGTAAAGTTGTACACCTCTGCGGAGCATAAAATCTATTCGAATAGCCAAGTCCTTGGTTATGGATATCTCCTGGAGAAGTGGTGCAAGGGGTAGCTTTTGTGAAATTGTGTCTCTAGGCGCGTCTGCGAGAAACTGTGGCTTTGCCTCGAAGAGACCTTGGCCGGCTTTAGAGGGGTCACGGTTGGCTCGAGATGAGGTCCAGGGGCCGGTTGGGAACTCTGGAGTGGGTGCTCCAGAGTGGTTTTGGAAGTGAGAGGGTGCTCACGACCTCTTTTGAAATCAAATGTATTTATGTACTATTGTTTTTGGAAGTGAGTGGGTGCTCACGACCTCTTTTGAAATCAAATGTATTTATGTACTATTGTTTTAACTTGTTGCCTTACAATCTATTATGTTATTTACTGTCAAATATTACTTTTTACAACTAACCATACAACTCTCTTTTGGCAAGCCTTGCATAAGTATTATTGCATACACTCCCCACGGCTTGCTGAGTACATTCAAAAGTACTCATGGCTTTTGCCCTCTGTTTAAATCAGTAGCTCAAGGAAGTTCCAAGGAGCTCAAAGCTCTGTGTTGAAGAGGTCTTTGGAGACCATGCGACCTAGGGACGTCCTCCACTCGATAGCCGGTGGGCTGATCGGTTGGGCCCACGCGTTGGTGTTTTGTTTTCCTGCTGCAGGTGCTCTTGTGTTGTAAGCCCTTGCGGCTCTTGTAAGAAGCTTGACCGTTTGGTCTTTAATAATATTTGATAATTTGCCTTTTCTTTTCCTTTAGCTTGTTATGGTATGGATTTGATCACACCAATGTATCTTTATGCGAGTTAGCAGGACTGATCATGGGACTAACTCGATGCACAAAGGTCAAGACCTCCAGGAGGTCTTGAGATTTCCTGGGAGGTCCTGGCAGACCTCCTCTCGGGGTACCCTGGATGGTACTACCGGTCCTCACCAAACGGTAGTACCGCAGCTAAAAAAAAGAAAAAAATCCGAGCATTCCAAGTTTCCCGAGAAGGTCCTCACATGTCCCAACCGAGCAAGCTCCATTGAAAGGTCTTGATGTATAAGAAGATCTGACCTGCCGTGAGCATCTGATTCGCATCCTTGAAGAAGCTAAACGTAAGACAAGGAATCAAGCCATCAAATTCCTTAAAGTTCAGTGGACAAATCATATCAAAGATGAAGCAACTTTAGAACGGGAGGATCGCCTTCGTGCGGACTACCCATCTTTCTTTTTCGACTGAACGGAATCTCGAGACGAGATTCTTGTAAGGGTGGGAGATCTGTAATATCCCAAATATGGGTTTGTGTTTTAAATGTATAAAAATGTGAAAATTTTAAAACTTCTGATGCATCTTGTTGTCATTTGAACTCTCTGGATTTTCATTCAAAGTTTTTGTGCATTTTGAAAACCTAACACATCAACTCACTAGAAGCATAATCCTTTAGGATATATAAAACAAATAATATGAACAATTCCTATAAATATTTTTCCTATGTTTTGGAACACCTTAGAAACCCACCTGGAAAATTTCACAATTTGTAGATTTTGTTTACTATTTCAAAACAGCTAGTCAAAGTGGTAGATCACAAGTCAAACAGCAAAAACAGAAAGTTGAAACAATTCTAGAGAAATATTCATTACATGAAAAACCCTAGAAACATTACACAGCGTTATAATCAGTGCAAGGAACCTCCCATTAAAATTTTAGGATTTTTGGAGCTAAACTTGTTTATCTAAAAATCCATTTTACCTCTCAGCCTTTTACCAAAAATAAAAAAATCTAAACCACTTACCTGACTGGTGGGCCCCACTGGCAGGGCTTCATTTCCACGCGCATGGCACAGTCATGCTAGCGCACGCCATGGCCGTGTCGATGCGCCAGTGCGCCATGCCACCCAACGACCTCACCCCGGGTTTTGACGCCCACCCGTGGTTTCGCCGCCTCGCCTGCTCCCATAGACTCACATCCACTCGGCGTCACTCAATGCCCGTCAGCGCATCGCCGCCCATGCTGTGGCCTCTCCTCACATTTCTCTACCCCAGCCCCTATAAAACCCCCTAGAGATTTCCCTGCTCATCCTTTCGCAACCCCGAGCATCTCCTTCACCATTCCCTACCTTCTTGTTTCCACTGAGCCCGAACGCCATTAGAGCTCAAACTCCAAGCTTTGGCCGTGACGCCGTCGTAGCATTCCGGCCATTCCCATGGAGCTCTTTCCTTCCTTTTCATGTCACATTGCATTCCAGAGCACCAACTTCAATTCCCCTAACCTAATTTGCCCTTTCATTCACAGGGTTAGCCGGAATTTGGGTTCTCTTTACTTCGGTCGAGCATCATCGCTTTCGTTCCCAACTCCGGTGAGGTGATCCTCTTTCCAATCCCTTGCTCTGGCACCATCTTCTAGGTTCACTAAAGCTTCCCCCACCATTCTTTTCCTTTGTCCTTGCTAAGGTCTCTCTCTCCTCGGTGAAGCATTGTCGCCACAACGGGTCTTCACCGCCAACCGAACTCCGGCGAGCTTCCCCACTCCGTGTCATCTCGGTGAGTCACCTGAGCCTCAAGGACACTCATGTGCATGCTATTTTGTCACGGGCACCGTCGCTTTGCAAAATGGCTTGTCACCTAAACGGCACTGCCGCCAACCCACGTTGTGCCGCTGCTCCAGTCCACCTCCGGCGATGCTTCGGCCACCCCTGGGTTCACCTTGATACCAGGATTCCATTTTGGCCTTTAGCTCGCACAACCTTGGACCACACGGCTGACGACATGTCTGGCAATCTCGCGGTCATGAGCTCCTCTGTGTGTCTGTTTAGGATAGCTACTGTAGCACATGATTAATTCGTAATCTCTGTCGTTTAGGGTTAAAGCAATAATTACTGTGTTTTATGACTGCTTTAGTTGTCATAATGTTTTAGTGACATGTGGGGCCTTGAACAAAAAGCAAGACAAGTTTAAAATCTGGTTTCCATTTGAGCCTTTGACGAGTGGGCCTAGGCTATTAAGTGCACAGTAAACGCACCCATGAATCGGTAGACCCATGCACTATGCATGTGGACCGAAGGTCCATGCACTATGCCATGGGCCAAGTCTATGACAAGTGGACCTGTGGCCATTTGACAGAGTCGGCATTAACTAGGTTAGCTTTGACTATGGTCCCACTGGTCAGTGACCGTGGCTAGCTCAGCCCGAGTGCAAAAAGTATTTAAGGCATTTAGAAATTCCGAAATGAATTACTTTTGCACTAGAAATGGTTTAAACTTAAAAAATTCATAAGTATTTCATTTTAACTCCAAATTGAGTGAAATCAATTTTGTTGGTTTCCATTTTTATTGTACTTTAACTTGGAATAGGTTTGAAACATGTTTCTATCACTGAAAATATTGATATTCAAATTATTTGTACACTAATGCCATAACTTTGAAAATGCATAGAAAATTCATATTAACTCCAAATGAGGTGAATCAATTTTTGTTGTTCATAAAATTGTATCCTCTATCTAACCATGTAATTTTTATCTTCACTGTGTTTCTAGAATTTTTTGCGAAAACAATTATTTTCGGCTACAGTAACCGAAACCTAATATTTCAGCAATTGCTCCTCCAGCAGATTTTCGTTAGGGCATAACTCTCACATGCAAACTCCAAATCAAATTATTTCTATTCCTAAATTCACATAAAATCATACCCTACCTACTGAGTAAATTTCATACAATTTGGATGATTTTGAATTTTTTTGTTGGTTTCGGCGTTATTCATTCTTCTCACTCGTTCAACAGGTTTGGAAGATTTGATTGTCTATGAGAGAGATCCTTAGCAGCACCTAGATGATCTCTAGCAAGCAAAGTAGCCCCTCCCCCCCCAACCCCTTGAACATATTGATCCTACTATGTTTTTGTACAATTATCTTGTTTGCAACTGTATGTATGCATGCTCTATTTGATGGTTAATTTCTCATTAGAGGTAGTTAATCCGAATAGATGCATGAGCTGCAGGTAAATGTTTACCATTGCCACTAAGCCTAGCTTGATATTTTTGCTAGTGATTTAGAGCCTAATGGATAGGTTCTGGTCATTTATATACTGCATACGAGTCTGTGTCGCTTAGCAATGCTTAGAACGGTAGTATGTGAATCATCGCTTTGACGATGGCCATTATGTCATCATTTAACTACTTGGGTTAGGGTACTCAGGTATGTATTGTATTTGGAAAAATTAAAACTGAAAAGAAAACGATTTGGACTTGGGCACATGATTTGATGGTGTGGTTATCGGGTGTGTGGTTTGTGCCCTAGTCAACATGGACCGAACATCTTGTGTCACACTAATCAAAGCATTATTGCGTGCATCCACATGAGGGGGATATGGGACCCCTCTTGACTTAGTACTTTGTTGTGCATTGACTCTAAGTCACATGTGGTAGTGGTTAGGGAGAAAAATGTTTTGTTGTTGTTGGAAATGTGCGGGGTGGGATCTGGGTAGGTTCCCTCACCTGAGGGGCATCGGTAGTTGCTAAGGCTTTACCGATGACTCTGACACAACGTATGGGTCCTCCGTGGGAGCCTCGTCTACACACACAAGGGCAGTTCACGGAGGGTTTCACCCATATGGGCGGCTCCTAGTTGATGCATTGCATTGGAAAATATCTTGTAGGACTTAGCTCAGCTGGCACACCTTAGGAAGTGTGCTAAATAGCTTCGCAAAGGAGCGGTCTAGCGTGTGGGTAAAGTTGTACACCACTGCAAGTTATAATCTATTCGAATAGCCACGTCCTTGGTTATGGATACGCTGGATTAGGTTTTGCAAGAGTTAGACTATAACCTTTCGATAAAACTTGAAATTGGGTGGAGCGAATGGGCATTCGTGCTATTGTTGTGGTGGCCATGGAAAATAACCTCTAAGATGTTAATTATGTTCCTAAATGTTGTCTCACTGTTATTTAAACTAATAAAAACAGATTTGACAAATTGCTTTACAATCTATTACTCTATTGCAAAGAAAATTGTTTTATGCTGAAAATTGTCTAGTGTAGCAGCCTTTCTTTCATACATGAATGCATCTATATATTTTGTTGTTTGTAAGACTTGCGAGTACAACCTTGTACTTAACTAGAATGTTCATGCTGCAGAGTAGGTTGACCCCCAAGGGGTTGGCCAATGTGAGACTGACTTCAACTTTGACAACTAGCTCGGGGTTTCCAGTCGGTTGTCTTGGGGTAAGGGTAGTCAGTCGGGTTTTGTTTACTACCATCTTATGGCTTGTGTTTTGCGCTGTAAACTTGATATTTTGTTGTGATATTGGGCCGGTCGGCCTTCTGTATGAAATCTGAACTCTTTATGTCTTTTGTATTGTAAATTATGAAGATATCGGTTTTATAATAACTTGTGTATGGCATTGATATTTGTTTGTGAAGGTGTATGTGTACTACTGTCCTGAGAGGTACATAATACACCGAGAGTGGGGAATTTAATTTGTGATGCTAGGGCCTATAGTAAGGTTAAACATTACAAGTTAAATCGTCTAGAGGCTCTCACAGCAGAGGCCATTTGTGTTCTTGTTGGAGAATAGTGTGCTTCTGCTCACTGATGCAGGGGTGTGTGTTAGTAGATTCCTGGAGCATTTATGGGGTTTCGGTAAACAAACTAAATTGGTGGTTAAGTTATTTGGGATACTTAAAAGTAGTTACTCTATTGTGTGTAAATTCTTAGCTTTTAGGCTATTGATCTCTTGGAGTAGAACACCAAACAAATTTTAATAACCCAACTAGCTACTTTGCTAGGCAAGTAACTCTTCTATATGGAACATCAAATTTTATTCTTGATAAAAAAAATTAGAAACGAACATTGTATGATTATTTTTTAGGTATTTGCTTCTAGCATGGTCGTCGAATGTGCATCTAGTTTGCTCATCTCAAGTTAGTCAAGTACTGTGAGCACCGGCTCAATTGTTGTTCTGCGTAAGCCACCAAGGTAGCCCATGTATTTTGTAAATAAGTACAAATTCAGGATCATCATTATTCATATTCAAGTTCATCATCAATTTTGTAATATCTCTATTGTGTTCTCATACATACACTCAGTATGTCCGTAGCAATAAAAAATCTTCATTTAGATTGTGCTCTCATATCATTTTACTAGATAAGCTCGATAGGGAACCCCATATTCTGATCATCGACAAACATATCTCCAATTTTTTCCATCTCAGTGTCATCAAAAATGCCCTACCTTAGTATTTGAAAATAGAGTTGTAATCGTTCTCTGGTTCTATCTAAATATGATCAATCTCTACCGTTATAATCTAGACACACCACGATCGACATGTAGATCTTTCTCTTTTTCCATTGATTAATGTCATGAAGTCGAATGATAGAAAGTTTGTTTAGGCCAAAACTACAAGTCCATCTGAAAGGTGAGAAAAACTTCTCAAGTTTATATGGGAATTGCATTTTTTATGTGAAGTCCCTTCCGTCCAAACATGTTACATGCCATAGTTCTTTTTCCCTGTAAGACAATACTCTGATATACTCTCAAAGTATTTGGGAAAAAAGCACTCTCGATTTGGAATTTTTTGCGTATACGGCCTGTTTTCAAACCGTATTTACCAATTTGACCACGCGCGGGGTGTATTTGCAGAAATGGCGTATTTGGCGCGCCAGTGAGCTAGCGCCATCGTGACGCCACATCGGTCTTGGCCGTGAGGCGGCAGGCGCTTGAGAATTGGGCGCATGGTGGCGTCTTAGCTAGCCCCTTTGGCGCGGGTTAAGGGGTAATGTAATTAGGAGTTAGGGTTAGGGTAGTTAGTTTTTTTTATTTTTTGGCTAAAATTCAAAGGAATTTTAAATTATAGCAAATGAGTTCAAAAAAATATGAAATTTTTTGTGGAGCCTCTCAACACTGTGTACATGCTTGTATATATTTTTTATAATTTTATTCCTTCAGAATATAGCAAAACAAAATATGAATACAAATATACTTGATCAAATCGCATATTGTTTGTTTATTTAGTTTAGTTTCCGCTGGCGCATGGCCACCATGTGCCAGCCAAAACAGTGGGGTTAATTAGTTAGTTAGGTTACGTTAGGTTAGAGAAAACATCTCCCAACTCGCGTCCCTCCTCTGGCCCTCCCTCCGACCCTCCTTCTCCCGCCACACATCCGGACTGTTCTGCGGAGAATTAAAAAACCTCGCGGTGGCCATCTTTCCCACCGTCCCTCCTCCCTCCTCTGCACATCTGTCGCCTCACCTAGAAATTCTGGCACCAATACTTACAGAATTCTCGGCGCCAACGCCGTGACTCATTCTCCGCCCAGCTATAAATATCGAACTCTAGCACTCGCTCTTCACTCATCTCAATTGTGTTTCGATTCTCATTCTTGCACTCGTCGCTGAGAACTCAGAGAACGTAACATAATTAATTTTATTGGGAGGTTAACTATTTTCTTGCTTATCATCGCTCATCGCTCGGCCTTGATTACTTCCCCCGAAGGGCTGATTAATTACTTCCCCCGAATGGCTGATTGATTACTTCCCCCAAAGGGCTGATTGATTACTTCCTCTGTAGGGTAGGTAATTTGTGTTATGCTTTTGCCGTTATTACCGTAGTCGTAATTAGTCAGTTTTAGTCAGCTAGTCGTAATTACATAGTTTAGGGATAATTAATTAGTCGTAATTAGTTAGTTTACTAGTAATGAATTAGTTTAGTGGTAATTAATTAGCCGTAATTAGTTTAGTAGTCATCATTACAGCATATTAAGTAAGTGGAAATGAAGTACTTATATTTTTTAGTGGTAATTAATCAATTGTAATTAGTTAGTTTAGAGGTAGTTAATTAGTCGTAATTAGTTAGTTCACTAGTAATTAATTAGTTTAGTGGTAATTAATTAGTCGTAATTAGTTTAGTAGTCATCATTACGGCATATTGAATAAGTGGTAATGAATTAGTGTAGTGGTAATTAATCAGTCATAATTAGTTAGTTTAGAGGTAATTAATTAGTCATAATTAGTTAGTTCACTAGTAATGAATTAGTTTAGTGGTAATTAATTAGTTGTAATTAGTTTAGTAGTCATCATTACGGCATATTGAATAAGTGGTAATGAATTAGTGCTGTGGTAATTAATCAGTAGGAATTAGTTAGGCATAACTCATTCCAAATTATTTAGTGGTGGTTGTGGCTTTAGGTATTTTCCTACATGCAAGACTTGTTTGTGTTTTACGACTATGGTCTCATACGGGCTGGACACGATGGGTTGGACCTGTCGAGATGCCAATACAAGGTGGTCCGAGCGAAGGGGCTCCACGCGATGAATATTCATGAGCTGCAAAGCTGCATCCGGAGGGAGTTCATCACGGAGCCAACGATGAAGAAAGTTATGATCGAGGTGATCACATGCATGAATTATGTGTGGGAGCTCGTAAAGGTGAATGGAAGCATAGCATGGAGGCAGTACATGAAGATTGTCTCCCAACCCGAGGCGGCTATTCACGGGAAGCCTATGGTGTACGTGAAATTCGTACATAGGGCGTCGGGAAACCCTGATGATGCCGAGGCCTCTACAAGCGGGCAAGCGCAGCCCGAGCCTGAAGATGGCGGCACGGAATATGCTATCTCAGAGGGAAGTCCCGTGCCTAATTTTGTGCCAAATGAGGGGGCGGAAACATGGTGGTCGGCCCACATCGACTGCCACGAGTATCTACCGGACGAGCCTCTCGGGTTGGAGTCCGACGAGGACACCGACCCAAGCTCGGATGGTACCGACGAGGATGCACACGAAACCGGTGGTCCTTACGTGGCATCTAGACTTGATGATATCGTGGTGCGTTCGCTCGTACTGCCGCAAGATGAAGGCTCCCGGTGGGGGTTTGAAGACGACACCCTCTTAGTTGGGCAACGCTTCCCGAACAAGGTGGCCGTGCAAGAAGCTATAACACGGTACGCCTTGTCTATCAGCCGTGTGTACCGAGTGCACCGGTCCAACCCAGAAAAGTACATAGTGAAGTGCGTAGTAGAAGGCTACCCTGGCAAGGTCAGCGCTCACCGAGCAAAGATCTTCGGCTCGGTCTTCACGGTCATGGAGCTGATCGACCACACTTGCGAGCTCAGCGAGCCCCTACAGCAGCATCGGAACGTGACTTCCACATATGTTGCAAACCTCATCAGACACCTAGTTGAGGCGGACATGTCTATCTCCCCCAAGCTGATGATGTCAAAAGTCGCCAATCAGGTTGGCTATCCAGTTAGCTACAGCAAGGTCTGACGAGCCAAGCAGAAGGTTATCGAGACTATGTACGGGACATACGAAGAAGCGTATAACCTTGTGCCGAGATTGCTTCACCAGATTGCCGGATCAAACCCCGGCACGTACATAAACAAGCTTGACTATGAAGATGCTAGAAAAGGGCCCAACTGCTTCATACTGAACCGGGTGTTCTGGGCTTTCACTCAGGCCATCGGGGACTTCAAGTTCTGCCGTCTCATGCTAACGATGGATGGCACTTTCCTATGGGGAGGTACAACGGCACCATCCTCACCGCGCTGGCGGCTGATGCGAATGACCAGCTTCTCCCGGTGGCATTTGCTATTGTGGAGAGCGAGAACACATCCAGCTGGCTGTGGTTCGTGGAGAACTTGAAGAGGGCGGTGGTGGGAGACTAGCCGAACGTCTGCCTAATCACAGACAGCAATGCTGGGTTGTTGGCAGCAATCAACACCATGAAGCGTGGGATGGATCCATCTCACCAATGGAACGACGTGCAATCCAGGTGGTGCATGAGGCATCTTGCATCTAACTTCTTCATGCGGTTCCACAGCCAGGAACTCATGAAGACATTCAAGGCATTGTGTCTGCAGAACCAGAGACGGAAGTTTGAGTCTATTTGGAGAGACTTCGAACACCGGACTACGAGGCATACAAGAGAGTCCACTCCGGAGGGGGAGTAACCCAGTAGTGCCATAAGCTTCTCTGAGTGGATAAATGGCCATGCTCCTGAATTGGAGAAATGGTCCCTCCTCTATGACACAGACGGTGCGAGGTACGGGATTATGACGACCAACATGTCTGAGGTCTACAACAGTGTCCTCAAAGGTGTGCGGTGCCTCCCTATCATCACGATCGTTCAGGAGACATGGTCTCGCACTGTTGGTAATTTCGTCAATAGAGCCACCACAGCCAAACGACAGATGGACAAAGGCAAGTAGTGGTCCGAGAACATGCAGGGGCACATGGACCGGAAGATGGAGAAGACCCGAATGCACGACATCCGGGTGATCGATGGCCTCAGTGTATACGAGATCGAGCTTCACGGCAAATCGTCAACAAATCATACCGGGGAAAGGAAACAGGCATGCACCTTGGGTGATGTGGCGACATGCACCTACAACAAGCCAAAGCTCCTCCACAAGCCATGCTCACATGTGTATAAGGCGTGTGCGCAAATAAGGCAGATGTCTACGCCATACATCACCGAGTACTATGACATGCAGCACCTATTCGGTACATGGAGTGGAGAGTTTCACTCGTATGGCTTGGAAATGAACTACAAGGATCTTTGGCCGGACATGGTGCAATGGGGTCCCATCAGGGACTTGAAGAGAATAGGGAAGGGGCGACGGCAGACGCGGCGCTTCTGGAATGACATGGATGCTAGTCAATGTACCAGTATTAGCCGCACAATCAAGTGCAGGATATGCAAGACCCCTGGGCACTCAATGAAGGATTGTCCCAACAGACCCAGCTCGTCCGGTCGTCATTCAGTGTCATAATGTAATATTTTTCCACCTTGTTTGTTATGTACAGCACAAAATTCTACAATACCCAACTATGGACTCTTCGGCAAACTTCTACACGTGGATGTTGCAGAAGCGCAAGTGGCTTGCATAGAAGAGGAAACATCTACAATACCCAGATTTTTCAATGAAAGATGCTCAAGTACCACCACATTTTTTGATCCCGCAGTGTGTGTGTGGTGAACCGACAGAGTTCATTCAGTCCACACACCCAAACACCGCAGCCCGGGCGTACTACACGTGCGGGCACCACCTCGTAAGCGTTTCCTTCGCGCGCATCGATTTTCCTCTCCCTACGTTGAATTCCTTAAATTTTTAACTTCATCCCCACGTAATGGCAGCCTGAGATGCACTGCCACTTCTTCCAGTTGATCAACGGCCCAGAGATGTACGACAGGCCATTCATCTAGCAGAAGTACATGCTGAACTACTCGGTGCAGGCCGAGAACTTTGTGCGGCCTCGAGACAAGGGGCACTCGCTATGGCACTGCGGAGACTAGTAGCACATATCGTTAAATAGGACACTCTTTGTCAAATTATCAGTTTATCGTGCATGATCGATGTTATGCGGCGAGGCTAGATAAGGTTGTGCATGAACCAGCAGAAATGCGTGGCGTGCAGATCATATAACGATGTACCGTAGCCTTTGAAACGCACACGAGTCGGAGGTTACGGTACATTGTTATATGG
The DNA here is from genome assembly GCA_036346405.1 of Phyllostachys edulis. NCBI lineage: Eukaryota > Viridiplantae > Streptophyta > Magnoliopsida > Poales > Poaceae > Phyllostachys > Phyllostachys edulis. The sequence goes on from CM070550.1 coordinate 63,984,001, forward strand.
TCTGCATGCCACGTATTTTCCTCGGTTGGTTCATGCACAACCTTATCTAGCTTGTCTTACAATACAGTATTAAAGAACATCATCCACACTAAATCGATAAATAAACAAAGAGTATCTTATTTGATTGAGTTACATGTGATAATACCCCTCCTCCTTCATCCCGGTTCATGCACAAGCTTATCTAGACTTTGGTATATCCGTGTTATGCGATTTGATCGAGTATATTTGTATTCATATTTTGTTTTGCTATATTTATACACGTATTTTGGTTGTTAGATGTGTACTCCAGCGCCATATTGTATATCGACATCTCCAATGGAGTTGTAGTGTAGTTTTTTATACATTCCAAGTCACGTGAAATCATGAAACCTAAAATCTAAATTTTTGCGACCTAAATCATAAATTTTCGAGACAATACCAGAACACATATAAAATTGCCAAAACATTACACAATCAAGTACACTGCGTGAGGACCCTTCAAAATGAAATTCACAATTAGCAAAACCATCATGCCATGTGACCACGTGTAAAGTGCTTCTATCTTCGGACTCTAATGTAGTTCTGGTTCCGTGCCAACTCGATATCCAGTAACATTATCTACCCATGAATGAGTTTGTTCAATGCATATCGACACCTATAACTTAAAGCACGCGACACATCGATGCAACATGTCAACTCGATAAAAGGCAACCACAATGACGCGTCCACCATTTAGTTACATGCTTTAGGATATTGAAAATAAGTGCGTACAGAAGGGGTGTAACACCCTGATTTTTGGAGCCTTTTTGAACTTTCAAAATAAAAAGAACCATTTTGTTTTGATGAGAATTCAAATCTTAACTTGAGAATTTCAGAATGCATTTTAATGGATTAATTCGAACTTCAACTAAAAATCGCATGAGGTTATTTGGGTTTGTGGAGTTTTGGTGGTCTCCTCTTTTTTGCGCTGGCTTTGTTCTCCTCTGGTCAGGACCTCCTAAGGTCTGGACCTCCCAAGTGGTGGGTTTTTCTCTTGTCCAAACCTCCCTTCCCAGGTCTGAACTTCACTCCTGTTCAATTGAACTCACTCTCTATTCTGTTAGACCTCCATGTGTCCTTCAGGACCTCCTCATGTCCTCTAGGAACTCCTCCTTGTCTATTTGGACCTCCTGTGTCCTTCAGGACCTCCCCATGTCCTCTAGGACCTCCTCCTTGTCTATTTGGACCTCCCTGTGTCCTTCAGGACCTCCCCATGTCCTCTAGGACCTCCTCCTTGTTTATTTGGACCTCCCTCGCGTCTGTTCGAGCCTTCCGCTTGATCCAGACCTCTATCGCTTGTGTACCGCTCGATTTGCGTTGGACGGTTTGATCTTGGTGAGACGTTCGGATGGTCCCAACGTCCCACTCCTTTAGAAACGTCCGATCCGTATTGGACGGCCCCGATCTGTTTGAGCGTTCAATCAATCCGAACGGCCCAATTGCCTTGACCCGTTTGATGGAAATCCAGTGGCTCCCGCTTCTTATCTCACTATCACTCACCTCCCCTTTGTTAGATCTTGACCGTTAAGACCTCCCCTCTGAAGATCTTGGCCGTCAGGACCTCCCCTTTGATAGATCTTGACCGTTAAGACCTCCCCTCCAGAGATCTTAGCCGTTAGGACCTCCTGTTTGTTAGATCGTGACCGTTAAGACCTCCCCTCTGGAGATCTTAGCCGTTAGGACCTCCCCTTTGTTAGATCTTGATCGTTAAGACCTCCCCTCTGGAGATCTTCGCCATCGGGACGTCCCCTTTGTTACATCTTAACCATTAAGACCTCCCCTCTGGAGATCTTAGCCATCGGGACCTCCCCTTTGTTAGATCTTGACCGTTAAGACCTCCCCTCTTGAGATCTTAGCCGTCAGGACCTCTCCTTTGTTAGATCTTGACCATTAAGACGTCCCCTCTAGAGATCTTAGCCATCAGGACCTCCCCTTTGTTAGATCTTGACCGTTAAGACCTCCCCTCTGGAGATCTTAGCCGTCAGGACCTCCCCTTTGTTAGATCTTGACTGCTAAGACCTTCCCTCTGGAGATCTTAGCCGTCAGGACCTCCCCTTTGTTAGATCTTGACCGTTAAGACCTCCCCTTTGGAGATGTTAGCCATCAGGACCTCTCCTTTGTTAGATCTTGACCGTTAAAACCTCCCCTCTAGAGATCTTAGCCGTCAGGACCTCCCCTTTGTTATATCTTGACCGTTAAGACCTCCCCTCTAGAGATCTTAGCCGTCAGGAGCTCCCCTTTGTTAGATCTTGACCGTTAAGACCTCCCCTCTAAAGATCTTAGCCGTCAGGCTCTCCCCTGTTTAGATCTCGACCGTTGAGACCTCCCCTCCGGAGATCTTAGCCGTCAAGACCTCCCTTGTTTAGATCTGATAGTTAGGACCTCCCCCTTGGAGATCCTAACCGTCCGGACCTCCCCCTTATTCAGATCTGACAGTTAGGACCTCCCCTTTGGGATCCTAACCGTCCAGACCTCCCCTTTGTTAGATCTGACCGTTAGGACCTCCCCTCTGGAGATCCTAACCGCCCAGACCTCCCCTTGATTTAATCCGACCGTCAGGACCTCCCCATTGTGGTGTCTGTTGGACCTCCTATCTGCGGGACCTTCCCTTGAGCTTTGACTGGTCCCACTTGTCTGTCACACCTATTTTTCTTTATCCTTTGACTATGTCCTTTGCACAAGGGAGTCTCCCCACATTTAATGCCTGTTGTAATGCATTAAATGCTACCACTTTTTGCAAAGACCGTGCCATACTTTTGTCACATCCCTTGCACCTTTCATTGTCCTTTTCACCAACTCATGAACACCTATACCCTGGGAAATCTCAATGGCTCCAGCTATATAAGCTTGGGCAGCCCATCATCCTCATCTTTTTCCCCATTTTCATTGTCGAAAGCAACCGAGCAGCTCGTGGACCTCCTCTCGTGAGCTTCGGACCTCCTCCCTTGAGCTTTGGACCTCCTCCAGCAAGCTCCTTAGACCTCCTTCAAACCGACCTAGCCTCTCTGTTGGTTTTATTTTGGAGTTTCATTGAAGTTTCTTTGGGTTTTATTTGAGCTTTGTATTGAGTTGCTATGGTTTTCTCGTGTAGATTGTGAAGACACTGAAGAGCAAGAGCTTCCCGAAGAAGAAGAAGACATCCAAGCCTTTGAGCAAGGCAAGTTACACTCTTGATCATATTACACCTATTATTTCAACCTATGTATATTCCATTTCAAATGTTAATACATACTTACTTTACTAAGTTATTTCAATGCCCGTCTTTAAATTCATAATTATGCCTAATTTCCTTGGTATGACCACTGTTGATCTTGAGCCGAACATGTTGTCACCCTAGGCAAAACCTGGTTTACGCAATAAGGTGGACCAGGACCTTTGAAAAACTAGAGCTTAGCCATGCTTAGAGAAAAGAATCTTGGTTTGGGAGGTTTTGGCCAAAAATGTCACTTGTATAATGATCTAGACCATGGCATTGGTGTGTCATGGTGGTTTTACAAATGACCATGGCATTGGTATGCCATGGAGGTTTGAAAAGCAAAGGAATGGATTTAGACTTGGGCGGCATTGGTTGTTTGGTTGGTGCAAGTCTATGCATGGGGGTCGTGTGATCCGATGCCCCAGGGTTGTTGTGGCAATTTACGAAACAGCAAGGCGGTCAACTAGAATGAGCAAAAACCTTTAGATTAACTATCACAAAAGGATTGTTCAACTCAAATTTCATGTTCGCATCTATTTTTTTCCCTCAGATTGGGGACATTGTTTCTTGCAAGCATGCAAGATTAACAAACATTTAAAACTTCTCATGCATTGTTACTTAATGTCGCACCACCAAAATAAATATAACTTCGTATATATAGCATCAAAAACTAAATGACGTAATTGCGTAACAAAGAAATTAAAGACCTCAAAGATGAATCTCCATGATTCTTCCTCCGACATTATCTAAACTTTCACCGTGTCTAGTTAGGAGGATAGGACGAGGTGTCGATGACACTTCACCAGAAATACATATGTGACAATCAACAAAACAAGCAACATTGGAGCCAGAACAGTAAAGTAAAACTTATTTAAAGTACACACTCACTATTTTATCAGGAATAAATGGAAGTACGGAACTCATCCAATATTGTAAAAACATAAGCATGAATGCATGATACTGAAGACCAGTATTATTAAGGGTTAGTTAAGGACCAGCCTGCGAGTATATTTTGCTATGTCTTATCGTACAATCATATGTTCTATGTGGGCGGGATCTGGTCAACTAATTTACAAAGTTATCACCGCGGTTGATCCGGCGGAATAGTGAGTGGTCTTTTATGGCCTGTCTTTTTATGACTATGTTGTACCCACCTGGTTCAAGAGGAGGCCCTGAGAAGGGCGAAACCTTAGAGTGGATGGACTGCGATGGAATGATGCATTGTAAAGACCTTGTCACGTGCTCTAGACCACTTACCTTCGACAGTGAGTGGTGGTACAGCTGGGTGCCAAACAAACTAGAGAAAAGGTGTCTTGTGGGTAAAGTTGCACACATCTGCAGAGTGTAAAACTATTCGAATAGCTGTGTTCGCGGTTATAGACATACTAGCAAAGCTGCTCAAAGTTAGACCTCTGGTTTGTTTTCAAAATGGGTGGTTAAAAACTAGTTTTTGGATTTCTATCCAAATGGGTTGGGCAGGGAGCCTTGTGACAGGAGGGTATCCTTCACCATCATATTGATGAAAGCTATCCAACTGTAAAATGAGAATTTGCAAATGAATTTTAATTATTGTTATAAGCTTTGGAACTTAATACTTGTATTTGAAACAAACTTGGCTTTATGCAAACTAACCATATTATGCCTTCCTTTGAGATATCCATTATGCATGTCATTCTGTTAATTGACGGGTGTAACTTGCGAGCACGGTTGTTGTGCTCATTCTTTCTTGATTGATGAATTGAGCAGGAGAAGACTTCTTCGATGATGATGAGGACCAGATCAACTAGGCCACGCCCTCCAGCCAATTGCCTATGGTGTATTGGGTGGACATGGTTTTGCTTCCGCTGTGTATTTTGCCTTATTGTCGTGGCTTGTAAGCAATTTTGTAATCAACTCCCTTGTTGTTAATAAAGTCTCGTGTGGATGTATGTTATCACTTGTAATTGCTGTGAGAACCAGCCATTGATCCTTGGGACTAGTTCGGATCACAGGAGGGTTAGGACTTCTCTAAGTCCCATGACCTCCTCGGGTTGGTCTCTGGACCTCCCCCAGGTCTGGACGTGGCTCTTTGGGAGGTCCTAAGCCTCAAGATCTCCTCAGGTCAGTTCCCTGGACCTCTAGGAGGTCTGGCTGGACCTCCTAGGAGGTTTGGGAGGACTGCCCGAGAGGTCCTTGAGACCCCCTGGGAGGTCCTGGTGGACTCCCAGGGAGGTCTTGGAGGACCTCTCGGGTGAGGCCCCTAAACAGGCCACCACAAGGGGAGACTACAGAGGTACAAGTTTCTCCGCTCGTACCTAATGGTAGAAGGTGTCTCTCGCTACCCACATAGAGTGTTCTACAGGGGGCACCTCGGACATGGCTGGCCGTCGTTGTAGTGGCACGCACATATGCAGCTAGGGTTCGCGCGGCAACATGTGGGATCATAGGAACTTCCTATGTTCACGACCTCCTTGTTACCCCTCTCACGCTGCATCTGTTGCCGGAGGTCATCATTTTCCTCGTTGAGATTGTCAATCCGCGCCTCCAACTCAAAGATTCGGTTCCACAATCTATCCACGTACATCACAACATGTCGTTCATGGGGAGGATCGATCTAGCAGACAAAGTTGCATTTCACCATCTGCTGCATGGGACGGTTAGTATGGAGGATGTATTAGCAGTAACATGAACAAAACTATTTACACCAGAGTATGGGCATCGGAAGAAATGTCGTCCGCCATCGAAAAGGTCATACAAGACCTGCACGACAGCATCCTCCATGTGTCCGTATTTCGTCCATACCGGTTGAGCACGCTTGTTCGACATCAACCGGTAGTTAGGGCCGAAGTCCTCCCTCCTTTCTAGCGGAAGGTCTTGCTTCGGCGACCCCAGTTGGACTGGTCCCTGGGTGTCTGCCATCGTATGTTACTATACGACGGAGAAAGTTCTTCTTCCTACAGTTTGAAGGGTCGAGTTGTCCTACTTTCGAAGCGTGGGGCGTGCATTTTATAGCCCGCGGGGGGAGGCTAACAAAGCAGGTAATGTATTAGCTTGCAGATGACAAGACCAGACGGGGCTGGCTACTTTGCACAGAGACAAGACCAAACGGGGCAACTTTGCGCAGTGACAAGACCAAAGGAGACAACCTTGCACAGTGACAAGACCAGACGAGGCAGCTTTGCGTAGTGACAAGACCACACGGGGCAGCTTTGCGCAGTGACAAGACCACACGTGGCAGCTTTGCATAGTGATAAGACCAAAGGAGACAGCTTTGCGCAGTGATAAGACCACACGGGCAGCTTTGGGTAGTGATAAGATCAAAGGAGACAGCTTTGCGCAATGACAAGACTACACGGGGCAGCTAAGCCATCAAAGCAAGCCTATATTGCAAGTATGCCTCTTCTAGTGGAATCCCAGAAAGAACCATTCGCACAGACATCGAATCCTCCATGTTTTAGGGCATCTTCATAATCACAACGAGCGTTCTCAGCCCCTTCAATCATATTTTGTATAAGCTTCATGAAGTACTTCATCGACTGCCTGCCTATATACGTGTATATGGTTAGATGACATCATCGAGGAGAGACTCCATGTTTAGGGGCATCTTCACCATCACAACGAGCGTTCTCAGTCCCTTCAATCATATTCTGTATAAGCTTCATAAAGTACTTCATCGATATAACACCCTGGCTATTCGAAAGCCAAGATGTCACCTAAATAATCTAACATACAACCATAATGCGGAAGAATTTGAATAATATATCATCTGATGACATAAAGAGATCAATATTTAATAGAACCATGGCATGAATATAGTCTGAATTCAAGCAAGTATATCAAAATGGTGATTGAAGATCACAAGTAGTACTTAATCAACCATAACATAGAGAGGGTTATCAACCACATCTAACTTTACTTATTACAGTTCATCAATTAATGAATGAAGGATAGAACTAAGTCCTATTATTGAAAGGAAATATGGTGAAGTGAACGAATAGTGCATGTCTACTCCCTCCCAATAGAGCTATCATCAACGATCACCTAAAATAAACAAACAAAGCAAGAATGAGTCCGAGACTCAGTAAGTACAGTGAACAAGTGGACATACAACAAATATGAACATAGCACCGAATGAATATATGAATGAATGGAATGAATGAATTGAATGGACTGCACACATGCTTATACCGGTATAGCTAGTGACACACCCGTCGGTGTTCACCTAAGCCCGCATTTAACAAAATGCGGGGATCCAAATCCCGTACGAAGAACATTTCATACGGGTGTCCAAATCTGCCCACATTGGAATGGTGGGACTTACGTGCCCATATTGGAATTGATGGGTCTTATAATCCACTCCAGTAGAAGGAACATGAAAATAGATGCATGTATTGAAATATGAATTATGAAAGACATTAAATCTACACATGGAAATAACGCATAAGAAAGGAACACAAACTTTGAATATTCTCATAGATCATAGAAAAGCACAATACGAACATCAAGCATTCAGCATTCACTAATCATAAGAACATCAAAGTACTTGGCTTTCGCGTTGCGATGCATTAGTAGGCAATGACGGTGCCCCTAAACCCGAAGCCTTTCCGCCTACACAAGTAAGTACTCGAAATAAGAACAACATATTATAGGATACTACCAGTAACGTTCTACAACACCCTCCTGAGCACCCAAGAAATAGCCATTTACCCTATTCTGAAATCAGACAACACAACCATAGAAACGAATCTGGAGAGTGGCACGGAATGAACCATAATTATTGATCTGGGACTCGGAATGAGGTGAGCCCAAATCCTAAAGAAACTCAACGAACATATCTACAACATTCTAGTTGGTGAGATAACCCAATGCGGCCAAAATAAAATGCTAACAGGCAGATGAACTTAAAAGACAGATTCTGCCCAGATGAAACGGACAGCAGTAAAGAACATATCACAACTTTTGATCTACAACTCCGATTAGGGCGTTCTTTATCATTCTGGAAAGGCTACAAAAAATACTAAAGCAACCTAGTTGGGTTGAAACCCTGAATTTACATTTAACATAAACATATCTTAAAAGACATATCGACAGATCAATCTCGTCAGAATTCTAGACAGCAAGAATGAAACGATTATAACTTTTGATCCGTAAGTCAGAATTTAGTGATCTGGGAAGCTACGGAAAGCTAAAGACAAACCCCACATATCTCTAGGATACGCTAAACACAAAATCTGCCTTGAACTATCTCTAATTCGCCCGTCAACAGACTGCAGAATCAAACCGATCTCTCGCAAAGATGCTCGTAATGACTAATGATAATGAATCGCATACGAAATATTTATTAAATCCAATGGAGAATGCGATGTTACCCACGAAATCCCGCTGGACTTCGCTAAATTCCCCTCACGACGATCACCCCCACCTTCCTCTTCTTCCTTTCCCTTCTCTCTTCTTCCCGATGGCAGGCAGCAGGGAGGATGGCGCTGGGGAGAGGAGGAGCAGCAGGAGGCGAAGTACTGTAGCATACCGCTACTGTAGCATGGCTATTGTAGCAACGAGTGGCTAGGGTTTGGTCCCCTCCCCCTCCCTTGCCTTCTAATGGGCTGCCAGCCCACTCATGGGCCTTGGGCCACTATGGCCGGCTCCTCTCCTCTCGAATATGGGTTGGCGGCCCATTTCTCTCCTAAAATTCTGAATTTTGAACTTAATTCCATCTCTAAACTTTGTTATAATCGATATTGAGTAAAATTCCCTCTCCCGAACATGTTTCTCTCTTACCGATAATATTCTCTCTAATTGAAATTTGGGGTATTACATTCTACCCCCTTAAGCAGATTCGACCACGAATCTCTACACGACTCTCTGCCGAAAGAACAACCACAACAGAGAACTATCAATGGAACTATGTACCCATGGTGAACAAATCCGGATAACGCTCACGCATGTGAAACTCTAACTCCTAAGTGACCTCTCTCTCGGACTGATGAGACCACAACAAAAATTGACGTACAACGACGTCTGTCCTAACACTTAACCCAGTATTTCCAGGTACAGTCATCAGAAGAGAATCGAAGGTAAGGCCCTACTCGATGGTCAATGTCTTTAACGAAAACACAAGCTTTGAATGGCTCGGTTACTCACTCAGCACCAGAACATACTAGACGTTGCGTTCCTCGCATATGGACCCGAGACGGTCAAAGCGATACGACAACTTCCTACTCCTTGCAACTGTCGAAAACGAACTAATGTACTTGGACCAATTTCCCCTTTGGTACAAAAAAACACAACATGCTCAAAAATCGAACTCTTCATCTAACAAGGAGCACCTCCTTTAATCAAGAATGCACAATAGAACTCGATCTTAAACAACTGTTTTACAAAGAGAATCTAACTGAAAATAAGGAGTTCTCATCGGAACCACGCGATGCCAACTCTCCACCAAAAAGGGTCAAATCCAAAATTGATAACCCATCACGAAAGCAATTCCACCTTCTAATTAGGTAATTTGCGAATGAACACCATGAAAGCCAAAGGAGAAATCACTCGAATGCCCAAATCAAATACTTCTTTTACTTTGTATGAACTGGAAAGAATCATACATGCCATCATAAAACCAAGCTCAAATTGCGAAAGACACCCGTCAACAACACATAGCTCAAACGAAAATCAAGAAAACGTTTGACTACTCGAGGAAACATCTTTTTGCTCAGTTTCTCTTTTAGGAATAGATTTCATCTCAAACTTTGGAATTCGAATTCATCACATACCACACGAGCTCAAATCTCTTAAATTAGCATCTTCAAAATTTATGCTCAAACCAAAATACATCATCCACACCTTTGTGGAGAGGCTCTACTGATCCCACCGAACACTCTAGACAACTCCTTCTACTGATGAAATTAATTTGACAGAAGATGCCCAAAGCACCTCAAAATAGATCCCATGCAATCACATCACCTCCAACTTTCAAGAATAATAACTCAGAATCCTTAGTACACACACTCATGTACTACATCAGAAGGGTTCTATCAATGATCATTCCACTACTCAGGAAACGCTATTATTCTATTTTCTCTACACACAATCATTGGGCGACCAAAGGTCTAGTATAAAAATGCAAAGACCAAAATTTAACTTCTAAGACCTCTACCACGAACTTCTCTTATAACAGATAGAGGAATCATCAGATTGAATCTATAACATCCCCACAATTCTAACATGCTCACTCATTGTCATCATCAGAAATAACCCACACAATCTCGCAATACTATCCAATTACGTTACTCTATAAAAATTGATCAAGGTTTCCATACCTTCAACAATCCCCAACATTTCAACATGAACTAAGGTTCTGGAATTACACTATACCATAGATTCTACTTAGTCGTAACACCATTCAGTTTTACATCGAAACTATACGTTTCATTTGAATCAAATTTCCTCCAAGAGGTACAGGTCAAAACCAATTCATCTTCTACTACTTCTCCAATAGCTTGGTAGCCAAGTCTCACCACTACCATTACTTAACCACCACCAAACAGTTGCCAATTTACACTTTGTAAAACTTTGCAACATAAAACTGTTGATCCTTTCTCAAAAGAAAGAGGCGAACAAGGACAAGTTTCGTCACACAGGAAAACGTTGCTCCTCACCGCGAGCACAAAACCAATAATAATAATAATCTGGTACCGAGGATCTTGGAAAAAGGAAAGTTGTGTTCACAGTTGAGGGCACACATCCCTCAAAAAGGAGTAGCAAATAACAGCCAATAAGACAAAGAAATTGCGATTGAAACTCGACATCTCTTGAGCGGAAAGAGCAGAAAGTCTAGGAACGATTCAAATAACCACAAGTTATAAAGCTTGACTCAAATTCTCAAATACTCCTACTGCACTCTTTCCTTTAACAATGAAATTATTCCTCTGACTAACAACAATTTGCCACAACGAACAAGATAAGGTCTTTAGTCCAAACCACAAGGGCTAATTAAGAACCAATAAAATTCTTCAATACATCCTTTTTGCTTGGAACAGTTCAACTACACATGAAACGTGAGATGCAAATGATCCCAGCCACAAACTCAAAACTTTATCATTTACAGGATTTCACGGAAAGCAAACGGATTAATTTCCTCTTGAAGAAATCAACAAAAAGTTTTCTTTGATTGCAACCTCACTTTGCAAACTCAAACCAAATAACTTTTAAGACTAAATCACACCAACCTCCTAAGAAGCAACAGGTCAATCCAATACCTCAATTTATTCAGAATAATTTCAGCTACCAGATGATTCATGAGCTCCAAAATATCATGAAAGCTAACCTTGAAATATTCTCCTTTAAGCGATATCACCGGGTGACCAAATTACTACAAGTATTAACATCAATCTCACATTCTGAAGATTTAATAACAACGACAACAATCACTGGTACCAAGAATCATCAAACTTTATTACTCCATCCTAAAACTTCCCAAAGGAAACACAAACCACAAGGTTGAAACAAATTTAGTATATCAAAATTATGCTAAGCAATAACAATATCACAAGGCATGCTATCAAAGACTACTTACAAAATTCATCTATTCAATTGTTGGTGTTGCTCAACACCATCTTCAGCACTCATTAACAATTGGTGATTGTACTAATCATGTGTGTACATATGGTACCTATTCCATTTGCAATCACATAACCATTTATAAACATAGATTCAACATTTCACCTTTGTTCAGAAATCATTTCAAAACATGATTAACGATTCACTAACATAATTTTCTATAAATAAGGTTTCACGAATCCATACACCATCATCCATCTGGTCCTTTGTACAGGTTTCAACAATTTTAGCATATCAGGAAATAGGTAAATCTAGCACCTATGTAAGATCCATAGGTTCTGAACGGATATGGACAGTCTTTTATTTAACATACACCATGTATCAAATACAAAGACATCTCAAATTAATCAATTTCACTTTCATGGATGGCAGTTAAGAATAATTTATTTGCACCATGCTAACAACCCAACTTGGTAACTCATATCATAACAATTTATTCGCTTAGTTATAACTTCTCATTTTAAGCATGCTAAGACATCACAAAAGGATTCTAATACCTTCATTCTGCAAAAGAGAGACTTTAAACCTCAACGCTCGAAGTATTCCAAAAGAAACACATAAAGCCAAAGCTTTCATATGTTAACGAACTTACAACGGAAAACTCTCATTATCCAAACTATCAAACGAGTAAATGAGTCGCCCTTTTCGAATGAGAAAGAAGGAACAACCATGGAAATATCAATATTGCCAATTGACGAAGATCACAAGTAGTTAAAGCAACTCAATAGTCGAAAAACAATAATTGATTCAGAGAACCATTAAAGACCCAATTGAAACTCATCAACAACCATGAACCACGAACCCAAGAGAAATTCATCAACCACCACAGAACAAGAATTTGCCAAATTCAGAAATCATGAAAGAGAACAACTTTCTAAAGCAACTCACGCTCAACACCTGAAACTATGGTACTCGGGATAACTACTCCCCTAACCACATACCACGAACAGTGGTGTAACCTGGTGAATCCCAAAGTGACAACCACGTCCTCAACTTCTGAACATCCGTTATCAACACGCATAACCAATGTATTCAGTTATGAATATATAGGATCATCTCATGACGATCATAGAATAAATTCATAGATATAAGATATCACATCATATCATAGATTAACAACAAGAAAGATAGTACAGAAACAATTCAACAATTACTCAATGAATGAAACATAACAATAGAAATACGGAAATAATGAATTACCCAACCCCACCTACTGTGCACAGTGTGTCATTTTAATAACCTAATTACCACGGACCTAAAGCCCGCTCTGATACCAACTGCAACACCCTGGCTATTCGGAAGTCAAGATGTCACCTAAATAATCTAACATACAACCATAATGCGGAAGAATTTGAATAATATATCATCTGATGACATAAAGAGATCAATATTTAATAGAACCATGGCATGAATATAGTCTGAATTCAAGCAAGTATATCAAAAGGGTGAGCGAAGATCACAAGTAGTACTTAATCAACCATAACATAGAGAGGGTTATCAACCACATCTAACTTTACTTATTACAGTTCATCAATTAATGAATGAATGATAGAACCAAGTCCTATTATTGAAAGGAAATATGGTGAAGTGAACGAATAGTGCGTGTCTACTCCCTCTCAATAGAACCATCATCAACGATCACCTAAAATAAACAAACAAAGCAAGAATGAGTCCGAGACTCAGCAAGTACAGTGAACAAGTGGACATACAGCAAATATGAACATAGCACCGAATGAATATACGAATGAATGAATTGAATGGACTACACACATGCTTATACCGGTATAGCTAGTGACACACCCGTCGGTGTTCACCTAAGCCCGCATTTAACAAAATGCGGGGATCCAAATCCCGTATGAAGAACGTTTCATACGGGTGTCCAAATCTGCCCACATTGGAATGATGGGACTTACGTGCCCATATTAAAATTGATGGGTCTTATAATCCACTCCCGTGGAAGGAACATGAAAATGGATGCATGTATTGAAATATGAATTATGAAAGACATCAAATCTACACATGGAAATAACGCATAAGAAAGGAACACAAACTTTGAATATTCTCATGGATCACAGAAAAGCACAATACGAACATCAAGCATTCAGCATTTACTAATCATAAGAATATCAAAGTACTTGCCTTTCGCGTTGCAACGCGTTAGTAGGCAATGACGGTGCCCCTAAACCCGAAGCCTCTCTGCCTACACAAGTAAGTACTCGAAATAAGAACAACATGTTACAGGATACTACCAATAACGTTCTACAACACCCTCCTAAACACCCAAGAAATAGCCATTTACCCTATTCTGAAATCAGGCAACACAACCACAGAAACGAATCTGGACAGCGGCATGGAATGAACCATAACTATTGATCTGGGACTCGGAATGAGGTGAGCCCAAATCCTAAAGAAACTCAACAAACATATCTACAACATTCTAGTTGGCGAGATAACCCAATTCGGCCAAAATAAAATGCTAACAGGCAGATGAACTTAAAAGACAGATTCTGCCCAGACGAAACGGACAACAGTAAAGAACAGATCACAACTTTCGATATACAACTCCAATTAGGGCGTTATTTATCATTATGAAAATTTTATGAAAAATAATAAAACAACCTAGTTGGGTGGAAACCCTGAATTTGCATTTAACATAAACATATCTTAAAAGACATATCGACAGATCAATCTCGTCAGAATTCTGGACAGCAGGAATGAAACGATCGTAACTTTTGATCCGTAAATCAGAATTTAGTGATCTTGGAGGCTACGGAAAGCTAAAGACAAACCCCACATATATATAGGAGACGCTAAACACAGAATCGGCCTTGAACTATCTCTAATTCGCCCGTCAACAGACTATAGAATCAAACCGATCTACTGCAGCATGCTCAGAACAGCTAATGATAATGAATCGCACACGAAATATTTATTAAATCCAATGGAGAATGCGATGTTACCCACGAAATCCCGCTGGACTTCGCTGAATTCCCCTCGCGACGATCACCCCCCACCTTCCTCTTCTTCCTTTCCCTTCTCTCTTCTTCCCGATGGCAAGCAGTAGGGAGGATGGCGCCGGGGAGAGGAGGAGCAGTAGGATGTGAAGTACTGTAGCACTATGCTGCTGTAGCATGTCTACTGTAGCACAGCGGATACTGTAGCACCAAGTGCCTAGGGTTTGGTCCCCTCCCCTCCCTTGCCTTTTAATGGGCTGCCAGCCCACTGATGGGCCTTGAGCCACTATGGCCGGCTCCTCTCCTCTCGAATATGGGTTAGCGGCCCATTCCTCTCCTAAAATTTTGAATTTTGAACTTAATTCCATCTCTAAACTTTGTTACAATCGATATTGAGTAAAATTCCCTCTCCCGAACAAGTTTCTCTCTTACCGATAATACTCTCTCTAATTGAAATTTGGGGTATTACAATCGACTACCTGGCTATATACGCGTACATTCAGACAACTTCATCGAGGAGAGACTCCAATAGCACCGGTGCCTTTTTATCCCACTTCTAAAAGACAACAAATGTTTCAACACACAAAGTTTGCTTGGACGACATCCTCAAGGTTATACCTCGTCTGATATGCTTATCAGTCATCCTTTCTCTGAACGAATAAAATAATAGAAAAATTACAGAAGCAACAACACTGTGACAAGAGGCTTCACAAAAAGTTTCACAATTTTCTAAACTCATTTGCTATATTTTGAAATTACTACAAACAGCATTGAAACCGCGACGAAACCCTGATTTCGGAGAAAAGGAAACCCTAATTTACAAACCTTGGTGCCCATATTTCTTAATGAATGTTTTTTTACAAATATTAGTGCCCATTGAAACCCTAATTGAAATGGCTGAAAAAATTTCGTATTCGCAAAAGCGCTAACCCGAATGAAACCCTAACCCGAGCATTGATGACCATCACGAGGTTTTTTAATTCTCCGTAGGACAGTCCGGGTGCGTGGCGGGTGTGGCAGGCGGGAGGGAGGGCCAGAGGGTGTACGAGTCGGAAGGGTGTTGTGAATTCTACATCACATGAAATCATGAAACCCTCAAATCGAAATTTTCGCGACCTAAATCACGTTTATTGATTCATACGAACATGACACTTATACGAATTAGCGATAACAATTCTGAACGAATAAAATTATGAAAAATTTACACAAGCAACTACACAGTGTTGAGAGGCTCCGCAAAACATTTCATAATTTTTTGGACTCATGTGCTATATTTTTAAATTCCTCCAAATTTCAGCCTAAACCTAACTACTCTAACCCTAACCCTAACCCTAACTCTAATTACCCGGCCCCCTAATTACCCCCTCACTCACGGGCATGGCAACAGTGTAGCGCTAGAGGGTCAAGCGCCTGACCACCATCGCTAGCCCTTTAGCGCATGGTTGCTATTCTTGGCCAAGGTGACGTCAGGCTTATAATGGCATTGGCGCATGGTGACGGTGCACCAGCACAGCTATTTCTGCAAATACACGCCGCGCGTGGTCAAATTTGTAAATACGGTTTGAAAACAGGCCGTATACACAAAAAAAAAATTCCTCAATTTGCTTACATCACTTGTGCATGCCTAATGCAATAGCCTCACATAAATCGAGATTCAAGACGATCCTAACTTCATAGATTTTACTATAGTCTAGCATAATTTCAGTTTACTGTAGAAGTAGTATTGGGCTAGGCCTTTGGGCCTGATTCAAAGGGCTAGTCAGTTCAATTATGCCTGGTACTAGAATAGGCTAGAATGACTGCTATTTTCCAATATTGAGGGATATAGCCCGTTGTTTGCAACTTTGGGCACCGGTACAACATATTCCGGGCATTCTAGTTATCGGAATGGAATTGATAAGCTTGATTTGGATGGTAAAATGTTTATAAACCAAAATTAACTCCTAGGTAGGGATGAAAGTGGACGCGGGTTGTCCGCAAGCCCGCTTAACCCGTCCCACAAAAAAGACTAAGCGAGTGTTCGTGAGCCAATTGCTAATTCTAAGTGGCTGATGTGGACAACCCGCATAGTCCACGAAGGTTGCAACAGGCCCGCCAGGACTGCCCTCACTGGAGACGGTTTACCATTTGGGTGTTCGCGGCCATCGCAAGAAGTTCGTTCCCATCCTGTTCCAAGAAAGCTTGGCCCGCCCGTGTGATAAGATACTTTAGATCTCTCTCCCTTTTTATCCCTCTAGTTTAGGCCAATATATCACAGCTCTTGCGTTTCAGGAGTTAAACATTTTCTCCTTGTGTCTGGCCAAATGATCAGAAACATTTTATGTATGTAAGAGCTCTATATATATCATGTGCAGATCGATCATGTCTGTAAGTTGTGAGTTGTACAACACATGCTTCTGACTTTCGTTAACGCTGTGAGGTTGCCTACGTAATGCTAATGCAAGTCACAAGCCCGTTTAGTAGAGCCGCTCGGCCCGCCTGTCGGCGATGGCGAGCCACCGAAACAATAGGGCGGTACGCCTCTCTCCGTGGCGGCCATGCGCGACCAGTAAATCCCCGCCACAAAGTGGCCTCAAATTTCAACAAGTCACGGAGGAGCACGGAGAAACCATGGTCGTGGGCCGGTGGTGAGCATCCGAGGCAGCCCATTAAGCCCAAGGCCCAAGCCAGCTGCTCCCAAGTGATAACCCTAATTTCGATTTCTTCCCCAAATCCAATCCCCATTCCTCCTCTCTTCAATTTCTTCCCCAAATCGAATTCGTCATTCCTCCTCTCTTCTTGAGATCTTCTTCTTGGTCTGGCGTCATGTCAGTGTCTGAGTGAGAACAATGGCGGTCGGGGTCATGGCCGTCTTGGCGTCAGGTCTTGAGAGGGTGGCATGGTCTTGACGCAGGGTCATGTGTGTCATGCCACAGGGGCCGGCAGCAAGCGTCAGAGGGGCATGCACCTTGGGGAGCAGGGGCGGCATGGCACACAGCATGTGCTTGCGCTGCAGGGGTGCAGGCACATGCCCTTGCCAGTCCGACTGGCCGAGGCAAAGTCGCTAGGCGAGCTAAGAGGCAGAGCGGCAGAGGCAGAGTCTGAGACTAAGGAACAGAGGACCTGAGGTATCAGGTGAGGAGCATGTTTGTAAATTCTATGACCGAAATACCAAATGACAATTGCTTTGTTGCATGGTGTTCTTGACTTCCTGTGGTCTTGTGGAATGTGGAGTTGTGGGTAGTGCACTCTCCACTTGAAATCTTGAATGTTGTCTTGTAGAAATTCTAACTTCTAAGACCAAATGACAGATGCTTTGTTTCCATTTGAATGTTGTCTTGTAGGAATTCTATAACAAAATGAAATCAATACAGACTTATTTTAGAACCGCAATAGTAGATGACAGTTCCCCAGTACAAGCATTAGTTATATTGACTATTGAACCGCATTGTGCCTCAGTATTTTTTTAAGTACAAATTTGCCCCGGGTCTTTTGAATTTCTGGCTCCGCCACTGCCTGTGAGAGTATCACGGCCCACTCCTAAACAATTGCACAAGGACACACCAATTCTACACCACCGCCGCTGTGGGTCCATCTTTATGGCGATGTTTTGCCTTCTTTGTAATCAAAGTGCCGTCGAAGTCGGGTTTCTTCTGCGACTCTCGCAAAAGCAAAACTACCTTATGCCTGCGTAGTTGCGGGCTAGTGGGTGCCGCTTAAGCCCGTGTAACATTCGGCGGACCGCCGTATTTGCTTGCATAACACTAGGCGACCGGTGCGGGTAACCGCAATTGTCCGCAACTTGTCCCACTTGCATCCTGACTCCTAGGAGTAAGGGAAAAGGCGGGGACTTTTGGGGGTTTTGCCGTTATTTATTCCACAAAACGCTCAGAAGCAAATAAAACAGAACATAGCTTGCTGGCCCATTAGCAGGCCTGCAGGGTTGGGATTGCATGCCTTTCTGTGGTAAACCCTCGCACTAACAAGACGGCGGACGTATGCCCTTTTCTCCTTTCCTTGCACTCGTGTCCTGTCCTATTCCTATTCGTACCAGGATAGCCAGCGTGGGCACCCAACCCAATTACCCAACCGATGAGAAAAGAGAAAAGCAAAGGAGCACGGCGTGTTCGGGTGCACGCCAACACAGGCGGCGCACCGCGCAAGGTGGCAGAACAGAGGCGAGGCGTGCCGTGCCGGTGGCTGGGGAGGGGACACGCGCTAATGGGGCGCGCAGGCAGGGAGAGAAGAGAATGGATGGCTCGCCGCTTGCTCGTCCGTTTCTGCATCGTCCCTCGCTCTCTTGCCCAGTTTTTCTTCTCTCTCTCTCTCTCTCTCTCTCTCTCTCTTTTAACATCACGCTCGCGGATCCCCTCAGCACACGCCGCCTGCCTAGCAACTCCAACTGGCTGCTACTGCTCAGCTGCAAGCAATCGCTGCCATGCCATTACTGATGCTGCTGCTCGCCGCAGAAAGCTGCCAAGCTACACACTTGCCGTCCTAAAAACTTTGGGTTCAGTGCAGCAGTGAAATCACACGCCCAACTTCTTACAGTAACAGGATCCTCTACAACGCGACGCCCGCGATGCTGAGAACCTGTCAAATTAATGCCAATGGAACTGGAACAAATCTGAGGCCTTGTGGCCGAAACAATAATCAGCTTGAAAGATTACAGTTCATACGGTCATAACACTGCCCTTGCGGGAAGCTCGCAAAAGGGGGGAGCATCTTCGCCTCTGTGATCAGCCGGGCGGCCGGCGATGAGGCACGGCGCAGAGAATCCAGATCTCGCGCAGGCACAATCGCTCGTCTTCCATAATGTCAGGCATGAGTGAAGAGGCATTGAGCCTCCCTCGTCTAGCATGGCCTTCCACGCTTCTGCTCTGGCCCCCACCCCAACCCAACCCAACCCACTCACAACCAAAAGCAAACGCCAACACCCATCCTAGACTACCCCCCACGCGTGCCTAATTATAGTGTCAAGCCCTTTGCAGCCGGATCCTCTACCGTTCCGTTCCAAGAAACGGCAAGGCGCTTGCTTTCTCAGCAAAGGCGAAACGGCACGCTCATACAGGTGGATGTCTTCTGATCAGGTCACCAGCGGTCTAGAATAAATAAGCATTAATTGATTTATGATTAAATGGCACTTGCAGTCGCAGGCTCAGCGAGGCAGAATTCTCCCTACCCTGCAATGGCAACGGGCCAAGATCATCAGACAACCAGGCTCCAGAGCATCATGAGAAACAGGATAGGAGAAATGCACGCACAGTTCATGGCTGCACAGCCCAAGAAAAACTCCAAAAACAGAAAACAACGCCCTGAAACCCCTTCATGTGCACACAAATTGTACAGACTTCCAATGGCATACATGCAGCTAGGGAAGAAAATTATACCACACCGGCGTACAATGATACATAAAAGGCAAATTATTGAGGTACCAGCAGAAGTAATCATTACAGCGCGTATAAAGCGTACAAAGTAGGAGATCAAATACACAAACATATATAGTATGTAACAGAAAGCAGGAGAGGATAAAAAGCGCACCGGCATTCTACTCCACATCAGGCGCACACACTTTGTTGGACCCCAGGAACACACACAACACCTACCTCGCGCCATCTCCCTTTGGGTCAAAAGCCATGGACGCAAACAGCACAACACTGCACTTTGCATGGACTTCTTTCTTTCTTCCTTCTTTCCTTCTTGCCTGCCTCCTTTGCTTTGGATCACACTCAAGGAAAGATCTTTATAGCATCGCATTACTTATTGTTCCATCAACGCCATGAGGCCTTTTGAGGGAGTTTGAACAGGCACCGACACAGAGAAGGCGCGCAGAGATGGAAAAGAGGGTACTAGTTTGCTGGAAAGCAGCGAGCTAGGTAGGTCTGTGGCCGCCAGGGGTCCTCGGTGCTCCACACTAGGAGGAAGGAATACATGCCTGCCAGCCTCAATTGAAGTAGTACTGCGATAATGTGTGCTCATTGTAACCACTCAATCATTGGAGCCTTGTGGGAACAAGGCTAGCTAGGAAGCAAGCACCATGGAGTTTCCTATCTTTTCCCAAGCACCAAATGTAACTAACCTGGCCTCTTCACCTTATTACTATCGTTACTTGTAGTTGTAGCTCATATATATAGAAAGGTATCAGATTCAAGAACCAGCTCAGAGCTGCGCTAGAGGGAGACAGCTCCCAGCGTCTTGACCTTGAGTTTGAGATACTTCAAGTAGCAGATTGCTTCGTCAAGAACAGCTGTGGCATCTTTGGCAATGCCTCCAGGAACAATCTTTCTGAGAGCAGCAACAGTCTCTTGGATCCTCTCTCTTCTACGCTTCCGATCGTCAGGGCTGTCACCTTCTGCGTCTTCTCCTTCCCTCAGAGTCAGAGCAAACTTGTGATCACTTTCCACTTCACCAAAGCAACAGGACTGTGCATCATCGTTGTTGCCAAGACACTTCTGTCCAATGGAATGGTCAGGCCTTGCTGAGCTGGCTGTGTCAACAACAGACCTGTCGGTACCAGAGCTGAGTCTTCTCTTCTTGGCCAGTCGGGCAGCACCTGCACTAGCACCAGCACTGGCTACTGACTCGGTGTCATTCTCTACAGGAGATTTCCTGGCTTTTTTGAATTCATGTGCTTTCTCGTACCCTTCATCAGAGTCAGAATCCAGGAGTGCATCAATCTCCTCAGTGTTCTCATGAGTATCCCCGGTGTCTTGTGCTCCAACAGCAGTTAAATTAGTTTCATTGCTACCTTGGAGCTCTGGCACAGTGTCCAAGGCCCCCTTGCTCAGGAAAGGACATGCAAGAGTAGTATGCTTCTCATTCTCATAGATAGCCAGAGATCTCTTTTGTGGAGGATCCGCTGCGGACAATCCCACACTGGTTGCCAATGCTGTGACAAATCTCGTAGACATTGGAAGAGGTCTGTCAGTAACAGATGCTGTGAAAAACGGCACAGGTGCAGCAACTCCAGAATAAATGTAGGCATCACTGTTCAGACATGTGGGCAATGTCACCGAATTGGTGTTATCAAGCCCAACATCAGGTGGATAGGGGTTGCATGCTGAACTGTCAATATTAAATTTCCATGGAGGATTAGGCCAATGGCACCAAGGATTAGCCTTCTCTCCCATCAACAAACAACCACCAAACAGAACTACCTGAAATTAGCACAACACAAATTGAGTTTTAGTATGCCCATATCAAATAAAAACAAATAGCTACAACATCAATGAAAGATATTCTTACCAGCAGAAAATTCAGATGAACGGGAAATCCTTCCACTTGGATTGTGTTTGAGAAAAACTTAAAACAACACAGGTTATATTCAGCAGCAAACGAGAAAGTATAGTCAAGCTACGTGACAGGCTTGAGGAGGTGGCGGAAGTACTCGGCCTACAACAAAAATACCAAAACAATATCAGCATTATTCACAGTGAAGAAAGGCAGTCCATAACAGGTCAGCTTTTTCCTCGTTACCTGGCAATTTTGCAACGGCTGGAAGCAAGCTATAACTCTAACAGCGATTCCATTTTCATGCTTAAACACACGGAATCTCGTCTGAGCCGCCGCTTGCCACACCATTAGTACTCCTCTCCGTTCTCCTCAGAAGATTTGACCGGACAACCACAGCACCCAAACAGAAACACCAACAAGCAGATCAGGAATTCTAAACTGCTTTCACAGACCTAGGAATAAAAGAAGTGTGCAAAGGTCTACGATAACCACGGAGGTGATTTACAGAATAACCCGGCAGTAAAGGTCCAAGGAGATCCCTTTGCGGAACACGTCAACCGAGAGACTCGGCCACCGCATGCTGCCAGGGCACCGTGCTAGTTTCAATTCTTCAGTCCTTCTGATTGTTCACAGCAGAATTACCTGCATTAATGGGGGGAATCAGGTTCTTTGGTGAGTTTCTTTATGCAGAATGATGCAACAATCTTGATACACAAAACTGTAAAGTGTCTGGATCAGATTTGTGCTCAATGAGGTATTCCATGGAGTATCAACCATTTCAGAAAATATTGTACGCCCAAGGCTAGTTGATTGAGATGTTATCACTTATCACCACTATTCATTTACTGCAGCGAAATTGACTGGCAGCTCCAAGATATAGGGGCCTTTTGAGCTTAATACGATTTCATAAGCACCTAGTAAAACATCCATGGCAACGAAAATAAAAGATTAACCAGAGCGAAATTTACACGAGCACAGCATAAAAAAGAAATGAAATGTTGAGGCTCTAGCATGCTCGCTTGCACTGGACACTAACATTTTAGTGGTAAATCCACAGATTCATGCACGCATCGCGATCTAGAGAGAAAGATAACAAGGTCACACAAGAAGGTCCCCAATGAGCCGCCACTTCAACCAAAGCCCAGAAGGCTCCCAATTAAGGTGTGATTTTGACACTAGAATACAGATCAATCCGGCCATTCAACAAGACCTACCGACCTAGCACAAGAAATCTGCACAGCTGCGGATAAAATCTCCAAAGCATCCCCCAAAACTCAGGTGAAAGAAACGAGCCCAGTTTCTTGACTCCACGCGCCCACGGCCCTCCTAAATCACTGAACACCAACCAATCTCACACCATTTTAACTACGGCATCTACGAATTTGGACTAAAAACTTTCCAGCACTACATGACATCAAACCCAACAATGAAACGCCCCCCAAAGCCACCCGCCGGGCACTCACCAGATCGAGCTGCTGGGGGAGGAGAAGGAGCGGAGCACGCCGGGGCGACCCCACGCGGGAGGAGAGAAGGAAGGAGACCGAAGAAGAGCACGCGCGAATCGGGAGGCGAGAGGGGAAGGGACTCAGGGAGTGGGAGGAGATTGGGCTGCGAGGGAGGGAGGGAGGGAGGGAGGCAGAGAGGGGAGGGGTTGAGGGAGGCAGGGCAAGCGCGAGCGTGCGCCCTCTTATTGGCAGAGGAGAGGGGAGGGGTTGAGGAGGCAGGGCAAGCGTGGCGCCCTCTGACCGAGATGCCCCTGCGGCGTGCGGGTATTTACGGGCGCGGGCTGCACTGTCCGTCGATGACTCATCCAAGTCTTCTCGAGCAGTCAGCACAACTTGTCTTCTCTTTCGAAATTCTTTTTTTTTTTGTTGCGAGATTATCTTTTGGAATTCTGAGTGGCATCACAATACATGATGCATGGCAGAATCTCGTGAGAACGGAAGATATCCTAGTTTAGGTAATCTCATCCTCGAAAGATTAAGCTCCTTGGCTCTGGAAAAGTTTAGGTTATTTTTATGGTTTCTGTGTGCACGCGTCTATTAAGACTTGCCTCGGTAAACTATTTTTAATTGCTCGATCTTTTGTTACGTATATGTTACTAGCATCACAGTTGTGTTCAGGGACGGAGTTGGCCACGACAGTCCCAGCTGCTTTTTATCCAAGTCATATTTTTCTGATTTTTTAAAAATATTTATATGAGCCTTTGATCTTAGGCCTCGGGTTATTACTGTGTTACCTTAGACTATGTATAGCCTTGGTTATTGGACATAACCGCGCCGTATTATCAAACGAAGGAGCCATAGAAACATCTACACTGGATGTTGGTTAGTCTATAAAGTTGGTCCATGATCACCCGCTATCATTTTCGATTCTTAAATGTAAAGAATACTGGCAAAGGTGGCAAATGAAGGCGAGAAAATTCCCCCTTTTTCCCCTTTCTTGAGGGATTTATATTTGTTTATTGTTGGTAAATGCTAATATAGGATGCAATGCATGGCGATATGCCATGAGTCAGAAGCAAGTTTTTTTAGGCGGCAACAAACCGTCGGCACGCGCGCACCAGTGGATAGGTTGACGAGACTGCAATACACGCAGCATCAAGTAAATCCCATCGACCTCCTTTGTAGTAGTTACGTGGTAAGCCACCTTCCATGATGCGTATGGAGTTTGGTTTGGAATATTCTGAAGTGGAACCACAGTTAATTTACTTGCCAAGTTCGACCGGCGCATCACGAGTAGAGAGCTGGGAGTCGGGCCACCACGATGGGCTTCGGGCCACGTTGAGCTGTGCCGGTTCGGCACTGTGCCTGGCATGACTCTCCTTCGACGAGGCCCAGGCTCGACCCTGTTGAACACGTGGAGCCGTGGAACCCTAGATCTAACGCTGACAAGATGTCGAGTTCCACCCCTTTGCCACCACGGGCCGCATCCTGCGCCCCAACTCGGTGGTACCCCGCTCTGCGAGACCGTCGCACTGTATGAGCCGGTGGCAAGGAGGAGAAGGTGCAGTGGGGGCATGGGGTAAGAAGGACGATGAGGTGGTGGCGGCGACAGCAAAGGAGGCGTCGGCGGCGCTCAGCCGTGGCGAGATGTGAAGGGAGGAGAGGAGGCTGGGAGGGATTGGGCCATTGGGGAGGCCGTACCGCTTTCGTATTGGGTTGGCCCTAGTTTGGTCCGATGGGCCCCATCCCAGGCCCAGTCCGGCCCAGCCTAGCCGTTCGTGCCATACTAGCCCGGCCTGCCACGTGTTGTGTTGTGCCATGTCTGAATCATACCGTGACAGTTGAGCCTCGAGGCGGTCCGGAAAAGCACGGCCCAACTTTTAGCTCTAATGCCACGTAGATCAAGTTTTTGTTTGGCTGATGGTGATAACTTGCTTGGTGGTTTTTTCGTCTATCCGGACGTTGCCCGTAATATTTCTTCTCTCTTCGTGAAAATGAATGCGGTTCTCGTACGGTCTTTTTTAAAATAAAAAAAAGTTTTGTTTCCTGGCTTTCCATGGAAGAGTTGTACGTGAAGGTTTACTCTTCAGTACACTACATCGCGTGTTAAAATACACAACGACGGGCTGTTTGGCCAAGTTTCTTTTTTTAAGCTCGATTTCAGCGATTTTCATCAATAATATACATGTGCGTAGTCTTCCCTACAGTAGTGACATGGAGCTCTTAATTATTTCACCGGACAAAACATGCATTTTCTTTCAATGGTTTTTGAAACAACGTTTTCTTTCTCAATCTTACAATTATATCCTCAGCTTTTCATGTCACTTTCTAGATAGCACTGCTCCAGTTCAGAAGCTGTGACATAAGAAAACAAAAGGAAAACAGTGTGGAAAACCAGAAGAAAAAAAGTAGAGTGGAAAGATCCCCAAAAGAAGCACGCGTGCACTCGTCCCTCCCAGGACCATCCATATGCTGTGTAGATTGAATTGATTCACTTGACTTCTCCTGGAGGAGATGCTGGATACAGGAAAAACAACCGCATACCTTAAGGGCAGGCTCCAACCCAAAGGATCCTCTACATTACTATAAGGTTTACTGTGTAAACAATATTTTTTTTTAGCATATGATCAGTACTTCCTAGTGTACTACGACAATAGAGAAATATTTATGGTAGCGATTGTACTGTAGTGACCACTGTAGCAAAACACTTTAGCTTTTACCCTTGCTATTGATTTTTGGTCAAACCGTAGAAAATCACTTCTAGTACTATGCGCTGTATATCCAATGCAAGCCTGAAAACCAAAGAGGTGTGCCTCACGTGATTTTGCCAAGAAACCGGCCTCCCCTTCCATTATCCTTCCTCCTTTTCACCTGGGTGTCCCCCACCCCACCCCACCCCACCCCCTACCTCACCACTGCGGCAGCATGCACCCATGCAATGCATGCCTCTTCACTCTTTTCCACGCATCTCTCTCTCTCTTCATGCACTGAGCAAAAGAAAAGAGGAGAGGGGGTGAAAAGAAATGCTCCATGCCGGCCAATAAAGCCATGAGCATTTTGTATTCTTGCCCCCGTGTATGTGTGTGTACGTCGCCCAGTGCTGCTGCTTTTGGAGGTGAGTGCCAGCGGCAGCCGGCAGCGTCGCCGTGGATGGTGGCATCGATGACACGAAAGACTCCCTCCCTCCCTGTACGTCGCCGGCTGCAGGCGGGCTCCCCGTGTTCTGCAATTGCAAAGTAGCCGCTAGCTAGTCCTGCTCTGTGTAATGTGGTTGGTGGCGAGTAGCATTTTTTCCTTTTTTTTTCTTTCGGCTGTGAGCATGGTTCAAATATTGCTTTGCTGACAGAGACACGGTCGCACCGATTTCTGTTGTTATACATGCTTCATGCTTGGACCGTTGAAAATCTGAAAGCGTTTCGTGGTGGATGGTAAGCCACTTCTATTCTATGCATGCGAAGTTGTGCCTGTGAGTTTCTCTTCAAAGAATTTCCAAGAAAAAATGGAGCTAGACAAGGACATGGCCTTTCCTTTTCTTACTTCTTCTTATTTCAACCATTTTAACCTTTCTCCACCTCTTAGGAGTAATTCTATAGTCATTAGATAATACTCCCTCCGGTCACAAATACACGCCGTTTTGGGATATGTGCAATCAAACTTTCAAAACTTCAACTATAGATATCTTTTTAAATATTTAGATTGGATATATGAAAATCGTATATATAGATTTGTCTCAAAAAAACTTTCATAATATTATAATTTTATTGGGGTTTATAAATATATTACAATATAAATTAGTGGACAAAGTTCCATTTTAAGGACCATGTCGATGTCCAAAACGACATGTATTTGTGACTGGACGGAGTAGATCTAGTGCAAGTTTAAGCATGATGGAGAATGGGCCAATCTACCAAAAAAACATTAGAGACCTTAGCAAGAAAGGGCAAACTTAATTAGGCCCTCTTTGGCCTGACTCGTGCAGGAATTGAATTGTTTCATATGAAATCTTACATTTCAAATAGGGCCTTACAATTGGGTTCAGTGGCGGAGCTACAGGGTGGTCCCTGTGGGCCGCGGACCACCCTGCGCTCGGCCCAACCAAGGCCCATAGGTAGAGTCACCACTCGTTCAATCGCTCGCGTCCTTACGGCTGCCGCCGTCTGTTCGATTCAATCGTATTCTTTCCGTATTTCCGTGGTGTGCCGTGCAATCGTGGGAGTCTTGGGGTAGGTCGACGGCATGACGCAATCGCAGAATCGCTGCCGCCCGTAAGCACCATTCGACCACCGCCCATTGGACTTCATCGGCATCTCCACGAGACCACGACGGCAAACGCAAAGCAACAGCCGAGAGGGTACTCAATCCTAGCGGCTCCAAGTCCGAATCGATTAGATAACGTTAATTAGCTCTTCTGCGCCCTACCCGTATCCCTATACTCCTTTATTCACAAGTACATCTTGTCTCATACTCTCGTTTATTCTTTTCTTGTCGGTGTCTTTGATTCCAATATATGATCGATTCAAGGATCTACTAATCTGCGATCGACAATCTGCACAAGCCATTGGGTATGCAATGCTAAACCGATTTTTTGTGCAAGTGCAACTCAATTTTTATTTCAATATATGATCTTTGCGAGATTGGATTATTGGTTTGATATCTTGATTCATTATATAATTCTCTTGCGAAATTGTTGAAACATGAAGAGGAGTGGTGATATTGCCTCTCTTTTTGAAATATGAAGCAAAGAAGAAGGCATCTTCTCCATCTCCTACGTACTGCAATTGCTCGAAGACCAAATTGAAGAACAAGAAGGTGTGGTGCAATTTGTTCCGAAGAGCAAATCGAAGAACAAGAAGGTGGACTTGATCAAGAAAGAGTAATCGAAGAGAATGTAATTTCAACTCCAATGCCTCCAAGTCCACCACCTCCGCCTCGAAAAGGAACCAATTTATGATATCGAGAGGCTTCCACTTGATCCAGAGAAAAAACTGACCCATTGCAAATTATCCGTCAATGATCAAGATGCGTTCGCGATCATATATTATTAAAGGCCCATACCAACCTTATGCACATGAATTTGAAAGTAGGAAAATTGGAAATAGGGACAGGCAGTTCAATCCTATATGGTTTTATAAATATCCTTGGATAGAATACAGTGTCAAGAAGGAAGCAGCATTTTGTTTTGTGTGCTACTTGTTTGGAAAGGGGAGAAGTAAGACATCTGCATTTGTTGAAGGTGGCTGGAAAAATTGGAATAGAAATGATGCACTTGATTTACATGTGGGTGATGTAACGAGTGGTCACAACGCACTCAAGAAAGATATAATTTATTTATGACTCCCCATGGAGCAATTGATGATAAAATTGTGAAGGTGGATAATGAGGAGCGTCGTCTCTACAAGATCAAAGTTGACTTATTCACTTAGATGTTTGAGGTTTCTTTTGCAAACAAGGATTAGCATTCCGTGGGCATGATGAAAGTGAAGAGTCTAGCAACAGAGGAACTTCATTGAGCTTTTGAAGTGGCTTGCGAAAGAAATAATGAAGAGGTGGACAAGTTTGTTTTGAAGAATGCTCCGGTAATTGCACATTGACTAGCCCAGACATACAAAAAGAAATTATTCAATGTTGTGCAATGGAGACTAGAGATCAAATCATTAATGAAATTGGTGATGATCACTATACAATTTTAGTGATGAGTCTAGTGATGTCTCTCATAAAGAACAACTTGCCCTTTGCTTGCGTTATGTTGATAAATCGGGAAGGCCATGTGAGCGGTTTCTTGGAATTGTTCATGTAGATGATACTACTTCTTCATCACTTAAGGAAGCAATTCAATCTTCACTAGTTAGTAATGGTTTGACTATAACTCAAATCCGTGGGCAAGGCTATGATGGGGCTAGTAACATGAAAAGAGAGATTAAAGGGTTGAAAACCTTGATCATGAAAGAATCACCATCTCGCTTATTATGTTCATTGCTTTTCACATCAACTCCAATTGGTTCTTGTTCTTTGTTGCTAAAGACAATGATGATTGTGTGTGGTTTTTGATCGAGTATCCTCTTGTTAAATATTGTTGGTAGTTCTTGTAAGCGTCATGGCATGCTTCGACATCACCAATATGACAATGTCATGAAAGCACTTGAGTGCGGTATACTAGAATCTGGAAGTGGGTTAAATCAAGAGATGGGGCTGCCTAGACTCGTGACACCGTGGGGCTCTCATTATAAAACTGTGGTCAACTTGATTGCTATGTATCCCACAATTCGTGATGTACTCATAGCTCTTGGACGAGATACTTGACAAGGGGTGGTGGCCAAAAATACATACTATGGTTGGAGTGCTTGAGTCATTTGATTTCATTTTCAATGCTCATTTGATGCTTGACATTCTTGGACACACAAATGAATTGTCTGAGTGTTTGCAAAGAAAAGACCAAGATATTCTTAATGCAATGTCACTTGTCCGGTTGGCAAAGAGTAAAATTCAACAAATGAGGTCTGAAGGGTGGGTTTCATTTCTTCAAAGGGTTACAATATTTTGCAACAAATATGGCATTCAAGTTCCTGAAATGGAACATAATTATGTGCCATATGGAAGATCAGCACGTTTTGCTCAGGACCAAACAAATGATGATCACTTCAGAAGAGAAGTATATATTGGAGTCATTGATAAAATTAGTCAAGAGCTTGATAATCGGTTTGATGAGGTAAATATGGAGTTACTTACTTGTATGGTCGCTTTGAATCCAGTGATTCCTTTGCTTCTTTTGATGCAAACAAGGTACATAGACTTCTTGAATTTTACCCTAATGATTTTTCAAGCTCGATTTGCTAAGACTTGATTTGCAACTTGAAACCTTTATTGATGACATGAGAAATGATGAATTGTTCAAAGGCCTAAACAATCTTGTTGACCTCTCAAGTAAAACTTGTTGAAACAAAGAGGGACAAAGTTTATCATTGGGTCTATTTACTTATCAAGTTGGTATTGCTTCTCTGGGTGGCTACCGCAAGTGTTGAAAGAATATTTTCGCAATGACCTTTATCAAGAATAAGTTGAGAAATAAGATGGGTGATAGCCTTCGGATGATTGTCTATTGACTTTTATTGAGCGGGATATCTTCTTACAACTGAGTGAAGAAGAAATCATCAACACTTTCATGGCTATTAGAAGGCGCAGGCCTGACAAGAAGAAGACGAAGAAGAAGTAGTGACATATTGTTCTTCAACTATTATGGGTACGTAATATTTTAAATTTTTAATTCTATGTTAAGAAAGTTATACTCATCTATTTTATGAACTCTGTGCGTCATTTTTTTTTTAATTGTGTTTTGTAATTTATATACTTGTGTATGGACATGTTATATTTATAGCGGTCAAAAAAAAATTTAGACAATGGACCACCATAGCTACAAATCCTAGCTACGCCACTGATTGGGTTTGCATTTGGATGTTACTCCCTTCAGTCACAAATACATGTCATTTTGGATATCGACACGATTCCCAAAATAGAATTTTGATCATTATTTTCTATTGTAATATATTTATAAAACTCGATAAATTTTTAATAATATGATAATACTTTTTGAGACAAATATAACTATATGATTTTCATGTAACCAATCTAATATTTGAAAAGATATGGATAGCCAAAGTTTTGAAAGTTTAACTGTACGTATCCAAAACGATATGTATTTGTGAATGGAGTGAGTATTACAAGTCAGAATTTTTCTTAACATATATTTTTTGTCAAGAGGGAAGCTACGACCCTCTTTTGCCTCACCTCAAGGAAGTCCCATCAATGATTTGTCGATATAAGCAGACATGGAACCCAAATTATATGCATTTCCCTGGCTTACGTAGTATAATTAGGTACACAATATTTCGGCGTTGTAAATCATGCTAGGCAGATATTCTTTTTGCGAAAGAAAACTTGATTACAAAGCGAGTATATCTGTTCGGTTGGGCATACGAATCAAACATAATCTGTATGTACCACATTCAGGCCACGTTTAGAACACAATAATTTCACATGATTTTCATATGAAATAATTTAATTCCCGCATAATTCGAAAAAAAAATGAATTCCAGACGCGGGCCTCATTGGTACACGCTGCACATACGCTTCTTTAGACAAAATCGCAAAGTAGGGGTAGTACGTAAGTCTTTAGGTCAGAATGAACGGGCCTGTTAAGCTTATTTGGCCGTACCGACAACAGTAAAAGAAGTGCACGTACGAATTCATGGAACGCCGGGCACGCATTGTCTTCCTCCCACGAGGAACGCAAAACAACAACTTTAGCTGC
Organism: Phyllostachys edulis; assembly: GCA_036346405.1. Lineage (NCBI taxonomy): Eukaryota > Viridiplantae > Streptophyta > Magnoliopsida > Poales > Poaceae > Phyllostachys > Phyllostachys edulis. The sequence goes on from CM070550.1 coordinate 64,015,723, forward strand.
TGCATTCTGCACAATAGCATATAGCATAGCGTGCATACATCGGACTTAGGAGCTCCCCGTCATCCCATCGCGATTCGTGCGGTACTTGCACGCGTATCCCAAGCATACGCACCCTCCGTTTTCATGCGACCGCGAGGTAGATACCGTTTCGGAGGCCATACAGGTTTAACTCTCGGAATGATATATTATACTGTTCCGAAATTTAATATAATAATATAATAATATAAGTATATATATTTAATTGTATGTACATTAAATTTTATTTTTAATATTACTCTAAATATACAATAGTAGAATTAAATATAACATATACTTCAATGAATTCAACCAATGATATTTTTAATTACATCGGTATGGCCGGTATTGTTCGGTATCGAGCAGGGTATGACAGATATTGACCGGTGTCGAGACTGATATAGAACGCAATTCTATCTATACCATTTTAGATGACAGAATGATACCGACAAGTTTGGTGCCAGCCCGTGCCATCGATGATGACTGCTGCTGACTCAGCAATGCACCAGGTCCATGGGCACGAATAATGAAGTGAAGAAATGCCCACCTGATTAGTGAGGTCCTGCTTACTTGATTCCGTCTGCAAATCCAAGGAATTAGGGGTTGGATCTATTTCTGATACACTCGGTCCACCCATATGTGCATGGACCTATGGCGAAGCTACATATTCCTAATCCAACCCCAAGTAAATGTTTGTCAATGGAGACTTTGCCGCAGTGCCATGGGAAAGATTTTCAGGGATTTGATTCCCTGGAGCACCAACCGGAGGAATATCCAAAATAACCCTTGGATGTTATAAACGATAAGAAAATATTATAGTATGCATTTCATAATGACCTATTAATACCAAATTCTTGCTGTCAATATATACCTTTCGTGCTCTATCTGTTTCACAATATTTATCTACTTTCTTACGCAATGTCGTTTCACAATGCTTGTTAAGTAATCGTGGAAATCAAGAGTGCAGTTATTATAATTTTCGTATTCTCTGCCCTTTCTTTAGTGAGTAGCTGTAGCGTAGCAATATGATAGAGTTATTATAATTTTCTTACTCTTTGCCCCAGCTTTAGTGAGTAGCTGTAGCGTGTCAATATAATAGAGGGGTGTATGATACAATATACTTAACTATTTCTTGGATTGGGTGTCTTCTTACCTTGAACTTTTCTTTATTAATTAATCTTTTTTTAAATTTTATTTTAAAGTTAACTTTAGCGTACTTTATTTTCAATTTTGACTCCTTTAGTCACGCCACGGGTGATGGCGTGACAAAAACAACTCTGTCACGCGTCAGGATAAGTCTCTAAAATAGTACTTTTTATCACGCCACTGGTTGTAACATGACCAAATAACACTGTCACGCCACTTCCAGTGGCATGACAAGAGTTTTACAAGAAATGGGCTAGCGTGACAGTGTTATTTTGTCACGCCATGGGTGGTGGCGTGACCAAAAAGGTCAGGATTGGAAATAAAGTGCGCCGGGGTTAACTTTAAAATAAAATTCAAAAAAAGGTTTATTAATAAAAAAAATCTCTTACCTTACCCGCAACATGTCAGACTTACACACATTACGGCATCTCCAATAGTGTATTTATTGTTATCTCTTAGCTACGCCACATCAACAAAATCCTACGTAGAAGATGAAGAGACTGTCGTGTACGTGAAATAAGACATGATATATTAATCTACTCTAGTTGATATGTAGACCCGTTTGAAAGGAAAATTATAAAATATAAATGTTGAAGAGTGTGCTAGAGACTATCTATTAGAGATGTTGTTTTTAAAGATGATGTACCATATATTATCTCTAACTATTAGAGATAAGGTTATCTCTAACTATTGGATATGTCTTTACTATTGTGAAGCAGAGAGCGTATATGGATGATCAAAGCCAAAATAAAAAATAAAAAATGTTCGGTTGCAACACTGATTCTACCGACAATCTATACATATTTAGCGAGGGAGCGAGTAGTAAGCAATCGTCGGTCGATCCCACATATATGGCCATACAAAATTCCATGTGTATATAAGAAAAACAAAACCGAGAGCGTGCCTATGAAACCAAATCTCAAGAACCCCAAAGTGGAAGATTTGGCCACCAGTTGTTTATTCCCTCTCACCCACACACTAGTATGTACTACTCCCGACGCCTCTCCCTCTAATCACCTTTCCCACTTTAACACGGAGAGCGAGAGAGATGATTAAAAGGACGGATTAAAGCCATCGTGTGGTTGGCCCCTTTAGCTAATCGATTAATTAATAAACTAAGCGGTGTGTTAAGAGTGGAGGAAGCAAAGGCACCACATAAAGCCCGCCTCTTTTTTTTAATACACTATTAAAGGTCATCTCCAATGTTGTGTTTTAGCCGGTTCAAATGAGAAGAGAGAAAATATTGAATCGATTCAATATATTGGAGGGGTCGATTCCAACAAAAAAATACATGAAACCGGACCCTACTTAGAAGTCGATTCAAAGCATTAAACAACTCATATGAGTATTAAACAACTACATAGAAGAGAGTGCGGTTGAGAGAGGATATTATTATTTTGCGGTTTTTTTAATGTAACGTGGGTCCCAGTTATTAGTAGGAATCGGTTCAATACATTGGAGAAAAACAAGCTCAGTTCCTAGAATACTTATATGGCATGATTTTAAATCGACATCGGTTCAATACACTAAAAATGCTCTTACTTCTACCCAAAGTTTAAAAAAAAATTGAAGTTTGGTTTGAATTTGGGTTTTTGCAAAATTTGGATAGTTTCTTCACTCTTCAGCTTTCCCTTTTTGTCTTCGCGCTTTCCTAGCCTGAAGACATCTTTTTCCCATGCGCTCTCTCCAATGTTCAACTTGCCCGCGCGTCGTGCTGCCAGTCGTCGCGCCGCGCACTGCCGAACTCTGCGTCGCGCCAACCTGCACCAGCGCCATGCCACCTCTTTGGCCACCTCGTTGGCCACCTCTCTCTCACCATTAAATAGCCGTGTCAGCACCGCTCGGCCTTAGACCTTCTCCTGCTGTGACGTCCCACCCTGTGATGCACCGCGGGAGGTCTGAGAGGACCTTTTTTTTTTTGCGCTGCGGAGCCACCACGTAAAGGAGTGGTAGCCGCGCAAGGTGCATTCCCGAGGAGGTCTGCCAGGACCTCCCAGGAGGTCTTCAGGACCTCCTGGAGGTCTTGGCCCGCCACTGACCTCCCAGGAGGTCTTTAAGTCCTCCCGAGGTCTTGGCCAAGCAACCCCTCGGTAGCACCTCCAGTACATCACAAGAGAGGTCCGACAGACCTCCTGTTTAAGTCCCGTAGGACATCCTGGAGGTCCTGCCCCTGTGCATCCGAGCTAGTCCCAGGACAAAAGAGCTAGCTCACACAAAAACACAAGCTAATATCACAACCACGAGGTTAAACAAAGATGAAGCAGATAAATTAAACTTTATATAATAGGACCTTATGGTCAAGCTTGTTAACAAGAGATATGCCACTGAGGGCTTACAAAATCAGTAAGGACTTACAACCGGCAACCAGGAGCTCTAAGGCTCCCACACCAAAAGCGAGTACAGCCATCCCAACAAGCACCACAGGTTGTCAAGTGGAGGACGTCCTAGGCAGCTTAGTCGTCGAAAAACTCCTCCTCAAAGAGGTCTGCACTGCCCTGCACTTGATCATCTTCATAGTCTGCTTTGACACAGGGTTTAAGCCATGAGTACTTTGAATGTACTCAGCAAGTCACAGAGAGCAATTATGCAATAATAATCATGCAAGGGCTTACCAATTTAGAGCTGTATGGTTAGTTTTGCGCAAAGCCAGATTTGGACAATAATAATAGTAATAGATTGAAGAGCAGCAAGGAAAAACAATAGTACATAATACATTTGATGAAAAAAATGTGGAGTGAGCACCAACTCACATCCACAACAACAATGGGGGAGGTCTGGTCACACCAGTGGCCAGATCCTCACCCAAACCCACTCTGGAGCACCCACTCCAGAGGTCCGAACCAGCCCCGGGACCACCACCCGAGCCAACCCTGACCCCTCTGGAGCCGGCCAAAGTCTCTTCGAGGCAAAGCCAAGGCATCTCGCTGAAGTGTCCAGTGGCACAAATTTTGAAACAACTACCCTTGCACCATTTTCATCGAGCATGTCCATGACCAAGGACTTGGCTATTCAATAGATTTTACACTCTGCAGAGGCGTACAACTTTACCCACAATCCACGATCTCTAGCGGGGCGGGTTCCGGTCACCCTTGCTCACTTCCTAAGGTGAGCGATCTAGAGAGCGCAGAAAGGCCTTTACAAAGCTTTGAACTCGATTCAGTGCCCGCTAAGGTTTCATAATCCCCTCCTCGTGGTCTAGAAATCCACAGGGTTATGGGGTGCCCTCTTGCGCCAACGAATCACACGCTCAACCACAACACCCCAAGCCATCTCATTGCTAATTATTCAGCCTGCACCATTCCCATAAAATGATCTTGTGGTTGCATTGTTTGGCCCAGTTCAATAGACACAAAGTGAAGTCCTTAATTGTGCTAAGGCAAGACTTGCACAACCAAGTGTGCCCAGCACCCACTACTCACTCCCTGTCTTCTTGCCTCAGCAAAACAATTTGTATTAACCCATGCCAAAAGACCACCCAGTCTTGGCACAACAATTTTTAACCAAGTGGTCTCACACCATAGTCAACACAGCTTAGGCATCCTGCTATAGCTGCTCAACAGTGGCACCAACCACACATTTCATAAGTCATTAGTCAAGATTATTAGAGATGAAGCATGATACGACCGAACCACGTTTTCTAAGCAAAGCTATAAAGACCTACGGCCCCCATGTTGGCAAATAACAAAGAACACCAACTAAATATCCATCCTAAGGCTCACAAGGTGAACATAACAACATGCAAGGGACAAAGTATGAAGGAGGCATAACAGCAAGTAGGCAAATAACTACAGCCCAAACCATTTTCTCATAAACATAGCCATGCATGATAAGTAAAACCAAAATACATTAGCAAAACTAGGTTCAAAATGATCAAAGGAGGTCTCATGGCTTGCCTTGGTCAAGCAAAGGAGAGCCTTCAAAGGAGAGAGCTGGGTCCAAGATCTCCTCAAACTCGTGTTCTACACGTCACAAAGAAAACCAAATAAGCAAAACCACCCTAAGCCAAAAACTTCAAAAGACTCCAAGGAACACAAACCAACTCAAAGAAGAAAGGAAAAACCAGAACTCAAAGACACCCCCAACGAGCTCTGGGGAGGTCTTGCGCAAGAAGGAAACCAAAGGGGAGACAAGGAAGAAATGAACAACAAAGTTACAAAGGCTTGCCCGCCCGTGCTATATATAGCCGAGTTGGTGGAGTGCACCACAAGGAAGCTCGATGGCGTGTTGGCAATCGTGGCAACTAGGGCGAGGCTTGCCCTAAAAGAATTAAAATAAAGTACCTCAGATGTGACTGCATTTAATGTGACCCGACACCTATTAAATGCGCACAGAGTTCTGAGGCAAGAGCAATAATTACAAGGTGGAGAGAGGCTGGCAAGTGGGGCCAGTCAAAAGGGTGCACCACTGGTCAAAGAGGTGGCCCCACCGCAAGGATCATCTCCGCCAAAGACCACTGTGAGGTCCTGGGCAAGAGGTCCAAGACACTCAGAGGGAGAGGTCCTGGACAGGAGGTCCAAGGACTCAAGAGGAGGTCCTTGACAAGAGGTCCTCAAAGCTCACAACGAGGAGGTCCTGACACTCAGACCTGCACAAGGGAGGTCTAAGGGTCAAGATCTCAAAGGGGAGGACCTCAACGGTCCAGATCAAAGGGTGCAGGGGAGGTCCTGACGAGTAGATCTCCAAAAGGGAGATCTAACAGTCAAGATCTCAAAGGGGAGGACCTCAACGGTCCAAATCAAAGGGTGCAGGGGAGGTCCTGACCAACAGGGATATTCTGGTTTAGGAGGGTGGTCTTTACAAAAGACCAGCAAGGATCGAGGAGGAGGTCTTTGCAAAACAACCAGGAAGAGGTCCTGGAAACAAAGGAAAACGCGCAGCAAAGCAAAGTCGTTCGATTGGAATCGGGCGGTCCAGAAGGGAAAGGAACGTTCGGACCATCCAAATGTTACCTCGCAGTTGAGCCGTCAGATCAAGATCGAATGGCGCAAAACAAAGGGGCCGTTCGGACCGAGCGAACGAACCAACGAGACTAGGCCGTCTGATTTAAATCGGACGGCCAGGAGGGAAAGGGGACGTTGGACCAAGCTAACGTGCCCTTAGGATCGGGCCATCCGAACAGCATCGGACGGTGCTAGATGAGGGAGGCAAAGCCTCAAGCGATATAGCCATAAGAGTCAAGGATGGGTTCAAGCACTAAGGAGGTCTGGACCTTTAGATCCAACGAAGGGAGGACCTGGACGGCTAGATCTCAACAAGGGGAGGTCTGTGCGGCTAGGATCTCCAGAGAGGAGGTCCTAACGGCCAGATCTCAACAAGGGGAGGTCTGTGCGGCTAGGATCTTCAGAGAGGAGGTCCTAACGGCGATCTCAACAAGGGAGGTCTCAATGCGGCTAGGATCTCTAGAGAGGAGGTCCTAACGGCCGATCTCAACAAGGGGAGGTCTGTGCGGCTAGGATCTCCAGAGAGGAGGTCCTAACGGCCAAATCTCAACAAGGGGAGGTCTTAAAGGACACTGAGGAGGTCCGTAGGACAACAAAAGGTCTACAGGGACAAAGGGAGGTCCAAATAGCCACGAGGAGGTCTATTTGAACACAAGGGAGGTTCAAATAGACAAGAGGAAGTCTAGGAAGGTCCCAAAAAGGGCACTGGGAGGTCCAGAAAAACTCTGGAGCGCCCAAGAGAACTCAGGGGTTCCAGGAGAGCGTGGAGAAGTCCACGGGGAGGTCCAAAAGAAGCAAAACCAAGCGTGGCTTAGAGAGACCAAAGAGGTTTTGAAACACAAACCTGAGCTGGGTCCTTAACAGGAAAACCCAAAGCACGGGAGAGGTCCGAACAGAGGGGGAAATAAGAGAGAGAGAGAAGGAGAGGTCTGGGTCTCAAAGAGATTCAAGCCAACAAAGGAAGTTAAAAGAGAAGAGACAAACCAGGGGCACACAGGGAGGCTTCGAAGGACCGACAGCCCAAGGGCAGCAAAGGCACAACAGAGAGCCAGAACCGGCAAGGAACACCAACAAAGAGCTTAGTTAAGGTTTGATTAATTCCAGTTGAACTCTCCAAATTTTCAAAATATCAGGTTAAGCTTTGGATTCTCAATAAGGCCAAATGGTTACTTTTATTTTGAAAACCAGGCAAGAGCTTGAGAGAAACGGGACGTTACAAACCTTCACCCCTTAAGGGAATCTCGACCCCGAGATTCAGGCTGAGCTAGGAAATAGGTGGGGGAATTCCTTTTTGAGGTCCTCTTCACGTTCCCAAGTTGCTTCGGCTTCAGAGTGGTTGCTCCATTGCACCTTGCACAGCTTGGTGGTCTTGTTCCTTGTAACTCTCTCTAACACGCCCAAAATCTTGATGGGGTGCTCTCTGTAGGTGAGGTCTTCTTGGAGGTCCACAGCTTCTAAAGGCGTTTGGTCCTCTGGCACTCGCAAGCATTTCTTCAACTGTGACACATGGAACACATCATGGACTCCAGCATGCTGAGGAGGGAGGTCCAACTTGTAAGCCACTTCACCCCTTCGAGCAAGAATTGGAAAAGGTCCAATAAATCTGGGAGCAAGCTTTCCACTAACTCTAAACCGCTGCATACCCTTGAGAGGTGACACTTTGAGGTAGACTGGTTCTCCGGGGACAAAAGCTAGGTCTCGTCGTCTAACATCCGCATAGCTCTTTTGCCGAGTCTGAGCAGTCTTTAATTTCTCCTTATTGACCTCACTTGATCTTGACTTCTTTTAGCGTGTCCTGCCAAGAACTTGGCCTTCACCCGATTCTCTCGAAGACAAAGGAGTTCTACACTTCCTCCCATAAATTGCTTCAAAGGGACATTTGAAGGCTCGCTGGTAGTCTGTTATTGTAGGAAAATTCTACATATGGCAACATCTTATCCCAACTAGATTGCCTTTCGAGCACAAGCTCTCGGATGTCCTCAAGGACTTGATTAACTCTCTCGGTTTGGCCATCTGCTTGTGGGTGGTATCTCAGACTTGAATTAAGGTCTGTGCCTGTGGCATCATGTAGCTTTTGCCAAAATTTGGAGGTGAACTGAGATCCTCTGTCCGAGACTATCTTCTTTGGAACACCATGCGAGCATACAACCTTTGCCATGTAAATTTACGCGGTTGCCTCCTAATAGGTAGTCTTCACAGAATAAAGTGAGCCATTTTGTTAACCTATCCACAATAACCCAAATAGAATCAAAACTAGCTTGGGTACGAGGTAAACCAGTTATAAAGTCCATGCCGACCTCTTCCCACTTCCACTCGGGTATGGGTAAGGGCACTAAAAGTCCTCCAGGTCTTTGGTGCACTGCCTTAACCTTTTGGCAAGTGTCACATTTGGCCACAAAATCTGCTATTTCTTTCTTCATTTTAGGCCACCAGTACAACTCCTTAATATCTTGATACATTTTTGTAACTCCTTGATGAATAGAATACAATACCTCATGTGCTTCTTTAAGTATTACATCTTTGAGCTCTGTGTTATTGGGCACACAGAGCCTCTTATCAAACCAGACTGCACCTAGGTCATCTATAGAAAACCTTGTAGCCTTCCCTTCTCTTAAGTTGGTCTTGATTTCTTGGATGCCAGCATCTCCATCTTGGGCTGCCTTGATCTGTTTTTGCAATGTAGGTTGCACTTCAAGTGCTGCTAAGAACCCTTCTTCCACTAACTCGAGTCTAAGCTTCAAGAATTCTTCATACAAAGTAGGCTGGCTCTCCTTGATCATCAAAGTATTGGCATAAACTTTCCTGCTCAAAGCATCTGCCGCCACATTGGCTTTGCCTGGGTGGTAATGAATTCCCACATTGTAGTCCTTAATAAGCTCTAGCCACCTTCTCTGCCTCAAATTCAAATCTGCTTGAGTAAAGATGTACTTTAGGCTTTTGTGGTCAGTATATATTTCACACCTATTACCAATGAGGTAATGGCGCCAAATCTTTAGAGCATGAACCACAGCAGCTAACTCTAGGTCATGAGTAGGGTAGTTTGCTTCATGGGGCTTCAACTGTCTTGAAGCATAAGCTACCACTTTTCTGTCTTGCATTAGGACACAGCCAAGTCCTTGCTTTGATGCATCACAATAGACTTTAAAATCTTTCCTGACATCTGGAAGAACCAAAACTGGGGCAGAGGTCAACTTCTTCTTGAGCTCTTGAAAGCTTTGTTCACAATCAGAGGTCCAAAGAAACTTCTTTTCTTTCTTTAACAGCTGAGTTAGAGGTTTTGCAATACGGGAAAAGCCTTCAATAAGCCTTCTATAGTACCCTGCCATACCCAAAAAACTCCTGACTTGAGGCACTGTCCTAGGGGGTTCCCAATTGAGCACATCTTGCACCTTGGTGGGATTGACAGAGACTCCCTTTTCAGACAACACATGTCCTAAAAAGACCATTTCTCTTAGCCAAAACTCACACTTGCTAAACTTGGCAAAGAGCTGATGAGCTCTCAGCTTCTCCAAAACCGAAAAGAGGTGCCTGGCATGCTCCTCTTCACTCTTGGAATATACAAGAATGTCATCAATGAAGACAATAACAAACTTGTCTAGGTACTCCATGAACACCCTGTTCATCAAATTCATGAAATAGGCAGGGGCATTGGTCAGCCCAAAAGACATGACAGTGAACTCAAATAACCCATACCTAGTTGAAAAAGCTGACTTGGGGATGTCTTCCTTTCGAATCTTGAGTTGGTGATATCCTGTTCTCAAATCTATCTTTGAAAACACAGCAGCTCCCTTCAATTGGTCAAACAAATCATCAATCCTTAGCAAAGGATATTTGTTCTTGATGGTGACATCATTCAGGGCTCTATAGTCCACGCACATTCTTTGTGTACCATCCTTTTTAGGCACAAAAATCACTAGGGCTCCCCATGGTGAGGAGATAGGTCTAATAAAACCCTTGCTCTGCAAGTCTTCCAACTGCTTTCTTTAACTCCACATGATCATCAACATGCAATCAGAGGGCCTTTTGGAGATGGGGAGGTCCCTCGAACAAGGTTAATGACAAATTCAAGGTCTCTGCAGGAGGCATTCACTGGAGCTCATCAGGGAACACATCCACAAACTCTTTAACAACAGGGACATCTTCCAATGCTTGAACTTGAGCACTACAAGATAGGGCTCCTTGGAGCTTCTCTGAGGGGGCCAAAAACTTCACAGAGGCACCACTAGGGCTGGTCAAAGAGATACTTTTACCACTACAATCCAACATGGCATGGTGGTTAGCCAGCCAATCCATGCACAAGATCACATCTAGGGACCTGGTGTCCAGAAGGATAAGGTTGGCTAGAAACTCTACTCCTTCTATGACCATCTTAACTTGTGGACAACCCTGGTTCGTGCTCAATTCCGAGCCGGGGGATTGAACCAACAAGGTAGACTTAAGAGCAACAACTCGAAACTAGTGCTTTGCAGCAAAACTCCGAGAAATAAACGAATGGGAAGCTCCAGAGTCAAACAAAACTGTGAGTCGGCAATCGAATTTACTAGGAACATACCTAGTACCACATCCGAGGAGGTCTCGAGCTTCTTCCATCGCAACATGGTTCACACGCCCTCTCCCAAAGGACTGGAGGTCCTAGCTTGAGGAGGTCCCGCTACTGAGAGGTCTTGGCCGAGGAGGTCTGAAGTAGAGGTCTTCTTGGTGGCTCGGTCTTGATGGGCATTGATTGGCAAATGCCCCACTTGGTGGCACTTGAAGCGTGTAATCCCAGCCATGTGGAGGTCGTTAGGGTTGACTTGGTGTCGCCAATGATGCGTGCTGAAATTTGGGCGGCTAGGCGGGAGGTCTTGGCAGAGGTACTGGGAGGTCCAGGAGGTCCTAGGCGCTTGTGTTGATACTGCACAAAGGTCTTGACATGTTGGGGAGGTCTTTGTTGAGCACTGGAAGGCGGCACCTTCCTCTTGAAAGACTCAGAAAGCTCTCTTCGAGACTCCTCAATGAGTATGGCCTTGTTCACCATATGCTGAAAATCAGGGTAATCGTTGCCCACAACTTGAACTTTTAAACTGGGATGGAGGCCTCGCTTAAAATGCTTCGCGTGCATCATCTCAGAGCCACATCCTCATGGCGTAACGTGACAATTGTGTGAACTTAGTGAGATACTCACTCACTAACATGCCGCCTTGCTTGAGATCTCTAAACTCATTCTTTTCATCTCTACCTTCCCATCGTGGACATGAGAGTGGCGAAAAGCGCCACTTAATTCTACCCACGTGATCCTCTAGGGGTCAAAGATGTGAGGCACAAAATGTGTCCCACCATTCACCGCAGTCCTTCCAATTGATGTGAGGCAAAGCAGAACCTTCTCCTGTCTTCACAAAGAAGCAATATCCAACTTTTTTCTGTTGATCTCAGCCAATCATCTCGCTTCTAAGGGCTCGGGGAGCTTGAAAATGTAGCGGGTGCGTCTTCATGAACTCGACGGCCTTGATTGATGGTGAGCCGAGGGTGGAGGTGGTGGCACTTGCTGTAGATTGACTATTCTGCTCATCATGGCAAGTAAAGCATTGGTGGTCCGGCTTTGTTGAGCCATAATTTGTTCATATTCTCGCATCATAGAACTCATCATCTCGAGCTTGCCGCCATGAACTCGCCCAAAACCCGGCATTCTGTCGCCATCGAGGAGGCGGGGTGGAGGCAAGCTGCTCAGGGGCTCACCGACTTGTGAACTACCGAAGTGCGCACCATCTCAACAAAACTCTAAAGGTTTAGAAGGTAAGAGAGAAGGCATGATAGGTAAGGGGATAAAGCAAAGAAGATAAGCTAGATCAGGTAAGAAAGATAGAGCATCTATTAGGGGCGACTTGGTTAAACCCAAGAGAAACCGAAAGGCCTGGGGGCCAAAAGAGGTAACAAAACTTTAACACAGAGGTCTTAGAGACCAAAGCTAAGAGAGACTCAGACTAGGACCACTAACCCTAACCTTACTACCGTCGGCCCTATGGAAATTACAAAGGCAAGGAGGTCATTTTAGACTTAAAATCGAGGTTCCAGCAGAGACAAGATAATGGAACTAAGGAAGAGTTAAGATTGGAGTAGAATAAGGTGAGAAAAGATTTAGACAAGTTAAGGGCAGCATAGAACCAGAACAAGGAAAGAACCACCAAACAAATGTTAAGTTGATTTGCTTTAGAAAATAACTTTTGAATCAAAACTAAATCGACCTTTCTACCTATGGCCACGTCCTACAGCCAACCAGGGCTCTGATACCACTTGGTGACGTCCTACCCTGTGATGCACCGCGGGAGGTTCGAGAGGACCATTTTTTTTTGCGCTGCGGAGCCACCACGTAAAGGAGTGGTAGCCGCGCATGGTGCATTCCCGAGATGTTCGCCAGACCTCCCAGAGGTCTTCAGACCTCCCGGACCTCTGGAGGTCTTGGCCATCCATGACCTCCCAGAGGTCTTTAAGTCCTCCCGAGGTCTTGGCCAAGAACCCCTGTAGCACCTCCAGGTACATCACAAGAGAGGTCCGGCAGGACCTCCTAGGTTAAGTCCCGTAGGACATCCTCGAGGTCCTGCCCCAGTGCATTCGAGCTAGTCCCAGGACAACAGAGCTAGCTCACACAAGAACACAAGCTAATATCACAACCACGAGGTTAAACAAAGATGAAGCAGACAAATTAAACTTTATATAATAGGACCTTATGGTCAAGCTTGTTAACAAGAGGTATGCCACTGAGAGCTTACAAAGCCAGCAAGGACTTACAACCGGCAACCAGGAGCTCTAAGGCTCCCACACCAAAAGCGAGGACAGCCATCCCAACAAGCACCACAGGCTGTCGGGTGGAGGACATCCTAGGCAGCTTAGTCATCGAAGAACTCCTCCTCAAAGAGGTTCACTACCTCAAGACTTGATCATCTTCATAGTCTGCTTTGACACAGTATTTAAGCCATGAGTACTTTGAATGTACTCAAGAAGTCACAGAGAGCAATTATGCAATAATAATCATGCAAGGGCTTACCAATTTAGAGTCAGATGGTTAGTTTTATGCAGCCGATTTGGACAATAATAATAGTAATAGATTGAAGAGCAAAGAAGGAAAAACAATAGTACATAATACATTTGATGAAGAAAATGTGGAGTGAGCACCAACTCACATCCACAACAACAATGGGGGAGGTCTGGTCACACCAGTGGCCAGATCCTCACCCAAACCCACTCTGGAGCACCCACTCCAGAGGTCCGAACCAACCCCGGGACCACCACCCGAGCCAACCCTGACCCCTCTGGAGCTGGCCAAGGTCTCTTCGAGGGAAAGCCAAGGCATCTCGCTAAAGTGTCCAGTGGCACAAATTTTGAAACAACTACCCCTTGCACCATTTTCATTGAGCATGTCCATGACCAAGGACTTGGCTATTCGAAAAGATTTTACACTCTGCAGAGGTGTACAACTTTACCCACAATCCACGATCTCTCTAGCGGGGCGGGTTCCGGTCACCTTTGCTCACTTCCTAAGGTGAGCGGTCTAGAGAGCGCAGCAAGGCCTTTACAAAGCTTTGAACTCGACTCGGGCCGCCCGCTAAGGTTTCGCAATCCCTCCTCGTGGTCTAGAAATCTCTGAGGTTATGGGGTGCCCTCTGCGCCAACTAATCACACGCCAACCACAACAGCCCCAAGCCATCTCATTGCTAATTATTCAACCTGCACTATTCCCATAAAATGATCTTGTGGTTGCAATTGCTTGGCCCATTCAATGAGACACAAAGTGAAGTCCTTAATTGTGCTAAGGCAAGACTTCCACAACCAAGTGTGCCCAAAGACCCACTACTCACTCCCGCCTTCTTGCCTCAAAGAAAATAATTTGTATTAACCCATGCCAAAAGACCACCCAGTCTTGGCACAACAATTTTAACCAAGTGGTCTCACACCATAGTCAACACAAACTTAGGCATCCTGCTATAGTCGCTCAACAAAGGCACCAACCACACATTTCATAAGTCATTAGTCAAGATTATTAGAGATGAAGCATGATACGATCGAACCACGTTTTCTAAGCAAAGCTATAAAGACCTACGGCCCCCATGTTGGCAAATAACAAAGAACACCAACTAAATATCCATCCTAAGGCTCATAAGGTGAACATAACAACATGCTAGGGACAAAGTATGAAGGAGGCATAACAGCAAGTAGGCAAATAACTACAACCCAAACCATTTTCTCATAAACATAGCCATGCATGATAAGTAAAACCAAAATACATTAGCAAAACTAGGTTCAAAATGATCAAAGGGAGGTATGTGGGTTGCCTTGGCCAAGCAGTGGAGAGCCTTCAGTAGAGAGAGCTGGGTCCAAGATCTCCTCAAACTCGTGTTCTACACGTTCGCAAGAAAACCAAATAAGCAAAACCACCCTAAGCCAAAGAACTTCAAAAGACTCCAAGGAACACAAACCAACTCAGCAAGAAAGAAAAACCCAGAGACTCAAAGACAAATTTCAACGAGCTCCCTGGGAGGTCTTATGCAAGAAGGAAACCAAAGGGGGAGACAAGGAAGAAATGAACAACAAAGTTACAAAGGCTTGCCCGCCCAAAGCTATATAGCCAGAGTTGGTGGAGTGCACCATAAGGAAGCTCAATGGACGGTTGGCAATCGTGGCAACTAGGGCGTGGCTTGCCCTAAAAGAATTAAAATAAAGTACCTCGAGATGTGACCGCATTTAATGTGACCCGACACCTATTAAATGCGCACAGAGTTCTCGAGGCAAGAGCAATAATTACAAGGTGGAGAGAGGTGGCAAGTGGGGCCAGTCAAAAGGGTGCACCACTGGTCAAAGAGGTGGCCCCACCGCAAGGATCATCTTCGCCAAAGACCACTGTGAGGTCCTGGGCAACAGGTCCAAGACACTCAGAGGGGGAGGTCCTGGATAGGAGGTCCAAGGACTCAAGAGGAGGTCCTGGACAAGAGGTCCTCAAAGCTCACAACGAGGAGGTCCTGACACTCAGACCTGCACAAGGGAGGTCTAAGGGTCAAGATCTCAAAGGGGAGGACCTCAACGGTCCAGATCAAAGGGTGCAGGGGAGGTCCTGACGAGTAGATCTCCGAAAGGGAGATCTAACGGTCAAGATCTCAAAGGGGAGGACTTCAACGGTCCAGATCAAAGGGTGCAGGGAGGTCCCCACCAACAGGATATTCTGTTTAGGAGGGTGGTCTTTACAAAAGACCAGCAAGGATCGAGGAGGAGGTGTTTGCAAAACAACCAGGAAGAGGTCCTAGAAACAAAGGAAAACGACAACAAGGCAGAGCCGCTCGATTGAATCGGGCGGTCCAGAGGAAAGGAACGCTCGACCATCCAAACGTTACCTCGCAGCTTGAGCCGCCGATCAAGATCGAATGGCGCCAAAACAAAGGGGCCGTTCGACCGAGCGAACGGACCAACGAGACTAGGCCATCTGATTTAAATCGGACGGCCAGGAGGGAAAGGGGACGTTCGGACCAAGCTAACGTGCCCTTAGGATCAGGGCATCCGAACAACATCGGACGGTCCTAGATGAGGGAGGCAAAGCCTCAAGTGATACAGCCACAAGAGTCAAGGATTGGTTCAAGCACTAAGGAGGTCTGGACCTTTAGATCCAACGAAGGGAGGACCTGGACGACTAAGATCTCCAGAGAGGAGGTCCTACTGGCCAGATCTCAACAAGGGGAGGTCTCAGGCGGCTAGGATCTCCAGAGAGGAGGTCCTAACGGCCGATCTCAACAAGGGAGGTCTCAGGCGGCTAGGCTCTCCAGAGAGGAGGTCCTAACGGCTAGATCTCAACAAGGGGAGGTCTCAGGCGGCTAGGATCTCCAGAGAGGAGGTCCTAACGGCCAGATCTCAACAAGGGAGGTCTCAGGCGGCTAGGATCTCCAGAGAGGAGGTCCTAACGGCTAGATCTCAACAAGGGGAGGTCTCAGGCGGCTAGGATCTCCAGAGAGGAGGTCCTAACGGCCGATCTCAACAAGGGAGGTCTTAAAGGACGCCGAGGAGGTCCATAGGACAACAAAAGGTCTCGCAGGGACAAAGGAGGTCCAAATAGCCACGAGGAGGTCTATTTCAACACAAGGGAGGTTCAAATAGACAAGAGGAAGTCTAGGAAGGTCCCAAAAAGGGCACTGGGAGGTCCAGAGAAATTCTGGAGTGCCCAAGAGAACTCAGGGGTTCCAGGAGAGCGTGGAGAAGTCCACGGGGAGGTCCAAAAGAAGCAAAACCAAGCGTGGCTTGGAGAGACCAAAGAGGTTTTGAAACACAAACCTGAGCTGGGTCCTTAACAGGAAAACCCGAAGCACGGGAGAGGTCCGAACAGAGGGGGAAATAAGAGAGAGAGAGAAGGAGAGGTCTGGGTCTCAAAGAGATTCAAGCCAACAAATGAAGTTAAAAGAGAAGAGACAAACCAGGGGCACATAGAGAGGCTTTGAGGACCGACAAATTTCTAGGGCAAGAAAGACACAACAGAGAGCCGTAACTGCAAGGAACACCAACAAAGAGCTTAGTTAAGGTTTGATTAATTCCAGTTGAACTCTCCAAATTTTTAAAATATCAGGTTAAGCTTTGGATTCTCAATATGGCCAAATGGTTACTTTTATTTTGAAAACCAGGCAAGAACTTAAGAGAAACAGGACGTTACACCTGCGCCGCCACTGTCAAGTGCTCGATGTCCTGCTCAAGCTGCAGCCACCTTCGCCAATGCATGTGCCTGCGCCAGTGAGACTCCACCATAATTCCCGCGACACCAAATAGCTGCCAACTTGCCCTACATAGCGCAAATTTGGACCCTCTGTTGTCGGGACCCAAATACGCAAGTCTGGACCCTCCGTGTATACTGCACTAGTCAAGGATCACGTTAGTGCACACAGTATCAACATAGATGAATATCATTCCACACATAGCGAATATAAAAATAAACGACTAATTTAAATAGTAAATAATGGTTGTGACCTTGTAGTCGAGTTTACACTTATTGAGCCACGTAGACTGAACACTAAGTAAAGAAACAGTAGCGAAATGGAAGCAACTCCAACGAAAACCCATTGGCTTGCCATATGTAGCCGACTGTGATCAAGACCTAGTGATCAACCTCCTTGTGAAACTCCTCCTCAAAAGCAGATGAAGACTACTCCATTTCAGCTGAATGATGATTGCAATGAGAATGATTACTCCGAGTACTCAGCAAGTTGTATAACAGAATGCAATTATGGATGATGGCTTATTTAAAAGGAAATAGCTTCTATGGTTATTTTCCGAAAGCAACATTTGTAGTTGAATATAAATAATAAATTGAAAGTGTATTTTAAAACAAATAAACACTAATAATTTAACAAGTATTTCACAAAGATCACATAGCCTAATTAATTTGTTTCACACATCCATATGAGTTAATTCACACAGTTGTTGTGAGGACCCTCGGGTTATTTTCGTAAGACTGAGACCTTTCTGGTCTTATAAAAACAACTCTGGGTCTCAGAAGATTGAAATCCAATTCGATTTGACTTAAGTGAGTGGACTTGGCTAAGCTAGAGCGACAGATACCATGAATACCGCTCCTCTGCGAGTGCTACGTGGTAGCTGGTTCTCCAACAGCCCAAGTCCACACTTAAACAGGTCAAAAGGGATTTTAAAGCAGCGGATATGTGTTCCGTGTTGGCTCCCAAGATCAACGACCAATACACACATATCGTCATCAACGTCAATTGAAGTCATACACAAGGCATACAATTATATGTCAAGTGACATACTACATAGGACTTAAGTCTACACTATTACAAAAGCAACCGATCGGCCAAATTCAAAGATCAACAATAAGTAGCAGCGGAAGCAATTAATATAAGCCAAAATGTCCAGCAGGGTGTGCCCAACCCAAAGGCAACCGACTGAGAGTTAGAAACAACGTTATTCGTTAGCGTTGCTGAAATCGGCGCTAACAAACTGATCAAGTGCATAGTCTTCCTCACCTGAACAATGCGGAGAATCCCGTTAAGTACAAAATGTACTCGTAAGTCTTACACAAAGTAAAAATTATATATACTAGTGGCTGTCCAAAAGAGATGTATTAATGGCTTAGTTTTTCATAAAAGGCACCAATTCTCAACCTACACAATCTAGTTTGATATTGCCATTTTGTAAACAAATATTTAGTAAAAGAATACAAGTGACAATAGTATATACATAACTCAAATAATACCAAAGTGGCAGCCCACTTGGATAAACTAAAATGCATGAATGTCCATTCATGCCGATACCAAGTTGTAACCATGTCAAATTTTACTTAAGAGTCTAACAATGATGTCACCCGAATTCAAGTGGTCGTCCGTAACCATAGACACGGCTATTCGAATAAATTAATCCCTACATGGGAGTACTACTTTACCCACACGACTCGATTATCCCGTAATCCTCCAGAAAAGGACACACTTAATAAGATATGCCGGTCGGGGAAATCTAGATTCGGTACTTTTCAGCAAGATGACCCTATTGATATGAATCACCCTTACGAGATGAAACCCCAACTCAGTACAAACTATTTATAGAACTTGCTAAGCGGGCATACAAATTGTGTTGGAGAATGCCAATGTAAGGTAGTTAGTATGTGGGTAACTCCCAACATAAGAAACAGTGCTCACCCGCATATTATAGTATTACACTGGGCTCCTACGAGCGTAAGATCACAATAAATTATGCCCTCACACCACCTGTGATCCAACCCAATAAGACCCTCCCCTTACTTGACCAAGCCGGCTCCCAACCCAGCGTATAGTAGTACGAGTGTTACTTGAATTAACGGAATTTTGGACATAATTGGCTCCCTACAACACCATAATTCCTAAACTAGCCCCACTAGTATCGTAATTCTGCTTTAGCCCCTCCTAGCGCCGGTCGCTATTCAGACGACAAAGAACTCACCGCCGTGACTGTGTGTACCCGTAGCACCTATCTGTTGTCGACGGGGATGGTAGTAGCCAAGGTGCTACTGCTACAACCGTAGCGAAGAAGGTGCCGCCATGGTCGACAAAGAAGACTTTGCTACCACCAAATTACCTGTGAAAAAAAAAGAAAAGAAAAAAGAAAACTCAAAAAAACAGAAAACTCCAAAAAAAAAAATTGGAACATGAAAAGATTTACTAAAAAATTTGAATTTA
Organism: Phyllostachys edulis; assembly: GCA_036346405.1. NCBI lineage: Eukaryota > Viridiplantae > Streptophyta > Magnoliopsida > Poales > Poaceae > Phyllostachys > Phyllostachys edulis. Next base: position 64,034,993 of record CM070550.1, read on the forward strand.
ATTGAAGTTTATTTTATTCATTTAAATTAATTTTTATTTTCTAAAATTTCCAATTAAACTCTAATTAACACAATAAAATACAAATGGTTTATTTTATTTTTTTGAAGCTTTCAAAAGACTCTGAAAAAGGGAAAACTAAAGAGAAATAATATCTTGGTCGCTACAGTTCTTGATCACATTACTTCTCTATGGTGGAGTTAAAGCAAAGTACTTTATGAAGCTTGTACATAATGCAATTGAAGGATTTTTTTTTATTTGGCCCCGGATTTTTTTTGATTTGGCCCCGTAGTGCCATGTAAATGCAAAAATAGCCCCCTTTTCCACAGTATTTGCAAAACTAGCCGGGCACAAAGCACTACGGAGCCCCAACTGTATTGTGGCACCTCGTCGAGCCGGGCGTCCACCAAAGACTCAGCGAGATGGATGTAACTAGGGTACATGCAGTCTCCCTGAGTCGTAGCAAATAAGATCCATCCGAACAGGAACAAAAGGTACACGAGGAAGTGTGTCATAACTGCCTCCACAGTCGCATGCATGGGGCAGGTCATGTACTCCTGCAGCCAGGAATGTGGTACACCCGATATGTTGTCAGGAATTGGGTGACCGAATCTGTCAGCTATACACACCTTCCAGTCTACTCACAACAGCAGACCTATAAGCATAGGTACGTACTTCAGAGTTACGATCATCTCCCCCCCACCGGAAGTGGAAGGTGTCAGTCTCTGGTCTCCAACGATCCGCGAGCACAGATAGGAGTGCCGCGTCAAACTGAAACGCGTGCGGTAGGTCCAACATGCGGGCAATGGGCAGGAGACCAATGTCCCACAGTCTTGGGACATATCACTCTTCAAGAGGCCACCTCTCTCTGGGGGCGCTCATGACCAGGCTCGGAGAGCTGATGCCAAACGACCATGCCAGTCATCGGTGTCGCTGATCCTAGCGTGCATCGAGCAGCTCATACGGGCCGTCAACTAGAGGCTGTGCCATCTCCTGTGGAGAGAGAAACAACATGTTAGTCCGCATATAAAACAGAATGTATAGCATAGAAAAACAAAGCAAAACATATGACAACAGAATGTAAGACAAAGTGAATAACACCATATACACACCCGTACAACATAATAGTAGATATGACCATAATGAGTTAACATATGACCCAGACAACATAACATTACGTCTGTACATAAAGGCATGGATTGACAACGATACAACTCATACAAGGCATTAAAATAAGCATGCAACATCACGACTTAGTAATTATATCTTGGTCACTACGGTGTGCTTCTTGTGCTAGGTCTGTTTGGGCAGTGGCTGATGGAGTGGCCAACCATCTTGCACAGTTTGCATTTGGGGCACCGAACCTGCTGTTCGCCGCTTAGTCGTCCGTCCATGTCGTTCGACGCGCCGTGGTGGGCGCCTTCCATACCGGGTGCTTCAAGACGCTGCTCGCACCCACTTCACCTCGCCTCGCCAGAGGTCCTCAGAGTGCATGTCCAGCCGCATAAATAGAACTTGGCACTCCAAATGCCATACGTGGTGGATGTCGAGTACTCGGAGATGTAACGCCTCGAGGTTCGGCGCTACGCCGCGACACCGCTGCATACATGGGAGCATGGTTTGTGGAGAAGTCAGGCTTGCTGCGTGCACGACGCTTCATCACCAATCGCGGCACTGCCGATCCCTCTAGCGTGGCCCATCACGTACTTCTCCCTAAGCTGGATCTCGAACTTCTTCTTGACGCCATCCATGGTACGAGCAACGTGCGAACGAGCCTTGCTGATCTTTTTCTTTGTGTACGCGTGCATTACTTCGAAGAATTTCTTGCCATCCTCCAGATGCTTCTTGGCCATCATGGCTCTGTTAATGAAGTACCCGATGGTACGGTTCCAACTCTCCTCCAGGATCACAGTGATCGGTAGGGATCAAACACCCTTGAGGACACCGTTGTACACCTCGGACATGTTGGTCGTCATGATACCGTACCTTGGACCACCGGTGTCGTGTAGCAGGGACCATTTCTCCAAGTCAGGTGCGTGCGAGTTAACCCACTGTGTGAACTCCCCAACTCTCGCGGACCCTCCTGCCATTGCCCCTACCTCGGCGTCCACCGAGTTCCTTAGATGCTTTCTAGTCTCCTCATCAAGCTGTCTCCACACCGCATCGAACTTCCTCCTTTGGTTCTGCATGCAGAGCTTCTTGAACATCTTCATCAGGTCCTTTCTCCGAAACCTTGTGTGGAAGTTCGCCGCGAGATGCCTCATGCACCAACGGCTCTTGACATCATTCCATTGGAATAGTGGCTGCATCCCATTTTGCATCATGCTCAATGCGGACAGCAACCCAGCATTGCGGTCCGAGATGACACACACATCTGGGCAGTTTTGGACCACCGCTTGCTTTACATTGGATAGGAACCACAGCCAGCTATCGATATTCTCGCTCTCAACAATTGCGAAGGCCACGCGGAGTAACTGGTAGTTCGCATCGGCTGCAACAGCGGTGAGGATGGTACCCTTGTACATCCCACATAGAAAGGTGTCGTCCATCGTTAGCACGGGATAACAATGCTTGAACCCTTCGATCGCCTGACTGAAGGCCCAGAAGACCCTTTCAAGAACAAAACAATTGGGCCCCTCCGTCGGATGCACCTAGTCAAGCTTGTTTATGTATGTCCCAGGATTTGATTCTGTGATTTGATGCAGCACCCTTGGGACTAAGTTGTAAGCCTCTTCGAATGTGCTAAACATTTGCTCCACGACCTTCCATTTTGCCCGCCATACCGTCTTGTAGCTGACCACGAACCCCACCATATTGGTAACATCTGCCAGTAGGAGCTTTGGCGAAATGGACACATCTCCAGCAATGAGGTGGCTTATCAAGCTGGCAACATACGAGGATGTCATGTTGCGGTGCCTATGAAGTAGCTCAGCTAGCTCGCATGTGTGGTCCTTCAAAGACCGCTATCCGTAAGCTCGTGGTCATGGCCAGGAACACAAGCATGGACCTTGCCAAGACAGATTCATTAACACACCTAACGATGTAGGTGTCGGGTTGACCTCTCGCACCCTATACGCTCGACCAATGTTAATCTGTATCTAGTAATAGCATGTCAAGCGGCACTCTTGTTAGGGAAGCGCTGTTCTAGGAGCAGGTGTCCTCATTGAACCCCCACTGCCCCCACCTACCGTGGGCGTAACCAAGGATGTCATTGCAACATTGTCCAATCTTGAGGAGACGAAGAAATGTCAAGGGTCACAACACCACCAACTACACCTCCCGTAGCGCCTTCTCCGCCTTCGCCGCCTTCTAACTAGTTGTTTCCACGTCCTCCTCCTCGCTTTCCACCTCTTCCGCCTGGTCGGCTAGGTACTCATGGAAATCAATACGGGCTGCCCACCATCTCTCCACTCCTTCGTTAGGCTTGAAGTTGTCGGCACACCTCCTTAGGTCTCCATCGCCCACGTCTCCTCCAACACGGGAGACCAACGTAGGCTCCTCCTCACCAGCAGCTTCACCGGAACCACCCATGCCAGATGTCCCCGTGCTCTCTACGAATTGAACATAGACCATCGGCCACGCATATATCAAAGCAGCAGGGTTGCAAACAACCTCCATGTAATAGGCCCATGAAGCGTCACTTGTCACCTTCATAAGTTGCTAAACGGTCTCGCCTGCACCACCCACCACCGAGGTATACAATGCCTCGATGCGCAGCTTCTTCCTTGTAGTGGCGCGATCGAATGCGGAATGCACACACCACCTTAGCTCCGAGAGGGTCATGTCCTTCAGACCCGGTGCCCGGATCACGGTCTAATCACAATTTGACAGGTCCGCCTCGTACGGTCCATCACGTACGAGAGCGTTCCCGTGGAACATGAACAGATCTTGAATCTCTTCCATGAAGTACCTAACACAGGTGCATATGAAACCACTTATATGCAAGGCTCGTACTATCCACTTATTTGTGAGTTTTCCAAATGAATTCTTCTACAAATTTGGTCATGCCCACTTTACACTAGCTTTTTGTAATCAATGTTTTCAATTCTATTTCTGTTGTGTCTCATGCACACTTGAATTACACGTTAAACCACCTCGAAATATTTTGTAATTTTAGGTTCAAGTTCTTGACACTTCTGTAATTTCTGCAAAATTTTATGTACTAGTGGACAAAAAAATTACATGGTTACAGGTTCAATTCTATTTCTATTTAAACATTTCATGGTTAGCTAGATAATCAAATTTCATGACCAACAAAATTTGATTCATCTCAATTGGAGTTCATACGGATTTTCTATGAAATGTTGAACTTAATTCAATTTCTACTGTAAAAATAATTCTTAACCGAATTTAATTCCAATTCACATATTTTTAGTGGTAGTAACAAGTTTCAAACCTATTCTAATTTAAAGTACAATAAAAATGGAAACCAACAAAATTGGTTTCACTAAATTTGGAGTTACTTTCAAATAGTTATGAATTTTTTAAGTTGTTTGAATTTACAGTGCAAAAATAAATCACTTCAGAAATTCCTAATGCATTTATAACTTTTTATACCCGTGCTAAGCCTAGCCTCTACCACTGACATGCGGGGTCTACTGTATAATGTTCTTTTTCATTTAATTTCCGAATTAAAAGCCTACTGACAAGTGGGGCCCGTTTGTCATTCACTTGGTCCATGGCATAGTACATGGACCGAAGGTCAACATGCCCGGTCAAGGGTCCATGGACCACGCACGCGGTGCACACGCTCGGTGGGACCCGACCGTAAGCAACACTAAGTCTTCTAATTACGTGCTAATCATAATAAGTCTTCTAATAACGTGCTAATCACACTATGTCTTCTAATTACGTTCTAATCACACTAAGTCTTCTAATTTTACGTCCGAACGCTAAGTTCAAATACACCTACTGCACAACCCTAACTACTTAGTTGCTACAATAAGAATCTACCATTCATCTAATTACATGCTAATCACATTGCTAAAACTATAGCCGTATGTGAATGACAATTACCTTTTCTAGGTGCTCACAAGACGATGCACAACTTCCGCAACTGTGCGAGCTTGAACTGCACTTTGCTTGGCTTATCCCTTCACTTCCTCTCTGGCTTTCTTTCGTCTCTTCCTCTCTTGTTCTCAGCTTGAATCACTACTACAGAAAAGGTATTCACAGACGGTTCAAAAACGTCATCACAGACGGTTTCGTGAGCTGTCTGAGTTTATTGGTCAGTGATGACATGAGGTCATCACAAACGGTTTTCAAACCGCTCGTGATGCATACTTTCACGCATTTGTGGTCAAACCGCTCTCGTGATAAGTATATATCACGACGGTTTGTGGTCGAACCGTTTATGATGACTTTTCTCTATAAAGCCCCAAGCAAAGGGTCGCCAGCCATTAAACCGGTATCATATATATATATTGTTCGTAGTCTCTCACCACTTTGAATTTAAACCCAACAAGGATGAGATAGTAGCCACCATTCTCACATTTCAAAAGAATTCTTAACTTGTTGCTTGGTGTTCTTGTTGGGTTTAAAGACAATTACATGCTCAAGAATTGTTGGTTGTGGAGAGATGATGCCACTTCCCAGCATGTAATACTCCCAACAAGAACACTAAGCCATTCTCACATTTCGCCACTTGTTGCTTGGTGTTCTCAATTACATAGCGACGCCCAATTACATAGCGACGCCCAATTACCTCCATCGACAACATCCGTAATTGGATGTCCTAATGATCTTCTTGCATCCATACTTTTTAAACTTGTAGGCTCAATGAGGTTGCCCGTGGCTACCGCCTCATCCTTCTCATGTCAAGGGGACTAACTTCCTAAAGTGGCTAGGATCACTTAACAATATATATATAATATATATATATGATGCCGATTTTAATGGCACAAGCAGCCACTGCTTGGAGACTTTATAGAGAAAAGATTATGAATGGAATGGTAGGACGAACCTGGGACGCAAGGTAGGATAACTTGACCGGCATGAACACAAGCATACGCATAAAGGTGAAATGAATGGCGAGAGACATGTGAAGAGGTGTTGTAGTAGTTTTTGACTCATTTGGTCTTGTTTTCTAATACAATACACACCAAGCCTAAACCTTTACAAATCTGAAAACTTAATTGCAGCCAAGCCCCATCCGAACCACATACAATGTAAGCCAACAAAGCACAAAGCTAGAACCGCATCAATAACCCTCAAGATCCATCGAGAGCATTAACCAAACCCACCATCCCCATTCATTTTTGTCAATCAACCCACAACATGAACTAAGCAAGATGCATATATATAGAATGCACATACACCAATAGCCCTCGCTTACATTTCACAGAGCAAGGACTATTAATATGAACTAATTATCATTTCAATGTCAAGATAAGACTATTAACATCATTAAGCGCTCAACAACTAGCAAGGTGCCACTAGCCAACAAGCATCTCATGGATCATTGAATTCATTTATATTTATGATTTCTCTATACTTCTCTACATGTATGTATTACACATTTACACTTCTCGCAATGATGCACTTCTCTTCATGTATATATGTATTACACATTTAGCATCCGAGCTCGCCAATGGTCATCACCATCAAGATCAACCAACAACCGCATAATATCAAGAAGACAAGAAGGGACTTCAAGCTAGTGGGAGAGCCGAGAGGTTGGAGGCGCGAGGAGGTCCGAGGTAGCGAACGAGCACTACTACACAAAACGCCATCACGCATAGCTTCTAAACCGCCATCACAGATGGTTTTGTGAATCATTATCTCGCATTTATTTTGTGAACCGCTCAGAGTTTATGCTTCGTGATAACATGCGGTTATCACAGACGGTTTTAAATGCTTAGGAAAATAGCTATCACAGATGATTCAATAAGAACTGCTTAGGAATAGATCATCACGCATAGCTCTTGTTTAGAACCGTCTGTGATAGTCTATTTTCACAGATGGTTCTCAATAAGAACCGCCTGTGATAGCTATTTTCACCGTAAAAAATCGGATTGCTTGTCAGCCGCCAAACCGTCACAAGCACGCAGCTTGAAAAAAGAGGGAAGAAGATCATATATATGCAGATGCGGTGAGTACACCAGAGAACACCCCCATCACCACATCACCATCATCACCATCCAAATCTAACCAAGCAAGGTACTCACCATCTTTCCCCTCCCACTATTATTTTGGCCTTAGTTGAACCAACTAGGTGAACCAACCCATTCCATCAGAACACTAACAATAGCCCATATCATCATGCATTCCCACATCGCAGAGCAAAGGGTAGAGAATAGATAGAGGGGAGTAGTATTGTACCTCAGTAAGCCATGATAGTCCACCTCCAACGCCTCACCATGCATGCATAACTTGCATCACAAATCAAAATGAATAAATGAAGATTGCATGTACAAACCAATATAACCAACAAAGAGAGGGGGAATGAAGCCATGAGGAGTGACCAAGCCCAGGCACAAGGCGGAGGCCTTCCAGTAGTTGGAGCCGGTGGCGTGGTTGGGGTGGACGCCGTTGGGATACTTGTGGTCCTGGGGCTGAAGAAGTACCACTCACCCTCCCCATGGAAGACAAGGCTGGGGTGGCCTCCCGTCGTTGGGATATTTAAGGAGAACGCTAAAATATTTTGCCTCCCGCACACGCATTCAAATTTCAACTCCTCATATATAATCACGACGGTCCAGATTAAAAACCGCTCAGGATGACATATCACGACGATTCAGATGACAAACCGCTCGGATAGTATCTCATCACGCACGGTTCTAATACTTAATCGCTCTGTGACAAGTATCTCATCACAGACGGTTTGTATTAAAAACCGTCAGTGACTTGGATTTTGCCATGACTTGAACATTTTCTTACTCTTTGATTTTACCATGGCCCATGGTAAAATCAAAGAGTAAGGAAAATTCCAAACCATGGTAAAATCAAACAGTAAGGAAAATTCCAAGCCATGGTAAAATCAAAGAGTAAGGAAAAATCCAAATCACAGTCAGTTTTTAATATAAACCGTCTATGATATACAGAGACATCACAGACGGTTTGTAAATAGAATCATCTGTGATACCTCACAGACGGTTCTTAATAATAACCATCTGTGATGACTCAGATTACCATAGACGGTTCTTGTTAAGAACCGTCTGTGATACTTCATAGACGGTTCTTAACAATAACCGCTTATGATGACTCAGATTATTACAGACGGTTCTATTTAAAAACCGTCTGTGATAGTTACATATCACAAACGGCTCTAAAAGAACCGTCTGTGCTAATTTCATCACAGACGGTTCCAAAGGAACCGTCTGTGATGAGGCATCTCCTATAGCTTGTTTTGTAGTAGTGGAGCCATGGCAGAGGGAGGAGGAGCCGGAGCCGCGCGCTTGGAGGAGGAGCTGAGCGGGCGCAGTTAAGGGGTGACTGGAGTTTGATCCGGCGGTGCAGGAGGAGGAGCTTGATCCGAGGTGCGGGAGTTGGCGGCGTAGGAGGAGGAGCTTACCAACAAAGACAAACCAATAGGTGATAGATCTGCTTTACCTCGACATCGCCGTGGAGAGGTAGCCGGGTCGCAGACGTCGGTGAGGAGGAAGAGGGAGAGAAGGCAGGCGCCACCGTAGTTGTGGCACAATGGTGACACTACAAAAGACACTCTTATCGTATGAGTGTCTTGTGAAGTGAACCGTAGGTCGCAACTGGCTTGCGACGGAAGAATGCATGGCGGCGCTGGCGACGGGTCACTTCTAAAGGGGAGGGAATGGACGAGAGTAAGGGCGGCGCTGGGGAGTGACGAGTTAGAGCGCAAACCCTAGCGGCCGGGTTCTACTAATAAAGAGACTTATCACAGATGGTTCTATTATGGAAACGTTATTGATAGTTATCACAGACGGTTCCATATTGAACTGTCTGCGATATGGGACATATCACCGACGGTTATGATATGTCCTATATCACTTGACTTTGCCCATTATGGAACCGCTCAGTGAAATGGTTTTTCTCAAGTATATTTATTTTGTATATACACTTACATGACATGAAGAAATTACATGTATATATGTTAATTTTGTCATTTAAATATTGCTAAAAATTTGCTTTAACTATATATACATACATACATACATACATACATACATACATACATACATACATACATACATACATACATACATACATACATACATATATATATATATATATATATATATATATCACATGATCGGATATACATATAATTAATTAATTTGTTCCACTAAACCGCCTCTCGATATAATTAATATTAATTGTAACTTCACCTCCAAACTAGATTTTTTTCCCACAAAACCGTCTCTATATATATATATATATATATATATATATATATATATATATATATATATATATATATATAGTAATAATTCAACATATAATTAATATAGTAACTTCACCTCCAAACCTTTTAATTTTTTAATTTTGAATTTTCATATGGCCAAACAGCGTGGCCAGTTGCTTACAAAAAGATTTTAAAAAAAAATTAGAAACCTATAAATAAACAAAGTTTTTCTAGTGGCGGAGGTAGGCTGTTATCTCCATTTTCAATACTTTGTAGGCGGCGGTGTCGGGGACAGACGATTCATGATCGAACAAAGCCTGAAATGCGTCCACCGGCTGACGCACTCATTCGAGTGTCTCCCGAAGACCCTTGGACTATTGAACCAAGAAGAATTGAGCCAAGAAGAATTGAGCCTATAGGCTCTCTTCCCTTGCTTGAGGGTCTCTACCGTCGACTCGGGCCACTTGTCACCTCGACACGCTAGCCCAAGTGACGGAAGCCTCCCGGAGACGCAACGCCATTTTGGAGGACCACGCCGATGACACGTAAACTCACCGAAGTGGGAGATCATCCTAAGACACGACAGAGGAGGATGTCAAGACAATGAAGGTGGCCGCACTCGCTCCCAAATTCTCGACAGAGGAGGAAGACACTTTGTTGAAATAAGTTGTTCTTTCGCAATGTAACGCTTCAACGTGACAAATGAGAGAGGTGCTCATACAAAGGCGCCTGTAGGCCATCAATGCCGACAACAAGGAAACGTAAGAGGCAGCCATTTGCTTTTTTTTGTATAAGCGATGATCATCTTCGATGGCGATGATCCTTTTTATAAAACAAGGAATAAATTTGGAGCGTGAGACGAAGAGACGCATCGGAGAGCTAAAGCGGCTTTAATGCGACAAATTGAGACGCATCGGCGATGAAGAAACTCATCGGGCTTCAACTGGGAGCTGTAGCGATATTATCACAGACGGTTATAACAAAAAACCGTCTGTGATATGTAGTAATATCACAGACGGTTATTGTTAAGAACGGTCTGTGATGTTTCACAGACGGTTCTTTGTTGAAAACTGTTTGTGATATGTAGAATTATCACAAACGGTTATTAACAATAACCATCTATGATAAGTCACAGACGGTTTTAGCTATGAACCGTTTGTGATGTTACCTCTTCACAGACAGTTTTTAGCGCAGCCAGTATGTAACATCCCAAATGTATAAATAGGTGTGTGTTTCAAATGTAAGAAAATGTGTAGAAATTAAAACTTTTTCTCGCATCTTGAAACTCTTGAACTCATCTATAATTCTTGTCAAGAGTTGTGGAATTCAAAAACACAAAGCTCCTGTTGACTAAAGTCGAACCCCTATTCAACTTGTCACAAATCCTGAGCCAAACTTTGGGAAATATTTTTCTTTGGTTTTAGGAATGATGGGTGACCCCTCTGAATTATTTCATAATTTGTAGAAATTATTTGATAATTTTTGAGGCAAGTCAAACCAATTTTTCAATTGGTCAAACCATAGAACAGCCCTTGATAAATTTCTTGAGAAGAATGTAATGCACAAAAACCTCTGGAAATTTTATGTAAGGTTAATCCTGGAGTGAGAAAGCTCCAGTCAAAATTTCGGAATTTTTGGAGTTAGTTTGCTACCTCTAAAAATTCCTCCAACCTCAGCCTTAAAATTTAAACTCAAATCTGGCACTATTCCTTGGGTCCGAGCCACTTTCCAAGTGGGTCGAACCCAACCGCTTCCCCCGCTCTGCCTGAGCTCCTCCCCTGCGCGAGGTCGTGCTCCGTTGGATCAGAATCCAACCGCCACGACCTCCACTCTCTGTTGTGCGTCGTTGGATCAAAATCCAACCTCCACGACCTCCCACCTCTGTTCGTCGCCGTTGGATCAAAATCCAACAGCCACGACCTCCACTCTCTGTTGTGCACCGTTGGATCAAAATCCTACAGCCACGACCTCCCACCTCTTTTCCGTGTCGTGCGCAACCGCCACGACCTCCTACCTCTGTTCGTCGTCGTTAGATCAAAATCCAACAGCGACGACCTCCCATCGCGTCGTGCGCCATGGCCACGACCTCCCCTCACTGTTGTGCGCCCTTGGATGTAAATCCAACGGCCACGACCTCCCATCACGTCGTGCGCAATGGCCACGACCTCTCCTCTCTGTTGTGTGCCTTTGGATGTAAATCCAACGGTCACGACCTCCCCCTGTTCTTATCGAACGATCGAGGTCAGCACCTGTTCTTCTCCTTCCTCGGTCTCGCGCATGTGCGCCATGGCAGAGGGAGAGCAGTGCCCTGTCACCTCCCAACTGCTCTTTTGCTGCCAGCATTTAATGCGGGTCAGCCTTCCGCCCCCCAAAGTCCTGCTCAGACCTGCCCCCATCCCCTCCGCGTCCTTGTGGCGCCATGGACCGAGCTGTGGGCTAAGCTCACCATGGAGCTTAACCCTAGCTCATGGCCTCTGCTCCCGGCTTTATAAGGTCCCTCAGTACCTCCTTGGCACTCTTTAAACACCACTTAAGTTTCTCCTCTGCTCTAATGAGCTCAAGCACCCGTGAGCCCCCAACCGCCATTGTTGCACCTTGGAGCTCTTGGTGAAGGCAAGGTCTCAAAGGGCTTTCCTCTCCTCTCTTTAAGGCCACCAGTGCCTCTCACCTCACTGATCATTTCCCTTAACTCAATTTGGGTTTGCTTCCATAGGAGCTACTTGAATCTGGAGTTTTGGAGCTTGCGGCTGTGAGCACCCCCTTCTTCCCCATCGCCGGTAAGAACCTTCTCCCTTCAATTCCTTGCTCTGGGAGCATCTCCGAGCTATGTGGAATCCATCTTGATGACCCGGTGCGGTTAATTATGCCCAGGTCCTCTTCTCCACGTTGTTCTCCTCGGTGCCGGCAAGGTCTTCATTGCCGGAGCTGCTCAGCCCTTCCCAGTCCCTTCGCGACTCCAGGTAACCTCCTAGTAGTCCCTAGGAGCTGGGTACTCGCTTGAATGAACTGTTGTGGAGCTTTCCTTCAATATTGCATTTGGCCGTGTGTTACCGCGCCGCTCTCCTCCGGCTCGCTGGCGCTCTGGTCCACCACCGCAGGTGTGGGTGGTATCAGTGGGTGCACACTGCTATTGCACACTTGTACCTGGCATCCGTTCGCACCACCGTGCCGTAGGTCGCCGGTGGTGACCATTTCTTCGTCGTCGGTTTCGTTGTCGGACGGAGATGACAACTGTAGCAGTCGTAGGGCCGTCCATCTCCAGATCTACGGCTGCGATTCGCATGCGCGAGTTCCAAACGCAGCCACGGTCGTTTCAATCTGGACCGTTGGATTTGATCTCGACGGTCTACGACCAGGGTTTTTCGCGCGCGCGCGTCGTCGCGTCGACCAGTCGTAAGCCGTTGGATCCAAGATCAACGGTCTACAACCAGGGGGTCCTAGCGCGGGTGCGTCCAATCGTTGGGCCATCCGATTCAAGATCAACGGCCCAGGTTTTTCCACGTCGATTTGATTTTAGGATTTCCCGAGAGGTTTATTTGTGAACTGAAAAAGGTAATAAACTTCAAAATAGCATAACTAATTCATTTTAAATCCCTTTGAGTTGATTCAAATTTTGTTAGCTCTGGTTTGAACTCAGCTTTAATCTAAAAATGGTTGTAAGCTTAGTTCGGCTCAAAAAATGAATTTGAAAATTGATTTAGAAATAGACTTTAATAGTTGCTCTAAAAATTGCATTTAATTTGTAAATTGCATAAGTATTTCTCTGTAGATCCTTTTCGAGTGAAACCAATTTTTTTGGCTTCCTCTATTAGTGTGCTAAATGGTAGAATAGGTTTTAGGCATGTCACTGTTTCAAAACCTTTGTGGGTGCATTTTGTTTTGTGCTCTTTTTATGTTTTTGAAAAATCATAAAACATGCATCATAGCTCCAAATGAGGTGAACTCAATTGTGTTATTCATCTCATGAGGTGCTTGACTTACCATAAAAATCCCAGGTGCAGCACCTCTGTGGAAAATTGTGCTAGGGAATTTAATTCGGATGAACAGTAACCGATTTGAATTTTCCAGCATTTTCCAGGCTGAGCAGATTTGTTTTGGCCATAACTTTTGCATTGAGAATCCAAATCAATTGGTTCTTGTTGATAAATTCTTTAAAAATCATGATCTTGCTTCTGTAAAAATTTCAAAGAATTTGGAGAAAGTTTTTTGTTGAGTCTTTTCGGTTTTCTTCGTTCTTATCGGTTCTGTATCGCTTTTTCGTTAGGTGCCGACGAGTGCGTTGACCCCATGAGTGATCCTCTACAGCTTAGTGAACAAATCCAGCAAGGCAAGCAGTTTGATCATATCCAATCAATCCCCTTATTTTAAAGTCTAATACTTTGTTTAACTTGTATGTATGCATGCTTATTTTGTTGTTAAATTATTGATTAGTTGAGCCTATAGATGCATACTCTGTAGGTAAATATTCATTCTCTACTACTAAGCCAAGGATTATCTTGCAGTGATGTAGAGTTCGATGGATGGACTCTTGTCACTTAGTAGTTACGTTGATAATGCTTAGAAATGGTTAGATAACGGTAGAAATGGGCCGTTGTCGACATTATGTCGATGACCTTGATCACACAAAAATTATTATTCCATTATGTCCAGCACTTGTGCTTTGTTACTTTGTAAAGAAATAAAAATGAAAATGAAAACAAAATTGTCATTGACTTGGGCACAATGGATGTTGGTGTGATCTCATGGTGTGATGGAATGGTGCCTAGGTCCCTAAGGACCGAGTTACTTGGGCCACTAAATCGAGCAATATTATGTGCTAACCACACGAGGGTATTGGGAACCCCTCTTGACTAAGTACTTTGGGGGGTGTTAATTATGAGCTGGTTGGTGGTGTTAAAAGAAAAATGTTATTATTATATGAGGGGAGCGTCTGTAATTCGGCTTGAGCTGGCTGATGTGTCCTACTCTTTGTTGGGTTCTTGGCTCTTAATTAGCATCATCCATTGGAAATGTCTCAGAGGACTTAGCCGTGCTTGCATACCAAAGGAAGTGTGCTAAATAGCTTGGCTTAAAAGGCTGGTCCGACGTGTGGGTACATTGGTACACCCCTGCAGGGATAAAACTATTCGAATAGCCTCGTCCTAGGTTATGGACATGCTTGGCAAGGTCATTCGAGAACTAGACTCAACCATTTAATTAAAACTTGTTGGGTGGTATGAATTTGGTGATTCATGCTATTGTTGTGGTGACTATTGGGTTAGTCACTTCAAGGTTGTTCTTACTGTTGTTATTATTATTGTATCGTTGTTACTTCAACAATTAAAAATGCTTTGTCAAATTGCTTTCAATCTATTACAATATTGCAAATGAAAACTTGCTTTATGCTAAAATGATCCTAAAGCCTTCCACTTAAATAAAGCTTGCATGTAGCATATGTATAGGTCTGTTACCCTTACACGTTAGTCTTGCGAGTACATTTTTGTACTCAGTTGCTTTGCTTAACTGTAATTGTTGCAGAGGAAGAAGTGGAGCCCCAAGGGCCCTACTTTTGTGAGATATGCGGTGGTTGGGACGACTAGGTTGGTGGCTTGGTTGGTTGCCTTGTGGGCTAAAGGCAAACCATATGGCTTTCTTTTGTTTATCGCCATCTTATGGCTTTCGCTTCCGCTTTTGTTTATCTCTTGGTTGTATTTAGCCGGTCGGCTCTTTTGTAATAACTCTCTCTATTATGTATATCTTTGGTTTAATCTAGTTTGTGCTTTGGTTCTATATCTTGTGTGAAATTGATGCATGACTTTGTAAAGGTGTGTGTATACTGCATTTTTGGGAAGTATACATGTCTCGAAGACACGGGTTATTTTGTTTGTGATGCTAGGGTCAATGGATGGCTAAGCATTACAAGCCAAATAAACCGGGGTCCTCACACAGTAACACAAACGGTCTCTAAACCAAAATCGTCTGTGATTGCATGTAATACAGACGGTTTTGGTCAACCGTCTGTGATGAGACGTCCAGTATTAGCCTTTTTGTAGTAGTGAATGTGAAAACAGCGCTGGTGTTTGCATTCGCGTTCGAGTCATTTTATTCAGCGTGGGAATCTGGGTGGGAGAGCATCAGACATAATCCGGACATCCACGTGTAGGGGCCAGCTAGGGGCGCATGGGACCAGAGCGGCGTGGCGGCACGCGGGGCGAACGGCACGCGGGCGCGTGGCGGGCTCGGGCGAAGGCGTGGCGCAGCGCTGCAGGTAGAAGCGCAGGTGTTTGATGCCCAAGCGCAAAGACCTTGGTCATTGTCAGACGCGATGGCAAAGAATAGATGTCATGCGGTTGAAAAAACAAAGTAGTTGCTTCCGTCCTCGACGATAGCACACGCTAGGAGGGGGCCAAAAATGGAATTCTGATGCTAGTGGGGCTAGTTTAGGAATTATGGTGCTATAAGGGGCCAATTATGTCCAAAATTCGAATTAACGATGGCACAAAGTTCGGTCCTTAATGGTCCGGACAAGACTACCACAATACCCGAGTCTTGTGCACGAAGGCACCCACACTACTAGCCACTTGTCCAGACCCAATTCATTTTCAATTTTGAAAAATTCAAACTTAACTACCAGATTCAATGGTCTCGACAAAACATAATAGTAAGATTATTGGTATTTCCCTACGATCGACGGGATAACCCCATCAACCGAACTACTACATCTACTAGACTCGAATGGCTAAGCATACAACATAGATAAAAGATTAATCATCACAAACATCTAGCCTAAGCATATTTGTAATGGAAATATCAAGAATAACCTGCAAGAGATAGGGCATAACTAACTATATACAACTCACAAAGTATCGACATATCAAAATAGCATATGAGCAAGTATCATTGCAATTCAAAATAACTAAAGTAGAAAATATGGGATCAACATATATGCAAAAAAAATGTGAAATTATGCTTGCCTTTCTGGTATTCCAATTTTTCACTCTCTGTTGCGTAATCGTTCGCTTCCGGCAATTCGGCATCTATAGAAAGATGATATCGAATAAACAACAAGAAAAGCCAAAAATTCAAAGTACTAAAAAATGCATGAAAATTATACAATAGTGAGATCATAATTTTAGATCAATTTATGTGAAAGAATTAGTTCATTTAGAGTTTGTATGTGGGAGTTATAGCCTTTGGAAAATCAAATGGGAAGAACATCCTAAAAATATATGTTCTGTTACTATTCACCTGAATTTAATTATTTCGTGAATTTTGGTAGACCAGTGGTGGGAACAAAAACTACACGGTTGGACATATAATAATATTTTATGAAAAACAAAATTTTATTCATCTCATTTTGAGCCTAGATGAATTTTTGAAGTTAATTGAAATTTCAGTGTAAAAATAATTTTTTTCGGAGTTTAATTCTGACATCTAATTTTTTGGTGATAGAAACATGTGTCAATCCTATTCCAAGTTAAAGTATAATAAAAATGAAAACCAACAAAATTGATTTCACTCAATTTGGAGTTAAAATGAAATACTTATGAATTTTTGAATTTTAAACTATTTTTAGTGCAAAAGTAATTCATTTCGGAATTTCTAAATGTATTAAATACTTTTTTAACTCAGCTTAACCTAGCCTCTGTCATGATAGGTGGGACCTAGTGCATAGTGTTTTTCTTTTTCATTTAATTCCGAAAATCGTCTACTAACAGGTGGAGCCCCATTGTCATTGACTCGGTCCATGGATCACGCTCGAGGTGCATGCGCTCAATGGGACCCGACTGTCCATGACCGAAAGAAAAACCCAGTTCTTAACTCTCATTGTTTTCTATTCATGGGGCCCGCTTGTCAGCAAAACAATAGTGCATTTAATAAACAGCTAATGAGTACTTAATACTAATCCGACAACGATTTAGCTAATTAACTTACTATAGTAATTGTCAGAATCCGACAATAGAGAGGAGCTCCTCGGTTGCGATCTTGCTCGGCGTCTCGTCGGTGCTGTGGACCTCGGCAGTGCGATTGGGGGCCAAAAATGGAAACACAATAGCCTTGCACATCTTGTAGTACCATGGGCGAGTGCTAGGATGGCCTCCAGTAGTGGCTCGATGGCGAGGGGTGGTGATAAAGCTACGATGAACGTGCATGTCGCAACCCGAGTGCGCATTGCCCAAACTAACGCATGCACTAGCAACTATGAGGTCCAGGGAACCTACCGGAGAGATGAAGAGGTCCGAAGAGGCTCTAAGGAACCTCGACAATGTTAATGGTGATGGCAGCATTGCGGTTAATGTGGGGAAGATGACCTAGAGATGGAGAAGGGCCAATAGCTATTGGGAAAGCTTAAGGAGGTCAAGGATATGCTCGGAGCGGAACCAATTGGGAAATGCCTTATCGGGCTGGAGTTGGGGACGAAGGGGGTTCTTACAGCCAGTGTAACATCCCAAAATCCTAATCTTGGGATTAAGTAATATAAATGCATTAGGAAAAATTCCTTCGAACATTTGCATACGAAAATTTCCATTTTGAAATCTTGTGTTGGTTTTAAAAGTAAAACTTGAACTACAATTAGGTGCTAAAAAGGAAATAGATAAAACAAAGTAAAAATTTCTAAAGGAGGGAATGGTTTCGGGCTATTTATCCCAGGAACTATTCAACAAAATTTCTGTATGAAATTTTGTTTAGAAAAATAATTACAACCTCTTAGGAACAGCACCTTGTTCGAATTTTGTAGAAATTCATGGAAGGTGTTAACCTCTGAAAAGTTTACTGTAGAAACTACTTGAGCACAGTAGTCTACACAAAAACCCGTGTCACTTCACCGTTCAATGCCGCACCCATCCTTGCCCGTGCCAACTCCTCTTTGCTCGTACAATGCCGAGAGCTCCGCCATTCTTGCCCATAGCTACTCGAGCTCTACCTTGCTCTACTCCGCCGCTCCAGCTATAAAAACCTGCACTAAGCTTTGTCTCACTCTTTCCAACACCGTGCGCTTACTCATTCCTCCTCTCTTCCACTCTTTCGAGCTCTAGAACTCGGAGAGCAAAAACCCTAAAATGGCCGCGCGCCACCACCTCCATTGACGGCCAACTGAAGGGTTCCTAGTCAATCCTATCATGTCATCTCATGTCTTAGTGCACAAGCTTCCTTTCCCCTCACTCAATTCGGCTTTTGATTCACAGGAGATCCCGAATCGAGTCGTCTTCTTCATCTCTAGCCGGAATCGCCACTCAAGCTTCACCGGTGATTCACTGCGCTTCGGACCAATCGGCCGCACCCGGAGCATCGCCTGAGCACCAAGGAGCTTCTCCGATCATTAGACTTCGAGCTCCTCCATCCAATCATCTTCTCCACGCACGACCGACCTCACCGTCGCAGCTCGCCGTCGACAACTCGCCTCCGACCACCTCAGCCCCTCCGCGTCCTTCCGGTATACTCCTAGTAGCCCCTAGATGCTTATGTGCGTGCTCATTTGCCAAGAGCGTTGCTCTTTTGCGCTGTCATGTCTAGCCGTAGCTGCTCCTCTGCTCGTTGCCAGCGCGCCACCGCATGGAGCCACCTCAGGCCACGCCGTCGGTGCCAGCAGGTGCGCAATAGCTCGTAGATCCTGTTTCGAGCACTCACTGGCCTCGCTGAGCCTCACATTGGTGAGTAGCGCAGGCGTGAGAGCCACCGCGTAGCACCGCGATGACGAGCACTGCAGCTCGTCATTAGCGTGCCTAATGACGCCGTTAGGGCTAATTAACTTCTTAACTATTTAGTTAATGTTAATGAGTCACTGACGTGTGGGACCGAGCCGTTAATTTAACTCAAAATGTTAACTCCTTATGAGTCAATGACATGCGGGCCCCACGGCTTAAGTGCACAGTAAAAACCTCCCATGAGCCCGCACACCGCGACGATAGACCTCCGATCTATGCATCGCATCAGGGATCTAGCCACCGATCGTGGCCCCACTGCCGCTTAAACCGAAATCCAATGGAAAATAGAAAATACGCTTTCAGTTGTAATCAAAATACGTTTTCCTTTCATGAAGGCGTAAACTCTGTTATAACAGACGCGGGAATACGCTTTCTCCGATTGAAAACGTATTTTTCATTTAAACTGGATTTTTCAAACCGAATGGATTAAAACCTTAATAACTTTTGCTACACAACTCCAAATCAAGTGAAATTTGTCTCTAAATTCATCTAAAATCATTATATACCCGAATATGTTAAAATATCTATTTTTGGTCACTATTTATTTTGGTTGGTTGTTACTTATTTCTTTTCTGGCTCTTTTTAGACATCGATTATTCGGGTTATTCTTGCGACGATCATTCTTCCTTATCTCCATAGCACCAGGAGCAAGGCAAGCACCCCGTTTGATCATATTGATCCTAGTATTTCAATTATTGTACTTTGTTTCGCAAATCTTATTTTGCATGCGTGTATTTCTTGTATGAAAATGCTATTATCGGGAAAATGTCATGTGACGGTGGCTCGATCTTCCGAAAGGTACTGGTATGTCGATTGTGGAGAACACGACGTTGATGATCCAAAGGCTTTGACCATAACGGATTGAACCCCTCGCAATCACTACACTACTGCTCTGATGGTTATCAACCATGCCGAACGCGGTTGACCTCGCCAAGAAGGCTATCTCCTGTAAGTGAATCGAGAACATGAGAAAGAGAGTAGAAGATGCAATCTAAAATTGTATTATGAATAAGAATTAAGTTCACAAGTTGGGGTTCCTCAACTGAACATGCGGGGAGACTGCTAAGCAGAATAATCTCTAAAGAAAAATCCGAGGAAAACTAAAGGGGTGAGGCCTCCTTAAATAGGGGAGGGGGAGCCTCACATAGCTAAAGACTAAGGGGGTGGTACTGTTCATGTGAACAGTACCACTGTGAACAGTGCGGCCCAGGGAGGGGGCGGCTAGGGAGATGGGTCCAAGGAGAGGGTTGGCGGCTAGGAAGATGGCCAGCCAGCATATGGCCAATATGGGCCAAGCCAGTCCATTCATTACATAGCCCATGGACCAACAAGAGGTGACGCAGCACCAGGGCATGTAGACATAGTACGATGGCATGTAGATGTAGCTTGGCTAGTAGGAGTAGACGTAGCTCGGTCCAACTGGTGAATATGGCAGTGCAGTAGCCGAAAGTCCTATCGGAGAAGATGTGGTTGAAGTAGAGGATGCCGTGCAGTGTGTCGAAGTAGTGGTTGCATCTTTAGGGTTGATGTCCTCATCATCCTCCCTTTCTTGAATTTGAGTCGTCCTCGACTCAATTGTTGTCTCTAAATCATCACTTTCCTACAAAAGGTTAGTAGCAACAGGAGGCAAAGAAACATGCATATCTTCTAATGTATCTTTGTACGCCGCATGGTTTGGCAAAGTCGCTCTTGGAATTAAGTCAATTTGGTGTTCGATCCCTCTAATATGTGTCAGTCCCGGGGGTATTTCAGCAAGATCAGATTTGGTTGCAAGCATGACACAACCCTTTAATTTAATTCCCTCAGTCTTAGAACTAGGTGCCAACTTCTCTTTTTTAGGTGGGAAAACATTCTTCACTACTTGCTGATTTTCAAATTCATGTTCACATTCTTTCCTCTCATTGTTAGCTATCTTTTTTTATCACATTTCACAATTTCAATAGGTGTCGAAGGTAGCAAAATTATTTTATTTCCTTTGTGCATAAGAGAGTACTTATTACTTCTACCATGATGAGTTGCATCGGTATCAAATTCCCATGGATGTCCTAATAAAAGTGAGCAGACTTGCATAGGCTCTTTGTCAAAATCAACAACATCATGATAAGAACTAATGGAAAAATACACTTTTGAAGATTGGGTTACCTTCACCTTACCACTATTGTTAAACCACTGAATGTGGTATGGGTGAGGATGCGCACGTGTGGTTAAGCCAAGCTTCTTGACCAACGCTGAATTCACTAAGTTATTATAGCTCCTGCCATCAATTATGACACGAACACGGCAATCCTTAACGATGAGGAACATCTGAAACAAATTATGTTGTTGTAGTTTCTCCGCTTGCTCCCTTTGATTTCTCAATACTCGCTACATAATTAGGGTCCTATAATTCTCTGTAGCAGCAACACCTAAAATTTCCTCACCATCGCTATCTGCCTCATGATCATCATCATTACCTGCAAGGTTAGCTGCAAGAGCAGATTCATCCTCAACATCACTAGCACTTACATAACCACCGTCTTCTGTCACAATATACGCTCGCTGACTTGAGCAATTTTCATGACGTGGCCCATCCCTTTGCAACAGTGGCACACAATCCCCATCGTACGACCCGTGGAAGCAACCGATGAAGAGCTCTGCACTGGTGCCTGCACACTAGTAGATTTACTTGTCTCGGATGCGCGTGACGGTGGCGGCGGCACTGCTGAACGCGCCCTACTTACAGAGGGGGCAATAGACCAAAAAACAGGAGGTGGGGCTGTGTTGGCTTGTCCCGGCATTGGTCTCGATGTAGACGTACTTCCAAAGTTGTTCCTTGTCCTTTGTTGCCTACCCTGCAATTCCTGTTCTGCCAAATAAGCAAGCTGGAACAACCTATTGATATCAATATACTCTTTGTAATCAACTATGTCCTGAATTTCACACCTTAAGCCCCTATAAAAACGAGCCATCTTATCATCCTCATCCTCAACAACATTAAAATGCAGCATGCCTATTTGTAGTTCTTGATAATTATTCCTCGATAGATCTATTACCTTAGTCTAAGCACTACAATTTCTTACGCATATTACATTTAAAAGCAGGAGGAACAAATCTAGCACACATAGCTACCTTCAATCTATCCCATGTATCAGGTGTTAAGCTAGAATTAACTACTTGATTCCACCAAATGATAGCAAAATCTTTAAATTCACTATTAGCTTGTTTGACTCCGTGCAATTCAGGAACTAGATGGGCATTAAATTTTTGTTCAACTGTCATCTCCCAATCTAGATAAATTTCAGCATCATAAACACCCACAAAAGATGGTATGGTAAATTTAACTTTAGCAAATGGGTCATCATTAACATGAGCATTGTGGTGCTGAAAATTATTACCTCCCATGCCGTGACGGTTGTGATGTAGGCGGTGTCATTGACGTGCATCTTGGGCAGCAAGAGCAGCGCCGATGTCACAGTTTTGCCTCTCATTATCATTTCCCTCCTCAAGATCTTGGGCTGCATCATGATCATACTCGTGTCCATTGCTTGGTGGCCGATTCACCATTCTTTCAAGGCATGTAGTGAGCGCTGCAATACTATCGTTGATTGAGCGTTACAATGTAGTCGTAGTAGCTTGAAGCTTCCTATCAATGCCCTCATTGATGGTAGTGCGTTGTTCATCCAAGAGCTTCATGAGCTCTCCCTTTACAACACACTCTTTCTCATCAGACGTACCACTTGTCATGGTTAGTAGAAAACAAAAGACAACACAAAGGTATTACCCCTATCAACTACTAGGTGGTGGAAGGTGGAATCACACACTCTCAAGCGTCTTACCACACTCTTACAAGTGTTCTTACCAATGTAGTAGGTGGTACAGCCGGTGGCTGGTTCGTGATACCGTGTCGAGTGTGGGTACGATTGCAAGAGGGGACTTGTTCTGATCAAGAGTAGGTGGAGCTTGGAAGGCTTCAATATGGTAACAAGGATCAACAATAATTAGATCAGTTAATGCAAGTTGAAAAATTGTTCGAAGTACTAGTTAAGTTGCTGATCCTAGCCTAATCAAAGCTAGTGAATCGAAGCCCTACTAAGAGATGTGTATGTACGCACATGCAATGATCAATGTGACTTGATGTAAGCAAAGGAGAACCTCACAATCAGTGCTAGGAGAGATGCTAGCCAACTACTCAAACTTCTTTCTAAAGGCACAAGATTGTTCGCACGATGTAGAGCACAAAAGACAGCAATATCGGTGCAATGCAAATGGCTCTCTAGATTGAGCAGATACAGCAGTTAGTCTCAAACGATGAAAAAGCAAAGTTTTATATGGCTTATATATGCTTGTTTCAAAGGTTTCGACGAGATCTACAACTTTGCAGTTGAGGCAAACCCCAGATTCCGAAAGAAAGAGTGAAAGAATCGGCAAAAACAGAAACCAAAAACTTGCGACGCAAATTTGAGGCCAAAGATGGCCGATTTTGGGGGTCTTGTAG
Organism: Phyllostachys edulis; assembly: GCA_036346405.1. Taxonomy (NCBI): domain Eukaryota; kingdom Viridiplantae; phylum Streptophyta; class Magnoliopsida; order Poales; family Poaceae; genus Phyllostachys; species Phyllostachys edulis. Next base: position 64,058,469 of record CM070550.1, read on the forward strand.
GGTGACAAGCTTAATCTAGGCATTTTTATAGGATGCGCTCTGTTGTTAGCTTTCTAAAAAGTCCGAAAACATCGAATTATGACTCTGTATGCAAAAGTTACGCCCATTTTACTGAAGGTGTGTTGGAAACAGACTCAAATTCATTTCGGCCTCAAGTTAAAACTTCTATAACTTTTGATCTCGTGGGCCAAACGTGCTCAATTGTTTTGTGGAAGCTTGTGGCTATATGAAGAAGGGCTCCACCAATTTTCACTTGATTTGGCGAACGTTTGATGCCTTTTTCAAATTTCGGAACAGATTGACTCTATCTCCTTTGTTTTTCTTCTCATTTTTTTCACTCTCCTTTTTTTTTCTTTCCTTCTTTTTTTTTCACTTGACCCAAAATCATCTATTTCCTTTCCTTCTCCTGGATAAACCAAATCAAACTCTTTCCTTCTTCCCTTGAAACTGAAATCAATTAGAGCTAGGGTTTCCTTTTTTGCTGGCTCCTCTCCGAAACCAATCAGCTTGGTGGTGCTCTCCTGAACCAAAATAGAACTAGGAGAGGTGGCGGAAGGAGTCAAAGTGGTCGCGGCAAGGAGAGGCAAATGTGGCGACAAGATGGCGAAGATGCTTGGCGAGCACGGCTTTTTATGGTGGCTGGCAAGGCCAAGAAATCGCCACGGCAGGGAGTTTAGATGTGTTGTTTGGTTGCCGTGGCAGATGAGGGGTGGCGGCTGCAGGAGGATAATGCTTGCAGCTGCAGCAAGACCAAGCCATGGCAAAAGAGGGCAGCGCTAGAGATCAAGCCGCGACAGGAGATGGTAGTGGCGGCCAGATGCAGGGGGTTGCCGCGGCAGGAGATGGTGGCCATGACAGGGGCGCTAGTGGCCGTGGCAAGACGATGGTGGCCATGGTAGGACGGTGGTGGCCACAGCAAGAGTGATCTGTGGAGGAGGCAGCGGCAGGGGATGAGAGGGTGGTGCGGTAGGGGTTGGTGGTGGCGGGAGAAATTGGACACAACGATGAAGCTACGCAAAGGAACATGAAGATCAAGCTAGACAAAGACGAACTAGACTCTAACTAAACTAGAAATCAACCACTATACATGATGATGTAACCAAAAATTCAACAAGCAAAATACCAAAGAAAAATTGCAATGGCTCAAAGGGTGATGGGACAGCGGAAGAACACGACGAACAAATTTTTTTTGGGGCTAATTTTCTGGAGTTTTTAGGACGATGAACATAAACTAATCTAAAAGGGAAGAATTGTGATTACCTAATGGGCAACCTTTGCTCTGATACCACCTCATGTGATGGTGGCCCGATCTTTCAAAAGGTACCGATATGTCGATTGTGGAGAACACAACGTTGATGATCCAAAGGCTCCGACCAAAATGGATCGAACCCTTCGCAATCACTACACCACTACTCTGATGGTTATCAACCGTGTTGAACGCGGTTGACCTCGCCAAGAAGGTTATCTCCTGCAAGCGAATCGAGAACACAAGCAAGAGAATAGAAGATGAAATCTAAAATTATATTACGAATAAGAATTAAGTTCACAAGTTGGGGTTCCTTAACCGAACGTGCGGCGAGACTGCTAAGCAGAATAATCTCTAAAGAAAAACCAGAGGAAAACTAAAGGGGTGAGGCCTCCTTAAATAGGGGAGGGGGAGCCTCACATAGCTAAAAACTAAGGGGGTGGTACTATTCACATGGTACTGTTCACGTGAACAGTACCACCATGAACAGTGCGTCCCAAGGAGGGGGCGGCTAGGGAGATGGGCCAAAGGAGGGGGGTGGCGGCTAGGGAGATGGCCGGCCAGCATATGGCCCATATGGGCGAAGGCAGCCCATTCATTACATAGCCCATGGACCAACAAGAGGTGACGCAAAGACCAGGGTGTGTAGACATAGTACGATGGCATGTAGACGCAACTTGGCTTGTAGGAGTAGATCGATCCAACTGGTGAATATGGCAGTTCAGTACTCGAAAGTCCTATCGGAGAAGATGTGGTTGAAGTAGTGGATGCCGTGCAGCGGGTCGAAGCAGTGGTTGCATCCTTAGGGTTGATGTCCTCATCAAAATGGTAGTTGTAAATCCTACTTGCTGCATATGTCTCCTTGAAATATTGATCCCCTTACTGTTGTAACCTTTAGAATATGCGTTAGACAATAGATAATATCAAATGGGATTTTTTTAGTACGATTGTTGTAGAAATGCAACTAGAGTAATAGAATTTCTGAAAATTGATTAAAGGATAATATGTTAATTTGTGAGTTTGAGATTATTTTGAAAAATGTCCAGAGGGGATTACCTCTGTTATTTTTATGAAAATGACATGAAAACTTTAGTCTTTAAGACACGGGCGAGTTATATTGTATTCTAAAAAAGTGAGGATTGTGACTCACTAGTAGATAGGGTGGAGATCTTGCCCGTAGTCGGTTAAAGACTGAAGCCAGCAAATCGGGGACTAAGACCTAATCGTACAACCTTATGTGCTAGTATGGGATAGTTGTAGCTAACTAAGTTATCGAAATCTTAGCCTTGCATGATAGTAGGTAGGAGCGGTGAGAGCAATTTCTATTGCGGACACAACTGTGAATGGCTCAATCCCACAGGTTTCTATCCAGGTGTAGTGAAAGACTCACTTAACGGGTTTCTATCCGTCAACTAAGGGACTCCTTATTGGGTTTCTATCCGGTAGGTGAGGACTCCTCATAATACGGGTTTCTATCTGAGTAATTGGTGATAATCGTTCGCAGGGCAAGTGCAAGGTTAGGACTATATAATGTAAAGGCTACATCGTGAACTCTAGGTTGCTTACCATCGACAGTGACCAGTGATATAGAGATATTCCAGGCAACTAGGATGCCACATACTATGGGTAAAGTTGTACACCTCTGTAGAGTGATAATCTATTCGAATAGCTGCGCTCGCGGTCATGAGCATGCTTAGTGCAACTGGTATGGCAGTAGCTTTGTTTTCCACACTGTTTTGTCACAAAAGATTGGGGTAATGACATGAAGTTTTTTCTATGGCTTTGTTGCTATGTCTATAAGCTATTTCTATGGCGGTTGAACATGAACTATTTCTATGGCGATTATATTTTTGCTTACAACCGAGTAGGGTTGTGGGTGTTGATGTTACTTGTTCAGTTACTTTACTTACTGTCTTGTACTTACTTTTCATAAACTGCTCTTTCAAATACCGTTGCAAATTATTACTTATGTTTATTGCAAATAAACTTGGCTTTGAGAAAAAGAACTTGTAGGGTAGAGCCGTACATTTAACATCCGTGCATCTAATATAATTTTGTGATACACTACAAATCTTCAAGAGTACACAAGTACTCAATCTTGCTATTGTTGTTGGTTTAGAATTTGCAGATAGCCAATGCCAGTTGATGAGTTCTTTGCACCTGGCACCGAGGGGTTCGGTGACGGGTCTACTTAGGCCTTGTTTTCCTTGTCGGTTTCCTGAGGGATTAGATGGGCATGCCGCTGGACTTTTGCTACTACTACTTTGTTTTCCGTTGCTGTTTTACTTACTCTGATGACTGCTTTTATTTGGCCGGTCGGTTGTGGTTTGTACTAACAGTTGTAATAGCTTAAGTAGATTGTCCCTTTTGCTTTATTTTAGATTATGAATGTATGAATGTGATGCCAAATGTTGTGAATGTGCGTGCTAGCCTTTATTCCTGGGACTAGCACTGTATACACATAAGATCCACGGGTATTCCACGCTTAGGGGTTTGACAGCGCTTGGTATCAGAGCCATACTGACTGTAGGACAAGCCCTAGGTAGAATGGTTAATAGATTAGACTTAGAAATAAAATTTTGCATTCTAATTTAACCATAGGAATGATTCTTAAATCTTAGAAAGGATTGCTAAAACTTTCGCTCTTAGCATTCTTTTCTCTTCTAAAGACTCTTTTGGTCAACTCATCTCATCTTGTTCAAAATAGTTTTAGTTTTGAGAGATGGGATGCTCTTTGAAAATAAAAGTATTAAACTACTTTTAGGACTTTAAAAACAGAGCCAAAGTTTTTTCGAAATGTCATCAAAACATCCCCATAAAGTCCTTTTGAGGAATTCATCTTCGAACTACTAAGGATACCACTTTAGATCTCTCTTTTCATAAAATTTTAGAATATGTTGTTTGCTGAAATTTTTGTAATGTATTATCTTATTAAACCTCCCTACATTCATTTGGAGTTATTTTGAAGTGAAATTATAAAGGTCTACTTATATAAAGACCAAGGGGTAGAAATACCTAGTAAACATCCTTAAGGGATTAGTAAGTAAACCTAAGAATGATTAAAAATATGTGCTGAAAATTCTTTCCCATCTATTGTCATTTCTTATCCATACCTCTTGTCATTTGATCCCTAACTCCCCTTTTCTTTATAATCATGTAGATAGTCAACCAGTGAGAGCTGCAGTACCGCACGAGTGCCTTCGAGGAGGGGACGTTGCAGCACACTCTTTGGGTGATGTTGCAGCACATTGAGTGGCCACACACCCCACAGTACACAGTCTACAGTGCATCGGTGAGTGCAGCCTCCACTGAGTACCTCACCTAGGTGCTCATCCAGGGGAGGAACTTCGACGACCCAGCATTCCGTTGCTATGGGAGAGGTTCTACTGTCTGGATGTCCCTGCTTGATGCAGCTTATGTCGCTATCGTTCGACTGTGACACGAGTTGCCAGTGCTACGAGAGTCATTCTTTCACTTTCCGACCCGAGCTGCGGACTAGGAGGAGCCTACCTACCAGGTAGAGGGGAGGCAGTTCTTTACCCCTCACCTGCACCTCGCAGGCCTGGTGAGGTCACTTGATGGATATCTCCGTCGGGTGTCTCGCGAGCTTTTGGAGGCCCGTCAGAGGATCTGCACACTGGAGGACAGCATTGCTCCTATGGTGGCCCAGGGTTTCTTCTCCAGGGAGTTGTTGTATAGAGAGGATGCAGTTCTGGCACCTGTTGAGGAGCTACCCTCAGCCTATTGCTCGTTTGCAGCCCTGCACCCGATGTCCTCGTATGTGGACAATTGGACATTGCCGCCGGGTGATGGCTATCTACGTAGGTGCAGTAGCTTCTACACAGCCGTTGTAGCATTTCCATCACTGCCTCACTGGACGTGAGGACACCGAGCACCAGAGTACTCCGTCCTCCGCTGCCCCTGAGTCCTCAGGAGTTGCCCAACGCGATTAGAAGGGCTAGACTACTATAGTCGGCCTAGAGCTCACTTGTAGGTCTTTAGGTCAACACTTTTGGACATTTTGTAGAAGTAGACCGAGGTGGGACCTCGCTGTAAAATTATTGTAACATGCTACTTGTTATGTTCTGTTTGCTCTCTTTTGTAATGTGGAACAACGGGCATGTGTGCCATGTAATTCTTAACTAGTATGTTAAAATTCTTGTGTGCTACCCCTAAATCTTAAAAATATACATGCTACTAGTGTATATTAAGCTACCATAGTTTGGGATGAAGATGCTTGCTGACCTACTTAACTTCTGCTTATTCCCTTGTATCCTACGAACATTTGTTTACTCTACCTGTTGTTTGATTAGGATGCCAGTAACACGCTCAGTTCGACAACTCATGGCAGCAGGAACCCCCTCTGGATCTCAACTCCCAGAGAATGAGAATCCTGTGCCTTCACTTCCTAATCCACAACATCTGTGCTCATGCGGCTGAGAACAAAGCAAACCAACCCGATCGATCGCTACTTGAAGCAGAAGTTACGCGCGCCACCCACCATGGCTCAAGTGCTCGCCATGATTGATCAAGGATGGCAGACCAACACTCTACTTCTCTAGCAGTTGGTCCAAAACACTACAGCTCTTGGCACTACTGCCGGAGGAAATGGAGCTGCGATCAACCAGCCCTCATCCAGAATGGGCGAGTTCATGCGAACTCGGCCACCCACTTTCACATCAGCTGCCGATCCCCTCGACGCTGGTGATTGGCTTCATACAGTGGAGAGCAAGCTGGTCATAGCCTAGTGCACTGATGAAGAGAAGGTGTTGTACGCCTCCTACCAGTTTTAGGGTGCAGCAGCCGCTTGGTGGGAAAACCATCAGACTATGCTTCTAGAAGGCTAGACTCTTACTTCGGCCGCTTTCAAAGAAGCATTCCATAATGCCCACATTCCTTCGAGCATCATGGGTATCAAGAGGCGAGAGTTCTATGAACTCTGGCAAGGGAACCAGACCATGATGGAGTTCTTACACCGTTTCAACTATCTTACCCGCTATGCAGCGTCCGAGATACCCACTAAGGAAAGAAAGATTGCTCTTTTCCGAGAACGGGTTAACGACGAAATGAAGTGGTCGCTTGCTGCTCATGATGTCTCCAATTTCTAGGATTTGATCAACAAAGCTATTCGAGTTGAAGATAGCACTCGAGCAGTAGTTGAGAGCCGCAAGCGCAAATGGTTTGCATAGAAAACAACAAGCAGCAATGGGCCGAGACCTCGAGCCTGGCAGCTTTCAAATGCTCGCCCTCCAGTACCACCATCTCAGAGGTCTCAAGCACCAGTTCTCCGTCCACAGCAAGCAGCAGTTCAACAATATAACTGCCAGAATCAGCAGTCCGGTACTCAAAATCCGGCAGCCAACATCACATGCTACAACAGCAATGAGCGCGGATATTATGCCAATAAGTGTCCAAAGAAGAATATTCGAGCACCTCAACCTCAGCCATTTGGAGTCTAGCAGCGACCCTAGGGCCCCGCTCAAGGCCTAGGAGGACAGTAAGCACCCAAGCCAGTGCAAGGCAATGGACGTGGTCGTCTCAACCACACTACTGCTGAGGAGGACGACGCATCACCTAACGTGGTGACGGGTACGATTCTCATACACTCGGTACCTACCTTAGCATTGTTTGATTCTGGAGCAACTCATTCCTTTGTGTCTAAAAAGTTTGCCCTACAACAAGAACTAGAAACTACAGCTTTAAAAAGCACTATGGTAGTTCACTCACCTGGATCTATCATGAGGACAAAACACGGGTGTCTAGGTGTTCCTATTGAAATTAATGGGGTAGGGTTCAAAGACAACCTTATCAGATATAATTTTTGGGATGGATTGGTTATCCCAACATGAAGGAGTTATCGATTACGCTAGACGAATTGTTTCTCTAGTCAACTCTGATGGAGAACACTTCGACTTTAGCCCCACATATGGCGCTCTATCCCAATAGCCCAAACTCAATTCCATGACGATTCCAGAACTTAGTCAAGTGCCTGTGGTATGCGAATATCCTGACAAGTTTTCGGATGAACTGCCGGGAATGCCACCAAATCGGGACATGGAATTTGTGATCGACTTGATACCCGGAACAACACCTATATCCAAACGACCCTATCGTATGGATTCCGATGAGTTAGCCGAATTAAAGAAGCAACTCAAGGAGCAGCTGCACAAGGGATTCATTCGCCCTAGCTCTTCTCCATGGTGAAGTCCAGCTTTGTTCGTCACGAAAAAGTATGGCAGTTTACGCATGTGCGTCGACTACCGCTCTCTGAATGAAGTCACTATCAAGAACAAATATCCTCTTCTAAGAATTGATGACTTGTTCGATCAAATGAATGGC